>CM057926.1:6876911-7486237 GCA_030141595.1 Chydorus sphaericus | reverse complement strand
TTGGTGCTAATGCATGCTAGCAGCTCTTTTGATCACCTTTCCACATTTCAGACAAAATGCAAGGGGTGAACGACTTTCTAACTTAGAAAATTGCACTTACAAGGCACGCAACGGCTATATAATTGTAAGTGAGCACTTGTACCACACCCTTTTCACAATTAGATCAAAGGCACTCTCAGCTACTGAAAGTGACGGGCACATTTCAAATTTTACTTCACTTCCAAAGAGCAATATCCGACCTACATAAAGCAGTTCTCTATTCTCCCTTTTTCTCTGTGTAACCATTTTTAAAATCGTTAAAATCTCAGTTATAGTTTAGTACACCTTTTGGGTTCATGTTTAACTCCCTTATCAAATTTTCTAATAATATGTTGAAATGGTCAAGAATATTTTCTTAATATCTTTTAAATTTTGAAAAAATTGTCTTGGTGTTGTAAGTATGTCTTTAACGTTAATGTAAGCAGTACGTTGTTATTTCTATTCCTTGAAAAATAGAGATAAAGAACCCTCTACCCCAACGTAGTACTCATTTTCCAGGACTCAGCATTAGTTTTTGACACAACCGACCATGTCCAATGTTGGAGCCGAATCTATCGTACCACTTAATAACCCTTAGTCGGGCTCAAGAAAAAATAAATAGGAAAAGTAGGCTCACACATAAGTTGAGAGAAAACGTGTGTCTTGCAGCAGAATTATGCAATTATATGAAAAAGTTCTCATAACTTTTCTATACCGACCTGTCTATGCTGATGGCGACCAGGTTGAAGATGGAGGACGTGCTGCAAGTGACATCCATGGCGATATAGAAATCGCAGACGACGGCCGGCAAACCCCAAACCCCATTCACCTGCAAAATAACAAAAGGAGCCTATTGTGAGAACATCTCTAATATTAGGCTTCGATTGATTGACCATCAAGAAGCGCCTAATTAAGCGCAGTAATGATGAAGTTAATTAATATCTCCAGGAGTGTACCATCAACGGCTGCTTATTAAACGAAAGCAGAAGACGTACCCCCCTCTTAATGATTGTTGTAGGCATTGTACTCGATGCCCCCGAATACGTAAGGCATAGAATATTAAGACATATTGCCTGGCGACTATTGAGAAGCATCTGATGTGCCGTAGGATGAAGCCCCAAATAAGCGATTTGATTGTTTGTTGTGTGTACTTCAAAGCACATTCGCTCTATTGAATATATGTTTGCTTATGCAACGCATTTTCGTGGTAAAATTGGCCATAAGCGTGTGCTATTGCACTAGTTACTTCTCCACTTCGTGGCGAGGTCATGTGTTTAGCAAAAAATGGAATAATATTTAGTTAATATGCACCAAAGGTTTCTGATTTTGTAATTGTGATTTTTGGTATTTTTGATGAGATTTTTTTATTTTTTGTGAATTTAGAAACTAAAGTACAACTTTTAACTCTGTTTCTCAAAGTGTTCTTCTTCCTAAAATGTCACGATTATATTGAAGCACGTTTAAAAGTCAAGTGTACCCACGCTTGTGGTTCTCAGAATAAAATCAGATGCCATGGTATAATTAATAAAGTGGAAAATATCGTTACATACGTCAAAAGTTCCATTCATGAAAAAATATAATTATTCTGATGAAACAGTGCCGAAAGGAACGGGAAAAAAACTAATGAAAGAAGAAGGAAATGGGATGCATAATTAGATATCTTCATAAATAATTACATAACACGTAACTCATCAAACGAATCATCCGAGTGGAGAGGTATGACATAAAAAACCTCGGATCTAATTATAAAATAAAAAAAGAAACTTTTAAAAAAAAGATCAAAGGACTTAGTAACTTTTAAAAAATATATGAATAAGAAGCAGTTGGTATCAATAAGCATGGAAACAAAGAAAAAAATAATTAAAATGGGAATTAAAATTATGTTTCCTTCTTATCGATCTGCAGGAATACACGAAGAGTTATACAAGATGGCAGTATATATGGGCTATATAAACTTCTTAATATAAGCTAGTGCGGGGACGACGATGCGATGATGGAAAAGGAAATGAGATGGAGCTCTAATAGCAAATAAGAATAGCCTTCGTTCAAGCCGACTTGGAATGAGAATCAAGACGACGACTCTTTCGTTTCCTATGCGCTCTTTATATAAAATTGCGTCGTTTGCAATGCTGTGCGATGACGGACGTCGCGCCTCATGTAACCTATAGATTACCTAAGATATAAAGACAATGAGCATCAGCTCGGAATAATGAAGGAAGTAGGCGATGACGCTTGTCCTGGTGTACCGTAATCTATCGTCTAATCTCATTTACAGCAATTTAAGTAAACTGAGTTCGAATCTCGCGGAACTTTTTACTTTTTACTTTTTTTTCAAAGGGAGGAGGCCCAAGGATAATATCGACCCATCTGTTTTGTGTGTAACATTACAAAGATCGTTATCTAATTTACAGCAATTTAAGTAAACTGAGTTCGATCTCGGCAATTTTTAATATCAAAGGAGGGCCCGTATAATATCGCATGTTTGTGTGTATACATATACAAAGGGGGATCCATGGGGTCGTCTTTCGCGCCATAGCTTCTAATTTGTCACGTTACACAATCAGTTAATGGACGAATAATGAAACTACGGTCGGCTGCCGACGAGGCGGGATGTGAGAAACCTGCGCTTCTGTGCGAAGTGGCGCTGAAGCGCGATATACCATGGCAGCACTATCGCACTCCTTGGAGATTAATGGATACTCGAATATTTATATGAAGAAGAAGAAGAAAAAAAGAAGCTAAAAAGTGAACTTTTTCTTTCTTTTCTTTTCTTTTGAAATAGAAACTATGTTGAATATACGGTGGGTAATCGAAGCAGAAATAATTCAGTTCACGTGCGTTAGAGTAGAAAAGAAGAAGTGTTATTATTGTCACATTATTACGTGAGACTTTCAAGAAGATGCTGCTTATATGAAATGTTTAGCGAAGCGAGAAATTGAGTCCACTTGACAAACTCACTGTATAGGCGAATGTAATAATAGGACTTATTCTCTCAATGCTTTGTTTCGATATTTGAAAAAAATCAATACTAAATATATTGTACGCATCTGCATACAATGTAGTCATTTTTACTTTTATGAAGCTTGGACTATTTTTTTTTGTATATAATTAAAGAAATCTGATGTTGATAAATTCAATAACAGTAGTTTAACCGTAATAGAATTAAGCTTGATTGCACCAAGTAAAGATACACATGCAATATTTTATGAATAGAAATCATCTATGGATTTGCTGGTTTTTTTTGGCTGCTTGATTGCTCCCAGCTGGGGAATATGTAACCTGCATATATTATAGGAAGGAAGCTTAGAATCGAAAAGAAAGATATTTTTAGAGACGTCCTTGATGTGTGCTATAAAACCAGGAAGTCTTGGTCTTCTCAGTAACCAGTACAACATTTTCTATAACTTCCTACTAATCTATTAAAAATAAGTTCTCTCCCCCATGAAAAAAAGAAAACCTTACTCAAGTAATGAATCTTCGGGGAAAAAAAGATGCATGCTGCATACAGAGCATCATCAATCATTTGTTAATCACTTCTAAGTAAATAGCCAGAACAAGATCCAAGCTCAATCTACTCTAAATTGATAAATTGTTTATACGATATATAGGTATAGAGAATCCAATTATATACGCCCCCACTTTCAAATTTTCTACCCACGCTAGGGCTGGCTTCTTCTCTTTTCTATCTCTTATATTATACAAGTCTGAGGTGACCACACGACCCAGCAGCCACCGTATTATCGTTCCCCCCTTTTTCTCTATATAAGAAAAGAAGTGTGCTGGGAATGGCTTCCAAACTGATGTGTCCTCACACCCAACTTATATAGCCGGCCTCTCTATACTTTTCTTTATTGTTAGAGGGACAGGACCAGGCGGCACCTATTATAAATGAATGAGGAAATATAAAAAAGACAAAGAAAAGTAGTAGAGAAGACGAAACGAGGAACGAGATCCTAATCAATTGAAGATGGCCCGCCATCCCATATTGGAAATTCTCCTTTTCTATATATATATAAACTTGATAAATGACGAGTATGTTTATATATATATGTTGTATTTCTTCAATATATCTGATAGATTGCTAGAAATTGCTTTGACAGATTGGATGTGGCATGATAGCCTGTTGACCAATGTCAAGATATCTTTTTTTATATATACATGATGATAAATAGGATCAAGTTTTGTTATATATTTACCTTTATACCTGAAGTACGATCTTATGTTTTTAAATATCAATATACTTGAAGAACTTTCAATGTTTTCCGTTGAAATCCGTCCCCAAAGTTCGCGAAAAGCATCTAAATTAGTCTTATATATATAGGAGATATAATAATTTAAGCCCCTTTTAGTAGTATTTGACATCCAAATTCACAGGAAAAGAAAAAAAAATCGATATCATATTATTCAAAACATTTGGGAAATCCAATTATAAGAGCTTATAGGTATATATAGATGTATGCACTCTGTTTTCGCCTAATCTCCTTTTCTCTCTTTTCGGTTAACTTGATACAACCCCACCCAAAAAAAATCTTCTTAGGCATTGGCAAATAGACTGAATAACGAGGTAGCCATCCATAGGGACATCTCGTTATTCTCGCTCAACGACGATGTAAATCCTAGTTTCGCGGTAGAGGAGATGCTACTGATGCTGATCTACTTTTGAGAGTCCATCTGTGATGGTTTTTCTTTTCTATTACATTTAGGAGGGAAATATATAGCATCTCCGGAGACCCCCCGAAAAGCGCATATAAATACGTAGAAAAGGACGACCAGGACCACCTCTAACCGAATCCATGTAACATCAAAGGATATATGCTGCAGAAGACCAGTAGAGAGCGAATAAGAGAGACCAATGCTATCTCTCTTTTTTCCGTGTTACATATATATAGAATCTCAAGGGAGAAAGATTGCGAGAGACAGAAGAGCCTCTCTTTTTTTTTACTTTTATTTTGCAATACTCCCTTGCCACATCACCTGCGCGACACATCTTCAAAGGTATATAAGTATATTTCCGTGTTAAACATTACACAAAACGTTACACAACATCAACATCAAGTTATGTCGCTGCTGTGCTCCTGCCGTATAGGCGTAAGTCTCAGGGGCTGCTCTATTATATAGACAGGGGAAGTAATGGACACGTCAAGTGTCGCTGCTGGAGTGAGTGGGTTAGAGATTTATCCTTTGACGCAGTTTCGTGCTACCTCTTTTTAAATTGAATTTATTTTTACTTTTATATAATACCGTACCTCGCAATGGTTTAACTGATACACTTTCTCGTTTACCACATTAAATGTAGTTTCATACGCATTTGAAAGCACTTCGTGTAGTTTAATATTCGTTTATTATGTATTACATACACACTTTTCCATCAGCTACCTCAACTTACTTATAGTTGCGTCCATATACATAAACTAATTCAATCGAATAAATTTAGTTAAGCTCAATATATGATGCACTTTCCACTTTAATGTTTGAAAGATGAGTTCGGTGATTTAATTTAGGTAAATTCACACAAAAGTGTAGTCACGCCCAAATTTATAGTTTATTTTTATTTATTTTCCCCATTTTCAAGGGCATTATTAATTCAGTCATCTTTATATTGAGTAAATAAGAAACTGAAGCTGGATTAAATTGTTCAGAAAATTAAAATAAAACAAGCAGTTCTCAATTTAAATGTTTTTCAACTAAAACATTTCAAAAATAACGTTCGAATGCAATTTTAAATAAGGCAATAGGGCAACATCTCTATTATATAATAGCACTGCGTGTTGTTTTTGTCATGTATTTCCGATTTGTAACATTTTAAAATACTCTGGACGGTGCATATGCAGCGAGAGAGAGAAAAATATGGTTCTCAAACTCATTCTTGTTATTATTCAGAACGTGACTGTTATGCTTCCTTTCAGATATAAATGCATTAAAGAAAAGCTTTATATATATTTATTTGTGCTGTTCTTTTAGATATCTTATGAATATATATTTTATGTATATATTATGCCTGCGTGTATAGGAAGGGGGGCCAACCGAAGCAACTATAATAGCAACAGCAGCAGAGCATAACGATTGTTTACACGTATACGAGCCTTCTGCTTAGACTGGAAACCAAGCATGGCAAATCTTTATTCCATTCTTGCTTTTGTTTTTCTCCAATCGCGCTTAATTTAAAAAATTTATCTAAAGTTGTAACATGTATGCACACTAGAATAATTCATATATTAGCTATAATGTATCCACCATTTTCTCAGTTATATAACAGTCATATATGCATTTTAAATCGCTTTTATTATTAAGTGGAGGGACTGTATAACTAAATTATGCAAAGTATACGAGTCTGTCATAGTTTTTAAATCATTGCTTTTGTTATGCAATAGTCCTGTGCATTTTAAATCATTTCATTTTTAAGTAGAAGATACATCAACTTAAATTTTAAACTAGTTTACAAAGGCTTTTCTCTCTACTATATAACTTAAATATAAAATTGTATTAAGGTTACATATATTACTCGGAATATATAATGAAGTCAATGCTGCTGGTTATCTAGTCTCTCACTTGCGTCAGCCAAAAAAAAAAAAAAGAAAAGTCGTATATATATCAAAAACTTCGGAGCTTTGCGCATATATAGCTTACATACATGACCAGAATAAGTAAAACCATATCCATATAAATTTTTTTTTCTAAAAAAAAAGTTTAAATTCGATGAATAATGAAATTATCCAGATTTTTTTTTTTTTTTAAAGAACTATCTTTCCCTCGTCCTTGTTTATGGTCGTCTGCCGTGACACTTGCGCCCAACGATCGATTTTCTGGTAGGGAAAAAGGCATCAAATCCCCCCTTTTTTCCTATGCTGGCATAAACGATTTGTTCTCTCTCTTTTTTTCTTCAGGAATATACATCCTTTCCCTTTTTTTAAAAAAGGATTGATGCGGTAAAGCGCTGCTCTTGAACCGCGCATTTGACAATTGTGAAAAGTGCGGTCGACGTTAGTCCCATCATTCATCCCTTAGTCTTGAGTGCTTGCTGCCGCCAACTTCTTATATATAGATCGAACTTATCTACCTACATTGAAGTTTAAGTCTATTATTCAAGTATATATATAGATATATAAATAGGTCACTGGCGCTCGCCCCCTTTTTATTTCTCCCCCCATCATCATTATACCCTGAGATCAAATAACAGAGAGCTAGCTGCTGCTGCTATATCAAATGAGATTCCCTTCGGATCAATCGATATTATTAGTCGCATTTCTATCTCTCTTATGTAAAGAAGAAAAAAAAGAGGATAATGGGTAGCAAGAAAAAGGCGGGAAGATTCAATTTATTTTCTTCTTCCCTTCTTCTTTTTCTCTCTTGTTTCAAAATCGATAAATCGAGCGCTATATAATGCTTGTGACATATCCAACCTGCGCATAGGAAGTCGTGCTGGAATAAAATACCAAATCTCTCTCTTTTTTTTATTTAAATGAATCGTATACAATAAAAAAAGATATGGTTTCAGTCTGCTTTTTCATCTGATTTTAAACATTTCCTGGGAGTATAGGTATAGTGATAGGTTTTTTTTGTGTGTGTGCTGCTCTTTTACGAGTGTTCTCGGATGAAGGTATAAAGGTTTTTCTTCATCTCCTATAAATATGTGGTGGTTTTATTGCCATGGAAACCGTAAAGTGAAGGAACGCATCTGAATATCAATTTCAAGCATTGGAAATAAAATAATAAAAAATTGAGGGGCAGCAGCTGATTGAAATGGACCCTTTTTTTCCTATAACCATTAAAATGGGAAACCAATAAAAAATTATTCTATGAAGGTTTTCTTTAAGAAAAAAAAAAATTATATTTATTTTTTCTTGCCAAGCTCGACTCCACCTGGCTTCACTTTGCCCTCCTCTCCATGTTTTCATACTGATCATCGTTATAGCAACAGATGCTTCTGTCGTGATCGTAAATTTTTCTGTTTTTCCCCTTTCCCTATTGCCTATATATACTATCTAAATTTAGATCATATATACTGAAGGGTTGTCGACTCACAAGGTTACAAAAAAAAGGAATAAAAACTAAAGTTTTAGGTTTTTATAATAGAATTGTTCTTGCTTTGAATTATATTAAAGAAAATTTGTGCGCTCTCTAAAACCAATTGTCTCAGGATTGATGCTAAGAAACGTTTTGTCTTACAATTTGTCCTAAAATTTGAGGCATTTTTGTCTTGAAATTTCAAGACATTTTTTTGTCTCAGCATCAATCCTGGGACAATTAGTCTTAATTTTTAAGATTTAATTTTTAGAGAGTGGATATATATCATCGATATTTACAAATATATATTTTTAATGAATATTAAACCTAAAATGTTTTGTTTTTCTAATTATTTAGGATATTTATTTGAACATTTTTCTAGCTCTTTGGATTTTTTTCCAAATTTTATAACTATACAATTTTCTCCAGCAATAATAGGAGCAAGGAAACCAAATCGATTAGGATATTTACAGCTTTTTGCTATGCTGCCCTCGTCGTCCGCCGCACATCTACAATAAATCTTTCGGGAAACATCCGGTGATTTGACGGGGCCGGAGAATAAGCAATTCCGCATTTCATCCCCCCCCCCCCTCCTTCCCTATATGATTGATATCTTGATTGATGGATAGAGGACGAAGATGTTATCATCTTCCTTCTTATATAATAAAAGAGATGGCACTGCAGCAGCCCCCCAAACTATATTAGAGCACTTTGGAGTGATATGCTGGTATACAGTCGTCGTCGTAGTAGTATTAATCAATCAAATCATCCAATAAAGTTGAGCTTCAACCTGATATATTATTATATTCATCTGACAAAAAAATATAAAGTTTGTTATCCCATTACTTTGCTGGTCCTTATACTTCTTCCAGCTTCGTCCCATCATATATTCCTTTTGATCTATTTTATTATTAATAATAAAAGAGAATAGATGTGATGCGCAGCTTTTTTTCTTCTTCTTCTTCTTTTATATATATTATGGGAAGAGTCGTTCTCACAGAGGGCAATCAACGCCACAACGTTGCCACGTATTACATAATATATTTCACACTGTAATGAGACGGCTAGCTGTACAGCCTTAGACAAGATGATATATGTAAGAGAAGGGGGGGGGGGGGGTAAAGTCATTGGGGAGCTGACCACTTTGGGTCCTTCTCTGGTTTAGATGTCCGGAAGTTCTAAAATATGGAGCTCATCATATATGGAATGGTAGAAGCTAGGCCTCAGACTTTTATTCTAAATAATGATGTAGGCCAAGATAACTCGATCAACATGAACTTGGTCCCCCCCTTATTTTTAAGCCGTGATTATGCTGACGTGTTTGGCATGCATGAGTTGATGGGATCTATCAAGCGCCATCATCTATGGCCGGCCCTCTTTCTTCTTTTTCACGCTGTGATGTCTAATTACATCATAGGCTTCCCTTGTAATCTGTTCTCATTATGAATGTCTTATAATGGATCTGCGATGCTGCGCGAGTTCCATTTGCATATATACATTGAGCAGCACATGTGATTTTTGGCCTATATAATTAGTACATTTATTGTATAAAAGATATATATAATGATGACATTCATTACTGTAATGCGCACTTCATTATGCAGAGATAAAGAAGAATGGGTCACGGGCGCGTAGGTAGTAATTCAAAGAAGAACTATATAATATGAGAGCTATTATATTTAATATATATAGATGACGATGAGGCTTTCATCGTGTATGATGGCGAGATCCAATTTTCGCGTGGGTGAGCCCAGGACCATCATCATCGCATCGTCGCAGGGATGCCGAGAATAGGAGACCTCCGAGTATACACACACAATAGAAGAATGATGATGATGGTCACTCGTCCGCAGGGTTTTATAGTCTCTCTACCGCGCGCTCTCTCTCCCACAGTTGAGCAAACTTCCTAATTGGACAATTAATAAAAGAGAGAGATCTATCCGGAAGGAGATAATAGAATACCCGAGAGAGAAAAGGGGGGGGGGGGGAGCAGCAGATTCGTCCTTTTCACATATAAATAAGAGCATTATATAACTTTATGAGTACTCACCACCTTTTGATTCCGTGGAATAGCACTCTCTAATTGCTCTGAATATTTCTTTCTGAAAATTTCATTTTTTTTTCGACTAACTAATGGGATTTTCCGAAAGAAACATTAAAGAGCAGAGCAGATGAATTGGTATCAGGGGCCTCATCAGCGCAACATTGCCGACGTCATCCGATTTCTCTTCTCGCTCGCGTGCGTCACAATATAGAGAGCGATTACTTGTCATCGGGGGTTTATATCAGCATCTTTCTTTTCTTCCCTTTCTTCTTCTTTTTTTTGGTATAGCCACAGACAGACAGCTAGTATCAAAGAGGATTTATATATATATAAATGAAATACACAGATCGTTGGATTACAAGGGGATAAGCATCGGCATCCATCAATGTGATGGTCCATCGCTAGAAAACACAATGCACATACCCTCTGGGACAAGTTGTTATTGTCAGGACTCTGTGTCTTTATTGTGTGCTACCAGATAGAAAAGTCACTTACAAATTATTTTTATGGTATAATAGGTCGGTTTATGTCCCACATTTGGTCAGCTAATAACCCAGGTAATTTAGTTAAAAGCCTATGCTTGTATAGAAACATAATAAGCTTTCCTATATGATATTATTCAGGGTTTCAAAGTCAGTTAATTACGAAGGAAAATCGACTCGCAAAAATTTCTATTAGAGCGCAAAAATCTAAAAAAAAAAAAAATTAAAATGTCAAAATTATAGGTAATTCTCGTACGCCCTAGAAAGAAGCCAACGAATTTGTCAATTTAGCCAAGAGTAGAGAAATCCGCCCAAAATATATTAAGCTAAAGAGTATTTTATCATTCCAGAAATTCAGTAGTGTAGTTGAACGGTGTACATTGTAGTTAAACTATATACAACAGCTATCATCGCATTGCTATTAGCCTTCGTGAGCAGGGTGATACATCTTTCATATAATGAAGAAGAACTTGGAAAATAGAAGTTGATCCCATCGGAGAGCAGACGAAACTAGTTTTGTTTGAGACTATACGACCCTGTTTTCATAATTAGGCAGAAGGGTGCAGGTCCGGGGCTTATAAATCTTCTTCAAACATTGACACTGCTGCTGCAGCTAGTTGTTGTCTCAGCCAGAACTCCTCAATTTACTAAGCAGGACATCTTATGTATATATTATAATGCATGTGTACTGTGTGCTCTCGCGCCTACGTCTTCCAGTTGGAAGTTCTTTGCAGGACGGCACCCTTCGTAAACTTTTTCCCCCTGTATTTCGAGTAAGATGATCAACTCCGCCTGCTCATTCTCATAGTTCATGTGTAGTTACGCGTCCGTAAGTTTTAGCCGTAGAATAAGAGACTATAGCAACAGTGCTGGGAAACTATATAAGTTGAAAGTGCTCCATCATATCGCTACACTTGTCCCAATTAGAAACTTCAAATATTTCGTTTTCCTGTTACTTATTTCACGTCCATTTTTTTTGTTAAGCAAGAAATTAATATCGAAAATGACGCACTCATTTTCATTTAAATTACAAAACTTGACATGGCCTGACAATATTTGTAGGTGAATGATATTTGTTATTAATTGGAAGAAAGTGCAATCAATTAATTCAGTATTGACTATAGATAATCAGAAAAGGGAGTTAATTATAAAAAGTTACTTTTACTACTATTTTCATGTTTCAAGAAGTTCTTTTAATGATAGAAGTCTTTTCACAATTTCCTCCGTTCCCGAAAAGTCTCGCTGCATGTTAAAGTTAAGACCTTCTTCTGAAGAAAATAATAAGGCATGGAAAATATTCAAATTCAAGTAGACTGAAAAAGGATAACATTTCAAGCATAGCGAATTGCTTAAGAAATCACATTTACCTAAAACGATTTTAGTCCACAATTCTTAATCACGAAAAAATTCTATATTTTGAAAAAATGAATGCCATGTTGCATACTACTAAAAATATGAAATAAGGCACTCCAAATCTTAAACAATTTTTATGAGAATCGCTTCCATTCTCAATCAAATAATCATCTTTACGTGCCTATACAGAAGAATTCGAGTCGTTCTAATAATCAATATAATCAGAAAAAAACGTGATGAAGTATTAACAGCCTGTCACATACTACTAAACGACTCTCATTAAAAGCTTGAGGTCCAAAATTATGTGATAGAATCTCCTCAAGTGCCCTAAACGAATAGGAAAAAAAGAGGCGATGAGTAGAAAACAATGTTATATATTATATAAATATATATTCTCATGGGGCGTGCCGTTCTGGACGACGAGAGGGGCGTCGGAGTGAGACGTCGCCCTGGATATGATGGAGAGCACGACCTCCTCTTTGGGCTTGTTGTTTTTTCTTCTTCTCTCTCCCCTTAGAGGAAGCAACCAGGCAAAGAAGAGGAAAGAAACAAAAACAAGAACAAAAAAAAAATATGTATAGGAAAGAACTCTTTTGGAGGGCCCCTTGAGGCTTTGCGGAAATATTGTGTACGAGGAGAGAGAGAAAAGAGGAGGGCAGCATCGCCCTTGAACACGCACAGTACAGAAACAGGAGCCAAACTATCAAAGAGAAAGGTTAGCTCGGGGGCCCCCTAAAGGGTCCTCTTTTGTGTACACTGCATATGCTAAGAGCCAACTGATAGAAAAATAATAAGTTAGACGTATTCTATCGGAATTTCTCATTAGTGACGCATGTATTTTGGATCAATATTTTGCATGCATAGTTATTAATAATGAATGGGCGGGTAGGAACAAAAATAGAAACCTTGTTATTTAGTTGGATTCCAGACGATTTATTTTTGCGCGCGCGGTCTTTTTAAAAATAATAATAACAAGACGAATGGAGAATTTCTTGCAATGGTGACAGTAGGGGGGGGGGAAGTTGAAGTGCGCTCGAGCGAATGCGATGAGAATGGAGACGTCGCCGACGTCGGTGGGTGGTCGTAACATAGTTTTTCATTCTTTAAAGCAGGTTTTTTTTACAACCATGTATAGCAAGCAAGCACAAGAAAAGGTCTTATCTTTCCACACAAACTTCTTTGTCCCCATTTTTTCTGTGTAGAAAATCAAAACTCAATGAGTTAAGCAGCAACAACAAAAAAATGTGTTATGTAATACTGTGACATTTCCTCCTCCTCCTCCTCATCCTCGATCGTTTGAATATATAATCAAGTTCCTTTATACAGAAGTCAAAGAAGATGTTAGGCACTGCCGCCAATTCGATCCCAAGTTGTCGTACCCTGCTTATTTAATTCCCCAAATGCTGCCGCCGTGGGCCTGACAACTTCTCTCTTTATCTATGACAAAGGCGGGCGAGGAGAAAACGGCCTTATCCCATCTTCTTCTTCTTTTTTATTTCCATTTTTCAACGAATGCTTGAGGAGAACGAGTTTGCTGCGCCACTGCTCCTGATCTTGTCAACTTGACGACTTCAATCAGCGTCGAGCAGAAAGAAAGAGAAGAAAAAAATGTCGGCAAAGGGCCATCAAAGGACCACGAGAGACCTGCCCCCCTTTTTTTCAATGACATTTTTGACGAGTGTGGGCCGATGTGATGGATTCTAAATATATATAAAATCTTTCTTTAATTTTAAAATCATCGATTTCCTTCCGAATCGATTGGATATATAACAAACAAAAATGAGCAACTTGATCTATTGCTTGCTGAATGGAAAAAAAAGAAAAGAAAAAACAAAACTTCCGGAATATGATATGCTGCGCCTTATTTCCTATCTATTCATATTATATATCGAAAGCTCCTTTAAGGGTCAGCGCGGGTTCGATCAAATTTATTTTGTTTAAAAAAAAGAAGAAGCTTATTCGAGAGTATATAAGGGTCCCCAACTTCCGGTTTAAATATTGAGAAAAACCCCAAAAATATATCAAGAAATAATTGAATTTGAAATTTTTTTTTATATCATATGATTTATAGCTTATTTTGTTTTTCTACATACGCTCCATGTAAATTTGAATTGATGAATTATATTTAAAGATAACTTATTGGGTTTATTTCATCTCAAAGGGGCTATATATAAATTTTTTTGCTGGACCCCAGAGAGAAGTGAGAAGGAGGACACATCACAGCAGCAGCCGTCTCATCGTGATGGATGAGGTGAGCGCTTATATTTCTTTTTTCACCCTCTTAAAAGCTCTCTCGAAATATATCACTATTCCACGAGTCTTATATGATATATTCCAGTAATCTATAGTGAATCTACTGCTGCTTATATATACCATGATGTATAAGATGACCATTACACTTGATCCCTCTTCAATATAAAATAGGGCCTTCTCTTCGTCCTCTACTTGCGACTTCTCAAGAGCTATATGGACGTTTTCTCCCTTGCATTAACATCAATGTATAGCGAGATCTATATATACGTGATCTTCATGGTAAATACATCAGCAAGACGTATATAGCAAACACACTGAGCACATAGATGTGATGTCAGCAGTTTAAAATCGGAGTCCCTATGGACACCTCTCTCTCTCTCTATTCAACTTCAATACAAATATTTGTATTGGGCATCATGTTATATGTGATTCGTTTCCCTTCTCTTTTTTTCGCATTTAACATCAAAAGTCTCTGACGCATGTCTTTTTCAAGTGGTTGAAATGTATTTTTTTAAATGTCAAATTCAAAAGTGTTGTAAAGTGTTTATTATTATTATTTAAGAATCTCCCGCATTGCGGCTATGTTATATTATAATATACCATACACGTGTACTAAAAAGGCTTATCTATAAGTGTTGTGGGTGTGATGGCTCATGAATTTTCCCACAGGCGTAAATAAACTACTGCGGCACTTTACGTCATAAATCCTAATCTTATAAAAAAGGAGAGAAAAAAAAATAATTTTTTTTTCTGATGGGCATCAAAGATCATGAAAGTGTGAGAATAACGATGGGAACCAAAATGACGTAAGGGCCAATGGACAAGAAATAAAATCTATTGCGCACTTCATCTTGTTTATTATTTTTTACTTTTATTTCTGCTATAGCTGAGATCCTTCAAAGAAATAAATAAATTGAATTGGATGAGTTGATCGAAAAAGGCTCCAATAACCCAATCACCTGCAAAATGTAACGAATCGCCATTCTTTTTCAAAGTTCAAACATAATCAGTGCCGAAAAAGAAAAGAATAAAGAGAACTTGTCAGCGCTGATTGCTTCAATAAATCTGCAGAGCTCAAAAGAGCTCACTCTCAACTTATTTTTCTTGGTCTTTGTATCTCAACTTTGTTTCTTTATGAAGCGCGTGCTTCAGTAAAGGATACGCACATTTTCAAAGGTATTATGTGTGTTTGTAGCGAAATAAGATGAAAGATAGAGCACGTCCTTGTATCGACTGTATTACGCGTATACCGAAATTCTCTTTTTAAAAAAAAGTTTCCAGCAGCAATCCATACTACAACTGACCAACCAAAATTCAAACGTTAACTTCATCGGTCCTCTTGCTCAGTTTAAATTCAATTATTCTCATATTCTCAGTTCATATACTTTGTCAAGCATACCAGAAAATTAGATATGGAAACTTACCATGATGTAGACGGCGAAGGGCATGACCAGCGTCGCTACCAGGAGGTCAGCGATAGCCAGGCTGATGATGAAGTAGTTGGTGGCCGTTTGAAGTGTCCTCTCTCTGTAGACGCTGAGGATCACCAAGACGTTTCCAAAGACAGTCAGTAGCGGGAAGAAGAAGAGGATAAGGGCCCAGTAGTCCCTCGCTTCAAACTCCCCGCCGCCACTCTCTATTCCGGTCTCATTAAAGTTCGTAGAATTTGTACTAATATCCAGCCAATCGTAAGTAGAATTCGTCCCGGCGTAATTAGTAGTGGACGAGTTATTGAAAATGCTGGAAGACCAAGGAGTGGTGCTAGAAGTAGTCATCCAATCGGTAGTCGTCCTGAGAGTCGTCTTGATCAGAGATGATGACTGTTTCTTGCCAGGGCCTACCACTTGAAGATTCCTCTTTGTAGTGGAGTTGTTCAAGGTCCAGTTAGCACTGCTAATCTCCACCGCCGAGGCTGATGATGGTCTCAGAGTCGCTTTCGCCGGGCTATTACTTCCGCTGGACTGAAGTTTGGCGATCTTCCCTGCGGCTCGACGGACGGCCGTCGTAGGCGGTGGTATCACCGTCGTCGTATTCTTCACGATCGCTAGTCCTAATTCTGCCATCTTAAGCTATGTTTTCTTCTAATTACCATTCATGATGACACTATATGTATATTGAGCACTGATGTGTACAAGAAGTGTAGGGAGGTCAACTGTAGAGGCCGGTAGACAAGCCCGATCTGAGCGCGAAGGGTAAGCGGAACACCTATACACACAGGCAGAGAGAGAGTATAAGCTAGCACATGCGCCTTGATGACTCCTTCGTCATATACATCACTCTGCTATTGGCATTCGATCAAGAATAAAAAGAGAAAGACATCATCAGCTTTATAGATAGGACCGTGATGATGATGATGATGATGGTCTCCATCGTAAATCATTGTCTTTATTATTATAATAAGATATATCTTGGTTCTGTATAATAGTATTGATCAAATTATGTTATAGTTAAGTAATTTTTTTTATATATTTGCTTTTTTATCATATGAGAATCCACACGTGCCCAATAATTATAAATGGACGTCATCATTCAGCAGAAATGCTAATCTGATTGTTGTAAGCGCACGTACTTAATCCCTCTGTTTTAAAGTGAAATGTGAGCCAGCTTATGAAACTGACAGTGTTATTTGAGAAAATCTTTTAGACATAAAGATGGACATGAGTATAGAAGACATTTTAAAGCCTTAATTTCTTCTAAATTTTAGTACACTAAGTATGATAACATATAATGTATATAACAATGGGTATAATTCAATTAATGTGATGTTATCAATATCGTCTTAAGTGTTATTGTCTATTGTAGCGTTGATACCAACTTACTTATTGTTAATATACATGTATACTTTGCAAGACTATGAATTCAAACCAATATTTTACTTATTTCATTAAAAATTTAGATGCAAATATTATTATGGCACCCGCTTATTCATTTATACCTATTCGTGTAGAGCTCATCACGTAACACTCTTCGTGTTCCTGCTGATGATATGTTCAGAAGAATGAAAAAAATCTATCGTGTTACACGCGTCGAGTTGTCAACACATTAATATACATAAGTACATCATATCATGATGCATAAAACGTGTACCCAGAGGAAATAACTATATAAAATCCTTCGGGGAAAGGAGTATAATAAAGTTATATTTTTTCAGATAACCATATCACGCTAACAAATTATTTTTAGAATAATATGTATAGTCTTCGATACATGTCAGGATTCCTCTTATAGATCTATATAAAAAGTAGTGGAGCACTTAAGGCACTAATGGCCAAGTTTCTTTTCCAGCTCCTTCCCCTTTCCCAATAAGCTAACTATTATACATTGATTTAAAGAAAATGTAAAAGGGAAGTTATATATACAGCTTCTATATATACACACATCTATACGCTCATTCTATGTCTTTGCATTCAATGTATACAAGACATTTTGTGCAGACATATAGGCATAAAAGAACTTTTGGGTGATGCTATTTGATTTTCAATAGATGTGGGGGTGTAAAATAAGGTTTCCCTTTGAAATGGATGCTAGAGAGTTCTATGCATTTGACACGTCCCCTTTTACATTATATATTCTACAAAATGTCACTGATAGATAGGCATTATCCAAATTTATTCATTCATATACTAGGAAAAAATTACAGTTCATATTGTAGACGGAAATATTTGGATTGGTGAATAAAATCACTTTACACTATACATTGTATTAACCAGTTTTTTTGCCTATTTTTATTCTTGAAATGATGGTAGATTTTTGAAATACAGTATGTGATGTAAATCGCTACAATATTAATAACAGAGCTCATTATTATTTGCCACCAAACCACTGATGTAAGTCAGTAAAGCGTGTCATTTAGATGAATATTATTGTGTCGTTACTTTTCATGTGTATCATATTTTAAAATATCTAATTTTCTTCCTTTGAGATTGTTAAAGAATGCAAAATCGCCTTTTATTCCTATGAAAGTTTTCTTTGTTTTAAAATTAATTTGATGTTTAAAAAGACCCTTCATTTTACTTAACATTCAGATTCGTGAATTATTAGTTTTTCTCTTATTTTTGACGCCCGAATTCAGGTCAAGGCATTTCTAATCTCAAGTTTTACTTTAAGAAAAAAGGAACTTTTTAAAAGTGAATATGTCAGCAGGTGAATTGGCTCGTACGAAAAAAGTGTCAATTCATTAGGAAAACCACAAATCTCTAAAGAAAGTGAAATAGTAAAAGTTAAGACAAATTGTCCCAGAATTGATGCTGAGACTAATATCTCAAATTTCCAGACAAAATTTGTCTCAATTTCAAGACAAAACGTGTCTCAGCTTTTTTAGAGTGTAAAAGTGAAACTGGAAGGGAAGTAAAGCGAAACGTCAAACGGATAACTACCTCGAATCTCGCTATAGTGCCGGCTCGGTTTAAGAAAATCTAGTTATAAGAACAATTCGGTTATAAGGAAGATTTTTCTTGCACGTCTTTTTGGCACGAAAGTGCAAAATTTTTAAAGAATCACCTTTATTTTACTAACCCTTCCTATCTTCTTTCTTTTCTTCCCTTTTAATTGGCTATGAAATACGGAGAGAGAGAGAGAGAGAGAGAGAGAGAGAGAGAGAGAGAGAGAGAGAGAGAGAGAGAGAGAGAGAGAGAGAGAGGTGAAGAAAATGGAGGTAATAAAAAGGTAGTAATAGTAGGAAGAAAATGGGGTTTAAATCTTAAACTGAAAAGAGTAAAAATTGTTGCGCATTGCACTAGAAATGGCCTTTTCCCTAATACTACGATAGGTACTTAGTCTTAAGGCCAATTCGATTACAAGGACTCGCACAACTCGTTCTTATAGCCGAGAAGGCACTGTATTACTTTTTACTTCTTTTTCGGCTTACACATGTAAAGTTAGATTTAACCTCCCACTCGTTTTTTTATCTTGGTTCTCGAGGAACTAAAAGATAGTGAGAGCTTCTTAGCTTATATTTGGTACGAAGAGGGAATTTTCCTACGCTCATCTAGTTCATAAAATCAAAGTTTTGTGTAATTAACTTTTATGTGAGTGTGAATCTTAAAATACCTGAATTTAAAATGCATGTAACACTGCAATTCAATTGCATTTTTTGAATAATTCACTCAATTCAAAAAGGGAGTGAGGGGGCCAACGCTGGCTATGACCCACTTTTAAAAATATTGCTGAAATTTAAAAACTCTAGCAAACGTCTAACACCCCTAAGATCAAATCGTAGTGAAATCTAGTCAAAGCTACGCGCCAAAGTGCTGAAAATCAAGAAAGCACAAAACAGATTTCGCGCATTTTTTGTTTTAGTTTGCACTTTTCCCCATTAATATCGATTGTTCTTTAAAAGAGGAGAAATGAGACGTGACGATGCTGCTGGCGATGAAAGAGTTGTTAGCAGCAGCTCTCATAATTCAAATGTAAAAATAGAGAAAGAGCTCAACATTTCTCATTCACCACGCTCTCTTAATCGAGCATCCTTACAATCATCAGCAGCAGTTGTGCTGACTTTGAATCTCAATACTATGGATTTATACATCCGGCAATGAAGGGTCCGTTCTATCGTGCTTCTGAGTAATCAAGCATTTTCTCCGCGTCATCAGGGAATTCCATTACATATGTGCATAAAATCCACGTTTTCTACCCATTTGAAATCATCAAAGAGACTATACTACTATAGGGTGCAACATATAATTCACAGATGATTACTGCGAATACATTCTGCACATCTGTACGTGATATATTAAATTAGAATTATTGGAATCATTCTTCTCTTCTGTCTCCAACTAGATAAAAGTAGAGATGTTATTGACAGACTTCTTCCTAGAACAAAAAAGGCAATATAAATTTGGCCAAGAGAGGCGAGCTTGATTGAAAGTAACAGAAGAGGTTCTGCGCGCCTTATTCCATTTCTCTCTCGGTAAATACAATTTCTTGCGGCTATATTATTCCGAGAACGATCCGTTTTTCCATATGGAGGACATTCTTACGCAGCACATCTGGCAAGTCCATCTGGAAATGTGGGCATGTGGCGAATAAGTGGGTGTCAAAGTCTTAGCCGCCCTACACAGACACACGCGCGCGCACAGCCCATTTTCACGTTCCTTTCATCGTTGTATTTTTTTTTCTTCTCACTTGATGCTGCTATGGTTCCTATAGCCTATATACTTTGCTTTCCTTTTTTCCTCTTGTCAGGGTGCGCTGGGTGCACAGCCTGAGAGGCATCCAATCTCACCAAAGTGTAAGAATGATGTTTTTTCCTTTTCTTTTTCTCTTTTCTATCTAGTTTCCTCTTTTGAAGATCCTGTCTCTTTTCCTATGTAGTTATAAATAGTCTCTTTGTATATAACAAAGTAAATACAACGAAATCATATTATAGATCATGTGATGAGTATTTTGGACGCGGAGAAATATGAATTTTAAATTATCCAGCACATTTTAGAAGTGCAGTTTTGATGAAAGTGACCTCACTATGGTGTACAAAACCCTTAGAGAAAACAGGTTGTCACACGTGGAGAGTTTTCAATTGTCTCATTAATTTGAGGTGTCTCCTCAACAGACAAATTCGAGAGTGTCTCCTCGATTGCGTAAATGGGATCCACCAAAGAAAAGAAAAGAAAAACTATATTATGCAACCGTAAAATAAAAAAAAGTCTCTTAAGATGCTTGAACCACCCACGTGCTTCACTTAGCACCAAAAGTTCAAGAGATCAGCACTAGAAACACACTTCATTACTCTACCTCACCCTTATTCTTATACTTCACTGTGTCTATTCTTAGTTGCCTCTTCTGCCAGTCGTTTACTGGACCTTTTTTCGTACTGTGCACAGGTGAGTTAAGGAGTGGCTAAGGGGCGCTTATCCTCCTCTCGTTTTTTTTTGGATGGCTTTTTATTGAGAGGCACTCACAGTCGCCCCTTGACAGCAGAGACTAAATTGCACTGATTAGTGGAATAAGACATTTCTAAAAAGAATTTGACTCTTTACCCTTTTTGGTGGTTCAATTTCTTCCAATAGATAAATAATTAAATAAAGATTAGAAATGATGTCATTAGTTATTGAGCTTTTTGATAACTTACATGTTTACTATTCGCAGCTGCTGCGTCCGTTCTTGAGAGGTCTATACATGTATACACAAGCAATGATGTAAGAGAGGCGAGTGGCCACATGTTCCTTCTCTTAATTAAGAGAGGCAGCCGACCAATAAAGATGATGCTGCTTGCTGGTAGTAGCAGAAGCATCAGTAGTACAACAAGCTCCTGTGCCCATCATGTTATATGTATATATTGGCCTCTATCGTCCACAGGCTCTTAGGTTGTTGTGTAATCTAAAAAAAAAGGAGGGAAAGGAGGAGGAAGAACAGCAAGCTGAGAATTGGTGCGGAGCAGCTGTTTCCAGCAGGTCTATACTCTTACTCTCTCTTTGTTGTTATTGTTATTCACTGGGAAAAAAGAGGGAAAAGAAAGCTATACACTATGTGCTTACGCAATGGCAACAATGCAGCATTTCTTTACGAGAACACAGCATTTAATAGAAAGAGAGGCGATTGACGAAAAATAAGTGTTTCTTAAGCTTCTGTTTATACCCCATAATTTGTTTTTGAAGTCTTCAATAATTGTTTTGAATTTTATTTCAATAGCTAATTATACATAGAATATTCAAGGTTAAGTTTTTTAAAATGCGGACTTCGTCGTGAATATCTAAAATATGAAAGCTTTGATTAAGGAAACAAAACCAATTATTAATCGAGATGTGGTAGGAAGCATATTAGAAACTAACTGGCTTGTTGCTTTGCATTCCATAATGAATATTTAAACTTAAGATTAAAATTATAACAGGTCGTAGATTCATAGAAGTATACAATGAAACAAAAAATGCAGGAAGAAGACTCTCATTAAAATCACTAGGATTATTTACACGTGGGTGTATAAAACTAGTAAGAACCAAAAGAAAACATGAATGAAACATACACTTTGCTTATAATTGGCGTGTTCTGTACATACAAATTGGAGAGCAAAACATGAAAATGATTTCATAAATAATAAATAAGGTGCCAAAAAATCGACTTAGATAATAATCATCTGCCTATACCGATACTATAATACTTTGTATAGTAATGGATACTTAAATACTTAATATATATTAATGGAAACAGTTTCCATCCAGACAATAAAAATTACAATAAACCTTCTTAACGAGTAACTGGATCTCCACTGAAGTGCATCTTCCAAACTTAAAACAAAACTCTCCAATCAATTCCCTGGCGTTTCTCTTTTCCTTCTGAAACAAATTCTATTTAATTTCCACGTAGAAAAGGATTTCTGCCCATCAGCTCGTTAATAATAACATTATAAATCTTCAACAAGAAATACTCAGAGAATCTTATAAAGCCTATAAGCTTATTTACTCTGTTTTTTGTTATTCACGTAGCAGCGCACATGAAATTCTACAAGATCAACAAGATACACTTTATACAACTTCCCAATGTCTGCTAAAGAAAATAGCATTTCACTCTTTATTAATACTTACCTTAGCATCTTACTTACTTAGGCGAAGAGTAAAAAGCTTTCATTTTAATGAATTAGATCCGAACGGTGCGATGCGCAGCAGCAGCACCATCAACACCAGTTCCAGTCATGTATAGTCTAAAGTACACTCTGCGGCGTCAGCCACAAAGGTGAAATCAATATTCCTTTCACAGTATATATAGACTATAGAGTACATGTGCTATCTTAGAGGCGAGTCACGCTCTAGATTGGATATCTTATATACCAAAGAAGCAAAGAAGATAAAACAAAATAAATTCAGAAACGAAAACCCTTTTGACCTTTATTCGTGACGGTTTTTTACAAGTGCCTTCAAGCAGAAGCAATATTTGTTTTTAATATTCATGAGAAATCATTTACTTTTGTAAAAATTAGGTATGATTGAAAAACGAACAATAGAACTATTTAAATGATAAGTTTTAGTGGCTTTTATAACAGTTCTTTAAAGAGGTGTTTGAACAAATATGATGATTTTAAGCTATAAAGAGCACATTCTGCAATACTCTCAAGATGTAGACTAGATGGAAAATAAAACATTTTTGTCTTGTCAGCGAAATGTACATATATAGGAAATAGCGGGTCCCTTTCCTCCCTTATCACATCCTGCATTGCATTCCAAATGAGAATGGGAAGAGGAGACAAAAGATGTATTTGGCTTGATTTCCTCCTTTGGGAAGCACTCATCTCAGCGAGAATTTTTATTAGAACTGAACGAGTATTAAATTTAAGTCAATGTAACTCAGTCCAAATATCGGACAATAATTACGCCACGTGATCTAACTCTTTGGATTGTGAACTAATTTAATTAAAACTTTAATATCATATAGCCTAGCTTGTGAAATCGCTGTAAAAAAAACAGAAAAAAAATCGGTCGATAATTTCGCTCACAACTGTAAGTACTTGTAGTCTGTTTTTACAATGTCAAGTCACATGGCAGAGATGGATAGTCCTAGATTGAACATGATACTGCAGATAAATATTTACATCTTTAAAAAGAAATGTTCAAGAGGATAAGACGTTCCATGAAAAATTTCATGAATATTTCATCTGCATTCGGGGAATATGGGAATGTCTCTGGGCTAGGGCCTGGAGCGCAATCATTTGGTACATATGAATTCCGGGGTTACACGGTACATCCTGCAATACCTCTCAAGAGCTCAATAATTCGGTCTCATCGTCTTATATATTGCATAGTCGGTACCGCAACATTTCTTAACATTCATAACTTCTGAAGGGCATACTTCTGCGTCTTTGTATAGCTCAATGATTTTGTGATTGTCTGAGTTGGTACAATAAAGGTTTTGCTCTGAAACCTTTTATTAAATAAAAAATTGAAAACACTGTGATCCTGCAGCTTCACCTTTCGAGCGTCTTGCCACCTAATTGATATAGTTTTTGCTTGAGTTACCGCAAGGTATACAAAAAAAGGTGAAAGGGTGCATAAATATTCATCAGTTTGATGTACGTACTTTGCTTGCATAGTAAACAATGGCACACAAATTACACACTCCGTCTAATGATTACAAATGAGTTGTAAAGTACAATGGCAAAGTTTCATACGAGGCGAAACACATCAAGAACATTTACCTACACAAAACTTGGTAATTTTAGACGCGTAGCACATTTTAAAAAAGGTAGATGGTGGTATATCATCTTAGCAACCAGTTACCATACAGAAAAAGCTAACGAAGTAGGCATAATAGAAGGTATATATGGTGGTAAACGAGAACAATATTGCTGCCCCTGGTGACTGGTCATGAAAGCGTATAGTAATTGGTTTCCGTCCTTCTATTATTCATCAAGTAAAATGACGATGAAATCATACAGATTCCTTACTTATTATTTCTCCTTTTCCGTTTGAGTGTTTTCTGCCCTTTTCTCGTAGCAAAAGAGAATGTTATTGAAGAGCTTCTCGTACTCATGTGATGTGCGTCACAGGGAACGTAAGATTATTGTTCACAATCCACGCACTCTGCCCGGCAACACTGACACCTATTCAAATAACGCAAACAAGCTTCATATAGACAAGGATGACTGATTTTGTGCTGTCAACCATTTCCACGTCACCAGTTCCGTAACGATCCGACTTGTTTTTTTTTTCTCCTTCTCCCTCTTAGGTATATACTGCTTTGTGTACAAGTGTATATAAGATGTTTTTGATTTATATTGCTTATTATTACTTAGAGATAGTAATGGCTCATCTAGTGTGCTCGAGTGACTAGAAAATGTTATTATTATTGAAGCAACGAAGCGTATATGTGTGCCAAGGCAGAAGGAATTGGTTCATTATCTATTATAATATTACATTTTATTATGTGATTGCAGATGAATTGACGTTCTTGCTCGTCACTCGTGTATGAGTTTGCACACAGCAGCACATGGAAGAAATCATATTGATGAAGAGATGGCTGATTTCCCATAAGAACTGCTGTTAAGGGTCTCCAAGGAGATAGCTGAATAATTCGGAAAATTCTGTCGACCTCGTTTCAGTGGAGGTTGCTACGTGTTGAACGCCACATCGCATGTGACGACCTTCAAATAATAATATTTAAATTTCCAGATTAAAAGAAAAAAAGCTATTTAAAATTCAATTAAATAGAAAGGATAAGCTTTGTAAGTTTTACTTCTATTTTCCTTTCAATTGGATATTTGAGCATATTCGCAGAGTTTTCTGTTGCAGATTATTCAGGGCTAGAATCAAGAACTTAATTTTCAAGAGCTCGGAAGGTTTTTTTTTTTTAATGTCAGGGTTTTAATTGGAACGTGAAATACGCGCGTGAAAAGAAAAAGTTTGAACATTTGAGAGTAGAGTAGGAAGAAGAAAATATGTTTGCGTGCTACGTTACCGTTTTACTATTAGTGCTGAGAGCGGAAAATTCTCAAGGGACCACTCGGTGGAGCGCTGATTACTCCGCCAAATAAATGTCAAGTTGACGTATTGACGAATGCAACTTTTCAAAATAGATTTTTTTTAAATTTCTTATTATTTTCTGCCCCTGGAAGTCCTTCAACAGATCAAAAAGAAATATATAATTGTAAAAAAGAAGAAGATATCGAGTTGAAATGCATCAAAGAAAAGGGCAAAGAGCTCATTAGATGGGATCAGCAACGCCTACATACGCCCCTGAACTTCCCTTATTAATTCTAGAGTATGTTATTATTTGTAGGAAGCCCATTATTTAGGGCGCAGATAGATTCCATATATAAAATAACAAGGAATCAAATAAGTGAAACTAAATGAGCATCTTATAATGGTATCGTATTTCCGCACCAGGCTCTCTATAATGCAATACGCTTCAGGGTCGCTGAAAAGGAGGTCACCCAGCATAATATACAGCAGAAGAAGAAGAAACTGCCGCTTCCTTAATTAGTGCGCACGGGCTCTATTTGTCTTTATTTGTATTTCCTAAAGGCTCGTGCTCGCTGCAGACCCGATTACAAACAGAAAGTCTCCCTCCTTTTGTTTCATGCTAAGCAATATATTATTATTATACTGAAATTAAACCAATTAAAAGCTTCATTATTTTGTTTTTGTCCCTATACTATACCCATTTTAAAGAAATCAATAGAGAGAATAATAAGAAATTGGAAAATAACAGATCCTCTAAAATCCCATCAAAAACTCCACTTCAATTTGATGCAATACCTGGTATTTTACTATAATAATCAAATAAGTAACAGAATTCAGCTGAAGGCAAGAGGGGAGAATATAGACGAGCCAACGAACACAGGAATCCGGATGCAACACAGTAGAAGAGCTAGGTGTCACGCGAGTAGTAACTTACCACCCCACTCATCCGCCCCATGGTTTTCTAATACACATTCCCATAGCCGTGCCGATCCAACAAGACTAGAACCAATAGTATATATACAGCCTACTCTGCAATGATTGCTTAGCAACACAGTGGCAGAGGTTACATATATAAGAAAGTAAGGAAGAAGAAGAAGAAAAACAACTTTAAATTTCATTGCTTGTTATATACGCGCACAACACTGCCGCTGGTGAGAAGAATAAAGAGTACATACAGGAGCGAACTAGTCTCAGTGGCAGTGATTTCCTCCGGTCATAAGGAACCAGCAGGAAAGCAGGAGGTTTGATCAATACATCATATACTACATCGTATATATACATATACAGACGCGCAGCGTATATATGAGGTACTATAGAAATAAGGAAACAAATAAAAAGGTGCATAAATCGATGCGGGTGAAAATACCACACGGCAAAGAATTGTTTTCTTGTCACGTCTTTTATATGATTCACTTTTTCTCTCTTAGATTCATGCACTAATGAGGTTTGTTAAGGTTCGTAAAGTTTAAAAAAATGTAATACAACTTAGATAGACGGTGAAAGAATAATATAATCGTTTATTCCATCTGAACCGAATGACGCACAGCATAGCAATTTATTTTGTGTATGCATAATAGAAAAGTACTTGCTTCTTTTTCTTATCGGGAATTCCTGCAAGTGACATGTCCCATTTCAGACAAAATCGTTTTTCAGGTATATATTAATAGGGGGTGTTGTGATGATGTCACCATTATACATTTGTGCACGCGACACATACGATTTAGCAGCTGCACCAGAAAATCCAACACATGTTATTGTAGCCGCCTCGAGGGATGAAACGCTTTCCTCTCTGTGCTATTAGTAATCGTTTTCGTACGTAATAACAATGTGATGACGTAAATCGAGACTGCCATAGAGAATAAGAAGCAAGTAATAAGGGCAGGAGAAATAGAATCCAAGTGTTAAGTTTAAAAATACATGTTAAGTAAAGTTTTCGATAATCGAAACTGGAAACGATATTTATTTTCCGTGCATGTTAAAATAGTGACGAATTTCTCTAGAAATTTGAAATAGAATCTATTTTCAATCTCTCAACGTTTGATCTACTAGCTTTTTTCTAATATAACAGGCAGGATATCAAAGCCAAAGTGAAAACCACTTGATGGGTTGGGATAGGATACATAGCTTCGAGGAAATCACGCAATTTCGCAAGGTTCGCTCCTTCAGATAAGTGTTAATCTAGCATCAACCCATATATATGATATAGAAATAGAATATCAAAGGAGTTGGATATATATCTTTCTAAGGAGTTCGCAATAAGAGGAATGAAAACTGTTCGAAAGTACTGTACTAGGCGCGCCAAAGTGCTTCAAGTGCTGAAATCGGAGAAATTGAAATCGTCTTACAGAAGCGCCTTATTTCGTGAGAGAATATAAGGTGACATTGGAGTCACTCTCATCTGCCGATGCTGCGTACAATAAGAGTCTCAATGTCTTATAGTTGGAATTTAGTTTCGTATTACAACTGCGCGTCGTAACATCACATTTCCGTTGACATTGACTATTTTTCGCCCCCTTATATTCGTACATTGACCTTTAGCTATAATACGGAGAAGATGTGATATACGGAAAGGTGATCAGGTACAATAACATAATTGCACCTTTAAGTTATTGATAGAGATGGCTTTGAAGCAAAAGTTATTACCAACTGATCGCGTCATGCAACTGTTAAGAATTGCATGTCATTGATGGGCGCGATTGCGCACCTTGTACTGAATTAAATTTAAACGACATTATTTTTACTAATTTTTAAAAGTGCTGATTGAATCTCGATACATAAAAACGGCTTCATATTCATCTGTGAAATGAAGTAGTGTTCAAGTATATACACATAACATTATTCAAATTTTTGTGGTATAGGATTTGTG
Organism: Chydorus sphaericus; assembly: GCA_030141595.1. NCBI lineage: Eukaryota > Metazoa > Arthropoda > Branchiopoda > Diplostraca > Chydoridae > Chydorus > Chydorus sphaericus. The sequence goes on along the minus strand of CM057926.1, from coordinate 7,457,833 downwards.
CTACATATACACCGGTTGCGAGACTGATGCAGAGGTGCTTAAAGTATTACTCAGAATCATACGCTGCACATGTATTCTAAACAGCACTTAAAAAGCAAGTCCCGCTGAGAATTAATATTGTGCAACATGGTTATATCAATAACTACAACGATATAGATTGAGTTTTAAATAAATATGAATCCAATTAAGGTAATGATAACAGCAGAGGGGATTTTGCTTTTTGGGGTTGCTTGAATTATTCAATTGATTACACAAAGGATGGTGCTGCCTCCTAGGCTACTTCTGGGACCTGTTTTTTTTTATTTGTTACGCAACTGGCTTTGATTTTTCTATGGGGTGAGCAGCACGCGAAAAACAGGTTGGTCATTATTAGATTATATTATATGATGATGGATGATAGCGACGATGTGCTTTGATGTCGTGAATCATGTCAGGTGAGTATCCATAAGGAATGGATGGAATTTCATTCTATTTTTTTTTGTCGACTAAAATTTGTATTTTCCATAATATATACAGTAATTAAAATAGATTTTCATGAAAGAAAATTACCTTCACAATTCGTGGTAAATTGGGTTAATCAATCGATTTAGTATTTTGGAAAATTTACTGTGAAACATTGCCAAATATTCTATATATAATTGTAGATAACTTGATTTAATTTAAGTCAAACACAAAAAGAAAACTGCAGTAAAACACATAATAAAAAAATAAATTTAAGTTTAACTACGCTAAAATAAGGTGTTAAAGAAAAATCTTTATTCAACAATTTCAAATAATAATAGAATCCTCAGCTAGCAATAAGCTAGTGAGTCCAACTACTGCTCACTCGTTTCTCTTCATGTACTTCGGTAATGCTCGTGTATTTCCTTTTAGTTCTCAGCAGCAATCAATATAGGCGAGCCAGAAAGAGAGGAAGAACGAATACCGGTCAGCATTTATCGACGAAACCCCGGAGGTCCCTCGTGCCAGTCTAAAGCCAATTGAGTTAATGGACTTGATTCTATCCCTGAAAACTAGGGAAACAGTATTAAGAAAATGCCTTTTCTCTCGAGAATTTTATTACGTGTGTGCTATAGAGAAAAAAGGAAAAACATTCCTAAAAATAACTCCCTAAAGTAATCCTTTAGAAGAAAAATATCTCGAAAATCAAATAATCTTAAAAATAAGTTAAAATTCCGGAATTCTGCAGGAAAGTTATAAAGATGATCAAAATTCGTTGTATGATAAAACTTAAATATTATTCAACCACTTTTTTTTATTAACTTATAAAATAGGACATTTTTTTCATGGTTATGGCGTGTGCATGTAGTAAATGGTGAAGCAGAGCCACCTGCGGCTCCTATAGTGAAACATTTGAATATTAAAAGTATATATACTTGGGACAACGAAAAATATGTTATAAATTTTTTAAAGTAAAAGTTTTATGACTCGTCTAATCATCAATTAATAAAGTTTCAACTTGTTAAAAAGAAGACAACAAGTGCAACTAGGTGAGACACACTGACAAGCTAGATTTTAATAAGTATCCAAGAGTTCTAGTTGTTAAACTTTACAATTAATTTTTAAAATGTCTACAAAAGTTTCTCTGTGATGACGTAAATGCTCGTAATTGGAGCTTCAGTTCGAGATTTTCTATAAATAGAATCTATTTTTAATTATTGAGACGACTTGAATTTGATTAGTAATATTCCACGAATTGAATTTTAAATTTTATTTCAATATAGTCCTTGTCGTTTTATTAATTGAGTGAAAATCATTCCACAATTTTTTCTTTTGCATCACAAAACGCGATTCCGAAAATCGAATAAGAAGAAGAAAAAAATAATAATCAGAAATACAAATTGGCAACAGCGCGTTTAGAAGAAATGGATTCAAACAGCTCGGTGTATTCTTGACGGAAGGATTTAGCCCATTCGACTCCTCCTTCTTCGAGATTCGAGAGAGTTTCGAGGACACAGTGGCGCCGGTCGGCGGGCAGATCACGAAGCGCTCTCGTACCGATATATCGGAACATGGAGCAAACGCTTTTCAAATCTTCGCGCTCTGATAAAGAGCGCCTAAACAGGTAATCCACAACCTAAACCAAAAAATATTCACAATTTAAAAATTTATTTGTTGAAATAACAAACAAAACTGAAATTTATTTAAACAAATTGAATATATATTTTTAAAGTTTTAAATAAATAAATTAAATTAATAGAATTTTTTAAAACAAATTTTTACCCCAGGGGTAGGAACGTAAACCTGGTGAGTTAAGAAAGCCGCATTGATGGCCGTCAATGTCTCTTTGAGTTGATCAACTTTGACGAGTGCTTCCGTGATTTTATCCCAACTTCTCATAGAAATCTATATTTAAAAAAATTAATTTCAAGTTTTATTAATAAATAAAAATTTGAATTTTTTTTTCAGGATTTACAACAACTCCTTTAGGTAGGAGGCGACGATTGAGCCTCAACAGTAAATCCGTCTGCTCCGGAAGGATAGATTGCCGGATGACCCTCTCGTAGCAGTCGGCCTGAACTGTGGGACAGTCGGCGTCACTTAAGATCAACAGGCAACTCCCAACCAATTCTTCTCCACCCTCCTGAAAATAAAGAATTTCAAATAATAAAATATTTTAAAATACCCGAACACAAAAAAATTCGAGTAATTTTTTATGGAATTAAATTAAATAAATTTCGACTTTAAAAAATCTAATTAAACTCTTGAATATTGGAATAGTTAACTTTAAAATAAATTAATTCAAATATAACATGATCAGAATTTGAAATCAATTTATTAAAATCTTATTCTAATTACTAAAATAAAATAAAAATTAATAAAAATTGAATTTATAAAAATGTTAAATTAACTTTCAAACTAAAATATAATTTGATTCAATTAAATTACCTCTAGGGCAGCTGCTACGTAAGCGACCACAGTTTTCTTTCCAACATCCGATAATATCCAATTCCGGAATGGAGATCCGGCGGAAGTGCAGCCCACCACCAACTCTTCCGCCATCCTGTAATCTTTTCTAATCATCAGCAGTTCCTTGACCGACTCGTGAATGGCCTGTCCGCCGAAGATGTGCTCAGCAGTGCAGCGCTCCGAGCGGCAGCAACCGGTTCGAACAATATCGGCACAGACAATCTTAATTCCATCATCTTTCGGAGGTGGCGGAGGAGGAGAATTCCGATAGCGGATGATCCGCATTTCTTCTAGTGGAGGACTAGGTGGTCTCCGATCATATTCTGGACCATTTCGATGGTTCTGATGGGGACTAGGCGATCTCCAATCATCCCTGGATCTAATTGGATGGTTCTGACGAGGACTAATTGGTCTCCGATCATCCCTAGATCTACTCCGATGGTTCTGGCGAGGACTAGTGGGTCTCCGATCATCCCTAGATCTAATTGGATGGTCGATTCGATGGTGGGATCTTTGAATAGGGCTTCTACTGCGTCCGGAAGATGATCGATGGTTGATATCTGGTCTTCTAGAATGAAGCGCCCGATTAGTGGGAGATCTAGAGCGAGATGTTGACGGATGCCGTTCATCCCTGATAATCGGAGAGCGAGAATCCGAGGATCTGGATGAATGTCGATCATCATGTTTGATCATTGAAGAGCGAGATTCCGGAATTCTGGATGGATTCACTGACAACTTTGACGAGATTCGATCGTATTTCACTATCGAAGAATGAGCTTCTGGGATTCTAGGTAAACGCCGGTCATCATTATCCATCTCTGAGCTTTTAGATGGATCTCGACCATGTTTAACCATCGGAACGAGAGATTCCGGAATTCTTGATGGATTAGAAGAAGATTTTGATGAATGTCGATCATATTTGACCAAGGCAGAAGAGATATCTTGACATTTCGATGAATCCAGAGATGGATTGAGTGAAATCTTCTCACTTTTCCTCATCGATAACCTAGATTCTGTCAATCTTGATGGGTTTGAAGTTGACTTTTGTGAAAATCGCTCCTTCTTGAAAATCGAAGACAAAGATTCAGAATCTCTTGATCGGTTTGGAGGTGTTACAAATCGAGTCAAATTATCTTCGACTATCGAGGAGGAAGATTCTGGTGGATTTGATGGAATCCGATCTTCATGCACCATCGGAGAGCTAGATTCCATGATTTTTGGTACATATGAAGGAGATTTCGACGATGGTCTATCATCTTGGACCTTATAAGAGCTGGATTTAAGAATTCCTCGAGGAATATGATCATTGCTGAACATCGGAGACCTCGATTCGTGTATTTTAGGTAGATTCGATGGTTCCTGTTGAATCCCAGGAAAACTAGATCCCGGATTATCGTATGGAATTGAATCATCTTGGACCATCGAAGTGCGAGATTTTAGTATTCCACGTCTCTTAGGAGGCGATTTCGGTGGATGCCAATCATCATGGACCATCGAGGGTCCAGTAACTGGTTCATTGGATGGATGAGAGGAACTCCAATCGTCTTGAACAATCCAAGAACTGTCATCTTCAAAATTGGATGGTTTCGAAGGCGATTCCGGCGGAATTGGATCAGCTTGTTCCTTCGAAGAGCTACTTTCTCGGGCATTTGATGATTCAGGCGATAGCCGATCGTCTTGAACCATCGACGATGTAGATTCTTGGTTACTGGATGGTTTCGAAGGTGGAGCCGGAGTAAACCAATCATCTTGAATCAACGAAGTTACAGATTTTGGTATGCTGGATGGTTTTGAAGGCGGAGCTGTAGTAAACCAATCGTCTTGAACCATCGAAGATGTCGATCCTTTGATACTAGATGGTTTTGAAGGTGGTGTCGTAGTAAACCAATCATCTTGAACCATCGAAGATGCAGATTTTGGTACACTGGATGGTTTCGGAGATTGTCCCGGGGTAAACCAATCATCTTGAATTATGGAAGATGTAGAATATTTAATGACGGGGGGTTTTGATGGTGGGGCCGTAGTAAACCAATCATCTTGAGCCAACGACGTTGCAGATTTCTGTATGTTGGATGGTTTTGAAGGCGGAGCTGTAGTAAACCAATCGTCTCGGACCAACGACGTTGCAGATTTTTGTGTGCCGGATGGTTTCGAACGAGGAGCTGGCGTAAACCAATCATCTTGATCTATCGAAGATGTAGATTCTTGGTTACTTGATGGTTTCGGAGTAAACCAATCATCTTGAATTATGGAAGATGTAGAATTTTTGATGACGGAGGGTTTCGAAAGTGGAGCCGGAGTAAGCAAATCATCTTGAACCATCGAAGATCCAGGTTTTGTTACACTGGATGGTTTCGAAGGTGGTTCCGGTGGAAACCAATCATCTTGAACCATCGAAGATACAGAATCAGGTATCCAGGTTAGACTCGATGATGACTCGACGGCGGATTTGGTCGGTGATGGAGTAGCGGGCACGACTGGCGGAGGATTTGTTCTCACTTTCTTGGGAATCTTGAAGGTTGAGAAGAATTTCTGAATGGCTATTTCTTGAGATTCGATGGATTTCGATGGTATTGTTTTCTCCTTTGAGCCTGAATCATCGTCACTATCTGAGCTGGTGTCGAGATCCATCCGAGATGATGATTTCTTCTTCAATCTCTTCCCGTTTTTCCCATCCGCCAATGATCTTTTGCCCATTTTCTTGCAAATCTCCTTTTCCATCACAATTTCTGGATTCTAAAAATGATGATTTAATTTTAGTTTTAATTATAATTTTTTTGAAAGTTTCTTATTTAATTAAAACATAATTTTTTTTAAAAATTATTTTTGGGAATTTTTATTGTTTTTTAAAACCTAACTTTTAAAGGTTATTGTTGAATTCATTATTTAAATTTTATTTCTGTAATAAAAAAAAATAAGTAAATAAAATTACTTCGACAATTTTATGATGTGAAAGAGAGCTGGTGCATTTCTCTTTCTCAGTAAGACTGTTATCCACTTCTTTCTCAGTCCTCATTTCGGAAATTTCACTTCCGCACAAATCAGCTGCATCAGCCGTCTAAATAGAGAATAAATAAAAAAGGGGGAAATATATTTTAAAAAATTTTTTAAATGAAATATTTCAAATCAAATAATTGTTTAAAAATATTGAATTCAAAAGATTTTTTTAATATTACTTTTCACTTCCCAATTAATATATTTTCATTTTATTTTTACCTTTTTCGGGTGTTCCGTTAGAGACACTTCCGTACTATTGGCGGTTTCCTCATTTTCTTTTGATTGCTCTAAAATCACAGCCTGATGAAGAGAAGTGTTATTTATGACCGTTAAGAATAAAAATTTAAATATTATTTAAAAGAAATTACATTGACACTTTGATGGTGAGAAGAAGAGCTGCTGGGTTTAGTCGAACTGCTATCCACTTCCGCCAGTGTCTTCTTCTTCATCCTAATTTCTTCTTTGTCAATTTGACTTCCGGCTTGACCCGCTGCTGCATCGCTTGCAGATGAATCCATCAAGGCCAAGGCCGACTTTAAAAAAAAAATTATTTATTTATTTTTTTTAAAATCTATTTTTGTCAATTCGGTTGAAACCTTTTTAATTCATTTCAATTAAATCAAGTTTAATTAAATTAAATTATAAAGAGAGGGAAAATACCTTTCCATTTATGGATTTCGATTTCTTATTCATCCGAATTACGTCATTATTTTGGTCCTCGTCAATACTGACATCCTCAATTCTTTCCATTTGATTCTTCGGCAAATCCAAAGTCTGTAAGAAAATAAATAATGAATAAATTAAATTCGAAATTAATATAGATAACTTTTTTAAAAATCAAATTACTTGATCGTTTGCAAGGGATTTTTCAATACCCTTTGACTTCTGCATAGAAAAGAAACATTTTTTTTTTACTGAAGATTTTTATTCGAAATTTAAAAAGAAAAATTAGTTTTACTCTTTTATCACTGTTTGATTTCTGACTGCTTTTGGAAAGGGATTTTGCATTGAATTGATCCCGTTGCGAATGCGAAGAAGAGCATTTCTTGGGCGAATCCATCACAGTCGGCTGAAAATCAAAGAAAAAATTAAATAAAATTAAAATATTTAAAATTATGTAGAAAGTAATAAAAATTTGTGTAAGAAATTTAAAAAAATAATTTGCAATTAAAAAAGGAATATAAAAAAAAATTAAAAATAATTTGTACAAAAATAAAATAAAAATGTAATAATTTAAAAAGCGATAATTTAAAACCATTTATTATTATATAAAAATTTATAAAAAATAAAACTGTATGTACTTTTTCATTTTGACGAGATTCTCCCGATTTTGTGACATTTCCCCCACTTTCTTTGAAAGCTGACTTTGACTTCTGCCAAAAAAAATAATGAATATTCAGAGTAGATATTACATCATAATTTTTAATTAGATAATACCCTTTTATCTTCACTGTCTGATCTATGACTACTATTTGACTGAGATTTCCCCTTCAAATTTGAATGTGGAGAGGAGCATTTTGATTTCTTCTTCTCCTTGTCCGTTTTATCGGGAAAACCGTGGAAATCCACCGTGTCCTCCTCTTCTCCCAGATGAAATGAAATGTCCTCTCTCGTTACCTAATTTAAAAAATAAATGTAGTTATTATTTAACATTTTTATTTAACTTAAAACTTGTAGTACCTCTTTAATGGCAGATTGGGATTCCAAAGATTTCTTAAGGGGAAAAATTATTTAATTAAAATATATTAGGTAATAATTTTATTTTATAAATACTATATATTAAAATATTATTTATTTACCTATATATTAAAATATATAGGTAATTTATTTTATTTTTAATTAATAATAATTTTTAATTATTATTATAAAATATTATTATTATTTTTTACCTTGGAATGCTCCTTATTTGATCTCATTTTTGAGGAAGATGATTTCTTATCATAACTCTCACTTCGGGGCTAATTAAATAAATAAATCGAAAATCATAATTAAAATAAAATGATACATTTTTTATTTTAGTACTTTTGAACTAGGTTTCGGTCTAGAAGAATTATTTTCGGCTTGATGATCATTTTTTATTGATGGAATCTTTAAAATAAATTATAATTTAATTATTTTAATTTAATTTAAATTAATTTAGAATTTTTACACGAAAATTATAAAAACTCACCTTTGTAGGAGGAGCCTTTTCTGTTGAAGACTTTTCAAGACTAGTTTTAGGAGGATTTGAATGCTCATCACCCGATTCCTTTTCAAATTGACTCTTGGATGGAGATTTAGCATTTGAAAAAACCTAAATAATAAAAAACAATAATTTATATTGAATATACTAAAAATCAGATGAGAAAAAACCAAATGAATAATAATACATAATTTTTATGTTTACCTTCTCACTCTTCTTGGATTGCATCAGAAATTTCCTGCGCACATTCAAGTATTTCGAATTCTTGCTTTTCTCAGCAATAATCTTTAAAAAAAAACAAAAAAATTAAAAAATTAGAAAATGAACATAATTTAATTTTTAAACTCAAAAATTACCTCATCATCTGATGACAATATTTTTTCATCGACCTTAGTTACATCGTCTGTTGAAAGTTCATCTTCCTGATGCCCCTGAAAAGAAAAATTTAATCAAAAAATTATTTTTAATTTAATTGAAAAATTATAATTATTTTAAAGTAAATTTAAATAGTAATTCAATTAAGAAATTTTTAAAATATTTTATTAGAAAAATATTAATCATTTATAATTTATTTTCAAATTTATATTTTTTAAAAATTGGAGAAAATTAAGTTAATTTTTTAAAATAATTATTACCTCATTTTTCTTAGAATTTCCACCATGAGGTGACTGACGATTTTTATTCTTTCCCGAAATGGGGCTCTTTTTCTTCTGGTTGGATCCCCCGATGAGCTGCAGCTTTCCGGCCTTCTTGTACCTGAGGGTGGTGCTGATTCGCTTCCTCCTGTAGGCAGGCTTGGCGAGATCCCTCAGGTCCACCCCATAGCTCTTGAGCTCCTCCTCGGTGAGCCTCCGCAGGACCACCCTGACCTCCTTCAAGCAGTTCACCTCCACTTTCTTCACATCCGGTGGCTCCTCTCCTGCAGGCATGAGATCGAGCTGGGGTGGCTCATCCGAGAAGCTGTCGTCCAAAGACTTGATGAGAGAGTCCAGAACCAGCGGTGAGAGGCACGGGGGCTCGTCCACGAAGCTGCTCTCGTCCTCCTCCTCCACCTGCACGAGCTCTGGCGGGGGTGATGCCGGGGTGAGGGGTGGCGGTGGCATGGCGAGGGCCTCCAGCTCTGCATTCCTCTTCTTGAGCTCGGCCATTTCCTTTAAGAGTCTCTCGTAATCTGAGTAAGGGACTGACACCTGGCCATCGCCGCCTGCAGAATTTTTAAATATTTAATTTAAAAATTAAAAATGGAGAAAAAGAGGTGGTTTACCATTTTCAGAGTTTAGAGATTCCATGACAGTTTTGATATAAATAATAATCACAATAAATGATTTAGAAGAGTTGGCATGGAGGGAGAATGGTGAATCATGTCGAGAAAATTAATGAATAATATTTTTAAAATGTCATTAATAATGAAGGCATGAAAAATGATGAAAAGGCTCGAGCACAATATGTGATATAAATTCGTCTGCTGTGAAGCGAAGCCAATTTCATAACATGACACACAGCGTTGCCGCTCTTGAAAAATAATTCTTTTAAATTGAAAAATATATCAGAACACATGAATTACTAAATATTTAATGACATATTAATTAAATTATTAATTTAATATTTTAAAATTAATTAAATTTAAAAAAGATGTTTATTTATTTTCATATTTTCAAAAGCAATAAAATTTGATTTTAGAATTCGAAATTCCTTATTCGGGGTGTGTCACTGAATAAATTTACTATTATTTTTTATCTCCTTATTTTTATTTAAATTCATAATTCAGTTCTTATCTTTGGTGCCAAGCCCCTAACATTTTACGGCAACTTTGGCCTTGAAAAAAATCCTACTGCTGATCACAGCTAAAAAAGTAAAAGATTCTCATCTCTCCACTGTAGTTTTTCAGCTGACACGAACGTTGCCACATGCCGAAAGGTAGTCTGCAGCATCTCCTTCATTTTCCTTACTTAAAATTGATTTTTTAAATTTAGTTTTTTAAATTTCAGAAATCATCAGAATGTCTGTTCGACGAATTATTCAGTCTGCTTTGGCACCTGCTGCAATTGGCCCCTACAGGTAATTACATAATTCAATTAATTTTTTTTTTTTAAATTCATACAATTATTTTCTCAGCCAAGCAGTTTTGGTGGACAAGACTTTGTACATCTCTGGTCAGCTGGGCCTGGACACTGCCTCGGGATCACTGGTCCCCGGTGGCGTTGAGCCAGAGTGCAAGCAGGCCCTCGACAACATGGGACACATCCTCGAAGCTGCCGGCAGCTCTTTCAAGAACGGTGGAAATTCCAATTCACTCAACTTTATAAAATTGAAAAAATTAATTTTAATTTTCAAACAGTTGTCAAGTGCACGGTGCTGCTGGCTGACATGAACGACTTTGGCAAAGTCAACGAAATCTACCGAACATGTAATATAATTCCATCTCAAACTTAATCTATTTGCATAACTTAATTGTCTCTTAATAGATTTCTCTGAGAATTTCCCTGCTAGGGCTGCTTACCAAGTTGCAGCTCTTCCAAGAGTAATTTAAATCTCAAATTAAAATATTTAATTAAATTTAAAAAATTTAAATTTTCAGGGTGGTCGAGTTGAGATTGAGGCTGTCGCCATCGTTGGAGAAGTGGTGGAACAAAAGTGACTAGACAGCCCCAGCAAACTTTAAAAAATATGTTACAAATATCAGCTGTTTAGAATAAACATTATTCCAGTTTATTTTTTTTTGTACAAAATCTTTGTCAATCTATCGTCTGCCCTTTCCGCCCTTCTTGCCCTTGGCGCCTCCAGCCTGCCCGCCAGCCTGACCATCACCACCAGACTTGTAAACCCTGCTCTTGAGGTGAGGTATCTTCTCTCCCAAGTACAGAAAAATGGAATCACCTGTTTAATTAAAAAATTAGTCAAAAATTAAATTCAGAAATTGTAATGGGCAAGTTTACGAGAGGGGAATGAGGGGTTGACGGGTGATCCATCCTCGTTTCTGAGCTGGACCCGGACACGTCCACGGTGCTCCTCCTCCTTGCTCGACTCTCTCGGGTAGAACTTGGGCTCCGCACCAATGTTGAAATTAGCAGCAGCCAGGACATCACAGATCTCAGAGATGGTGGGCTTGTCGACGGCCCTGTTCTTGGGCACACGGCGGCCAGCTGCTCTCGTCCGGCTGCTGTCGATGTAGGCCGGGTAGATGCACACCCATCTGTTGATGGAAAAGTTGTAGTTAACTTATTGTTAAAATGTATTTAAATAGCTTGAAATAATCAGGGAATTGTAGTTAATTAAATTTTAATTTTGAATGATTTAAATATGAATTACCTTTCGGGGTCGGATGGCTTTTTATTGGGATGGAAAGAAGTGCGAATTAATGTGGTCGCCATTTAATTTATTTTGACGTGTCTATTGAAGAACAGTATGAAGCATTGAGTTTTATAAACGGTTGATAGATGGCGTTTTGAAGCGGAATTACGTAGTTGTAAAGGCTACTCATAGATGGCGTTTTAAAAAAGTCGTAAAAATTGCTCATAGATGGCGCTTCAAGCAGACGATATTTACATCTCACGAATGCAATGAGCACAACCAATTTTTGGAATTTAAGTTTAGAATTAGAACTTTGAATTGTATTCATATTTAACTTTAATTAGTTAAAAAAATGGAATTTCCATGCCTGACTGCCAACTTTTCCTGCCTCGTCCTGGCCTCGGTCTACGTGGGCAGCCTCTACATCTGGAAAACAAATGGAGACAGGTATATTAATCTCTCCTCATAAATCTCTGTTTTAAAATTAGGATTTCTTTTAATTTGATTTTCTACATTTTCAGAAATCACCCGAGCACTGTTAAAAGAAGGTTCTTCAGCGCCTTCTGCATGCTCTTCATCGCCCCCCTCATCGTGCACATCACGCTGACACTCACCGATCCCAAAGTATTATTCAGAACAACTTTTATGAATTTTAAAATTGTAAATAAATTTCATATTTCAGTATGAAGCATCACATTTATCATTGAAACTGGGATTGAGGAGAGATGGCCTACTTCAGGCAGTCATTTTGCCACTGGTTCTTACCCTGGTCCTCTTTTTGGGACCCATAATGATAACAATCTTGGATGGCTCTTTTAAAGATATTTTTTGTAAGTTTATCATTTTTTTAAAAGTTTTGATAATTATTTTAATATGTATTTATTTTAAAAAAAAATATCATTATGTATTATTATTGTAAAATAATTTATTGCAGACGTTTTTTAAATTAAGAACATGATGATTATTTTATTTATTTATTTTAATCTTTTTCTTTTTAATCAAAGCTTAATTAATAATTCTATTTAGTCGCTAATTTAAAACTAAAATATTAGAAAGTTTTTCATTTTAATTTTAATTTATTAATTATTTCTTTTAATTATTATTATTTAAAATTAATTTATTATTTAAACATTTTTCTTCAATTAAGTAAAAAATGATATTATTTTTTTTTTAAATCATTTTTTTTTTAATTTATAGGTTTGAGATCTTGGAAGATTTGGGTGAGAGATATTCTCTGGTTGAGGAACACTATTGTGGCCCCAATTTCTGAAGAGTTTACTTTCAGGGCTTGCATGCTACCCCAACTCTTATGCTGTTTTTCGAGTTCTAAAGCCATGCTATTCAGTCCAATATTTTTCGGAGTCGGTAAGGATTTTTTTTTTATTATTTAAAATCAATTTAGTTTCATTGTATTTTATTACTTAGGTCATTTTCATCATATGATTGAGAGGTGGAGGCAAGGCATGCCCCTTACCCAATCTCTACTGATTTCATGTAAATATGGTTTTGAATGAACTATTTTAAATTTCAGTTAAATTAAGTTTAGTTAAGTATTGTAACAAATAATTTTTTATAAATTACAAATTAGAAAGTAGACTGTCGTTATAATAATATTTCGATTACAAAACTTTAAATTAAAATATTAAAATCCTCAAAATTCAATTATTTTAAAGAATTTAGAAACCCAGTGTCACTGAAAATTTGAAATATAAAATCAGACTTTCTTTTAGATAAAAAAAATCAGTTAATTTCAATTTTAAAAAAAATTAAGTTAAAAAAATATATTATTTATTTATATTTAATTATATTTGAAATTTAATTCCAGGTTTTCAATTCACTTATACCACACTTTTCGGTATTTATGCCGCATTTCTATTCCTTCGAAGTGGCCACATTGCTGCGCCGATCGTCGCCCACGCTTTCTGCAACGTAATGGGCTTCCCCGATTTCGGCGAATTAGTCCGACAATCCGGCTGGAAAAGAATACTATTAAGCGCCGCATTTCTAACGGGTCTCATCGGCTGGTACTCTCTACTCTGGCCACTTACAGAGCCAACGATTTACTCAAATGATCATTCTGCTTTCTTGTGAATTTTTTTTTTTACATTTTTATTTATTATGTCTGCTTTATCACTTAATTGCCTTTATATGACGTAATACACTCGCTTATTGCATTACTTCTCCATTTTTTCATTCAGAATTTTAAAGTTTAAAATCTATCTATTTCAACTTTAAATATTTGTAGTTCAAATTGAATTTGTTTATTATTTTACGGCATGTCTTCCCCTGTCATTTTTCATTCATTTGAAAAATAAGATTGTTAGAAAAATCTTATTGAAAAAAATGACCATCTCGAATTTTCTATAATTCAACGAATCGTAAAAATAAAATAGAACGTGCAAACTGATTAGAAACGAAACCATGGCAATGACTTGCAGCGCGATTGGCTAACATAATTGGCTTCAATTTATTCCTTAATCAATTTTCTCAAGAGTGCGAGTGGCGACCAGGGCATCTTGACGATATGTCTGGGAAATTTGAGTTAAACAAAAATTATTGGTTAATAAATTAATTCAGAATTATTTGCTATGGGAAAAAAATTCAATAAATTAGATTTCAATTGGATTAATTTTCAACAGATTTTCCCGGAATTTTAAAATTCTAATTTCTATTTTTTATTTAAAAGAATCTAAGCAATGAAAGAAATACACACCATTACGATAACTTTTCCATCTTCGTCCTTTAGAGATCGTTCCTGAAGCATAACTTTGCCGTTTTGGTGCGATTTCGTCTTCTTCAGGTTGTCTCCCTCGCATGCGTACACCAACTTCAAAGAGAGTAGAAATCAACAATATTTTTAAATAGAAAACAATCAGTTGGTTTTTCCCCCCCCATATTTTGTGATTATTTCACAAAAATTCGAATCATAAATTGAAATTAAAATTATACATTTGTTTTTGGTATTTTTTAAATTGAAATTTTAGCAAAAGTTTCAAAATGGTTAAATTGCTAACCAGAGTGTGGTCGTTTTTGTTTTCAGTTGATCCAACAAGGCGCTGGTAAGCCGTACCAACACGGAACATTTTGGTTTTCGGCTGGGCCAGACTGTCGGAAGTGACGTGGACACGGTAAACCCCCTTTCCATTGTTTGAATACTCAACTATAGTGCTCTTATCTTTGATTGCATTGCGATACTCCTCGCTTGTATCTATTTTAACCATATTAATGAGCTTCATTTTGGTTCAAAGCAGACATTTCTAATACGACTTAATTTAGTATTTTATATTTCGATTTTTATATTGGGAGAATTTATCCAAATTCTCGATTTCTTACTGACAATCTTAAACATCTGGTCGAGAACCTCGTAGTCAGCTGAGATGGTTTTGTACTTTCCTTGAATATCGGCTGCTTTGCATGACTTGAATTCAGTCACGTTTTTGGCTTCAATTACATTTTCATCTTGCAAAACAAAAATTTAGTTCTATAAGAAGAATGGCATTTCAAATATGACAAGTGCTTATTACCAGTCGATGCTGTCGGCTGTCCGAATTTGAACAGAAACGTAATTCCCAATATAAAAGTACAAAACAGGGCTAAAGCTTCCTAAAATGCATTCCAATGTTACATCATTTATACATACTAAACTACTATGCACCGAAGCATCTTACCAAAGACTTTTTATGACGTGGTAGTATCCCATTTAACTTTTTCTTATTCTATTGGTTGTATAAAAGAAAAAAAAGATTGCAAAATTAATTACAAATTAAACTTATTCAAATAAAATGTTTTTACCAAAGCAATCATCCGCAACATAGTGTGTTCCATCAAAATTATTTGAATTCTCGCTGCATCTGCTGCTGTCGTGGCACTGACAAAAAAGGTTCAGCACCGCGCAGATGCCTTCAAACTCTATAGAATATAGATATTGTTGCCGGATGAAAAGAACCAGTTTGTTACATAAAACAAAATGAAATCAACCTGCACTAGCTACTGCTGTTGACACGTCACTGACTCAGCACTGCTTGCTACCACGGAGAAACACATATTTTGGTAGGAAAGAGTTTCCAAACTACCAAAACTGGTTTGTACTCCCGTTAGCTGGCGTAGGTTAATGCCTGATTGCGGTCTCTTAATTCTTAGTTGAAGGCTCTCTTCACAAACATATTACTTTGAAAATCTCGCATACAATTTTAAAAATCCTGGTTTAAAGTTTAGAAACCAAAATATAGAGAGAAACCACTGGACTATTTCAAAGTACAATTGTAATAGGTAAGTAAAACGGTATTACTAAATGCCATTTCTTTGACGATGCCTGCTAAAAACTGAGAATATCCAAACAACATTGAATGTCATAATACAATAGTTAAAAGGAATAGGCTACACATAATAAAGTTACATGATGTATAAGGATTATATAAGGAAACTAGTTGAATGAGAACGGTCCCAAGACCCAAACCGGTATAGGGTATACACACACCTCTGCAACTACATGTGACCTTTTGATTGTTATCTCTGTAACCAGTTATGATGCACGGTGGATCCTGAATCAAAATTCCTGGGTGGAGGGGGGAGGCAAAATTCAAGACCCCAAATATTTTTTAAATGATAGTAATGTTCAGTTTTAACAAGCGATCTCTGAACGCCGTGCAAGTAAAGCGCTGTTTTTGGTGGACCGCGAAAACTAAAATAAATCAGTATTATTATATTGGTAGTATTATATATTGGTATTATAGGAAAAAAATATCCTACACTTTTTCTCCTTCTGGTGGGGTAGTGGGTGGTGTTGAAGCGCCGTACGCCTCAGGCACATAGCAACCAACAATAAGAACAAAACTGTTCTTTTCAAAAATCTATTTAATGAGGCATCGTAAAGGATTCCACTTTGCACTAAACGATCTCTCTTTAAAAAAAGTGCATCGAATGGTATATATTTACTTTCCTCCTAAATATAATACTGGATTGAGCTATTGTTTACGTTCCACCAAAAAATGAAAATTTCCTCTCTTTCGCTCAGAGATCGCTTGTTGAAAGCCAAAAAGATTTATTACAAGACCGCGAGTGCGGCCACTAGGTCAATTACTTGTCGATACGTCTCTTAATAGGCGTACAGCACGTATAAAAAATCATAAGTAAAATTTTTTGTAACTAAAATTAAGAGGGGATATTAATTGACTCATATAGTTTTATTAAGTTTGATTTGATGTTTGATACAGTGCATGGTATTATTTATTAAATAATAAAGCTATTAATATTAGTTTTTAATAATTTGCGTTTTACAGTTATTTCATTATTTTACCGAAGTGATAATAAATTCTAGAATTCTTTCTGCTGCTGTCGTGACACTGATAATAAAAAAGGCAGAACCATTCCGAAAAGAATAACCAGTTATTTTTTTTCAAATTTATATTAGTAGGTACGTAAGACTATATAAGGTAACAATACTTTCCCGCTATAAATATGGGATTAAAATACCGAAAACAATGAAAGGGTCCATTTAAGACCAGACTCGATTCCATTAGATTGCTCAGTTTAGTAAGTTTCACTAAGTTACATGAATTTACTTGATTTAACAAAAAGGTCGATCAATTAGCTTCTTCGCATAAAATCCTGATGTGTTTGGATTTGCAAGTTGTCCAAATCATTCACTGGTTTCCCGCTAAGCAAATTGAGAATCAAGTGACTGCATTAAAGTAAACCTACGAAAAAGTGTAGTTACAACTTTTACGGTTAAGACACTCTCTCTACTGTCTGCTGATAAATTGGTGTAGAAAAGTACTATAATTTATTCATTTTTAAAATTCATAAATAGCATAACTAATACTGTGTCTGTAACGGAAATCAGGAAATAAAAAAGGAAACTTTTGGTCTAGCAGCGTTGTTAATGCTAATATTTTAAATATAACAATATTTAATAAAAAAAAAAACTAAAAATAGTAAATACTCTTTATCAGTGTAAGCGTTAATAGCCTTAGTTTATTTTCTAAATAATTGACACAATTTTTTCTAAGTTCCTTCCTTATTTCCCATGTTTTCCCTTAAAAAGTGCTTCCACGATAAATTCTTTTCATTTCTATCTAAATCTGCCTAATTTAGTATTTACCATAATTGAGGCCAATAAATAGAACGAGAATAGACTTTGGAATGCACCCTCACTATGCTCTATCATCAAAGCTGAATACACTTATGCCTGTCACCAAATTAATTTATTTAATCAATTGAATAAGAATATGATGACTAGCCCAGAACACGTCCATAATTAATTTATTTTCAAAAGTTTGGACCGTTTGTTTTCACAAGCTTTATTTTAAATTTTGAAATTAGACACTTCATCAAATAAAAAATCGATTAAATTAATACTTCTTTAATTGATTGACAATGTCATTATCTTTTTATTGAATAATTTATTCCGTATAATACGTACTCGCAATAAAACTACCACTAATGTTTATATTTTCAAAGAGAACTAAAAGAAAATGTTTTTTTTTTAATCTAACGCTGACCAACCATTTTTTCAAGTAAGAAAATCCTAGCACATTTTTTATGATGCTTAAAAATGTATTACCGAGAATATTCCAGTTAAGGAAAAACATAATACAATTATTAAATTGTGTGGGAAACAATGAAAGCCTGTAATTCAAAGGGATGCAAATGTGCTTACAATATGGTTGAAATCAAGCCTTCTAATAGTTGGATGCTATTTTCCTATTAGCGCTAGTTATCCCCTTGGTAGCTTTTAGTTCCTATTTTATATTGATACTTTTTTGGTTGGCGTCAATGTAATAGCAGGAACATACTTGAACTCTTCCATTATCATCAACATGCTGCGTCAAAGTACTGTTCGCCATTAAATCTGTGTAAAAATGAATGAAATCGTTATTAACAGGTTGGTATATTAGTTAATTTTTTGAAGCTAGAGATGCACCATTCAATGTGACGTTGCCACCTGGATTCAAGTACCAATTTAAGTCCTTTGCTGTACTGTTACCACTGCTGGGGAAAGAGTTTGCGACAGGAACTGAAAATAAAGATTTAGGTATAATTCTGCCATTTTCCAACTATAATTTAAATTTACCTGTGGAGTTGTTAACTCCAGAAGGATTGGTAAGAGATGTTGTGTTATTACTGTCGGGAACAGACGCACCAGGAGCTGTGCGTATAAACATTTATTAACCAATGTTATGTTACAATGATACAAAAAGAAAAGTAGAAAATTGGTGGTAAATAGTAATGGTAATAGATATTGAACCTGAATTTGGGACAGCATTGTTTTCAGCCGGAAGAATTGTTGAAGATGGTGTGTTACCACTGGCGGGGCTAGATGGTGCTCCTGAAAATAAAAAATAAAAAATAAACTTTTCAGGAATTTAGTTTAAAAAAAAATGGTAGGTACCAATTGGATGGTCGCTTCCTGAGGAATTTATAGATGGCAAGCTTCCGCTGCCTGTTCCAGATGGAGCACCAGGAGCTAGATTTAATTAATAAATGTCTAAAAAAATCTGTTTTCGTATCAAAATGCATTTGAATAATACCTGTGGAATGGTCATCTGCAAGCGGATTGGAACCAGATAGTGATCCAGAAGGATTGGTAGATGGTGAGCTTCCGCTGCCTGTGCCAGATGGAGCGCCAGGAGCTAGATTTAATTGATAAATGTCTAAAAAAATCTGTTTTCCTATCAAAATGCATTTGAATAATACCTGTGGAATGGTCATCTGCAAGCGGATTGGAACCAGATGGTGATCCAGAAGGATTGGTAGATGGTGAGCTTCCGCTTCCTGTGCCAGATGGAGCACCAGGAGCTAGATTTAATTAATAAATGTCTAAAAAATCTGTTTTCGTATCAAAATGCATTGGAATAATACCTGTGGAATGGTCATCTGCAAGCGGATTGGAACCAGATGGTGATTCAGAAGGATTGGTAGATGGTGAGCTTCCGCTGCCTGTGCCAGATGGAGCACCAGGAGCTAGATTTAATTAATAAATGTCTAAAAAATCTGTTTTCGTATCAAAATGCATTTGAATAATACCTGTGGAATGGTCATCTGCAAGCGGATTGGAACCAGATGGTGATCCAGAAGGATTGGTAGATGGTGAGCTTCCGCTGCCTGTGCCAGATGGAGCGCCAGGAGCTAGATTTAAATAATAAATGTCTAAAAAAATCTGTTTTCCTATCAAAATGCATTTGAATAATACCTGTGGAATGGTCATCTGCAAGTGGATTGGAACCAGATGGTGATCCAGAAGGATTGGTAAATGGTGAGCTTCCGCTGCCTGTGCCAGATGGAGCGCCAGGAGCTAGATTTAATTAATAAATGTCTATAAAAAAATCTGTTTTCGTATCAAAATGCATTTGAATAATACCTGTGGAATGGTCATCTGCAAGTGGATTGGAACCAGATGGTGATCCAGAAGGATTGGTAGATGGTGAGCTTCCGCTGCCTGTGCCAGATGGAGCACCAGGAGCTAGATTTAATTAATTAATGTCTAAAAAATCTGTTTTCCTATCAAAATGCATTTGAATAATACCTGTGGAATGGTCATCTGCAAGCGGATTGGAACCAGATGGTGATCCAGAAGGATTGGTAGATGGTGAGCTTCCGCTGCCTGTGCCAGATGGAGCGCCAGGAGCTAGATTTAATTAATAAATGTCTAAAAAAATCTGTTTTCCTATCAAAATGCATTTGAATAATACCTGTGGAATGGTCATCTGCAAGCGGATTGGAACCAGATGGTGATCCAGAAGGATTGGTAGATGGTGAGCTTCCGCTGCCTGTGCCAGATGGAGCACCAGGAGCTAGATTTAATTAATAAATGTCTAAAAAATCTGTTTTCGTATCAAAATGCATTTGAATAATACCTGTGGAATGGTCATCTGCAAGCGGATTGGAACCAGATGGTGATCCAGAAGGATTGGTAGATGGTGAGCTTCCGCTGCCTGTGCCAGATGGAGCGCCAGGAGCTAGATTTAAATAATAAATGTCTAAAAAAATCTGTTTTCGTATCAAAATGCATTTGAATAATACCTGTGGAATGGTCATCTGCAAGTGGATTGGAACCAGATGGTGATCCAGAAGGATTGGTAAATGGTGAGCTTCCGCTGCCTGTGCCAGATGGAGCGCCAGGAGCTAGATTTAATTAATAAATGTCTATAAAAAAATCTGTTTTCGTATCAAAATGCATTTGAATAATACCTGTGGAATGGTCATCTGCAAGTGGACTGGAACCAGATGGTGATCCAGAAGGATTGGTAGATGGTGAGCTTCCGCTGCCTGTGCCAGATGGAGCACCAGGAGCTAGATTTAATTAATAAATGTCTAAAAAATCTGTTTTCGTATCAAAATGCATTTGAATAATACCTGTGGAATGGTCATCTGCAAGCGGATTGGAACCAGATGGTGATCCAGAAGGATTGGTAGATGGTGAGCTTCCGCTGCCTGTGCCAGATGGAGCGCCAGGAGCTAGATTTAATTAATAAATGTCTAAAAAATCTGTTTTCCTATCAAAATGCATTTGAATAATACCTGTGGAATGGTCATCTGCAAGCGGATTGGAACCAGATAGTGATCCAGAAGGATTGGTAGATGGTGAGCTTCCGCTTCCTGTGCCAGATGGAGCACCAGGAGCTAGATTTAATTAATAAATGTCTAAAAAATCTGTTTTCGTATCAAAATGCATTGGAATAATACCTGTGGAATGGTCATCTGCAAGCGGATTGGAACCAGATGGTGATCCAGAAGGATTGGTAGATGGTGAGCTTCCGCTGCCTGTGCCAGATGGAGCACCAGGAGCTAGATTTAATTAATAAATGTCTAAAAAATCTGTTTTCGTATCAAAATGCATTTGAATAATACCTGTGGAATGGTCATCTGCAAGCGGATTGGAACCAGATGGTGATCCAGAAGGATTGGTAGATGGTGAGCTTCCGCTGCCTGTGCCAGATGGAGCGCCAGGAGCTAGATTTAAATAATAAATGTCTAAAAAAATCTGTTTTCCTATCAAAATGCATTTGAATAATACCTGTGGAATGGTCATCTGCAAGTGGACTGGAACCAGATGGTGATCCAGAAGGATTGGTAAATGGTGAGCTTCCGCTGCCTGTGCCAGATGGAGCGCCAGGAGCTAGATTTAATTAATAAATGTCTATAAAAAAATCTGTTTTCGTATCAAAATGCATTTGAATAATACCTGTGGAATGGTCATCTGCAAGCGGATTGGAACCAGATGGTGATCCAGAAGGATTGGTAGATGGTGAGCTTCCGCTGCCTGTGCCAGATGGAGCGCCAGGAGCTAGATTTAATTAATAAATGTCTAAAAAAAAATCTGTTTTCCTATCAAAATGCATTTGAATAATACCTGTGGAATGGTCATCTGCAAGCGGATTGGAACCAGATGGTGATCTAGAAGGATTGGTAGATGGTGGGCTTCCGCTGCCTGTGCCAGATGGAGCGCCAGGAGCTAGATTTAATTAATAAATGTCTAAAAAATCTGTTTTCGTATCAAAATGCATTTGAATAATACCTGTGGAATGGTCATCTGCAAGCGGATTGGAACCAGATGGTGATCCAGAAGGATTGGTAGATGGTGAGCTTCCGCTGCCTGTGCCATATGGAGCGCCAGGAGCTAGATTTAATTAATAAATGTCTAAAAAATCTGTTTTCGTATCAAAATGCATTTGAATAATACCTGTGGAATGGTCATCTGCAAGCGGATTGGAACCAGATGGTGATCCAGAAGGATTGGTAGATGGCAAGCTTCCGCTGCCTGTGCCAGATGGAGCACCAGGAGCTAGATTTAATTAATAAATGTCTAAAAAATCTGTTTTCCTATCAAAATGCATTTGAATAATACCTGTGGAATGGTCATCTGCAAGCGGATTGGAACCAGATGGTGATCCAGAAGGATTGGTAGATGGCAAGCTTCCACTGCCTGTGCCAGATGGAGCGCCAGGAGCTAGATTTAATTAATAAATGTCTAAAAAAATCTGTTTTCGTATCAAAATGCATTTGAATAATACCTGTGGAATGGTCATCTGCAAGCGGATTGGAACCAGATGGTGATTCAGAAGGATTGGTAGATGGTGAGCTTCCGCTGCCTGTGCCAGATGGAGCGCCAGGAGCTAGATTTAATTAATAAATGTCTAAAAAAATCTGTTTTCGTATCAAAATGCATTTGAATAATACCTGTGGAATGGTCATCTGCAAGCGGATTGGAACCAGATGGTGATCCAGAAGGATTGGTAGATGGCAAGCTTCCGCTGCCTGTGCCATATGGAGCGCCAGGAGCTAGATTTAATTAATAAATGTCTAAAAAATCTGTTTTCGTATCAAAATGCATTTGAATAATACCTGTGGAATGGTCATCTGCAAGCGGATTGGAACCAGATGGTGATCCAGAAGGATTGGTAGATGGCAAGCTTCCGCTGCCTGTGCCAGATGGAGCACCAGGAGCTAGATTTAATTAATAAATGTCTAAAAAATCTGTTTTCGTATCAAAATGCATTTGAATAATACCTGTGGAATGGTCATCTGCAAGCGGATTGGAACCAGATGGTGATCCAGAAGGATTGGTAGATGGTGGGCTTCCGCTGCCTGTGCCAGATGGAGCACCAGGAGCTAGATTTAATTAATAAATGTCTAAAAAATCTGTTTTCGTATCAAAATGCATTTGAATAATACCTGTGGAATGGTCATCTGCAAGCGGATTGGAACCAGATGGTGATCCAGAAGGATTGGTAGATGGCAAGCTTCCGCTGCCTGTGCCAGATGGAGCACCAGGAGCTAGATTTAATTAATAAATGTCTAAAAAATCTGTTTTCCTATCAAAATGCATTTGAATAATACCTGTGGAATGGTCATCTGCAAGCGGATTGGAACCAGATGGTGATCCAGAAGGATTGGTAGATGGCAAGCTTCCACTGCCTGTGCCAGATGGAGCGCCAGGAGCTAGATTTAATTAATAAATGTCTAAAAAAATCTGTTTTCGTATCAAAATGCATTTGAATAATACCTGTGGAATGGTCATCTGCAAGCGGATTGGAACCAGATGGTGATTCAGAAGGATTGGTAGATGGTGAGCTTCCGCTGCCTGTGCCAGATGGAGCGCCAGGAGCTAGATTTAATTAATAAATGTCTAAAAAAAATCTGTTTTCGTATCAAAATGCATTTGAATAATACCTGTGGAATGGTCATCTGCAAGCGGATTGGAACCAGATGGTGATCCAGAAGGATTGGTAGATGGCAAGCTTCCGCTGCCTGTGCCATATGGAGCGCCAGGAGCTAGATTTAATTAATAAATGTCTAAAAAATCTGTTTTCGTATCAAAATGCATTTGAATAATACCTGTGGAATGGTCATCTGCAAGCGGATTGGAACCAGATGGTGATCCAGAAGGATTGGTAGATGGCAAGCTTCCGCTGCCTGTGCCAGATGGAGCACCAGGAGCTAGATTTAATTAATAAATGTCTAAAAAATCTGTTTTCGTATCAAAATGCATTTGAATAATACCTGTGGAATGGTCATCTGCAAGCGGATTGGAACCAGATGGTGATCCAGAAGGATTGGTAGATGGTGGGCTTCCGCTGCCTGTGCCAGATGGAGCACCAGGAGCTAGATTTAATTAATAAATGTCTAAAAAATCTGTTTTCCTATCAAAATGCATTTGAATAATACCTGTGGAATGGTCATCTGCAAGCGGATTGGAACCAGATGGTGATCCAGAAGGATTGGTAGATGGTGAGCTTCCGCTGCCTGTGCCAGATGGAGCACCAGGAGCTAGATTTAATTAATAAATGTCTAAAAAAATCTGTTTTCCTATCAAAATGCATTTGAATAATACCTGTGGAATGGTCATCTGCAAGCGGATTGGAACCAGATGGTGATCCAGAAGGATTGGTAGATGGCAAGCTTCCGCTGCCTGTGCCAGATGGAGCGCCAGGAGCTAGATTTAATTAATAAATGTCTAAAAAATCTGTTTTCGTATCAAAATGCATTTGAATAATACCTGTGGAATGGTCATCTGCAAGCGGATTGGAACCAGATGGTGATCCAGAAGGATTGGTAGATGGCAAGCTTCCGCTGCCTGTGCCATATGGAGCGCCAGGAACTAGATTTAATTAATAAATGTCTAAAAAAATCTGTTTTCCTATCAAAATGCATTTGAATAATACCTGTGGAATGGTCATCTGCAAGCGGATTGGAACCAGATGGTGATCCAGAAGGATTGGTAGATGGCAAGCTTCCGCTGCCTGTGCCAGATGGAGCGCCAGGAGCTAGATTTAATTAATAAATGTCTAAAAAATCTGTTTTCGTATCAAAATGCATTTGAATAATACCTGTGGAATGGTCATCTGCAAGCGGATTGGAACCAGATGGTGATCCAGAAGGATTGGTAGATGGTGAGCTTCCGCTGCCTGTGCCAGATGGAGCACCAGGAGCTACATTTAATTAATAAATGTCTAAAAAATCTGTTTTCGTATCAAAATGCATTTGAATAATACCTGTGGAATGGTCATCTGCAAGCGGATTGGAACCAGATGGTGATCCAGAAGGATTGGTAGATGGTGAGCTTCCGCTGCCTGTGCCAGATGGAGCGCCAGGAGCTAGATTTAATTAATAAATGTCTAAAAAAAAATCTGTTTTCCTATCAAAATGCATTTGAATAATACCTGTGGAATGGTCATCTGCAAGCGGATTGGAACCAGATGGTGATCCAGAAGGATTGGTAGATGGCAAGCTTCCGCTGCCTGTGCCAGATGGAGCGCCAGGAGCTAGATTTAATTAATAAATGTCTAAAAAATCTGTTTTCGTATCAAAATGCATTTGAATAATACCTGTGGAATGGTCATCTGCAAGCGGATTGGAACCAGATGGTGATCCAGAAGGATTGGTAGATGGTGAGCTTCCGCTGCCTGTGCCAGATGGAGCGCCAGGAGCTAGATTTAATTAATAAATGTCTAAAAAAATCTGTTTTCCTATCAAAATGCATTTGAATAATACCTGTGGAATGGTCATCTGCAAGCGGATTGGAACCAGATGGTGATCCAGAAGGATTGGTAGATGGCAAGCTTCCGCTGCCTGTGCCAGATGGAGCGCCAGGAGCTAGATTTAATTAATAAAATGTCTAAAAAATCTGTTTTCGTATCAAAATGCATTGGAATAATACCTGTGGAATGGTCATCTGCAAGCGGATTGGAACCAGATGGTGATCCAGAAGGATTGGTAGATGGTGAGCTTCCGCTTCCTGTGCCAGATGGAGCACCAGGAGCTAGATTTAATTAATAAATGTCTAAAAAATCTGTTTTCGTATCAAAATGCATTTGAATAATACCTGTGGAATGGTCATCTGCAAGCGGATTGGAACCAGATGGTGATTCAGAAGGATTGGTAGATGGTGAGCTTCCGCTGCCTGTGCCAGATGGAGCGCCAGGAGCTAGATTTAATTAATAAATGTCTAAAAAAATCTGTTTTCGTATCAAAATGCATTTGAATAATACCTGTGGAATGGTCATCTGCAAGCGGATTGGAACCAGATGGTGATCCAGAAGGATTGGTAGATGGCAAGCTTCCGCTGCCTGTGCCAGATGGAGCGCCAGGAGCTAGATTTAATTAATAAATGTCTAAAAAATCTGTTTTCGTATCAAAATGCATTTGAATAATACCTGTGGAATGGTCATCTGCAAGCGGATTGGAACCAGATGGTGATCCAGAAGGATTGGTAGATGGTGGGCTTCCGCTGCCTGTGCCAGATGGAGCGCCAGGAGCTAGATTTAATTAATAAATGTCTAAAAAATCTGTTTTCGTATCAAAATCCATTTGAATAATACCTGTGGAATGGTCATCTGCAAGCGGATTGGAACCAGATGGTGATCCAGAAGGATTGGTAGATGGTGAGCTTCCGCTACCTGTGCCAGATGGAGCACCAGGAGCTACATTTAATTAATAAATGTCTAAAAAATCTGTTTTCGTATCAAAATGCATTTGAATAATACCTGTGGAATGGTCATCTGCAAGCGGATTGGAACCAGATGGTGATCCAGAAGGATTGGTAGATGGTGAGCTTCCGCTGACTGTGACAGATGGAGCGCCAGGAGCTAGATTTAATTAATAAATGTCTAAAAAAAAATCTGTTTTCCTATCAAAATGCATTTGAATAATACCTGTGGAATGGTCATCTGCAAGCGGATTGGAACCAGATGGTGATCCAGAAGGATTGGTAGATGGTGAGCTTCCGCTTCCTGTGCCAGATGGAGCACCAGGAGCTAGATTTAATTAATAAATGTCTAAAAAATCTGTTTTCGTATCAAAATGCATTTGAATAATACCTGTGGAATGGTCATCTGCAAGCGGATTGGAACCAGATGGTGATTCAGAAGGATTGGTAGATGGTGAGCTTCCGCTGCCTGTGCCAGATGGAGCGCCAGGAGCTAGATTTAATTAATAAATGTCTAAAAAAATCTGTTTTCGTATCAAAATGCATTTGAATAATACCTGTGGAATGGTCATCTGCAAGCGGATTGGAACCAGATGGTGATCCAGAAGGATTGGTAGATGGCAAGCTTCCGCTGCCTGTGCCAGATGGAGCGCCAGGAGCTAGATTTAATTAATAAATGTCTAAAAAATCTGTTTTCGTATCAAAATGCATTTGAATAATACCTGTGGAATGGTCATCTGCAAGCGGATTGGAACCAGATGGTGATCCAGAAGGATTGGTAGATGGTGGGCTTCCGCTGCCTGTGCCAGATGGAGCGCCAGGAGCTAGATTTAATTAATAAATGTCTAAAAAATCTGTTTTCGTATCAAAATCCATTTGAATAATACCTGTGGAATGGTCATCTGCAAGCGGATTGGAACCAGATGGTGATCCAGAAGGATTGGTAGATGGTGAGCTTCCGCTACCTGTGCCAGATGGAGCACCAGGAGCTACATTTAATTAATAAATGTCTAAAAAATCTGTTTTCGTATCAAAATGCATTTGAATAATACCTGTGGAATGGTCATCTGCAAGCGGATTGGAACCAGATGGTGATCCAGAAGGATTGGTAGATGGTGAGCTTCCGCTGACTGTGACAGATGGAGCGCCAGGAGCTAGATTTAATTAATAAATGTCTAAAAAAAAATCTGTTTTCCTATCAAAATGCATTTGAATAATACCTGTGGAATGGTCATCTGCAAGCGGATTGGAACCAGATGGTGATCCAGAAGGATTGGTAGATGGCAAGCTTCCGCTGCCTGTGCCAGATGGAGCACCAGGAGCTAGATTTAATTAATAAATGTCTAAAAAATCTGTTTTCCTATCAAAATGCATTTGAATAATACCTGTGGAATGGTCATCTGCAAGCGGATTGGAACCAGATGGTGATCCAGAAGGATTGGTAGATGGTGAGCTTCCGCTGCCTGTGCCAGATGGAGCGCCAGGAGCTAGATTTAATTAATAAATGTCTAAAAAAATCTGTTTTCCTATCAAAATGCATTTGAATAATACCTGTGGAATGGTCATCTGCAAGCGGATTGGAACCAGATGGTGATCCAGAAGAATTGGTAGATGGCAAGCTTCCGCTGCCTGTGCCAGATGGAGCGCCAGGAGCTAGATTTAATTAATAAAATGTCTAAAAAATCTGTTTTCGTATCAAAATGCATTGGAATAATACCTGTGGAATGGTCATCTGCAAGCGGATTGGAACCAGATGGTGATCCAGAAGGATTGGTAGATGGTGAGCTTCCGCTTCCTGTGCCAGATGGAGCACCAGGAGCTAGATTTAATTAATAAATGTCTAAAAAATCTGTTTTCGTATCAAAATGCATTTGAATAATACCTGTGGAATGGTCATCTGCAAGCGGATTGGAACCAGATGGTGATTCAGAAGGATTGGTAGATGGTGAGCTTCCGCTGCCTGTGCCAGATGGAGCGCCAGGAGCTAGATTTAATTATTAAATGTCTAAAAAAATCTGTTTTCGTATCAAAATGCATTTGAATAATACCTGTGGAATGGTCATCTGCAAGCGGATTGGAACCAGATGGTGATCCAGAAGGATTGGTAGATGGCAAGCTTCCGCTGCCTGTGCCATATGGAGCGCCAGGAGCTAGATTTAATTAATTAATGTCTAAAAAATCTGTTTTCGTATCAAAATGCATTTGAATAATACCTGTGGAATGGTCATCTGCAAGCGGATTGGAACCAGATGGTGATCCAGAAGGATTGGTAGATGGTGAGCTTCCGCTGCCTGTGCCAGATGGAGCACCAGGAGCTAGATTTATTTAATAAATGTCTAAAAAATCTGTTTTCGTATCAAAATGCATTTGAATAATACCTGTGGAATGGTCATCTGCAAGCGGATTGGAACCAGATGGTGATCCAGAAGGATTGGTAGATGGTGAGCTTCCGCTGCCTGTGCCAGATGGAGCGCCAGGAGCTAGATTTAATTAATAAATGTCTAAAAAAATCTGTTTTCCTATCAAAATGCATTTGAATAATACCTGTGGAATGGTCATCTGCAAGCGGATTGGAACCAGATGGTGATCCAGAAGGATTGGTAGATGGTGGGCTTCCGCTGCCTGTGCCAGATGGAGCACCAGGAGCTAGATTTAATTAATAAATGTCTAAAAAATCTGTTTTCCTATCAAAATGCATTTGAATAATACCTGTGGAATGGTCATCTGCAAGCGGATTTGAACCAGATGGTGATCCAGAAGGATTGGTAGATGGTGAGCTTCCGCTGCCTGTGCCAGATGGAGCACCAGGAGCTAGATTTAATTAATAAATGTCTAAAAAAATCTGTTTTCCTATCAAAATGCATTTGAATAATACCTGTGGAATGGTCATCTGCAAGCGGATTGGAACCAGATGGTGATCCAGAAGGATTGGTAGATGGGGAGCTTCCGCTGCCTGTGCCAGATGGAGCACCAGGAGCTGAAAGATTCAGTCATTTTTTTTGGAATCTGTTCGTGTCTTTTGAAATGCATTTATATAATACCTGTGGAATGGTCATCTGCAAGCGGATTGGAACCAGATGGTGATCCAGAAGGATTGGTAGATGGTGAGCTTCCGCTGCCTGTGCCAGATGGAGCACCAGGAGCTGAAAGATTCAGTCATTTTTTTTGGAATCTGTTCGTGTCTTTTGAAATGCATTTATATAATACCTGTGGAATGGTCATCTGCAAGCGGATTGGAACCAGATGGTGATCCAGAAGGATTGGTAGATGGTGAGCTTCCGCTGCCTGTGCCATATGGAGCGCCAGGAGCTAGATTTAATTAATAAATGTCTAAAAAAATCTGTTTTCGTATCAAAATGCATTTGAATAATACCTGTGGAATGGTCATCTGCAAGTGGATTGGAACCAGATGGTGATCCAGAAGGATTGGTAGATGGTGAGCTTCCGCTGCCTGTGCCAGATGGAGCACCAGGAGCTACATTTAATTAATAAATGTCTAAAAAATCTGTTTTCGTATCAAAATGCATTTGAATAATACCTGTGGAATGGTCATCTGCAAGCGGATTGGAACCAGATGGTGATCCAGAAGGATTGGTAGATGGTGAGCTTCCGCTGCCTGTGCCAGATGGAGCGCCAGGAGCTAGATTTAATTAATAAATGTCTAAAAAAAATCTGTTTTCGTATCAAAATGCATTTGAATAATACCTGTGGAATGGTCATCTGCAAGTGGATTGGAACCAGATGGTGATCCAGAAGGATTGGTAGATGGTGAGCTTCCGCTGCCTGTGCCAGATGGAGCGCCAGGAGCTAGATTTAATTAATAAATGTCTAAAAAATCTGTTTTCGTATCAAAATGCATTTGAATAATACCTGTGGAATGGTCATCTGCAAGTGGATTCGAACCAGATGGTGATCCAGAAGGATTGGTAGATGGGGAGCTTCCGCTGCCTGTGCCAGATGGAGCGCCAGGAGCTAGATTTAATTAATAAATGTCTAAAAAATCTGTTTTCGTATCAAAATGCATTTGAATAATACCTGTGGAATGGTCATCTGCAAGCGGATTGGAACCAGATGGTGATCCAGAAGGATTGGTAGATGGGGAGCTTCCGCTGCCTGTGCCAGATGGAGCGCCAGGAGCTAGATTTAATTAATAAATGTCTAAAAAATCTGTTTTCGTATCAAAATGCATTTGAATAATACCTGTGGAATGGTCATCTGCAAGCGGATTGGAACCAGATGGTGATCCAGAAGGATTGGTAGATGGCAAGCTTCCGCTGCCTGTGCCAGATGGAGCGCCAGGAGCTAGATTTAATTAATAAATGTCTAAAAAATCTGTTTTCGTATCAAAATGCATTTGAATAATACCTGTGGAATGGTCATCTGCAAGCGGATTGGAACCAGATGGTGATCCAGAAGGATTGGTAGATGGTGAGCTTCCGCTGCCTGTGCCAGATGGAGCGCCAGGAGCTAGATTTAATTAATAAATGTCTAAAAAATCTGTTTTCGTATCAAAATGCATTTGAATAATACCTGTGGAATGGTCATCTGCAAGTGGATTCGAACCAGATGGTGATCCAGAAGGATTGGTAGATGGGGAGCTTCCGCTGCCTGTGCCAGATGGAGCACCAGGAGCTGAAAGATTCAGTCATTTTTTTTGGAATCTGTTCGTGTCTTTTGAAATGCATTTATATAATACCTGTGGAATGGTCATCTGCAAGCGGATTGGAACCAGATGGTGATCCAGAAGGATTGGTAGATGGTGAGCTTCCGCTGCCTGTGCCAGATGGAGCACCAGGAGCTACATTTAATTAATAAATGTCTAAAAAATCTGTTTTCTTATCAAAATGCATTTGAATAATACCTGTGGAATGGTCATCTGCAAGCGGATTGGAACCAGATGGTGATCCAGAAGGATTGGTAGATGGTGAGCTTCCGCTGCCTGTGCCAGATGGAGCGCCAGGAGCTAGATTTAATTAATAAATGTCTAAAAGAAAATCTGTTTTCGTATCAAAATGCATTTGAATAATACCTGTGGAATGGTCATCTGCAAGTGGATTGGAACCAGATGGTGATCCAGAAGGATTGGTAGATGGTGAGCTTCCGCTGCCTGTGCCAGATGGAGCACCAGGAGCTAGATTTAATTAATAAATGTCTAAAAAATCTGTTTTCGTATCAAAATGCATTTGAATAATACCTGTGGATTGGTCATCTGCAAGCGGATTGGAACCAGATGGTGATCCAGAAGGATTGGTAGGTGGTGAGCTTCCGCTGCCTGTGCCAGATGGAGCACCAGGAGCTAGATTTAATTAATAAATTTTTAAAATCTGTTCTCGTTTCAGTGTGTATTAGTGATTCATTAGTTTTTAAAAAATTTATGTTTAAATTACCTTTTGAATGGTTATTTGTTAATTTGTTACTTGGGACTGGAAATTTATTCTTATGAATTGTTATTCTATTTTAAATATGAATTTATATTACCTTGTTTTTGGTTTTCTATGGTTGTATTTGATGTAGAAGGCTTTGTTGCAGATATTGTCTTGTTCGTACTGCCGGCGTTTCCTTTTACACCTTGAGCTGAAATATGTTTAATTTTTTTTGTATTGTTTTGATTTTAAAATTGTTTCATCTCACCATTGGTATTTTTATCTGTGGAATGCTTAGAAGCTGATGGTTTCTTTGCGCTTGGTGCTGAACAACAAATGATTGGGGTCAGTATTTTTGTGAATATGTATAAGTATTTGATTTCTTTGTATTACCATTTTTGGTAATGGCTGATTTTGAGGGTGTTGCCTTTTTCGTACCTAGACAGAAAATTATAACATTATAATTTCGAGAACATTATATAATTCGAGATAGATTTAGTTACCATTTGAATGTTTATTTTCGGGTGCCTTTGTATCATGTGATGGCTTACCACTGCTACCGTTAGATTTTACGCCTGGATTTTGAATCAATAAAAACGAGTAATTTTTATTAACCCCATTATGTTTACTTTTAGAATTACCAGCTTTTTGGTCTTCTCCAGAATGGGCCGAGTCATTATTCTTCACTTTAGTGTGGCTTGCAGATTCCGGTGCCTTTGGAATGCTTTTGCTAGAATGCGCTATAGCATCTTCACAACAATTTAAATGGTTATTCAAAAATAAATAATGTTTTTGTTTAAATGATATAAAAAATTACCAATTTTGACGTCTTCTTTGGAGTTATGTGAATTAGGTTTTCCTACTTTGGAAGGATTTCCGGGCTTAGCAGTTATTTTTGTCTTATCATTGTCAGGGTTAGATTTTGCACCAGGTTTTTTCGTACCTTGGCAGAAAATTAGAATATTAAGTTATTCATTGAATTCGAGACAAATTTAGAATTACTAGTTGAATGTTTGTTTCCGGGAGCCTTTGCACTATGTGATGCCTCACCACTACTGCTACCGTTAGATTTTTTGCCTGGAGCTAAAATAAATTTGGAAAAATTTACTCATTTTGACGTTATCAGTACGTTTCCTATTACCATTTGCATGGCCATCTAAAGTAGAATGTGATTCTGATGGTTTCTTTCCTTTATCACTCTTTGAATGAGCGGCAGAAGCTTAAAGGTAAATAAATTGTCCAATTTAACCTAGTGAATTGCATGTTCGTTTTCTTAAATAAGGCATTACCATTTGTATGTTTAGGTGTAGAAGACTTTGTAGCTAGTGGCTTGTTTTGGCTATGATCTGCAAAGTAAAAATGAAAAACATTTTAGTATTTACTAATGTTACATTTCGTTTTAAAATTGTCATTACCACCAGTATGTTTATGTTCAGAAGATTTTAATGCTGGCTTCTTTGTACCATGAGCTAGATAATCAAATTTAGGATATTAATGTATCTACTGAATTTAAAAAATAAGTTAAAAATTTACAAGTAGAATGTTTATCTCCGGAAGGCTTTGTACCAGATGGTGTCTTACCACTGCCAGTTTTAGATTTTGAGCCTGGAAGTGGAAATTTAAAAAAAAATCAGTTTGTTACAAATATTTATAATGACAAATTCACTACCATCGGCATGGTCATCTTTTGATTTGGGTGTAATAGATGCTTCGCCACTATTGCCACCCTTAGCTTTTGCCCCGTGAGCTGAAAATCAATTTGAAATAATTCGGATACTTATTTTCAAATATCTCATAGAATTACCAGTTGCTTTGTGTTCTCCAGAATGGTCCGACTTATTATTTTTTTCTTTAGTGTGGCTTGCAGATTCCGGTGCCTTTGGATTGCTTTTGCTTGAATGTGCTATAGCATCTTTACAACAATATGAATGGTTATTTAAAAAATGAAAACATTCTTTTTTGTTAAAACAACATTACGAATTACCAATTTTGTCATCTTCTTTGGAATTACGTGAATCAGGTTTTCCTACTTTGGTATGCTTGCCGGGTTTAGCATCTGTTTTTGTCTTACCATTGCCAGTGTTAGATTGGTCACCAGGAGCTGAAGAATCGTGCATATTTAAAACTAAATAATTTATTTTAAAAAATATGCATTAGAATTACCGGTGGCATTTTTTTCTCCGGAATGATTAGATGCAATCTTTGCTACTTTAGATGTAACGTCCGGTTTTGGAGCTACTGGTTCACCGCCACAACCTGCTGTAGATGCGGCGACTACCGTTTTAGCTCCACTATTTTTATCATTTGTCGGTTTAATCGATGGAGTTAAGTCTTTAATAACAGGATCAGTGGGTGTGGCAGTATTAGGTTTCACCTTTGCTGCCGGGGCTGCACTACAGCAGACCTTTTCCATTCCAAAAAATTCAAAATTTTAACAAATCTGAAACTTATGAAGAATGTCATAATTTTATATAAAACCTTACCAGAGCAGCCAGGATAAAAATGGCTATCATTTGGTTCATCTCACTAGGATTTGTATAATTTCAACCAGCGGTAAGCGGCAGTTTTCACTGGTGTTTACGCAAACGTTTGAATGGTGATTTTTTCTAATCTGATGCCTTCTACTTATAGTTGAGTCTGGTTAGTATTGGAGGCGTACTTATTCTAACCTTGATGAATGATTGTGGCTCCCACACATTTGCGACCGATATTTCGGGTACAAACTGCAATGTGACCTTAATAATAAAAATAAAGAAAATAATGGGTGTACTTTTTAATACACATAGTTGAATGCAACAGGTAAGGCATATACCCTATTCTGATATCAGTTTCAACTTTTCACTTCATAATTTTGACAATAGCCATTCAAAACCACTTGTCAAAATCACATAAAATACTTCCTTTGTGCGGATAGAAAATGTTTACTCTGCAACCTTTTAGAGATATGTTAGTGAACATAGTACGGAAGGATACATTTGTGTGTATTGGATTCATTCTAGCGGATGTAGCCATATAAAAGATTATTTTACGAGGTACAAAACCTATTAATGTACCTAAACCTTTGACATTTCCAAATAATATAAAGTAAACTATCGCTTGTAATATATTCAAGTTAAAATACATAAATTTATACATTTCATAATTTTTAGTATTTTTATTATTATATATTCATTAAAGGAATAATGTTACCCAGTTATTTATTGTTCCTCTTTACTTGTCAACTCAAAAGACAGGATCTTTCTTTAGGCCTTTTTTCATAAATTACACTTGAAAGTGACTGCATTACTTCCGATTTTTAATGCGAATAGTACATTTTTTATTCGACAATATTGAAGACCAGGAAGACCTGTATGTCGGGTACAATTACAAACTAAATGAAAAGTGACGTGTTGGATACAAACCAAATTAAAAATTCTTAATAAATAAAATAGTTGAATTACTTTAATTCCGTCAATTAATGGAATGGAATGTCATCTCGAATGGACTTAAAAACTAAAATTTTAAACAATTTAATATATTAAGTAAACTAAGAAATTTTGACTAAATTAACCATATTTTAAGCAGAAATTTTTATTTACAATTTTTATTTACAATTTAAAAAGTCCATTTTAAAAAGTCCAATTAGATTTTAAAACATTGCAGCGCCGTAGTGATAACTTCATAAAATATTAGCAATTGTTATTTTGACTGAATTTTCTCTCACGAGTTTCAAACAAAGAAGAAATAAGGAAGAATATTGATTTTTTCCCAATATTAGTCCAATAGAAAATTAATCATGATTTCAGTTAAATGGTACAAATATAATATAAATATGATACATATTATGTTTGATGTATGACGTATGCATCACTAGGAAATAAAGTGCAGGCTACGACTTCAATCAATTAATCAAGTGTTGTAGAAATAAATTAATGGTAAGTCAAACTTCAAGTTTTTTTGTGGTATACGTACTCAACACTGAATAATTTAACGTTACATAATAAACAGTTTAGCTCCTCTTTTATTTTAAATCCTATATTCGTATATATAATAAATGAACCGTATATTTAAAAAATTCCATTTTGTATTTACTTTTAGGAGACAGGATTATTTACTAATGGACGAGTTTTGTACTTTTTGAAAGTGGCACCAAAAAATAAAGTAAAAAATCTCGATTTTTTCTTACTAACATGTTCCTATACCTAAAACACGTATTTTTGGAGCTCTAAAACCGGAGAAAGTAGGAGGAGCTCTGTGAGGAGGCGGTTTTACACTTTTGGCTCGCCCTGCGGGTTTCTCCATAAGAAAAGCATTGGGGAAATCGAAAAACATTTTTTTATAAAAATAACGGTTTATCGTACGCTCATAATTTTTTTTTTTTTGAATTCAAGAGAATCTTTTACCCGATTTAATGGTATTTTATTATATTTTTGTTTACGTTTTAACACTTTTGGCTTGCCCTGCGGGTTTCTCCATAAGAAAAGCATTAGGGGAATCAGAAAATAATTAATAGAAAAATAACTAATCGTTTTACGGTCATAACTTTTAACCTTAAAATGTAGCAAATCTTTTTCCAGATTTAATGGTGATTTTATTAATTATTGTGGGCGGGGCGTGGGGCGTGGCCTATTTCCGGTTTTCCCGCAATACCTTCGGAAATATTGATTTTAGGAATAGGAACATGTGATATGGAAAAAAATCTTTTATTTTTTCTACATTTTATGGTACTACTTTCGAAAAGTACAAAACTCGTCCATTGGCTCTTTGCGAAAAAGAACTAAGAAAAAAAAACTAGAGAAAAACTAAGAAAAAAATTTGAGAGATCAGTACATCACCTCTCCGCAAAAACTAATGGTAAATTCCATTTTAACAATGTATTCTCCTCGTTTCTGATTGTTCGATTCCAATTAATGCATAGAAAGGCAGGTGATCGATTGCACCTTCATCTTCTGTTTTTCGTCCGAATCATTTATCTTTACGAAAAATCATTCTGTTTGACTCCAAGCTGTGTGGAAAGTGTATTAATACTGAAAGTAGCGACCAAAGAAATAAAACAAACAGCTTTCAAGTTCTTATCATATATATAGATTACATACATCAGCGAGAAGAATAACTCACACAGCTAGTCCGGCTTCCATGCGAACTGCAATGCTTTTATGTCAGCGCCGGTGGCTATAGCTTGGAGTCTTGTCACTCTTAATCACTCTGGCATGGCACGTCACCAAACCCCACAGTATGTATACATCTATTACAGTCTTTTGCTCACAGATCATGCGAGACCACAGTAAAAGATATAAAGAGAGGATAGAAAATATTTGCTTCGAGAATGTAATATGACTCCTATTTGTATATATATAGGGCATTATTGTGTACCCTTGGAACGTGAAGATTGTGTGCTTACTTATATAAGGTTGCTTTATTCTATTTTTTATAGCTAGTGAGAGGATCTTTTGATTTCTATAGAGAAGGGACATATCAGTCATCTGGACCTATTTATACATTTTATGTTTTAAAAATGCACATTTAACATGCCCTATTTTTATTATTTTTCGCCAGTATATAAGCAATAAAATACATAGCAAATGATTTATTCTACTCGAGTAGCATATGACGGATTTATAGAATGTACAATACTACTTAAACTACTCTTTTGAACTGTCATATATATGTGAAATTGAGCCTCTTTTTGATATAGCCACATTTTAAAAATTACATGTATGTTGCAATTTAGATGCAATTTAGAATAGTAATGTACATTAATGGTGATTAAAAACAAAAACAAAAACTTCGCGAGGTTAATAAAAAATGTATAAGAAAATAATGGACTAAGTTGGGTTTCTTATTCAAAATAAATCGCGTTTCGCGTTTAAAATAAAACAAATAGATAAGTATCCGCTCTATCTCACCATCTTTATTATTCCTTCTTATTTATTTATTTGCTTCAATGCGTATCTTCTGAGCATATTTGCCATAGAACCTACAAGATTATTGATTACCACTTTTTGAAGAGTATTACAGACTGTATTTTTAGTCATCTCTTCCATTTTGACATCTTTCACAAATTGACTTGAGCTGCTTTGCTTCCTTATATAATACGCATTTGTGAAAACTCTGAGAATAAGGATTATTATGCAGTAATATTAAAGCCTGTCGATATACATTATATGCTGTGACAATAGCCTATTCTTCAGTAAATAGCTTTCATCATCTCCAATCTCCATTCTATTCACGTCTTGATGGACTAGTTCCACAATGACTTATCCCAACTATTTGGGTTGTAATGGTGCTTTTTCCTATTTCTTTTAGGATTCAATAATGAAAGAACTTGGGATAATGAGATATTAAGATATGAATTAAGATTTAAGAGTGTATGAATGGAAGAAAAGATAATCAAATAATCAAATTTTTATAGATCAATGTAATATCGATGACAATATCGATTCGGTTGTCGGAACTACTATTTGATCGGAGGCGTCCTTCTCTCATTGTTGCCTTCTGGTGGTGCAGCAGTTGGTCCTGCGCAGTACTGCAAGACTCCTTTCAACCCAAAGCTTCTTCATCGGTGCTTTTACATATATATATAGGGATGCGAAAGTTGAGTTATCGTCGGACTTTCTTCTTGCAGGGACTGATGCTCAGTCAGTGGCAGAGGAGTTCTTATTAATTGATCAAGTTTAGTTTCTTCGCCGTTGATCTTGTTAATCGATTATTCGCTCATCAACTGAGTTTCTTCTCAAATGGATTCTCTCTGCTCGGAGTAAGTTAAATCTTCTTAATTATTTGGTTTCTTATAATGAACTAAGTTTAAACTGATTGATTGAATGGCTCAAATGTCGAATGTTTATAGGATCGTTGAAAATGGGAATCTGGAGGTTGCTTCATCTTTTTGGTTCATCAACAACTGCATATCACAGAGCAGTAATGGGACGAATTTTTCTCTGTCGACGGATGAAATGGAATATTACTACGATGGAGCGATGGGCGGACAGCTCAATTATAGCGGACGTCATTATAATAATGAAGGATTTCTCTTGTTCGATGAGAACGATCCTTCTTATTATTCACTAAATTACAGGATTGTCGGCACTTTATTTCAAGGGCTCATCCTGTTATTCGGACTCCTTGGGAATCTTCTAGTCGCTTTCGTCGTATTTCGCACTCGATCAATGCACTCACCTACCAACTGTAATAAGATATATACATTTCTTCGCCATTGTTTAATTAAATATTGATTAACATCCAAGCATGTTACACATAGTTATGATTTTGAATGTGATTAAGGTTACTTGGCTAGTTTGGCGGCAGCGGATTGCGTCGTTCTCGTCGCCTCCGTCCCTAACGAGATTTTGTGAGTTTTCTTAAGATTCGTGTATAATTCGAATTTAAATGAATTGCTTAATTATAACTTAGATCCTATTACGTGATTGGTCGGGAGTGGATTTGGGGACCCGTCGGCTGTGCCATCTTTACTTTTATGCAGAATTTTGGTAAGGTTTTATTTAAGACTAAAATATGTGATATAAAAGAAGCAAATAAAGTGCTGTAGCAGAAAAAAAAAATCAATAAAGTGCATTTCATGGGAGATATTACATATCCACGTAACCGAAATTGAAAGTGACTTCTCAAGAAGAGAGCGGGAATAAGTTTTTCATTAATAAAATGCCTTTTACCAACCATTGAATCCTGTTTTTTAAAAGGAATCAACGCTTCATCACTGAGTCTTACTGCTTTCACGGTTGAGCGCTACATCGCAATCTGTCACCCGATGAAGGCTCAGCGCGTCTGCACCGTCAAACGGGCCAAGAAGATAATAGTGGGCGTCTGGATTTTTGCTTTCTGCTATTCGGCCCCTTGGCTTGGTCTAACCACCACCGATCCCATCATCTACAAAGGGCACCAGACCGTGGAGATGTGTACCTTCAAACTTTCTCGCAAGGAATATTTGGTATGTTCAGAATTCCTCTTTAGTTTAGTCCAATCGATACTATAATAATAACTCATCTATAGCATTATACTATGAAAATCGTATAAAGGTTTTCAGAAATTATTTACGTCATAATTAGATTTATCAGTGATTCTGGATTTTAAAAAACATAATGCAAAGTGGAACGTGTCAATAGTTTTATTATTAGCTTTTTTAGTGTTTTTTTTTAGATCCGCTAACATCTCGTTTGCATCATTATTTTTCTCTTGTATTAAAAAATATTTGGAGTATCTCTTATCTTTCCCCAAGGTGATGTGCTCAATATTAGATGCTAAAATGACGCGATAACGAGGAAACACTATACTGTATATATTCTTCAAAAGTTAATACAATCAAAAGGATAATAAAAAGAGGGCAAACTTAACACATTACTGATAATTTTTCTGACTACTATTACAGAAAATAGTAATTTTTAC
This sequence comes from Chydorus sphaericus, assembly GCA_030141595.1. NCBI lineage: Eukaryota > Metazoa > Arthropoda > Branchiopoda > Diplostraca > Chydoridae > Chydorus > Chydorus sphaericus. The sequence continues at coordinate 7,417,785 of CM057926.1, read as the reverse complement.
AGGAACATTGTAACCGAGATTTCCGGTTTAGGCAATCTACATAGTTGTAGGCTATTACATGACTACTTCAGACATAATATATATATATATATATATATATCTAACTTACATGTAACCTTCAACTATATAATTGCCATGTATACTTGGAAATTCTTGATTGCTGCGCTGCGCTACTCACGTTTGGCGTTGACAGGTTAATTTCGGTGTAGATTACGTCCTTTATAGCATTAATAAAGCAATTTCAGTGGGAATTTCTTTGATTTGATGATGAAGTTGCTGTATTAATAAAAGTTGTACAATATTACAATAAGCTGTTATTTGATGGGTGGCGAGGACGGTAGAGATTCGAAGCTCTCGAATCAGGTGATGATATAACAATGGTTTTGAAAAAGAAAAATCTATAGATGAAAGGTTTTCCTCGGATTTCTGATGGAATTTTATTTCTTCAGAATAAAGAACTATATTTTGAAATTTATTTCTAGCAAGAGCGAGCCTGTAACACTTCCACGTAATCATAATTTTGTACATGCTACGTCATATTGTGATTCATAACATAACGTTTTTTAAAATTATAAGCCGTAATCGTGGAATTCTTTTTTACAATAAATAGGGCTACTTTTTCGCCGATATGGTGGTCTTCTATGTGGTCCCACTGCTACTGTCCTGCATTCTCTACGGCCTCATTGCTCGGGTTCTCTTCACAGACTATTTCAAGAAATGCCCCGAACTCTGTAGACACGGAAATCAGGCCTCGGTCGACACTAACAAGAGCGCAAGAGTTCAAGTAAGATATATGTTTATTAAATCTTCAATCCATTTTGGTAAAACAACTTTTGAGAAGGCAGAAGTTAAGTGTAGTTTTAAAATAGTATAGAATCGGAATAGAGCTGTTGTTGTTTTTTTGTTTTTTTTTTGTTTTGCGTCGTTTCCTTTTTAATTGATGCGCAGTATGTAGGCTTTTCTTTTTCCTAAATTATGATAAAAGGGTTGACGAAGTAGGATGTGCACAAGTTTTCTACTACCTATGAAGCTATTAACGAATATGCTATTTCCTAGAACATTCAAAATGAATTTTTTTTGCCAACGTTCCATTTCCAACTATATTTGACACAAAAAGTGGTGTTTTCTGAATATCAGGTTTTGAAGTCTAAAATCGAATTATCATAATTGATGAGAAGAAATGGCGCTCTCAGGCCTTATTTTCTTTTTTGCGTAGTTCCAAGAATTTCAAAATAGGATTTACATAGCTGAAAATTGTCATTTCAAAACAACCTTTGTTGATAATTTATACTGTAGAGCATCTAAGAAAAACATGGTTTTCCTTACGCCAACTATTGAAATTGGCATATGCATGTAATAACTTTCTGATGAAGCTCAACTGAAACTTTTTCCCTCAATGGGGTTGCACCTGCCAGTCTCTTCTCATTAATTGGTTAAGAATTAATATCTTGACTTCGAGCCGGTATTTCGACATACCGCTCACCCGATATATCGATATCAACGACCACGCACATCCTACGCAGTTCGAAGATGATGACGTTGCGTGGTGGAGCAGATAGGAGAGCTAGGTGGGCTCCGTGGGCATCGTTAATGATTTGGGTCGAAAACGACCTATATAGTAATAATATCCAGCCTATACAGTAGTAAAAACATCATTTTTATTTTTAATAACGCGTAATCTCTTCTAATAGAAAACTATCTTTAAAAATTGAGTAGTCTCGTGGCACTGCAGACTTATTGATTAATATTGTTCATTTAGTACTCTACTATTTTTTGCAGTTATATTTAATCGTTCCTACATTTATATTTTATATTCTTTGTGTACATTATTGTAAAAACAAATTCAAGGCTTTATGGAAAGAAGTACTATAAATAAAGAGAGCAACAACAAACTATTATTGATTTACTCCCACACTCAATGCATTATTATACTTTGTTACATATAATTCTATAATTATACGTGCATTGTAGCAATGAACTGAGAAAATAACAGCAGCTTATACTACTTAAAAATTGAAATGTTGTATAATTAAGATATATTTCCCAATGCGTCACCAGCATTTTTATTTTTCTGAATATATAAAAAAAAACTGTAGATAAAGGAAAAAGTAGAAGGAGCATGTAGACCAGCAATATGCAAGCCTGCATTTTTACCTTTAAGAGTTTCTACGGATAGTTGATTTTCGAGTAATCTTTGATATTTTATATTGTTCGTACAAAAGAGCATAATATTCATGCGACGGTTTTTATTGTGTACAATGTGAATGTGTGTGTATTCATGCAGCACTTTAGATAAATCTTATTGACCCTTTTTTTCAAAAGAAAATTTTTTGGTAGGCCCTAAATACTCTTAGCATATATAGCTTTACTTTAATTTATTATATACATGCCCTCAATGCACGCACTCTCATTACATAATTTGTTATTCAAAGATTTTATTTACTTATCAATTTAGGTCGTTTAATATATCAAAGATGCGTTATGAACAATGATAGTATATTTAGGCAGTCTCTGAGTATCAGCAATTAGAAGCGCTCACAGTATAGGGAGAAAACAAAGTCAAGAAGGCGTCTGAGAAAAGCAACCCGAGGGAGAGGATCAAAAATAAAAGGGTCTTACACAAGAGCAGCAGAGATAGAATTGGAAAACTTGTGGAGATCTAGCGCAGTAGAGTTCATCAGGACAGATGGAGCAGCAAAATAAAACTTTCCCATTGCAATCCAGTCTAACACATTGAGCAGGAGGGAGTGACGAGAAAGTGGGTGGTATGCAAAGGTTACTACCAAGCACAAAGTTTTAGAAGCATCCAAAGTTGGCGGATGTAAGGGAATTGGGAACGGCATCGCCAGGCACGAATATGGTCTGGTGGTATTCGGTCCTTTTTCCCCAATAGTTTTTAATTACCTTCGTTCAAAAATAGCAACAGTAGAGCAGATGTACAGTATATCTGAACCGCATTTGAGAATTGAGAGTAGTATGTAACCCTCCATGCAATGTTGTTTCACTTTTCATACAGGTGGTTAAGATGCTGGTGGTTGTCGTCGTCATTTTCGCCGCTTTATGGCTCCCATACAGGGGCTTACTCGTCTACAATAGCTTCGCTACCATGTACTCTCGTCCAAGTTTCCTCGACCTCTGGTTTCTCATGTTCGCTAAGACATGCGTCTACATCAACAGGTATAGAGGCTTTCACTAATAATATAACCATTTATGAAAGGATCATATTTTCAATACTTTTTTAATAAAACAGCGCCATCAACCCGATCCTTTATACGGCAATGTCCCTGAAATTCCGGCGCGCCTTCCAGCGGATTCTCCTCTGTGGTACAGTACACTCAAATATCGATTACTTTTTTTTCTTCATATTGCCTCAGAGTATATACGTAATAAGATCAATAATAGCGCGATTGGACGGACGCCATAGTTCCCTTTTCCCCAAGCATTACATTAACTGCGCACTCATGACTCAGCTATAGCTTAAATCCTTCTCCTTCAATAAATATATATATATTTCTAAAGCAACTCCTATAATGATATAATCCTCCTTTGATGTACACACAAATGTAAGGGTGCATCATATAGAGTTGATAGAGCAGTGAATAGCAGTCGAGATAACTTTTGTTACATCATTATCTATAGTTTGCTTGCATATAACTTTGAATGCGCATCTTAATGCCTCGCCTGGCTCTAGTAGAAGAGCCATGACTTTAGTTTTAAACAGCATATGCACTACACGTTACGACAAATTATATCTTCGGTCCTCGACGCTCCCGTATATATAGACAAAATATGCTGCATGATCATATCAGCAGTCATCCTCTCCTCTCAATTATACTAGATCTACATTTTCATGCTGTTTGCACAAATAATAATGAATTTACAGGCGTCCCAAAAATGTTTTTCGACTGATCTTGCACTATTTCCTTTATTATTCTCTAGTTTGAAAAAAAAAATTGGAAGCAACAGTGTTAGGCCTGCATTAGTGTAGATGCTGGAAATATTTGTGCCCTCTGGCAAGCATAAAAATCATTTATAAAAGCATACAATAAATATTGAAATTAAGTTCTTATAGTTTAATGAAAGGGAGTATATAACGTGCCCAATTCCATACATTTTGAAGAATAATAAGTATATAATCGACCTTCTTATAAAAGTCGAATCCTTGCTGCTTATATTAGGCATTTCTTCGACCTCAAGTAGGTTACGCGTGTTTTTTTCTGTACTATAAGGTTAAAACTTGCACCCAAAACTGGGATGTTCAAAATCGAGTTTTCTCTTTCACTTAAAAAAAGGAACGATTACTCTAACCAAAGGTTTTGTTTTGTGTTTAACTATCATTAATTATGGGTCTGCTCTTTACTATATATAATGAAATCTAGTATATTTTAGTTACATTTATAGTTGGGATTAGTTACGAGTGTGTCAAGTCGGTTAGCTGAACTAATGTAGCAACCGAAAAACAATATATTTAGGAGTCACTATTGCGGACAAAATAATGGTACCATATAAATGGCTGCAGACAATATGATTTCTATTTATTATGTAGGAAGGAGACTTGGACGCTCTTCGCTCAACTTTCAACAGCAACAACAGCAATCGCCTGGGATACAGATGCGTCATCTTACCGGTGTAATCCCCTGAGAAACTTATTACTGAGAAAAATAATATATATAACACTCCTGAACGGATTATTCTTATCGTTTTCAATTTGTTAAGTATTTTTTTTTGTCTAACTTCAATTTTTATATGATTGCATGATTGACATTTTCATATAATATATTCACATTTATGTGTTCTATGTATAACATGAACTTTTTGTTTTAATAACGGTTTATCTTTAAAACCGTACATACTCAGACTAATTGATTATCTATCATTATTGATTATCTATAATCATTCAATTGTGCCCATTCTATAAAAGTAGAAGCACATATGACCATGGTCATCTTAGTATATTGTCAACATATATTTGCATACACTGTTGCATGTTGAACCTTCATTGTTGAATATTGATTAACGGATCATTGGTGAGCACAATACATTTATTGACGTTTAAAAAAAAAGTTAGTAGCTCCCAGTTTTACGAGAAATAATAAGAATATTATTTCTAAAATTATAATGCTTGCCAGGGTTTTTTAATCCTGGGTATTTTTTATTAAAAAATTTTAAGAATATTTAAACATTTTAGCGCTCTCCACGGTTCTACCGTGGGTTTACTTGAATGTTGCAAGCGTTTTGAGACTGCGATGAAAGCGCTCTCCAAGGTTTTCAATCATGGGTATATTTGAATAGAAGATCATTTTAATATTATTTTTTTTTAAAACCATAGCGCTTGCCAGGATTTTTCAATGCTAAAACCCTTTGAGATACCGCATTTTGGGACATATAAAAACAACTTTTTCCATTGTTTTCAATCTTGGGTATTTTTATTACAAAATTATAAGAATATTTAACAATTGTTGCGTTTGCCAGGGTTTTCAACTCTGGCTATACTTGAATGTTAAAAGCGCTTTGATACACCTGTGAGTTTTATCAAATTTGATTATGGATGGTCAAACATGACGTAGCTTAAACTCTTGATATATTAAACGACAACAAAATACATTTATGCGAGGGTTTAAGTGGAGCGGGTCTTGTTCAATGAATAAGCAGACGAAAGTTAACAATACTGACACTCACCTAGCGGCAGCAACAAGCAGCAAAAAGTAGCGGGATTTCAAACTTCCTTACGAGATAAACTTGCATAATTTTAGTGAATTAATAAAACTATTTATTAATAAAATTAATTTATAAAAGCGTTGTAAAGTGTTAAGTCCAGCAATAGGGATTTCCAGTTCATAAAATTTATAATACTGCTGGATTTTCATAAAACTGCATAGCCAACCATCATATTTACGACATACGGACGTTTCTGTTTTGAACGAACCAACCTGCTTTCATCATCATATTGAATTATTTTTTTAAAGTGTTATAAAGTGTTAAATCCCAATAGGAATTTACAGTTCATAAAATTTACAATACTGCTGGATTTTCATAAAACTGCAGAGCCAACTGCAGCCGACGCAGTAAAAAAAAAACTGCAGGTGGTTTTTCTATATATGCATATTATCATCTCACCATCACGACTCGCATGATGGTCGAGTGTATTGGATTTTCATGAGCGGTCAAAAGTGATCAAAAGTAATTCCATATTTAATTAAGTGACACGATGACGCACGAAATAAACTTTCCCGCCGTTGTAATGGAGGTCCTGATTGTGCAGTTCTTAAAATAATTCTTGTTTTAAAGAAGAATGAGTAAATGGGGCATTAATTAGTACTAACAGTCGCATTGTTGGGTTAATTAAGAGATCATAATCACCATTTATTACGGCGGCCTTAAATTTGAATAATATGCATATTATCATTTCACCATCACATTTACGACTTACATTAATTATTTTTTAAAAGCGTTATAAAGTGTTAAATCCCAATAGGGATTTCCAGTTCATAAAATTTATAATACTGCTGGATTTTCAGTGCAATAACGGATGCTGTGGGTGCATTGTACAGTATAAAAGCTGTTCAGCAATCGCAGCAAACCGACCATTACCGCGCTCTCTTCTGAAATCACCTACTGCTACTGCAATTTTTACACAACTTACTCAATTCTGTAATACATACCAAATAAAAAACCCTATCTAATATTCAAAACTTAATTTACCTTTTTTCTATCAACAGAAAATGAATCAAAAGTCTACGATGCTTGCCGTTGTTATGCTTCTTGTTGTCGCTGTGCACGCATGGAATGATGGTGACAACGGTTTGATCAAGTGGGATTCCAATTGCGATTTTTTTGGCAACGACCTCGAACAGAAGCCGTCAACAGGAGAGCAATGCGGCGGCGTTTGCATCGCTAATGCTATATGTAACCTCTTCACTTGGAAGGACGGTACATGCTACTTGAAATACGTCCGAGCAACTCGAACAGATCTTGTTCAAAAATTGTACAACGCGGGCGCTGTGTGTGGTTACGTTACAGACCGTATTCCTGGGCTATAATTTTTTTTGAAAGTTCCATTAATCCTGCTATATATTTTTGTAAAAATTCAAAATATATTGCATAATTTTACATGATGTTACGATTTGAGAATAAATGACCAAAGGCACTGTCAATTTACTCGCGAGAGGTATATTACGGGCCTAGTCTTACGTCTATATCTCAGTAATTATGATTATTTCAATATTTCTTATTTTTCGTATAAAATATTGCGAAAATAGTTTTTGTGATCTGTTAACGTGTGGGTGTAGGGTACCACTAATAACAAAACTTATTTTGGTTCCGTTTTATTTGAGTGACCAGCTGACCACTTAATGCATTATATGGGTATTATGGTAGTTTAGTAGTTGATCGATGCAATTATTCTAAAAAGATTCAAATCCCCTTAATCCATTTTTTCCCCTAAAATTTATTATTTTCGTTACATTTCTAACTTTTCTGTTTATTTTTTTTTATTTTATCACAATCCCTATAGCGCTGAAAGCGATGGGTGCGTTTATATATTGTCTGTTGCGTAGCAAATAACGCCATCTAGAGCTCAAACTTCCATCTTCTTCCAAAGTTTGGAAAAACAAATCGCAATTTATGGAACTCGGAAGAAGGATTTGTCATTAATGTTCAGCACATCCTCTTAACCCTTTTCTTTCAGATGACCCCCAAAGAGAAAAGCTGATGACTTGGGCCTATTGGCGCCTCCAATTGCGTCGTCATTCAAAGCCTATTGGCGCCAGTCGCAGCAGGCTGAGCCCACGCCATAATTACGAAGCATCATATGGTCGCTCTACTCGTCCTTAGCTGCTGCGATGTTTTCAATGCATAACGTGTGGTCTAAACTGCGCGGCTGAGGACTTTTACACCATCACTTTCTCTCCCCTTTTTTTCTTTTTTGCTGCTAAAGGATCGAGTTAAAGAAGATGATCCTCTCGGTTACAACATGCTAAATAAACCTGACACTGGTGGTTTCTTTTCTTTTCTTTTTTGCATAAGGTCGCCGACTTACGGTCTATACACAATATTATGGGTTGGAAGAGGAGTAAAATGTCATGAAATAGGAGGATTACACAGATGGTCAATAATGATACATATAGTCATGACAGCATAATTGTTATAATGGGTCTTATTATTGTCGTCAATTTTCAAATATTGGACTACAAATGAGGGTTAGTCAATCAAGAAAAAAAGGTTAGCGATATTTTTTTCCTGAATTTGGAAAATGTGAAGATGAGCATTTTAACGAGGGGTTGACCACTCTAAGTTTGAGTGTACGAAGATTTAAATCCGAAACTAGGAAAAAATGTTGATTTTCTGAAATTTGTTGTATTTTTTCAAGATTTCTGTAAAAAAGGGCTTTTTTGTAAATTTTTCTGAATTTTTTTCTCTTTTTCGGATATTTGGCCTAGATTTTTTGGGGTGTACGAAAACTTTTTTGAGTGAACAACCCCTCGCATTTTAATTTTGGCAATAAAATCCAATATTAGAAACTAATTCCAGTATAAATAAAATTAAATCAGGGGGAAATAAGGAAAACTCGGATTAAAATCACAATGAATAAGATGATTTTTAATAATAAAAAGTGCTTTTACAATGTAAGAATAAAATGTCTTTAGAAAAAAAAAATCCGTCTACAGTATTTTTTAAATAAAAACTTCTTTAAAAAATCAGGATATTCGGGGGAACAATAAAAAATATATATGTATCTGAATATTTAAGTACGAATTTTTATTTTTATTTATTTTTTCTAAATTTAAATTCATCAATAAATATATATTTTTTAAAATAAAATAAAGGAAAAAATCCGTGCTTATTTTTTAAATATTTATTGCTCGGAAGTTTAAGTAATCGTGTTTATTAACAATAAAGAGCTAATTTAATCATTTATATTAAATCTGTTACTTCTGTTCAGTTTTTAAATAAATAAAGAAATGATATTTATTTTAAAACTAAATCATACACATCCAAATTCCCAGATTATCTATTTTTTAAAAATTACCATATTACGCGCCTGCGCGCACAGAATATTTAAAAAAAAATATTTTTAGTATTAATTAAAATAAATACAATAAATACAACGAAAATTAAACGTGACTACCTGGTACTTGAATTATAAATTAAGATTTAAAAAAACTACTAATAACACACAGAGAAAATAAGGCTGAAACAATATATATTTTTTTTTAAATTAAAAAAAAATCTCACATATACAAAAATATTTCAATACTGTACATATTAGGAAAACGTTAAAAATGCATTTCTATTTGCATTATAAGTTTATAACTAAGAAAAATTGTTAATTCGAAAAACTGAGAGAAAAAAAAATTCGGAAATGATTTTTATTATTAGTTAACAATCGTAATCTCATTTTAATCATACGCAATAATGATTAAATATGTTATGAAAATTCAATACATAAATTAGAAAATTGAGACAATAACAACTATTTCATCATAAGCCCTCGTTAAAAAGAGGGGGTGATCTTTGTGCTTGTCGTGCGCGCTTTTTAAAGTGTCAGTTTACAAGGCCTCAGCTCTCCTCTACACGAAGAAGGGAAAAAAGAGTGTTATACAACGCTACATAGAAGAGGAGAGGAGGAAGAAGAAGAGGAAGAAAGAGACTATATAGGGGGTCTAATATGTCGCTGCCGCAGTGGCGCGTCTCGCTGGCGCGACCAGCATCGTTTGTTGTCGGCATCAGCTAGGACGACGTGTTGCTCAACACGAGTTTTGAAGAAAAAAAAAGAACTGTAGTTTAGAGTCGTCGATTTGAAATATATTTTCTGGAAAATAAATTGAAATAAATATCTATTGATTTTAAGAAATTTTCTCGATTTTTCTGGTTTTATGAAATAGGGTTTATAGGCATAGATTTTCAGTTTTAAATATATCGATGAAAAAAATACAAATTTTTTCAATGTTTTAAGTATTAGCTAGTTGTTTTGATTTTCATTTTTAGAGTTTGAGGGTTTCTTACCAGATTTTGAACTCAAGTCATTAATAGTGAATGTATTGTTGGGCTTTTTCTTTTTTTAAATCTATCTTTTATGTCTTAAGGAATTTGCTTTGATTTTTTTCCATCAAAATCACATCAAAATTTGTTTTCCTCGATACATAAGGATTTTGCAGTAAAATTTAATATTTCGTCATGTTTGAAAGCAAAAGTCTTAATTATTCCATATTTAAAAGTGAAATTAAGCAAAAGAAAAAATAGAAAACGCGGAAAAGAAAGTAGCTAACGGTATAAATAGTCGCCTTAGAGCCCTTCTCACATATCCTCGTTAGTATAGTGGTTAGTATCCCCGCCTGTCACGCGGGAGACCAGGGTTCAATTCCCTGACGGGGAGATTTCCTTTTTCACATTTTCTTCTTTTTTACGATTTTATTTAATTTTAAAAATCATAATAAACAAGAAGAATTGTACGAATGAATCACTGAAGTAAAATTTTACGTAATTACATATTTATAATCGTATTTTTCAAAAAGGCGGAAAATTTAAATTCTAATTTTCGAATATATAAAAAACTAATTAATTTCTAATTATTTTGAAAAAATACTCATAACAATTTCTTTATAAATAGAAATTCATCATAACATAGCTAAATTCAAATTTATTTCAAATGGGATTTCAAATTTAGGTAGTATGCCTACAGTTGTAATACAACCATATTTTTAAAGGCGCGAAATTCAAATTTATTTGAAAAATAATACATCACTATATAACAATAATAATAATAACTTCTTGCCAGCTGTCTAAGAAAAAAGAAGGACTTTGCCGCTTGTATCTCATTGGAGCGGAACAAGAAAAAGAGGGAGGAGTCAGCCCCGCCTCGAAGTTCCTCCTTTTTTAAAAGAGATGCTGAGTGAAGTTCATCAGTCTGAATTTCAGTGCAGTCGAGCATGGCAGCATCATCATCCACCCTCACCGACCTAAGCAGTGCTTCATCATCAAATAATAATAACAATCCAAGTTATTTCACCATGGATGGCAGCACTTTCAATAACAATCCTACCGATTTCTTCATCCCTTATCACTTCAACCAACCATCGGATTCGTCCTCTTACAACTGGTCTATGCCCTCATCCTACTTAATCGAGAGCAGCAGTACTTTCGGATCATCTAATTGCATGATTCCCAATACAGAGAATCACAAGAGATTCTCAGTTAGTAGGCTGATGGATCATAAAGAATCGTCGTCTGCTACTAATAGACCCAATTCTTCAGAGACTTCATCCACCGATAAAAGTGATGGTAATTGTTAAAAAACATTGATTGATCGACATTCTCCTATAATTCAGAAAATTATTTTCAAAAATGATTAATCGAATATGTTGAATGTATAATTGATAAAACATGTGCATGTAATTTTGCACATACTCAATGCGCCCGTATTTATGAATAGAAATTTGAAATCAAGATGTTTTAAAATAATAATAACAAAAAAGTTGAACTGCAAGTTGACCTTCCAAATTTATTGAATTTCATTGAATTAAAATCTGCAAAAATATTAAAGAAATTTTTGTGTTCTCAGATTTTGAAAAAAAAAATATTTCAGATATTTTCCAAAATTTCATATCTCAGTTTTTTTAATTTCCCCCGGAATTTTGGCGGATTTTAAAATTTTATTTGTGAATATTAGCATGGATTTTTAGGGCTTTCTCTGACTTTTTTTTAGATCGAGTAACATTTTACTGATTTTTTAAAAATATTTGAAATTTTATTGGATCTTTTCGGATTTTGGCATAAATTTTTAGGGATTTTCTTAGACTTAAAAAAAGTTTTGTTGATATTTAAAAATATATACAGAATTACAGATAGATAGATTTACATTCAAATTAGAAACAAATGTATAAAATATAATTTGATGATGTGATGTAAAATGTAAGAATTTGAGCTGTGGGCATCATATCAGCTGATGCCCGTGAGAGCGAAGGGCCAAGTAATATATAGATGCTGACTCGCTCCAATTCGTCTGTTATAGATCAAATATCACGATGAGGTCACTGATCTCTTCTTCTATGCTTCTCATTTCTTTAGATGAATCATCCGAAGTTAAAATAATGAATAATAATTCTTCAAGTAACAATTCGCCCGCGTCTTCGCCCCTTATCGCGTCATCTTCGACAAGTAATGGCAAGAAGCCTAGGAGGAACCGGACTACTTTCACCAGCGTCCAGCTCTCCGCCTTGGAAAGGGTCTTTGAACGCACTCACTATCCCGACGCCTTCGTTCGTGAAGATCTCGCTAAAAGGGTCTCTCTGAGTGAAGCCAGAGTGCAGGTAATCATTCAAATTCAAAAAGCGCGCTCTTTTATCCAACGTTGCCAAAGTTCCTAAAATATACTTTATTCTTATTTAATTAATTTTCGGTATTACGTAATTTGTTTATACTGTAATGCAGCATTGCCGAATCGAATTTTGAATGCGCGCTATTTAATCCAACGTTGCCGAATTATTTGAAAATTCGTCACGCTCTATAAATGACTAATTTTTATTTTTTTTAAATTTAAATGACCAGAGTTACATCATTACTCGTCACCCTCTATGACATTTAGGGGGAGAGATTTTTTAAAAAAGGGCGCGCCTTTCAAAAAATAAATGAGAGTGAAGGGACAACTGTTAGAAAAAGAGAAAGATAAATGTTGTTTTCTGTATGTGTCGGCTTCTCTCTCTCTTAAGAAGAAGAAGAGAGATAACAAATGAAGTGCGGACTGCGCCGTATGTTGTTGTGGTCCCATTCATCACAGAGCTAGAGAGCTATATAGAGAAAATGGATACGTTTTAAGTGGCGCTCCTATCCATTAAATAAATGGTTCCACAAGAAAAAAAAACTAAACAAGACATTCATTCTGAATTAAGTGCTTGTTCTTCCGTTTAATTATGCAATTGTGTCAAGTGTCTTAGTTTTAAACGCAGAGGCTATCTAAAATTCAAATCAGCTTTTTTTTTAAATCCGCAAAAATTCTGGAAAACTATTTTAGCTTTCTGGGATTTATATTTTGATTTTTGGGTATTTTTCCCAATTTTTTCTGAATTTTTCTTAAATTAGACGAGACTTTTTTTCATAGTTTTGAGGTGAAAAATCTGGATTTAGGACGGGATTTTTTTTAATACGTAAAATGTGCATTTACGAGTTTAAGCTGATGAGTCAGTCAGCAGTAGTTTCGTATTCAGCTATATAATATATATTGACATGATACATCTCCTTTCTTTTTGGGTAATTTGATTATTAAATATTAGTCAGACGAAATAGCTATCCCTTTTTTGAGAATCAGCAGTGTTGAGTTACCGTCTATAGTCCTCTTGTTATTTTCCCTTTCGTTTTATATTATCGATTATTTATTTTATTTTTTAAATCAGCTGCGATGTCCGAAATTTGAATCTCGCGCGCTCCAGCTGCTTTGGCTGCGCGCTCATATTTTATTGCATCTTCAATTCGAGGTCGTTGGGAACGTTCTTTAAAATACTTTGAATTCATCATTTATTTCTTTAAAAAATTATTTAAATATTTATGTTAAATAATTTAAAGCTAAATCATCGATTTTCTTTTTAAATTGAATTTTATTTTTTTTCAAATATCCCGCCACATGTTTAAATAAAGTTCAATGTTAAAGTATATAAAGGTTATTACGATTTTTCTGTATTTGAATGCGATAAAATATAGAAAGTGCGTAGTCTTGACGCAAAATGTAGCAGCATTCCGATTTGATTAAAAAAGCGAGCAGACTATATATAAGAAGTCAAGGTTGCTACAAATACACTTATTGAATTAAAATGAAAACATATGTGTGTGTGTGTCTATATAAACGATAACTATTGCCAAATGTTGTTTATCAACACTGTGCAAAAAATATATTTAAATCAAAAACGAATATATCAAATTTCGTAAATAACACATGAAATTGGAAAAAATTTAAATTTTTTGGGTTTATAAGAATTTGGTGATTTTTTCAGGATTTTTAAAGATTTTTTTTCCATTTCCTGAATTTTTCGAGATTTTTGAAAATTAATTTATTCCTCAATGCTTTGTGTTTATGAGCATAATTTTTATTTTATTTATTTTCCTTTGAAATTTTCAGGATTTTTATTTTATTTTATAGAGTTTTAAATTTCCATTAAAAATTTTTCTGTCTGAACTTACATAATTCAAAGTAGGGATTTTATTTGATATTTTTCCGGAATTTTTTGGGATTTTTCTTGTTGAATTTATACAATTTTCTTTATGTACTTGGAATTGGATAGGTTGAATAATTGGATTCCAAATTAAGATGACGACATTCGCCAATCATTCAACTCATTAAGTGAAATCTGAAAGTTGGCAGCTCATATTATGTTGTAACCAGATTCCTCTTGTTATTGTTGACGCATATATCCATCGGCTTAAGACAGCAGAGCAGCATAGTTTGCTCGCAGAAATACCTCTTATTCTCTCATTTTAAGAAGAAGAGAAATACTTTGGCGATGAGGCAAATCCGGCCCCCTCTTTTCTTTTGGGAGGTCTTATATTCTCGACGTCCAACGGCGCCAAGGGACTCTTTTTTCTTCAAATACTTCCGACAAAAACATTCTTATATTCCTCCTACTGAAGTCAGCACAAGGGCCTTCCCATCAACTGTCTCCTCCAATTAGGGCGATGACGACCCCAAACTTTTCCTTTTTTTTCTTAGTTCTATATTGAGACTAAATGAAACTTAATCTTAATTAAGATAATGAAGGGCCGACTTTTATTCTCATTCAAACTTTTTTTTTGTAAATCACTTATGAATTAGAAGTCAAGTTTCATAACTTTTTTGGTCCATCAAACTTAAAGTCGGGCAAAAAATCTATTGAATAATTAGCTTTTGTGGATTTTATAATATTTTTAAAATCTGAAAAATCTGAAAAATGGGGAAAAATCATGTGAAACCCCCAAAAAGTTGTAACTAATAACTATTTTTTACGGTAAATAATTTGTTTTAATTCGTTCAATCCGGGGAAAATTCAGTGAAATCCAATAAGGTTGACACAAATCCCAAAAAACCTCTAGATAAGTCCATTTTTTGCTCAAATCCAGATGATCAATAAATATTCAAAATAAAAACTTTAAAAAATCAAGATTTTTTTGACTTTATTGCAAAATTAAGGATTTTAGAATCCTAAAATTTGACAACAAATTTGAAGTTAATTAAATTATATTTTCTTATTTTCAGGTGTGGTTCCAGAACCGTCGGGCTAAATTTCGGAGGAACGAGCGCTCCGTTCAACTGAGTAATAATTCATCGGTATCGAGCGGAGTTGGTGGCGGGACTGCGCGAGGTTCGGCGCCGGCCGGTAGCAGCACGGCCGCCGTCTCCCCGCCGACTTCTTCCTCAAGCAATAAATCTGGTGCGGATAATCCATCAGCTCATAGTAGGATCTTACTGGTCGGTAATGACCTTCCTCAGCATCAGCAGCAGCAGCATCACCAGAATCTTCAGACATCCGGAGCGGCGGCATCGTTTTTCACTTCCCGCAATAGCGCCACCGCTATTTCTTCATCTGCTACAACTTCTCACTGTAAGTGAATTTTTTAAAAATTTATTTAAAATTTATTTGAGCGTTCAAAAAATATTTAACCAAATTTTAATTCATTTAAAAATCAGACTATTTGAAAAAAAAAAATTATTAAAATTTATATGTGCGTTAAATTAATTTCTAAAATTGTTTTTTTAATTATTTTCAATTAAAGTGTGGATTAAAAAATGTTTTAACCAATTTTTAAATAATTTAAAAATAAGATTATTTGAAATGAATGATTATTTAAATCTACATGTGCGTCAAAATAATAATAATTAATTAATTAATCTATAAAAAAATTATTTAATGAGATGATTTGCGTTAATCTAATTTCTCCTGATTGAATAATTAGTTAATCAGCGTGTGCGTTAATTTGGCGTATTAACTGATTAGAGTTAACTTGTGGTGTGCGTTAATCGAATTAATTATTATTATTTTTTTTTTAATTTTTAAATAAAATTAGTGAGCAGCTGGAATAATAACAACAGGCCGAGTTCATCAGTTTCAGTGGGAGTGAATTCTTGTTTGGCACCACCAGGGGTCTCTTCTGCTGTCGAGTCGTCCAGCCATCACGCCGCCGCTCTGGCACTAATGCAGTCGACTTACCATTCAAGTGAGTATTATTATGTCACTCTCCTAAGTTCCGACTTTGTGTGTGTCGACTTAATCGACTCTGGCGGTCGACGGCGGTGCCCTCTTATGTAATTTTAAAAAAGAGAGAAGGAACTATGGAAACTTCACGCTCCCTTTCAAGTCGGCTTGATGTGCGCCCAACAGGTGCCCTAATTTATAAATAGGCCTAACAATATTTCATTCATCTAATAAAATAATTAAATTAATTATCTCATATTTTAAATTTATTTCCTAATAGAATAATTAAGATATATATTTTTAAAATTATTGAATTAAATTTTAAAAAAGGAATTTGATTTTTTAATTAAATTATTTTATAATTATTTTAATTAATTAAAATTCATAATTAAATAGAAAATATGTTTAATTTTAAATTTAAATATAATTGAAAAATAGGATTTGAATTTATTTGGAATTAGATTTATTTATTTATTTTTTATTTTTTTTAATTTTTTTTCTAATTTATTTAGGTTTTACTTCGATGTATCCGAGCTCACCTAACTACGGATTGGCTGCCGCAACTCTCCGCTATTCCGGCATCAATTGAAAAATTTAATTAGTAGACTATAATTATTATTATTATTTAGATTTTCTCATATATTATAATCTTTTTTTTTCATTATTATTGCAATCATATTTTGTTAATTTTTTTTTGTGTATTTCGGCCCCTAATTTGACAAGAAAATATATATAAAAAAAAGAAAAGAAGAATTTCGGAATGACTAGATTATTTTTAATTTTTTAAATAAAATTAATTTAATATTAATCATCCCAATTCCAGCCGTCGTCTGCTTCTTTATTTTCATCTACGTTGAAACTGAGAGCAGTGGTAGTAGGTACTAATTCTTTATTAGATGACGCAACAAGTGGCGCAACAGCTGATGCTGCCGCGGTGATTGTCGGTTCCATATCCGCGAAATAGTCTATATCGTCCGATTTCGGCTTTATCTGAATCTCTAAGGCACTTAAATCGTCTTCTAAAATCGTCCGGCGGACGACCGGAGTCTTGGCGGGAATTGGAGCGCTTCGCGCCGGCTCAATTGCGGTGGCGATCGGTGAAATCTAAAAAAATAAATAAAAAATCCGAAAATATTTTCAAAAAATGTTTCAAAATTTTAGAAATATGAAAAAAATAGATTAAAAAAAAATCTGATTGCAAATTAATTAAATTAATTTTTTTTTTAATATTTGAAAAATTTTAATAAAAGGAAATTGATTTTGGAATTATTTATATAAATTTACATTTAAGAAAACTCGATTTAAAAAATTAATTAAATTAAAAGTATTCCAGAAAAATAAATTTTTTTTTTCGAATTAAAATTTTAAATTTTTACCGGCACTAATTCGAGAAGAGATGATTTATTTTGATCAAATTCCTGATTGGCTATTGGCTCATCTTCAGCCTCCCAATCGGACCAATGATCTGCGTCTTCATCTCCTTCCTCAGTTCCGATCACGTTGGCCATTATTTTCTCCGAGTCGTCTTCCCCTCCGTCCGGCTCGTGCCGCTCCGGCAGCGCCACAGCGGCCGTTGCCGCAACTACGACACTCGATTTTCTTCCGACTTTATTATTGCTAATAATCGGTGGAATATTGATAATCTGAGTTTTAGGGGCTCCGTTTGTGAAGAGCTTTAATCGGGTGCCTCCGATGACGGTGGCGCCACCTAGAATCGGTACTAGATCCGCTAGGGAACGCAAAGTGCCGCTCACTACGGCGTCGTCTGTATCTTTTATTCCCAAAAGCAACTAAAAATTGAAAAAAAAATTAATTAGTTGAAATAAATAGATTAATTTAATTAAATTGTAATAAGAACAAATTAAATTAAATATTTAAAAAAAATTAAACGTTAAATAAAATCTGATTTTTTTTTAAAAAGAAATTTTGTTTTTTTCATTTAAAATTATTTAATGGAAATTATGAAGAAAAAATTATTTAATTAAATTGCAAATTAAAAAAAAATTCAATTTACATTTTGAAAAATCAAACTTTAATGAAATCTATTTTTTTTAAATACGACTAATTTTATTTGTAATTAAAATTATTTAATGAAAATTGCTAATAAAAAAGCAAAATTATAAATTTCGGGAATTTTTAATAATTAATAAATGAAAATAAATGAAAATAATTTATTAAAATTACTTCAGGTAAAATGGTTTGAGTTAAGGCATCTCTCTCAATCAACCCCATAAAATGGGGGAAATACTGTAGCAGTAGCAGTCGAATTTGAGCATCTCTGACAGGGAAAATTCTCGTCACAACCGGAAGGATGAATTTCACATAATTTGCCGCATCAAAAAGCCCCTGATCGCTCGACTCTGTAAAAATATTAAGTTTATTTTTATTTAAAAAAAAAAAAAATTATTATGACGTAAAAAACCTGTTCTTGGGATTAAGAGATGAGGTAATAGATGAATTTGTGCAGATGAGTTGAGCACAACCATTCTGCTAAGAAGAGTTTTCGCCAGTTTTGACCCAACCACATCCTCAGGAACAGTGTAGAGCAGCTTAGGAAGCTTCCTAAAAATAAAAATAAAGAAAAAATAAAAAAAAATAATTTTAAAAATCAGGAAAAAAGTTTGAAACAGTGAGAAGAAAAATTCTGAAAAATAAAATTAAAATTCCATGAGTAAAATTCCGAAAAAAAGGAATAAATCCATTGAAAAAATTGCAAAAAAAGCAGCTTAGGAAACTTCCAAAATATAAATTTTTTGGTAAATTAAATTAAAAATATTAATAATAATTGGAAAATCAGGAAAAAAAGTGCGAAACAGTGAGAAGAAAAATTCTGAAAAATGAAATGAAAATTCCAGAATCTAAGTAAAATCCGAAGAAAAATTCTGAAAAATAATAATAAGAAAATTCAGAGATCCGAATAGGCAACAAGAAAATTCCGAAAAAAAGAATAAATTCATTGAAAAAATCAGAAAAAAATTCGGAAAAATCCAAAGAAATTTCAGTTTAAATCCTAAAAAAAGTTAAATAATTAAATTGAGTTTTTTTACTTGAAAAAATCCTCTTTCTCTGCCGGATTTTTAATAGCGATTTGTGAGAGGAAATCTTGTGCCATCAAAAGTGGCTGATTGAAGAAAAGATGTTTGGCCAAATTTGATGCTTTCGGTCTGGATTGAGGGCTCGGATTCTGCATCTGTTTCGAAGCCAGTTCTGAAAAAATGTGGGCGTCGGAGACGTTGGAATCGAGGCATTTCTTAATCGTCTCTTTGACGAGTTGTCCGTAACCAAAAACATCCCTGGATGAGACTGAAGAGGCAGACATTGTTTTCGGTAATTTGGACTCGTCTTCCGGTGGGATGGATTTGTCGTAGCGGGAAGAGCGGATCTGGTCAAGAAATCCTTGATTCACCTCTGAAAAACTGTTTTAAAAAATAGTAATCTTTAATATTGGCAATTTTAAAAATAAATGTAAATTAGTAAAACCTTAAAAAAAATATTTTTGGAATTAAAAATAATTTAAATTAATTTTTATTTAAATAATATTCAATTATTTTTAAGTATAAAAATTATGTAAATGAATGAAATAATCAATTGGCCGAATTTTAAATTTAAAAAATATTAAACTTAATTTCCAATAAAATAAAATTATCATTGGAAAAAAATGCTTTGAAATTAAAGAAAAATTGAAGGAAATTCTGATAATTTAAATAACTAATTATGGCTATAATAAGTTATGCCAACCTGCATGAGAGGTCAAAACATCCCAATTTCCATTCTCCAGCTTTAGTGACAAAAACTGAATCCCTGCACACATTATTATGCACTCTGCCAGTCTATTTTTTAAAAAAAGAAAAATTATTTAAAATTTAAGTTTTAATAATTCTAATTACATCACCTTTATGTGGAGGAAATCGAGGGCCACGAGGACATTCTGGAGCCCCGAGCAGATCTCGAGCTCGCTCTGCTGATGAATGACCTGGGCGAGGGGGGCCACATACTCGACAAAGAGGTGGATAGTGTCCCCGGCCAGGCATGAAGTGTGGTACTTGAGAACCGCAGGGTGCCTAATAGTCTTCAAACTCTACAAAAATGTAATAAATTTAATTAAAATTAATCAAATTGGGATTAAATAAATTTAAATACTTCAACGGCTCTTTCAAATTCTTTGCTTGGTTTTCCATAATTTTTCAATTTTCCTGTAAAGACCGTCACTCTTTCGGGCTCGGTTGTTGAGGCCACGTTTTTAATACTCTTCTTTTCGGCATCGTGCAGTGTCCAAAGTCCGATTTGGGCGTAGGGGGACTCTTCAATGTCGTATTCCGATAGAACGCTGTGATCGTTACCCATAATTATGCGAAAAGAATGATTAAAATATTAATTTCAATGAGTAAACAACGTTTTTGGCAGCTAATTTTGCTGTCAAATGTGGAGCGAATTGAGCGCCATCTATGAACCAATTTAAAAACTTTTACAACGCCATCTAGGAGTCGAATTTACAACTTGTTGACATTTATCACGTCGTCTGCTTTAAAAACATGATTAGAAAAGAATTTAAACATTTAATCGAGAGATATACTTCAATATCTTGTAATCACCTCACTCCAGAGATCAAATTACGTCTTATAGTGAGAGGAAGTGAAGTCTGGAACAAACCTGTCCAGCCAGATGACCCACCTCACCCACTCGGTGAGCCATTCTGGGCCTTCTACTGGCCCGGAGGACAGGCTCTCTCAAGGTATTCATCTTCAAACTAAAATATCAATCATTTTTAAACACTTTTCTATGTTTAAAGATACATTTTAGATCAGCCAATGACTGTGAAAGGGAAGAGAGTGCTTGATTTTGGGTGTGGCAGTGGTGCCAGTTCAATCGCTGCCCTTTTTTCAGGAGCGAAATCCTCTACAGCCAATGACATTGACCAAAGTAAATTAATAACAACTTAAACTAAGCAATTAATCAATATTTATTATTTATTAAATATAGATGCATTAGAAGCTGCTGAAATGAATGCATCCCTCAATAATGTCAAAATTCAGACCAATTCCTTCAATCTAATTGGAGATGATTGCTCTAACTATGACGTCATCCTCGTCGGTGACATGCTCTACGATTGCGGCCTCTCGGAAATCATTTCCGACTGGTTATCTCACTTGAAAAAGAAGGGAAAGTCCATCTTCATAGGAGATCCTGGAAGAAGAGAGTTATCTAATCGATTAAAATTCATTCATTTAGCTAAATACGAATTAGATTTGGATACTAAATTGGATAATTACGGTTTTAATCAATCTCATGTATTTACTATTGTGTAATAACTTGAAAATAATTCAGAATTCTCTTCAATGTCCCTCGTCGCTATTAAAGCAACTATTCTTAGACTATTGTAATTACTATTGTTAGAGCCACTGTAGTATATGTTTGGTAAGAATTTCCTCCACTCGATCGGGAAATCTTGCAAGTTTAAATCGCATTCCTGATAGGCCACATTGCACTCAAACTCTAAAAAAATATAATCAATTTAAAACTCGATTATAATTGATCGAAATTAAATTTTTAAAGTACCTGGAGTTGCGTTATTGACGTATTGACCACAATTTAACGGATTGATTAGATTGATTTTACTGCCTTTCAACCAGCTGAGATCAGCCGGAAAATAGGGCCACCTCAAATCCCGATAAACGCACGATCTAAATAATAAAAGACTCAATAGATTGTTATGTAATAAAATGTAATTATTTACTTGTAAATTCTTCTGGATATCCCTCGATCTTTGCCGTCAATGTGGAGGCCATCGATGCAGCGAAATATAAAAGAATTGCTCAACGAAGGCAGCAGAATTGGTTCCATAACTCTGTAAATTGTGCCTATCATTCGAAATTAACTTGATAACTAATTAAAGATGAATATATAAATTAAGTTTTATACCGGGATAGAGCGCTATTAGTGTGCCGGGAGGAGCCCTTCCGCGGGTGAGGAACACGCCGGTTCCACCGGCGGTTAAATTGCTCTTCTTCCGCTCAATTCTGAAACCGAAAGAATTTTCCAAAATCTGATAGAGAAATTAAAATTAAATTAAATTTAGTTTGAATAATAGGCATTATTTATGTATTTATTACCTTTAATGAGTCAGTAGTTGAGGCATCAATTTCTAATGCAGAAAAGAGGGTTTGAAGTCGTTGGATTATTACGGAATCGGAAACGATTTTGTCGTTACCGTGGTCCACTGAACGATGAGGCCTGAAATTTTATTGGTGAAATGTATGAAAATTGATTATATTGAAGTAAAGTGTTTTAGTTACATGTTACATACTTTTGTTTGAGATTGAGGGCTACCCAAGGGACGAATCGGAAGCGGTAGGAAGTCCATTGGGCTTTAGCAGCAACCCACAAACGCTTCATTACTTTGGAATGGTGTGATTCCTTACGACATTATATAAAAGGAGAGATTTTAATAAGAAAAAAAACCCTAAAAAATCAACACATTTTGTAAACAAATTTTGCCGGTTTATGTTAAGAGATTCGTCTGCTATGATTCGTATCTACTACGTTGCCATATTTTCATATCAAGTTTAAATAAAAATAATGAAAATAGTTCTAAAAATAAAAATAAATAGAATTGTTTAAAGTTAATTACAAAATTGAAATGATAAAAGTCAATGCAGGTAAATTAGGCTAATTAATTTTTTTACCGCATAGGTCATTGCAGTGGCAATAGATAGTTTTTCATTTAAAAAATTAGCATAAAAATATAAAAACTATTTTTTCGTAATTATTGATTTAAAAAAGTTATTTTTCATTTTTTTATTGAGCTTCACTACTTTTCCAGAATAAGTTCTGATATAACTTAAAATTAAAATTAAAGCAAATCCATTCTCATTTCTTAAAAATGAATTAAATATATAACTGATAATCCAAAGTTACTCATCGATATTTCATTAGAAAAACTTTTGAAAAATACAAACGTGTTTATAACAATTTTGAAAGAATGCATTTAAATAAAAAAAATATAATTGAATTTTTACTTTACATTGGATATAATAATTTCATTAATTCATTTCCATTTTCCATAATTTTTTAAAGAGGTATTTTGCATATGAAGGGCATACCGGACGGACGTGACAATTCATCCAGTTTCATATTCTCCTCCTTGGCTGCATCATTTTGTCCGTACTCGAATTTCAAGCAACCCATTTTGTTTTCTTCAGGACTTACCTCGAAATCCATCATAACTTTCAGATCGAGCATGGGTTTGATCGAATATTTCGGAGGCAATGGGACTGACTGACTTTTTTCTTTATCAAGTTCTGCTAGAATCTTTCCCCATCCGGCGGTTGTCTTGTTACCAAGATCTCTGAGCCGGTCTTCGCACCAAGGATTGTACTTCAAAGCCGCATCCTTCTGATTCCCAGAAATATTCCATTTCAGGTTTTCTATAATTGGTATTGTTTGGTTATTATCCGGATACGGGGTCTGTATTTCGTCGATATAAGGTCTGTTTCCTGCCGTAAAGTAATACTTTTGTTCCTCAAATGGGTAGCGATCCTTCACATTCTTAATCGTGAAATTTCTAACTGCAACTAATTCTTCTTCACTATCAAAGTAGACCAGGTTCCCTTGCCACTGCTTACAGATGTTCTCCGCGTTTTCATAAGAGTAAGGATGGGTAGACCACTTGTAACGAAATTTACCATAATCTAGAGTGTATTTCGAATGTGTAGCTTGATCCACGGGCGGCCTTATCTTGGACCTATCGAATTCGTGGTTGTAGCCAGTGGTAGTAACCGGAGGCGTCGTTGTGGAACGGATCCAATCACCGCCGTCCGGGTCAGGTTTTTTGGTAATAGGGTTACCAAAGATGTCTATGTCACCGACCGGAACTATTTTTGGGTTTGGAAGTGCTCCTGCACCGGCCTTCCACAGTAAACTTTTGAAGAAAACAGCAAGCGGGCGGTCGCCTGTTGACAAGACTATCAGAGCGATGATAACTCCCAAGACAATCAATGATATAACTAGGCCCACATAATTCGTATCATTCTTCTTTCGAACTGTCGTCGGTTTTCTTGAATGGTGCGATGGTAATACTGGATCGGAACGTTTGGCCATCTTTGCTTGGTAAGTTGATTTGTGATTGTAGTAGACATCAACTTTAATATATACGTTTTGTGGAATGGAAGTAAGTTTGCAAAGGACTCGGTTTTTTTTCTTTTTCTATTTACGTTGAATTCGTTATTAATTCGATTAAAAAAACTTTTAAAATGAGCTAGTCCATAAAATCCGTTTCTCGAATTGCGGTAAGCAATAATAAATATAAAACCGAAATAAATTTTTCCTTGCGATGACGGTAGCCTATTACAAATGTAACACTCATTTTCAAAAACTAATTTGTAAATACAATGATATATTGATTTCGGGGATGATACGAGGCTTCAATAATTATATTTACGAACACATATAAACAGACTTTCTTTTAACTATTCAAGATTCATAGTATCAACCTTTCGGGTTGAAATCGTTGTATTATTTACTCTGATATTTTTTTAATATCAATATAAATTTTAAAATTGTTACCATTATGATCCATCTTGTTTAAATTATGTAATATTGATAAGAGTAATATTTTCATCTTTTCTTGTTATTGATAGCAATACCTTACATAATAACTCTCAACCGGCCGGGTAAGCCCTTTTTATGGTCTGCGTAGAGTCATTTTTTTGTGCCCGAATGTTGTGTAGTTGTATATTCGCTGGATTCAAACTTGAAATAAATTCCAAGTAATAGGCTAATTTATAATTAATCAAATAAATAATAACATTTTTCTAACTGTGCCTCAATTAACAGGATTTTATAAAGTTGTGCATATAGCATAACTTTTGTTAAACAAAAAATAATAAAATAATAATATAAATGCGCCAGCAAGATCCGAACTCTCAACTACAATCATTACTTTTAAAGGTTATATAAAATATTCTCGACGTGATTTGAACACGCAACCTCCTGATCTGGAGTCAGGCGCGCTGCCGTTGCGCCACGAAATCCTTGTTGAAATTGTTACCAAGTTTGCATAATAGCAGTACATAACAAATTTTTTTTAACAACATTAAACATTTTTTAACAAAATTATACTTAACAGTTCATAGACAGCGTTTCCATTTCGACTTTGTATAAAATTGGAATAACAGTTGATCACCTCAGTGAATCTGAAATCAGTCTGTGATAAGATGATGGCAAAGTTCCTTCATTCATCACTCTAGTTTTCCTTCATCCAACGGACAAATCTTTCGCCTTTTACTAAAGATTTCCGTGGAGGAAAATACTCACAGAGTTTAAATCTCTATTTTTTGGCTGGCCTGTTGTTTTCACTAGGCTTAAAATACTAATGAAAAATAAGTACTACATAAATAGGAAAAAGAACCAAATATTTGTTTTCTAAACACAACTTGGAAATACGGTTGATTTTGTTAATAAATACATTGAAAAAAACCAAGTAGAGAGGGGTATAAAAATGTAACTAAATTCCGACAAAATACTCAAGTTGTACCACTTTTTAAAACGGTATAGTCTTCTAGGTGAAGGTTGTTCTCAATTAGAGCTATGTAATATGTTTTTCAACACAGGGAAGAGAAATTGAAAAACAATGGCCCGTAAGAGGATCGAACTCATGACCTCCGCGTTATTAGCACGGCGCTCTAACCAACTGAGCTAACAGGCCACTAATATGATGGATAGCTCAGATGTAATATCAAGTTGCCTTTGAAATGTATTAATTGAAATAAATATGATTAACTGACGAAGGAACTGCAAACCTAAATGTTAATCTTTTCGTGAAAAATTTGTCCTTGCCGAAACCCGGGATCGAACCAGGGACCTTTAGATCTTCAGTCTAACGCTCTCCCAACTGAGCTATTTCGGCCTTGCAACAAAGTTTCAGTAAAATTGTACAACCCGGATAGTTAAAAAATCAAAATGTATTTATTAATCGCAATATCGGCGAATAAAACTGAGGATAAACTTTTATGAGTTACATATCGAAAAAAAACGAGCTGGTTTTTATATAAAACAAGCGATGGTGGTATAGAGGTTAGCATGGTTGCCTTCCAAGCAGTCGACCCGGGTTCGATTCCCGGCCATCGCATATTGATATTTTGAACGCATTTTCTTAGGTACAAACAATTTCTTTTCAATCTAAATTTATACCAATAATTACACCAAAAGTTAATCGAATCACCGTTCAAAGTATACAGAGTGCTTTCCGGATCAACTCCTTTGAAGGAAGAAAGTTGATTGCATGGAAAATTGTTCTAGCGAGCGAAGCGAGCGACGAACAATTCGCCTTTGAAGCTATCGAGACCATTCTGAAAAGTAGACTATCTCATTTCTACATTTTTAAATTCCAAAGAAAAAGAAAAACTATTTCAATTGCCATTACAGGTCACAGCGAGATTCGAACTCGCGATCTCCTGCTTACTAGGCAGGCGCTTTAACCAACTAAGCCATGCGACCCATATATACTTGATGCTGTAATCGAATCAAATTTTAAACACATTTTCTTATAATTCTATTATTATGAATCAGGTTTTTATTTGGATTTTTGCGTCAACAGATTACACGCACAAATTGGCACATTGGGCCGTCGATAGCTCAGTTGGTAGAGCGGTGGACTGTAGAGGGATATAGGAATCCATAGGTCGCTGGTTCAACTCCGGCTCGACGGAAAGATTTTTTTTCATGCAATGTTGCTATAGCTCTATTCCCCTGTCTTTATGCAATCCTTCACAAACAGGGCTGCCAGGGTTGAAACATTTCTGCGCATGCCAAAATTTAGATCATGGGTTAGAATAGGCTTCACCTATACAGTCTTGTTTTATTTATCTTATCAAATCGACCGTTTGATTGCGAGGAAAACGTTATTTCAACCGCACAAAAATTGCCAAATCAGTCGATAAGCATCGATGGTTCAGTGGTAGAATGCTCGCCTGCCACGCGGGCGGCCCGGGTTCGATTCCCGGTCGATGCAAATTTTTTCCCCCTAAAAAACACTTAGTCGTTTAACACCGCTCCATTCAAATCATACCATAACCTTTCTTTCTAGTGTTTTTGGCATTACTTTCCAGTAAGGCTGTTTTTGTTTGAACCAATACCGCAGTGATTACCACTTTGGCCTAACATTAAGTGTATCACTCGTTTAAAAAAAATTTACTTGAGGAATGATCAGCTTATCAAAATTTAAAAAAAAAGAAACATTAACAAGGATGAATAGAATAACGACCTTTATAGGTAAAATGTAAATTGATCTCGACGTGATTTGAACACGCAACCTCCTGATCTGGAGTCAGGCGCGCTGCCGTTGCGCCACGAAATCCTTGTTGAAATTGATACCAAGTTTGCATAATAGCAGTACATAACAAATTTTTTTTTTCAATAAAAATTATACTTAACAGTTCATAGACAGCGTTTCCATAGTGTAGTGGTTATCACGTCGGCCTAACACGCTGAAGGTCCTCAGTTCGATCCTGGGTGGAAACAGTGTATATAGCTTTTTCGACTTGCAGCTTTTTTTTATTCTTTTTAAGAAATAAATAATTCACTAAAGTAAATAATACAGTAAACCCCGGATTTTCTTAAAACCTGATTTAAATAAGTAAGATAATATTTGGCGGGATTGATTTGTCGCTACTTTTTCCAGTCTCAAGTAGGAGATGGTGCAAACTTTCACCACCCAAGGCAGAGAACGGACACATAGTTCTCTATAAGCTTTGTCGTCCATACTTTTTGCATTTACCGTTTGAGTGATACTCGTTTTATATTCAGGGGAGACAGATAACCTAAAAAATTGAAAGAGAATTTTACTACAGACATTATACGACATGGATTGGCCAAGAACCCCCAATGAAGTTTTTCTATTGTTTCGACTTTGTATAAAATTGGAATAACAGTTGATCACCTCAGTGAATCTGAAATCAGTCTGTGATAAGATGATGGCAAAGTTCCTTCATTCATCACTCTAGTTTTCCTTCATCCAACGGACAAATCTTTCGCCTTTTACTAAAGATTTCCGTGGAGGAAAATACTCACAGAGTTTAAATCTCTATTTTTTGGCTGGCCTGTTGTTTTCACTAGGCTTAAAATACTAATGAAAAATAAGTACTACATAAATAGGAAAAAGAACCAAATATTTGTTTTCTAAACACAACTTGGAAATACGGTTGATTTTGTTAATAAATACATTGAAAAAAACCAAGTAGAGAGGGGTATAAAAATGTAACTAAATTCCGACAAAATACTCAAGTTGTACCACTTTTTAAAACGGTATAGTCTTCTAGGTGAAGGTTGTTCTCAATTAGAGCTATGTAATATGTTTTTCAACACAGGGAAGAGAAATTGAAAAACAATGGCCCGTAAGAGGATCGAACTCATGACCTCCGCGTTATTAGCACGGCGCTCTAACCAACTGAGCTAACAGGCCACTAATATGATGGATAGCTCAGATGTAATATCAAGTTGCCTTTGAAATGTATTAATTGAAATAAATATGATTAACTGACGAAGGAACTGCAAACCTAAATGTTAATCTTTTCGTGAAAAATTTGTCCTTGCCGAAACCCGGGATCGAACCAGGGACCTTTAGATCTTCAGTCTAACGCTCTCCCAACTGAGCTATTTCGGCCTTGCAACAAAGTTTCAGTAAAATTGTACAACCCGGATAGTTAAAAAATCAAAATGTATTTATTAATCGCAATATCGGCGAATAAAACTGAGGATAAACTTTTATGAGTTACATATCGAAAAAAAACGAGCTGGTTTTTATATAAAACAAGCGATGGTGGTATAGAGGTTAGCATGGTTGCCTTCCAAGCAGTCGACCCGGGTTCGATTCCCGGCCATCGCATATTGATATTTTGAACACATTTCTATTTTAAAAAATAATAGTAATAATTTATTGGTATAAAAAATAATCGAGCCTACCAGGGATCGAACCTGGAATCTTCTGCTTCCCATGAGAATCTGACCGTAGGCAGACGCGTTATCCATTGCGCCACAGGCCCTCGAATTAAGTGCAAAAGTCATTGAATGATTTGGTTTTTCAAATAGTTTGTGGATTTGAATAACGGAAATAGTTCAATTCGTTTACTGTTTTCCAGAATAAAACTCTGGATACGTACGAATGGCCTGCCATATGCTACTCTAAAGACTAAAAACTAATGTATGGAGAAGCAGGGTATCGATCCCTGTACCCTTCGCATGCTAAGCGAATACTCTACCATCTGAGCTACATCCCCGGTTGTGGCGTTAAAGGATGAAAAATAGAACAACATCATGACTTATTTTTTCATGAAAGAAAACGTTTATATTTAGAAAATGCCTTCTTTTGAGGTTGATTTCGTAATTAAAATTTGAAATAAAAGTTTTTTTGACAAAAAAGTATAACAATATACAAAGAAAGTTAAGATTTTTCAAGAGTCTGAGGCCCGGTTAGCTCAGTTGGTAGAGCGCGGGACTTTTAATCCTGAGGTCGAGGGTTCAAGTCCCTCATCGGGCGGTAGAGTTGTGTTATAGTTCTGATTTTGGTTCCATCCTGCTGATTGTATTAATTTAAAACTGAACGGAAGAGTGTAAAACATCAATGTTAGCTTCCCATACCGGGAATCGAACCCGAGCCTCCTGGGTGAAAGCCAGGTATCCTAGCCACTAGACCATATGGGAATATACGTTTCTTCAAATGCTGATTTTGTAACATTGACCAAAGATTTACAAATAAGCTGTTACCCAACAAATTCTACGCTTACATTTCCTTCTATTTTTCCCCGCCCAATTAACAGCCTCTGTGGCGCAATTGGCTAGCGCGTTCGGCTGTTACCCAAATGAGATGCCGTTTGTAAGGAAGAAACCGGAAGGCTGGTGGTTCGAGCCCACCCAGGGGCGTTAATTTTTTTTTTATAAATCCCAAACTGGCAAGACTCCACACCGGAGTGGAAACTGTGGTCTAGAAAACAAAGAGCATGGACACTCGAATAATCCCCAATGTATAGAGTTATTATCCCATGAAATATTAAATCACTTGTGAGCAGAGTGGCGCAGCGGAAGCGTGCTGGGCCCATAACCCAGAGGTCCGTAGATCGAAACTACGCTCTGCTAGATTGTTTTCATTGTATCTAAAATACAACTATTTTAATGGTAGTTTTAGCATGATTGGCCTTCTTAGCTCAGTGGTAGAGCACTAGTCTTGTAAACTAGGGGTCGACAGTTCAATTCTGCCAGAGGGCATCGCATTTTCTTAGGTACAAACAATTTCTTTTCAATCTAAATTTATACCAATAATTACACCAAAAGTTAATCGAATCACCGTTCAAAGTATACAGAGTGCTTTCCGGATCAACTCCTTTGAAGGAAGAAAGTTGATTGCATGGAAAATTGTTCTAGCGAGCGAAGCGAGCGACGAACAATTCGCCTTTGAAGCTATCGAGACCATTCTGAAAAGTAGACTATCTCATTTCTACATTTTTAAATTCCAAAGAAAAAGAAAAACTATTTCAATTGCCATTACAGGTCACAGCGAGATTCGAACTCGCGATCTCCTGCTTACTAGGCAGGCGCTTTAACCAACTAAGCCATGCGACCCATATATACTTGATGCTGTAATCGAATCAAATTTTAAACACATTTTCTTATAATTCTATTATTATGAATCAGGTTTTTATTTGGATTTTTGCGTCAACAGATTACACGCACAAATTGGCACATTGGGCCGTCGATAGCTCAGTTGGTAGAGCGGTGGACTGTAGAGGGATATAGGAATCCATAGGTCGCTGGTTCAACTCCGGCTCGACGGAAAGATTTTTTTTCATGCAATGTTGCTATAGCTCTATTCCCCTGTCTTTATGCAATCCTTCACAAACAGGGCTGCCAGGGTTGAAACATTTCTGCGCATGCCAAAATTTAGATCATGGGTTAGAATAGGCTTCACCTATACAGTCTTGTTTTATTTATCTTATCAAATCGACCGTTTGATTGCGAGGAAAACGTTATTTCAACCGCACAAAAATTGCCAAATCAGTCGATAAGCATCGATGGTTCAGTGGTATTCGGTGTGTATTGTTCTCCAATAGGGAGCAAACATGTATGGCTTGAGGCTGTTTACAATTTTTTGAATACGGTGACAATAGCTTGGGGCTGTTTACATTTTAAGAATAGTAGCAAAACATGATGAATAAATGGACAATCAAAACAAAATGAGTAAATACAGAAAAGAAATAGATTGATAGAAAAAACATCTAGAAGAAATATTCAGAAAATACACACAAATTATGCAACGAAAAAAACATTTAATGAAATTAACTTCATGGATTCAAAATTATGCATGGGGACACTGAAAATAGAGAGAATTAAGAGGTTTGTGAATTTAAAGGAACACAAAAAACACGACAGATAATCAAAAATCCATAAAAAAATTGAAAAAACATCAGAAAATGGAATGGGGAAAATGCGCTTAAGAAAACAACATTTATGAAAAAGGGGAAAAAAATGATGGGAAAAGTAAAGTTATGAAATAATTTTTTTTTCACTCACCCAGGTTGTTTTGGTCAGCTTCGTGGATCCTCGTTGGGAAATCTGCTTCTTGGATGTCCACTTCTCGTCCACCGATGTGATCATAGATGATGGCCATTGATCCCTGGATGGCTGCTAGTCTTGCCTTCTTTCGAAAAAGTCCCCAAGTACGGCCATCGATCCCCAGCAACGAACGGATGTCGTCGTTCCTTGGGTGCCAGGAACCAAGGGAACCAACCACCAAGGGAAGGATGTTTCCAAGAGTCATGTACTTGGTTACCTTTCGATTGAAAGCAATCTCAAGGTTACCGACGTTATCGTAGGGAACGTTAACATCGATCAGGACACGCGATCCAGAGATAATAAGCTCAACATCAGGACGCAAGCGTTGTCCAAGAACAGGTTTGTTAATGGTAGGGGATAAGCCATGCTTTCTTAGTAATTTTTCAAGAAGTTCGAGAATGGAATCATGCCGTTTTGTGGATAAATTTAGATTCATAACGCAATGATTCAAGACATGAAAACCATTCTCGTTTTCTCTATGGCAATGGCGACACGACTTGTCCCCCAATCCACTCCAAGGATAACCAACAAGAGGAAGGAGGTCAAGCCTTGAACGGTGGAGATACTTCCAGTCACCGTGGGAGAGCTGGGTGTGACATGAGATGAGTTTCGACATGTCTTTGGAGGATGAGTCTAGATCAAGTGCTTCAGCCACCTTTCCTTGGTGAGGGGCTGCTAAGAAGTCACGGGTATGGCGTTGGCGAATTGCCTTCCTTAGGCCCCTTACTGCCTTGACTGGACGGACGGAGACGTCATCGGCGATAACTAAAATAGACTCTTCGCCGGATACATCAATCCGTACATCCTGTCGTCTGGCAGCTGCTCGCGCAAGGGACCAGAGGTTGGATCCTCCGGTGCCATACCGCATTCGGTAAAGGCCTTCTTCGTTGGAGCCGGAAAGGTATCCACCGATCGGAAGAGGGTTTTCGTTGTCACGAAAACCTCTTCTGATGGTTTCACGAAGTTGGCACCAGGAAATACCTCGAACCACATCATCTTTGCTAGAAAGGAGCTGGACTGCTCGAGCAATAGTCCAGACATCAGCGTCGTCAGAAAGACTGCAAGTTCCAAGGCCTCCAACCCGACGATCAGCGTAAAAGAACGACTTGATTGCCTGGTTGGGGACGTTGCTGATGTGTCCGAGAAATTTCCGGCATTCTGTGTCTAAATTAATGAGGACATCCTTCAGCACTCTACCAGTTGAGAGATGGTGAGAGAGGGAAGGAAGAAGGTGACTTCTAAAAATTTCAAGCTTCTGCCATGGAGCCAACAGGGAAGCAGAAAGCCTATCGAGATTTTTTATCAATTCATTTGGTGGCCGAAATCTGAGGTTTCCTCCAATTGGAGTGCCAAGGTAGATTTCTTGCTCCTCAGGACGCAAACAGTGAATTGGGTTTCCATTCACAGTTAAGTTTGCTTCCTGAGGTTTACCGTTGATAAAAACAAGACAAGCACACTTCTCTGGATTGAATTCAAGGCCCAAATCAGCAGCAGCGGATGCAATACGGTCAATAACAGTCTGCAACTCCTCCACTGAAGTGGAGACCACCGCAATGTCATCAGCATATATAGTTGCTTTAAGCTGACGAGCAAAAAAAGGGTAACCGAAATTATCTCCTGATTTTGCCGCGCGAATAAGTGGCTCTGCAGCGAGATTGTAGGCTGTTGCGCTTAGGGGATCTCCTTGCTTGACTCCAGAAGTGGGCATAACTTTAACTATTTTTTCCCCTACTATAAAATCCATGATGTTGTCTTTGTATATGTCGTGTAGAATATTTCTAAAAGTACCAGGGATTGGAAGGGATTCCACTAACTCGGACAGGGAAGGGTGGGGAACAGAGCCAAAAGCATTCCTCATGTCCATGAAAGCAATTGCCAGACCTTTACGTTTTGTTTTTGCCTCTTCTATTGCTGTTTGCAGGACATGAGTGTGCTCCTGGATCCCCTGCACCCCAGGGAGAAAACCTTTTTGCTCCGGGGAGAGCCATCCAAGGGTCGATGCAATATGGC
This sequence comes from Chydorus sphaericus, assembly GCA_030141595.1. Taxonomy (NCBI): domain Eukaryota; kingdom Metazoa; phylum Arthropoda; class Branchiopoda; order Diplostraca; family Chydoridae; genus Chydorus; species Chydorus sphaericus. Next base: position 7,384,021 of record CM057926.1, on the reverse strand, counting down.
AAAGGCGTTGGTTTAGCACAGAGGAAAAAATTTTGTAAGTCGTGGAGATTAGTGATATTGGTCGAAAATTAGAGAAGTCATCCGTAGAACCTTTTTGTAAATAGGAATTGTTCGACAACACCTCCAAGAATCTGGGATACCCAATCTCCACACAACCTCAAAAATTTTTTCCAGAAGAAGAGCTTGAGGGTCAAGAGCTCTCAAATGCCTGTACTCTAAACCATCGGCCCCAGGAGCAGTGTTTGCTGCTCTTCGAAGCTTGGGCTCAATTTCCTCTTTTGATGGTGGTCGGTTTAGTGCAGCTGACTGTTCATTGTCAGGCACTTCCCATTGACAAGATTCATAAAGAGCTCGCGCTCTTCCACTCTGGTCCTCCTGACCCTGCTGGCCCTCATAAGTTGATTTTAAAAATTCCTCAGCAGATTCAAAAGTCCCCGTGTATGGAGGAGAGCGCTCACCTAACACTTCCCGGACAGCTCTTTTGGGATATATATAAAAAAGTCTTTGAATTCGTTTTGCTTCCTCTTTTCTACTTCTTTTTTTCCTCGCTCTTTGCATCTGTCTTGACTGAGTACGACGAGGATTCTTTGAGCGTTCCTGCGTTTTTTTTTCTTTTGTTGGCTCCTCATGTTTGTCTAAAGCTCTCGCCTTACTCAGCCAATCCTTACAACAGCGATCGAGAACATTGGAAAGGTCAACAAGAGTCTCGCACGCAGTAAAAGAAGGGGCCCAGAGTTGGAAAAAACTTTTTCTTTCCTCCTCGAACCTTTGGTTCTCTATCTGGAGGCCGTCTTGTTGGTTGGGAGCATCAGGGATCGGGGAAGGTGGGGGTGTTGACGAGGATAATCGTGAGCGAGCTTCTTGGGGAGGAAGAGTGTAGAGCCATCCGTCTTCCTGATTTGGCAGTGAAAACACTGACAAACTCCCACTTGTCTCACTTTCCTGGTCTACTGAAATGGGTGAGTTCCTTAAAATTAAGTTAACGGCTGGTGGAGGAGTTTGTTGGAGGGCTTGATCAACTGGAATATCACGCCAAGCGGATTGTTCGGATGAGGAGGTATCATTGTTACTTATTGTTGAAGCCGAGGACTCACTCGATGCAGAAGCTTGGTTTTGGGAAATGGTTTCGTGCTGATGTGGTGCCTCCGGAGGTTGCTGTGCAACCCCCGGATGGTATTTCTTAAAATGAGCATTAAGCTTATGGCCATCAGCCGAATACTCACATAGTGAGCATTTCCACCATCTTTTGAGTCCTCTCAGTCCATGCGACACCTCCAAATGACGAAACATAGACTGCATGACATGGCAGCCAGTTGATCGGTAAACCGTTGGGCATCGGGGGCAGCGACTTGGTACACCTGGATATCTTAGCACTAGCTTGTCACCATTGATCTCAGTAGGAGCAAATACCACGCCAACATCCGCCAAAGAACCAATAGTGATGTTTGAAGTCTCATTAAGTGTCATCCCTAAGGTGCGATCCAAAGAGAGACGGAGACTTTGGTTGATGGAAGGGGCCTCGCATTCCCTAACATGTCGACCGCCAGATGCGTAGCTAGTGAACTCTACCTTGCATTTTGAACAAAAATAGATCGTTTCAAAAGATCTCCATTCAGGTGATGTGTGAAACGATCCAATGTGTCTAGATGCCTGTAAGTATATAATGCTCGCCTGCCACGCGGGCGGCCCGGGTTCGATTCCCGGTCGATGCAAATTTTTTCCCCCTAAAAAACACTTAGTCGTTTAACACCGCTCCATTCAAATCATACCATAACCTTTCTTTCTAGTGTTTTTGGCATTACTTTCCAGTAAGGCTGTTTTTGTTTGAACCAATACCGCAGTGATTACCACTTTGGCCTAACATTAAGTGTATCACTCGTTTAAAAAAAATTTACTTGAGGAATGATCAGCTTATCAAAATTTAAAAAAAAAGAAACATTAACAAGGATGAATAGAATAACGACCTTTATAGGTAAAATGTAAATTGATCTCGACGTGATTTGAACACGCAACCTCCTGATCTGGAGTCAGGCGCGCTGCCGTTGCGCCACGAAATCCTTGTTGAAATTGATACCAAGTTTGCATAATAGCAGTACATAACAAATTTTTTTTTCAATAAAAATTATACTTAACAGTTCATAGACAGCGTTTCCATAGTGTAGTGGTTATCACGTCGGCCTAACACGCTGAAGGTCCTCAGTTCGATCCTGGGTGGAAACAGTGTATATAGCTTTTTCGACTTGCAGCTTTTTTTTATTCTTTTTAAGAAATAAATAATTCACTAAAGTAAACAATACAGTAAACCCCGGATTTTCTTAAAACCTGATTTAAATAAGTAAGATAATATTTGGCGGGATTGATTTGTCGCTACTTTTTCCAGTCTCAAGTAGGAGATGGTGCAAACTTTCACCACCCAAGGCAGAGAACGGACACATAGTTCTCTATAAGCTTTGTCGTCCATACTTTTTGCATTTACCATTTGAGTGATACTCGTTTTATATTCAGGGGAGACAGATAACCTAAAAAATTGAAAGAGAATTTTACTACAGACATTATACGACATGGATTGGCCAAGAACCCCCAATGAAGTTTTTCTATTGTTTCGACTTTGTATAAAATTGGAATAACAGTTGATCACCTCAGTGAATCTGAAATCAGTCTGTGATAAGATGATGGCAAAGTTCCTTCATTCATCACTCTAGTTTTCCTTCATCCAACGGACAAATCTTTCGCCTTTTACTAAAGATTTCCGTGGAGGAAAATACTCACAGAGTTTAAATCTCTATTTTTTGGCTGGCCTGTTGTTTTCACTAGGCTTAAAATACTAATGAAAAATAAGTACTACATAAATAGGAAAAAGAACCAAATATTTGTTTTCTAAACACAACTTGGAAATACGGTTGATTTTGTTAATAAATACATTGAAAAAAACCAAGTAGAGAGGGGTATAAAAATGTAACTAAATTCCGACAAAATACTCAAGTTGTACCACTTTTTAAAACGGTATAGTCTTCTAGGTGAAGGTTGTTCTCAATTAGAGCTATGTAATATGTTTTTCAACACAGGGAAGAGAAATTGAAAAACAATGGCCCGTAAGAGGATCGAACTCATGACCTCCGCGTTATTAGCACGGCGCTCTAACCAACTGAGCTAACAGGCCACTAATATGATGGATAGCTCAGATGTAATATCAAGTTGCCTTTGAAATGTATTAATTGAAATAAATATGATTAACTGACGAAGGAACTGCAAACCTAAATGTTAATCTTTTCGTGAAAAATTTGTCCTTGCCGAAACCCGGGATCGAACCAGGGACCTTTAGATCTTCAGTCTAACGCTCTCCCAACTGAGCTATTTCGGCCTTGCAACAAAGTTTCAGTAAAATTGTACAACCCGGATAGTTAAAAAATCAAAATGTATTTATTAATCGCAATATCGGCGAATAAAACTGAGGATAAACTTTTATGAGTTACATATCGAAAAAAAACGAGCTGGTTTTTATATAAAACAAGCGATGGTGGTATAGAGGTTAGCATGGTTGCCTTCCAAGCAGTCGACCCGGGTTCGATTCCCGGCCATCGCATATTGATATTTTGAACACATTTCTATTTTAAAAATAATAGTAATAATTTATTGGTATAAAAAATAATCGAGCCTACCAGGGATCGAACCTGGAATCTTCTGCTTCCCATGAGAATCTGACCGTAGGCAGACGCGTTATCCATTGCGCCACAGGCCCTCGAATTAAGTGCAAAAGTCATTGAATGATTTGGTTTTTCAAATAGTTTGTGGATTTGAATAACGGAAATAGTTCAATTCGTTTACTGTTTTCCAGAATAAAACTCTGGATACGTACGAATGGCCTGCCATATGCTACTCTAAAGACTAAAAACTAATGTATGGAGAAGCAGGGTATCGATCCCTGTACCCTTCGCATGCTAAGCGAATACTCTACCATCTGAGCTACATCCCCGGTTGTGGCGTTAAAGGATGAAAAATAGAACAACATCATGACTTATTTTTTCATGAAAGAAAACGTTTATATTTAGAAAATGCCTTCTTTTGAGGTTGATTTCGTAATTAAAATTTGAAATAAAAGTTTTTTGACAAAAAAGTATAACAATATACAAAGAAAGTTAAGATTTTTCAAGAGTCTGAGGCCCGGTTAGCTCAGTTGGTAGAGCGCGGGACTTTTAATCCTGAGGTCGAGGGTTCAAGTCCCTCATCGGGCGGTAGAGTTGTGTTATAGTTCTGATTTTGGTTCCATCCTGCTGATTGTATTAATTTAAAACTGAACGGAAGAGTGTAAAACATCAATGTTAGCTTCCCATACCGGGAATCGAACCCGAGCCTCCTGGGTGAAAGCCAGGTATCCTAGCCACTAGACCATATGGGAATATACGTTTCTTCAAATGCTGATTTTGTAACATTGACCAAAGATTTACAAATAAGCTGTTACCCAACAAATTCTACGCTTACATTTCCTTCTATTTTTCCCCGCCCAATTAACAGCCTCTGTGGCGCAATTGGCTAGCGCGTTCGGCTGTTACCCAAATGAGATGCCGTTTGTAAGGAAGAAACCGGAAGGCTGGTGGTTCGAGCCCACCCAGGGGCGTTAATTTTTTTTTTATAAATCCCAAACTGGCAAGACTCCACACCGGAGTGGAAACTGTGGTCTAGAAAACAAAGAGCATGGACACTCGAATAATCCCCAATGTATAGAGTTATTATCCCATGAAATATTAAATCACTTGTGAGCAGAGTGGCGCAGCGGAAGCGTGCTGGGCCCATAACCCAGAGGTCCGTAGATCGAAACTACGCTCTGCTAGATTGTTTTCATTGTATCTAAAATACAACTATTTTAATGGTAGTTTTAGCATGATTGGCCTTCTTAGCTCAGTGGTAGAGCACTAGTCTTGTAAACTAGGGGTCGACAGTTCAATTCTGCCAGAGGGCATCGCATTTTCTTAGGTACAAACAATTTCTTTTCAATCTAAATTTATACCAATAATTACACCAAAAGTTAATCGAATCACCGTTCAAAGTATACAGAGTGCTTTCCGGATCAACTCCTTTGAAGGAAGAAAGTTGATTGCATGGAAAATTGTTCTAGCGAGCGAAGCGAGCGACGAACAATTCGCCTTTGAAGCTATCGAGACCATTCTGAAAAGTAGACTATCTCATTTCTACATTTTTAAATTCCAAAGAAAAAGAAAAACTATTTCAATTGCCATTACAGGTCACAGCGAGATTCGAACTCGCGATCTCCTGCTTACTAGGCAGGCGCTTTAACCAACTAAGCCATGCGACCCATATATACTTGATGCTGTAATCGAATCAAATTTTAAACACATTTTCTTATAATTCTATTATTATGAATCAGGTTTTTATTTGGATTTTTGCGTCAACAGATTACACGCACAAATTGGCACATTGGGCCGTCGATAGCTCAGTTGGTAGAGCGGTGGACTGTAGAGGGATATAGGAATCCATAGGTCGCTGGTTCAACTCCGGCTCGACGGAAAGATTTTTTTTCATGCAATGTTGCTATAGCTCTATTCCCCTGTCTTTATGCAATCCTTCACAAACAGGGTTGCCAGGGTTGAAACATTTCTGCGCATGCCAAAATTTAGATCATGGGTTAGAATAGGCTTCACCTATACAGTCTTGTTTTATTTATCTTATCAAATCGACCGTTTGATTGCGAGGAAAACGTTATTTCAACCGCACAAAAATTGCCAAATCAGTCGATAAGCATCGATGGTTCAGTGGTAGAATGCTCGCCTGCCACGCGGGCGGCCCGGGTTCGATTCCCGGTCGATGCAAATTTTTCCCCCCTAAAAAACACTTAGTCGTTTAACACCGCTCCATTCAAATCATACCATAACCTTTCTTTCTAGTGTTTTTGGCATTACTTTCCAGTAAGGCTGTTTTTGTTTGAACCAATACCGCAGTGATTACCACTTTGGCCTAACATTAAGTGTATCACTCGTTTAAAAAAAATTTACTTGAGGAATGATCAGCTTATCAAAATTTAAAAAAAAAGAAACATTAACAAGGATGAATAGAATAACGACCTTTATAGGTAAAATGTAAATTGATCTCGACGTGATTTGAACACGCAACCTCCTGATCTGGAGTCAGGCGCGCTGCCGTTGCGCCACGAAATCCTTGTTGAAATTGATACCAAGTTTGCATAATAGCAGTACATAACAAATTTTTTTTTTCAATAAAAATTATACTTAACAGTTCATAGACAGCGTTTCCATAGTGTAGTGGTTATCACGTCGGCCTAACACGCTGAAGGTCCTCAGTTCGATCCTGGGTGGAAACAGTGTATATAGCTTTATCGACTTGCAGCTTTTTTTTTATTCTTTTTAAGAAATAAATAATTCACTAAAGTAAATAATACAGTAAACCCCGGATTTTCTTAAAACCTGATTTAAATAAGTAAGATAATATTTGGCGGGATTGATTTGTCGCTACTTTTTCCAGTCTCAAGTAGGAGATGGTGCAAACTTTCACCACCCAAGGCAGAGAACGGACACATAGTTCTCTATAAGCTTTGTCGTCCATACTTTTTGCATTTACCATTTGAGTGATACTCGTTTTATATTCAGGGGAGACAGATAACCTAAAAAATTGAAAGAGAATTTTACTACAGACATTATACGACATGGATTGGCCAAGAACCCCCAATGAAGTTTTTTCTATTGTTTCGACTTTGTATAAAATTGGAATAACAGTTGATCACCTCAGTGAATCTGAAATCAGTCTGTGATAAGATGATGGCAAAGTTCCTTCATTCATCACTCTAGTTTTCCTTCATCCAACGGACAAATCTTTCGCCTTTTACTAAAGATTTCCGTGGAGGAAAATACTCACAGAGTTTAAATCTCTATTTTTTGGCTGGCCTGTTGTTTTCACTAGGCTTAAAATACTAATGAAAAATAAGTACTACATAAATAGGAAAAAGAACCAAATATTTGTTTTCTAAACACAACTTGGAAATACGGTTGATTTTGTTAATAAATACATTGAAAAAAAACCAAGTAGAGAGGGGTATAAAAATGTAACTAAATTCCGACAAAATACTCAAGTTGTACCACTTTTTAAAACGGTATAGTCTTCTAGGTGAAGGTTGTTCTCAATTAGAGCTATGTAATATGTTTTTCAACACAGGGAAGAGAAATTGAAAAACAATGGCCCGTAAGAGGATCGAACTCATGACCTCCGCGTTATTAGCACGGCGCTCTAACCAACTGAGCTAACAGGCCACTAATATGATGGATAGCTCAGATGTAATATCAAGTTGCCTTTGAAATGTATTAATTGAAATAAATATGATTAACTGACGAAGGAACTGCAAACCTAAATGTTAATCTTTTCGTGAAAAATTTGTCCTTGCCGAAACCCGGGATCGAACCAGGGACCTTTAGATCTTCAGTCTAACGCTCTCCCAACTGAGCTATTTCGGCCTTGCAACAAAGTTTCAGTAAAATTGTACAACCCGGATAGTTAAAAAATCAAAATGTATTTATTAATCGCAATATCGGCGAATAAAACTGAGGATAAACTTTTATGAGTTACATATCGAAAAAAAAACGAGCTGGTTTTTATATAAAACAAGCGATGGTGGTATAGAGGTTAGCATGGTTGCCTTCCAAGCAGTCGACCCGGGTTCGATTCCCGGCCATCGCATATTGATATTTTGAACACATTTCTATTTTAAAAAATAATAGTAATAATTTATTGGTATAAAAAATAATCGAGCCTACCAGGGATCGAACCTGGAATCTTCTGCTTCCCATGAGAATCTGACCGTAGGCAGACGCGTTATCCATTGCGCCACAGGCCCTCGAATTAAGTGCAAAAGTCATTGAATGATTTGGTTTTTCAAATAGTTTGTGGATTTGAATAACGGAAATAGTTCAATTCGTTTACTGTTTTCCAGAATAAAACTCTGGATACGTACGAATGGCCTGCCATATGCTACTCTAAAGACTAAAAACTAATGTATGGAGAAGCAGGGTATCGATCCCTGTACCCTTCGCATGCTAAGCGAATACTCTACCATCTGAGCTACATCCCCGGTTGTGGCGTTAAAGGATGAAAAATAGAACAACATCATGACTTATTTTTTCATGAAAGAAAACGTTTATATTTAGAAAATGCCTTCTTTTGAGGTTGATTTCGTAATTAAAATTTGAAATAAAAGTTTTTTGACAAAAAAGTATAACAATATACAAAGAAAGTTAAGATTTTTCAAGAGTCTGAGGCCCGGTTAGCTCAGTTGGTAGAGCGCGGACTTTTAATCCTGAGGTCGAGGGTTCAAGTCCCTCATCGGGCGGTAGAGTTGTGTTATAGTTCTGATTTTGGTTCCATCCTGCTGATTGTATTAATTTAAAACTGAACGGAAGAGTGTAAAACATCAATGTTAGCTTCCCATACCGGGAATCGAACCCGAGCCTCCTGGGTGAAAGCCAGGTATCCTAGCCACTAGACCATATGGGAATATACGTTTCTTCAAATGCTGATTTTGTAACATTGACCAAAGATTTACAAATAAGCTGTTACCCAACAAATTCTACGCTTACATTTCCTTCTATTTTTCCCCGCCCAATTAACAGCCTCTGTGGCGCAATTGGCTAGCGCGTTCGGCTGTTACCCAAATGAGATGCCGTTTGTAAGGAAGAAACCGGAAGGCTGGTGGTTCGAGCCCACCCAGGGGCGTTAATTTTTTTTTTATAAATCCCAAACTGGCAAGACTCCACACCGGAGTGGAAACTGTGGTCTAGAAAACAAAGAGCATGGACACTCGAATAATCCCCAATGTATAGAGTTATTATCCCATGAAATATTAAATCACTTGTGAGCAGAGTGGCGCAGCGGAAGCGTGCTGGGCCCATAACCCAGAGGTCCGTAGATCGAAACTACGCTCTGCTAGATTGTTTTCATTGTATCTAAAATACAACTATTTTAATGGTAGTTTTAGCATGATTGGCCTTCTTAGCTCAGTGGTAGAGCACTAGTCTTGTAAACTAGGGGTCGACAGTTCAATTCTGCCAGAGGGCATCGCATTTTCTTAGGTACAAACAATTTCTTTTCAATCTAAATTTATACCAATAATTACACCAAAAGTTAATCGAATCACCGTTCAAAGTATACAGAGTGCTTTCCGGATCAACTCCTTTGAAGGAAGAAAGTTGATTGCATGGAAAATTGTTCTAGCGAGCGAAGCGAGCGACGAACAATTCGCCTTTGAAGCTATCGAGACCATTCTGAAAAGTAGACTATCTCATTTCTACATTTTTAAATTCCAAAGAAAAAGAAAAACTATTTCAATTGCCATTACAGGTCACAGCGAGATTCGAACTCGCGATCTCCTGCTTACTAGGCAGGCGCTTTAACCAACTAAGCCATGCGACCCATATATACTTGATGCTGTAATCGAATCAAATTTTAAACACATTTTCTTATAATTCTATTATTATGAATCAGGTTTTTATTTGGATTTTTGCGTCAACAGATTACACGCACAAATTGGCACATTGGGCCGTCGATAGCTCAGTTGGTAGAGCGGTGGACTGTAGAGGGATATAGGAATCCATAGGTCGCTGGTTCAACTCCGGCTCGACGGAAAGATTTTTTTTCACGCAATGTTGCTATAGCTCTATTCCCCTGTCTTTATGCAATCCTTCACAAACAGGGCTGCCAGGGTTGAAACATTTCTGCGCATGCCAAAATTTAGATCATGGGTTAGAATAGGCTTCACCTATACAGTCTTGTTTTATTTATCTTATCAAATCGACCGTTTGATTGCGAGGAAAACGTTATTTCAACCGCACAAAATTGCCAAATCAGTCGATAAGCATCGATGGTTCAGTGGTATTCGGTGTTTATTGTTCTCCAAAGGGGAGGAAACATGTATGGCTTGAGGGTGTTTACATTTTGCGAATACGGTAACAATAGCTTGGGGCTGTTTACATTTTACGAATGATAGCAAAACAAAATGGCTGAATAGAATGAAAGAGGGCGAAGATTGAAAAAATTTCGAAAAAAGGAAAAAAATGATAAACGAACAGAATTGAAAAAAGTGCACACAAATTATGAAAAAAATACACAGACACTAAATTGAATAATTATGAAAGTACTGAAAAACTACAGGGAAGACTTAGAATGGAAGATAAAGGAGGAAAAATTTGTTCAAAAGTTTTTTTTTTTCAAATGAAGAATTTTTTGGGTTTGAAGGAATCAATATAAAGCACACACGTGTTGACAAAAAAAGGAAATGGAATGTTTAAAGGTAAGTTATTAGAAGTTAAAAAATATGTTTTCTCAAAGTTGAAAAGAGAAAAAAGGGGAGAAAAGAATATATTAAAAAATTTTACTCACCTTGGTTTTGCTGTCCGTCTCCATGGATTGTTGTTGGGGACATTGGTGTTGGGATGTCTAGGCTTGGTTCTCCAAGATGGCTGTGAACAATGGCCATTGAGCCCTGGATAGCAGCAAGTCGAGCCTTCTTCCGAAATTTACCCCAAGTTCGGCCATCAATTCCAAGCAAAGAAGAGATGTCGTCGTTCCTGGGGTGCCACGAACCGAGGGAGCCCACAATCAAGGGAAGGATGTTACCAAGGGTCATGTACTTGGTAACTTTTCGGTTAAATGCAATTTCAAGATTTCCCTCGTTATCGTATGGGACGTTTACGTCAATGAGGACACGAGAGCCTGAGAGCATAAGCTCGACATCAGGGCGTAAACGTTGACCAGGGACTTCCTTGTTGATTGTTGGGCTTAGACCGTGCTTTCTTAGAAGCTGCTCAAGGAGATCGAGAATTGCGTTGTGCCGCTTAGTAGCTAGAACTAGATTCATCCTACAGTGGTTTAGGACATGAAATCCGTTCTCGTTCTCACGATGGCAATGCCGACACGATTTGTCTTCCATACTACTCCAGGGGTATCCAACAAGTGGAAGGAGATCAAGTCGTGATCTGTGAAGGTATTTCCAGTCAAGGAACGAGAGAGGAGTTTGATATGACAAGAGTTTTGCCATATCCCTGGAAGATGATTCTAAGTTAAGTGTGGCAGCTACTTTTCCTTGGTGTGGTGCTGAGATGAAATCGCGAGTATGGCGTTGGCGGATCGCCTTCCTCAGACCCCTAACTACCTTGACAGGACGAACGGAGACGTCATCAGCGATAATTAAAATGGATTCATCGCCGGATACGTCGATCCTTACGTTCTGTCGCCTGGCAGCTGCACGTGCAAGGGACCAGAGGTTGGAGCCTCCAGAGCCATACCGCATTCGGTAAAGGCCATCCTCGTTCGAGCCTGACAAGTATGCGCTTAGCGGGAGAGGATTGTCTTCATTGTCCCGAAATCCCCTTCTGATTGTGTCTCTGAGTTGGCACCATGACATTCCCTTTACTACATCATCCTTGCTTGACAAAAGTTGGACAGCTCTAGCGATGGTCCAAATGTCTGCGTCATCAGAAAGGCTACATGTCCCAAGGCCGCCCACACAACGATCAGCATAGAAAAATGACTTGACTGTTTGGTTCGGAACGTTGCAAATGCGGCCAAGGAACTTTCTGCTTTCTGTGTCCAATTTTGTAAGCACATCCTTCAATACTCTGCCAGTGGAGAGATGATGAGAAAGGGAAGGAAGAAGGTGACTACGGAATACTTCCAATTTTTGCCATGGTGCCAAGAGGGAGTCAGCAATTTTGTCAAGGTTTGCAATCAACTCTGTTGGGGGTCGGAATCTAAGTTTGGCACCGATTGGGGTTCCAAGGTAGATTTCGTGTTCATCTGGTGCTAAGCAGCGGATTGGTCTTCCACTTACTGTCAAGCCTGCTTCTGTAGGTTTTCGATTGATCAAAACTAGGCATGCACATTTTTCCGAGTTAAAGCAAAGGCCCAAATCAGAAGCTGCTGTTGAAATTTCGTCAATAACTCTCTGCAGTTCTTCAACTGAAGAGGAAAGGACCGCAATGTCATCAGCATACACGGTTGTTTTAAGAAGTCGGGCAAAAATGGGAAAGCCATAGTTTAGATCAGATTTTGCAACACGAAGAAGAGGCTCTCCAGCAAGGTTATACACCGTTGTACTTAAAGGGTCACCCTGGAGAATACCGGAGGAAGGCTCAACCTTCACAGTTTTTTCTCCAACTAAAAAATCCATGATATTTTTCTTGTATATATCCCGCATTATTTGTCGAAGTGACATAGGGATAGGGATTGATTCAAATAATTCATAAAGGACATCGTGTGGAACAGAACCAAATGCATTGCGAAAATCAATCCAAGCAGCAGCTAAACCTTTGCGCTTTGTCTTTGCATCCTCCACTGCTGTTTGGAGTAAATGGGTATGTTCCTGTATCCCATTAACACCTGGAAGGAATCCTTTTTGTTCCGGTGACAACCATCCAAGTGAGGATGCAACAGAGCAAAGACGTTGATTTATGACTGAAGAGAAAAGCTTGTAGGTTGTGGAGAGAAGAGAGATAGGGCGATAGTTTGAATAGTCATCTGTCGATCCCTTTTTGTAGATAGGGATTGTTTTACTGCCACGCCAAGCATCCGGGATGCCAAGCCTCCAGACTGCTTCAAAAATCGCCTCTAATAGGTTGGCATCGGGGTCAAGGGATCTCAAATGGCGATATTCAAGCCCATCAAGCCCCGGTGCTGTGTTTGTTGCACGCCTCAGCTTCAATTCAATCTCTTCTCTTGATGGTGGTCGATCAAGATAAGCCATTTGCTCTTCATTTGGTTCCCTCCAGTTACAAGAGTCGTACAGGTTTCTGGCCCTTCCGCACTGCTCAGGCGATGTAGGTTGCCTTTCAGAAGTTTTTTTCAAAAAATCAGAAGCAGCTTCAAAGCTTCCAGTGTAAGGAGGGGATTTTTCTCCTAAAACCTGTCGGACAGCTTTTTTAGGGTAAAGATAAAACATTCGCTGAATCCTCTTAGCTTCATCTGGCCTTTTCCTTCGCTGCCTGGCTCTTTGCATTTGTCTAGACTGGTTACGGCGAGTTTTTTTCACTCGTTCATTGATAGATCTTTTTTCAAATGAATCTTCAACCGATTCAGCTGTGGTAACACGCCTTAACCAGTCAGCACAACATCTGTTCAAGACATCTGAGAGGTCATTAAGAGATTCACAACCTCTAAAGCAAGGAGCCCAGAGCTGCGGAAAAGTTCTACTAGCCTCGTCAAAGCGTTGATTCTCTTGGTGATTCTCAGGTAGAATGCTCGCCTGCCACGCGGGTGGCCCGGGTTCGATTCCCGGTCGATGCAAATTTTTTCCCCCTAAAAAACACTTAGTCGTTTAACACCGCTCCATTCAAATCATACCATAACCTTTCTTTCTAGTGTTTTTGGCATTACTTTCCAGTAAGGCTGTTTTTGTTTGAACCAATACCGCAGTGATTACCACTTTGGCCTAACATTAAGTGTATCACTCGTTTAAAAAAAATTTACTTGAGGAATGATCAGCTTATCAAAATTTAAAAAAAAAGAAACATTAACAAGGATGAATAGAATAACGACCTTTATAGGTAAAATGTAAATTGATCTCGACGTGATTTGAACACGCAACCTCCTGATCTGGAGTCAGGCGCGCTGCCGTTGCGCCACGAAATCCTTGTTGAAATTGATACCAAGTTTGCATAATAGCAGTACATAACAAATTTTTTTTTCAATAAAAATTATACTTAACAGTTCATAGACAGCGTTTCCATAGTGTAGTGGTTATCACGTCGGCCTAACACGCTGAAGGTCCTCAGTTCGATCCTGGGTGGAAACAGTGTATATAGCTTTTTCGACTTGCAGCTTTTTTTTATTCTTTTTAAGAAATAAATAATTCACTAAAGTAAATAATACAGTAAACCCCGGATTTTCTTAAAACCTGATTTAAATAAGTAAGATAATATTTGGCGGGATTGATTTGTCGCTACTTTTTCCAGTCTCAAGTAGGAGATGGTGCAAACTTTCACCACCCAAGGCAGAGAACGGACACATAGTTCTCTATAAGCTTTGTCGTCCATACTTTTTGCATTTACCATTTGAGTGATACTCGTTTTATATTCAGGGGAGACAGATAACCTAAAAAATTGAAAGAGAATTTTACTACAGACATTATACGACATGGATTGGCCAAGAACCCCCAATGAAGTTTTTCTATTGTTTCGACTTTGTATAAAATTGGAATAACAGTTGATCACCTCAGTGAATCTGAAATCAGTCTGTGATAAGATGATGGCAAAGTTCCTTCATTCATCACTCTAGTTTTCCTTCATCCAACGGACAAATCTTTCGCCTTTTACTAAAGATTTCCGTGGAGGAAAATACTCACAGAGTTTAAATCTCTATTTTTTGGCTGGCCTGTTGTTTTCACTAGGCTTAAAATACTAATGAAAAATAAGTACTACATAAATAGGAAAAAGAACCAAATATTTGTTTTCTAAACACAACTTGGAAATACGGTTGATTTTGTTAATAAATACATTGAAAAAAACCAAGTAGAGAGGGGTATAAAAATGTAACTAAATTCCGACAAAATACTCAAGTTGTACCACTTTTTAAAACGGTATAGTCTTCTAGGTGAAGGTTGTTCTCAATTAGAGCTATGTAATATGTTTTTCAACACAGGGAAGAGAAATTGAAAAACAATGGCCCGTAAGAGGATCGAACTCATGACCTCCGCGTTATTAGCACGGCGCTCTAACCAACTGAGCTAACAGGCCACTAATATGATGGATAGCTCAGATGTAATATCAAGTTGCCTTTGAAATGTATTAATTGAAATAAATATGATTAACTGACGAAGGAACTGCAAACCTAAATGTTAATCTTTTCGTGAAAAATTTGTCCTTGCCGAAACCCGGGATCGAACCAGGGACCTTTAGATCTTCAGTCTAACGCTCTCCCAACTGAGCTATTTCGGCCTTGCAACAAAGTTTCAGTAAAATTGTACAACCCGGATAGTTAAAAAATCAAAATGTATTTATTAATCGCAATATCGGCGAATAAAACTGAGGATAAACTTTTATGAGTTACATATCGAAAAAAAACGAGCTGGTTTTTATATAAAACAAGCGATGGTGGTATAGAGGTTAGCATGGTTGCCTTCCAAGCAGTCGACCCGGGTTCGATTCCCGGCCATCGCATATTGATATTTTGAACACATTTCTATTTTAAAAAATAATAGTAATAATTTATTGGTATAAAAAATAATCGAGCCTACCAGGGATCGAACCTGGAATCTTCTGCTTCCCATGAGAATCTGACCGTAGGCAGACGCGTTATCCATTGCGCCACAGGCCCTCGAATTAAGTGCAAAAGTCATTGAATGATTTGGTTTTTCAAATAGTTTGTGGATTTGAATAACGGAAATAGTTCAATTCGTTTACTGTTTTCCAGAATAAAACTCTGGATACGTACGAATGGCCTGCCATATGCTACTCTAAAGACTAAAAACTAATGTATGGAGAAGCAGGGTATCGATCCCTGTACCCTTCGCATGCTAAGCGAATACTCTACCATCTGAGCTACATCCCCGGTTGTGGCGTTAAAGGATGAAAAATAGAACAACATCATGACTTATTTTTTCATGAAAGAAAACGTTTATATTTAGAAAATGCCTTCTTTTGAGGTTGATTTCGTAATTAAAATTTGAAATAAAAGTTTTTTGACAAAAAAGTATAACAATATACAAAGAAAGTTAAGATTTTTCAAGAGTCTGAGGCCCGGTTAGCTCAGTTGGTAGAGCGCGGGACTTTTAATCCTGAGGTCGAGGGTTCAAGTCCCTCATCGGGCGGTAGAGTTGTGTTATAGTTCTGATTTTGGTTCCATCCTGCTGATTGTATTAATTTAAAACTGAACGGAAGAGTGTAAAACATCAATGTTAGCTTCCCATACCGGGAATCGAACCCGAGCCTCCTGGGTGAAAGCCAGGTATCCTAGCCACTAGACCATATGGGAATATACGTTTCTTCAAATGCTGATTTTGTAACATTGACCAAAGATTTACAAATAAGCTGTTACCCAACAAATTCTACGCTTACATTTCCTTCTATTTTTCCCCGCCCAATTAACAGCCTCTGTGGCGCAATTGGCTAGCGCGTTCGGCTGTTACCCAAATGAGATGCCGTTTGTAAGGAAGAAACCGGAAGGCTGGTGGTTCGAGCCCACCCAGGGGCGTTAATTTTTTTTTTATAAATCCCAAACTGGCAAGACTCCACACCGGAGTGGAAACTGTGGTCTAGAAAACAAAGAGCATGGACACTCGAATAATCCCCAATGTATAGAGTTATTATCCCATGAAATATTAAATCACTTGTGAGCAGAGTGGCGCAGCGGAAGCGTGCTGGGCCCATAACCCAGAGGTCCGTAGATCGAAACTACGCTCTGCTAGATTGTTTTCATTGTATCTAAAATACAACTATTTTAATGGTAGTTTTAGCATGATTGGCCTTCTTAGCTCAGTGGTAGAGCACTAGTCTTGTAAACTAGGGGTCGACAGTTCAATTCTGCCAGAGGGCATCGCATTTTCTTAGGTACAAACAATTTCTTTTCAATCTAAATTTATACCAATAATTACACCAAAAGTTAATCGAATCACCGTTCAAAGTATACAGAGTGCTTTCCGGATCAACTCCTTTGAAGGAAGAAAGTTGATTGCATGGAAAATTGTTCTAGCGAGCGAAGCGAGCGACGAACAATTCGCCTTTGAAGCTATCGAGACCATTCTGAAAAGTAGACTATCTCATTTCTACATTTTTAAATTCCAAAGAAAAAGAAAAACTATTTCAATTGCCATTACAGGTCACAGCGAGATTCGAACTCGCGATCTCCTGCTTACTAGGCAGGCGCTTTAACCAACTAAGCCATGCGACCCATATATACTTGATGCTGTAATCGAATCAAATTTTAAACACATTTTCTTATAATTCTATTATTATGAATCAGGTTTTTATTTGGATTTTTGCGTCAACAGATTACACGCACAAATTGGCACATTGGGCCGTCGATAGCTCAGTTGGTAGAGCGGTGGACTGTAGAGGGATATAGGAATCCATAGGTCGCTGGTTCAACTCCGGCTCGACGGAAAGATTTTTTTTCATGCAATGTTGCTATAGCTCTATTCCCCTGTCTTTATGCAATCCTTCACAAACAGGGCTGCCAGGGTTGAAACATTTCTGCGCATGCCAAAATTTAGATCATGGGTTAGAATAGGCTTCACCTATACAGTCTTGTTTTATTTATCTTATCAAATCGACCGTTTGATTGCGAGGAAAACGTTATTTCAACCGCACAAAAATTGCCAAATCAGTCGATAAGCATCGATGGTTCAGTGGTATTCGGTGTGTATTGTTCTCCAATAGGGAGCAAACATGTATGGCTTGAGGCTGTTTATAATTTATGAATACGGCAACATAGCATGATGAATAAATACAATAGCAAAACAAAATGGATATGGCTTCAGGCGACTTGACATGATACGAATAGTGAGAGAAGAGAATTGATAAATGTGGTGAAAGAAAACACTGATTGAAAAAACATCGGGGAAATTAAAAAATACATACAAATTAAGGAATTTTTACGAGAAATGCAATTAAAGAAATGGACAATTACATGCAATTAGAAGACAAAAAAGACATAATTTAAATTTCTTGGGAAATTTGGGTATGCAAATTACTTGAAAAATATGAGAAAAAACTCTTTTAGGGAAATGAAATATGAAACAGGTAAGTAAAAAATGCATAAGAAGGAGAGAAAAAAATCAATGACAAAGAGGGAGAAAGTTAAAAAAAAATCGAACTAAAGCAATTAATAAATCGTTTTACTCACCTAGGTTGGTTTGGTCAGCCCCTTGAATCCTCGTTGGAGACATTGCAGCTTCCGTGTCGATGTTAGGTTCTCCAAGGTGGCTTTGGAGGATTGAAACGGATCCTTGGATGGCTGCAAGCCTTGCTTTCTTCCGAAAAGCACCCCAACTCCTTCCCATCAATCCCGAGTAAGGAAGGGATGTCTTGGTTTCTTGGATGCCAAGAGCCAAGAGAACCCACAACCAAAGGAAGAATGTTTCCAAGGGTCATGTATTTGTTCACTTTTCGGTTAAAAGCAATCTCAAGGTTTCCCTCGTTGTCGTAGGGAACATTTACATCAATTAAAACACGGGAGCCAGAGACAAATAGTTCAATGTCAGGGCGTAGACGTTGACCGGGAACACACTTGTTGACTATGGGATTAAGACCTTGCTTAATGAGAAGTTTTTCAAGGAGGCTAAGAATAGCATCATGTCTCTTTGTTGCTAGAGTGAGGTTCATTCTGCAATGATTGAGAACATGAAATCCGGTCTCAGCCTCTCGGTGACAATGTCGGCAAGACTTGTCCTCCATAGTACACCAAGAATACCCCACCAGTGGAAGAAGATCTAACCGAGCTTGGTGTAAAAATTTCCACTCTCGGGACGAAAGTTGGGTATGGCAAGATAAAAGTTGTGCCATGTCTTTGGTGGATGAATCTAAGTTAAGTGTAGCTGCAACTTTTCCCTGGTGTGGAGCAGATATGAAGGAATGCGTATGGCGTTGGCGAACTGCTTTTCTAAGGCCCCTTACTGCTTTTAGAGGACGGAACGGAGACGTCGTCGGCGATAATTAAAATTGATTGGTCGCCGGATACATCAATCCGAACGTTTTTTCTTCTAGCAGCAGCACGGGCAAGGGTCCATAGATTAGAGCCGCCAGTACCATACCGCATTCGGTAAAGGCCCTCCTCGTTAGAACCTGATAAGTATTCACTAACTGGGAGGGCATTGTCCATATCACGATCTCGGAAGCCTCTTCTTATGGTTTCAGTGAGCTGACACCAAGAAACTCCCTTGACCACATCATCTTTGCTTGAAAGTAACTGAACGGCACGTGCAATCGTCCAGATATCTGCGTCATCTGAAAGACTGCACGTACCAAGTCCACCCACCCGACGGTCAGCATAAAAAAATGACTGGATAGCTTGGTTGGGAACATTGCAGATGTGGCCAAGGAATTTTCGGCATTCTGTGTCAAGTTCGGTAAGTGTATTTTTTAGTACTCTTCCAGTGGAAAGGTGGTGAGAAAGCGAAGGAAGCAGGTAACTTCGGAACACCTCAAGTTTTTGCCATGGTGCCAGCAGAGATTTAGCTAACTTGTCAAGGTTTTTGACAAGTTCAGTTGGTGGTCTAAATCTAAGTTTTGCTCCTATGGGGGTCCCTAAGTAATCCTCTTGCTCTTCAGGTAGCAAACAGTGGATGGGGTTTCCACTAACTGTAATGTTTGCTTCCTGTGGTTTTCCATTGATTAAAATGAGGCATTTACATTTTTCTGGATTAAAACAAAAGCCTAAGTCAGATGCTACTGATACAACGCGATTGATGATTGTTTGTAATTCCTCAATTGATGATGAGAGGATCGCAATGTCATCAGCGTAAGCAGTTGTTTTAAAAAGACGAGAAAAAATAGGGTAGCCTAAGTTTTCAAAAGCTTTCACGGCCCTGATAAGTGGTTCTACAGCTAAGTTAAAAATTGTTGTGCTCACGGGATCCCCTTGTTGAACTCCAGATGTTGGAATGACTTTTACAGTTTTTCCCCCAACAACAAAGTCCATGGACTTGTCTTTGTTATTATCATGTAAGATATGTTGAAGGGAGCCAGGAAGCGGTAGGGATTCAACTAGCTCATCAAGATCACCATGATACCCTGTACGCCTGGGAGGAACCCTTTCTGTTCTGGAGACAACCATCCAAGAGAAGATGCAACATGACACAGCCGTTGGTTTATTACCCCCGAAAAAAGTTTATAAGTCGTAGGGAGAAGAGAAATCGGGCGAAAGTTGGAGTAATCGTCTGTAGAGCCTTTCTTATGGATTGGCACAGTACGACAACTTCTCCAAGCATCTGGGATTCCCAGCCTCCACACAGACTCAAAAATTTTTTCTAAAAGAAAAGCTTGGGGGTCTAGAGCTCTTAGATGTCGATATTCCAACCTGTCCGAACCGGGGGCTGTGTTTGGTGCTCGTCGCAGCTTAGTTTCGATCTCCTCTCGCGATGGTGGTCGATCTAGGTATGATTTTTGATTTTCATCAGGCTCTTTCCACTGACAAGAGTCATACAAGGTTCTCGCCTTGCTGCACTGAGCCGGAGATGCTGGCTGGCCTTCGTAGGTTGATTTTAGAAACTCTTCCGCCGATTCAAAGCTACCTGAATACGGGGGAGAATTTTCCCCAAGAACCTTGCGAACAGCTCGTTTCGGATAGACATAAAATAGTCTTTGAATTTTCCTTGCTTCATCTGGCTGTTTTCTTCTTTGCCTGGCTCTCTGCATTTGTCTGGACTGAGTACGACGACGTTTACTTGCTTGTTCTTGTCTCGGTCTTTGGACAAATGATTCGTCCTCGGGATCAAGATTTTTTGTCTTACTCAGCCAGTCAACGCAGCAGCGATCCAATACAGAAGAAAGATCGGCAAGAGATTCACAGGCACTGAAGCAAGGGGCCCAAAGTTGGAAAAAACTTTTAGCTGCCTCGTCAAATCGTTGGTTTTCCAAGAGAAGCAGATCCTGCTCAGTTGATATATCGTGTACTGGGGATGGTGGGGGATGAGAAGAAGAATGCGGTGATGGAGGATTATTAGAAGAATGTGATAGCATGGAAGTTGCATTAAAAGAAAGTGATTGCGAGAAGTTGGTATTAGAAGGAAGAGTATAAAGCCAACCCTCTTCGATATTCGGAAGTGAAAAAATTGACGTACTACTGCTTGTCTCCTGCTCATTATTTTCTAATACCAGTGAATTTTGTACGCTAGAATTGTTTTCTGTTGGAGGGGTTCCTTGGTTTGTCTGATCAACTGAAATATCTTGACCTGCAGTTTGTTGCGTGGAGGAGGAGGAAACTGTGGATGTTGTTGAGGATTGGTTTTGAGAGATGGTTTCAAGTTGTTGTGATGCTTCCAAAGGCTGTTGCACCGCCTCAGGATGATATTTCTTAAAATGGGCATTGAGCTTATGACCATCCGCTGAAAATTCACATTTTGAGCATTTCCACCATCTCTTAAGTCCTCTTAATCCATGTGCCACCTCCAAATGACGAAAAATTGACTGCATTGCATGACATCCAGTTGATCGGTAAACCGTTGGACACATGGGGCAGCGGCTTGGCACACCAGGGTAAGCTAGCACTAACTTGTCTCCGTCAATCTCCGTAGGCGCGAAGGTCACCCCAACCTCAGCCAGAGACTCAATAGTAAGGTTTGAAGTCTCATTAAGTGACGTCCCTAAGGTACGATCCAAAGAGAGACGAAGGCTTTGGTTGATGGAAGGGGCCTCGCATTCCCTAACATGTCGACCACCGGATGCATAGCTAGTGAATTCCACCTTGCACTTTGAGCAGAAATAGATAGTTTGAAAAGATCTCCATTCAGGAGATGTGTGAAACGATCCAATGTGCCTAGATGCCTGTAAGTGTCGTTGCTCCCCAGTCCAAGGACCACAACCCTTTACCCCCTGACAGCGTCTAAAGCCACATCCAAGGCTTGGAGCCGTTGGAAGAGATATTCGGATGATCCCCTTTCGAGGAACCAACTTAACAGAGGGTTGAAGTGCTTGGGCCATTGTTTCCAGGTGTCATTTCTCACATACAACAATCCGGTAGAATGCTCGCCTGCCACGCGGGCGGCCCGGGTTCGATTCCCGGTCGATGCAAATTTTTTCCCCCTAAAAAACACTTAGTCGTTTAACACCGCTCCATTCAAATCATACCATAACCTTTCTTTCTAGTGTTTTTGGCATTACTTTCCAGTAAGGCTGTTTTTGTTTGAACCAATACCGCAGTGATTACCACTTTGGCCTAACATTAAGTGTATCACTCGTTTAAAAAAAATTTACTTGAGGAATGATCAGCTTATCAAAATTTAAAAAAAAAGAAACATTAACAAGGATGAATAGAATAACGACCTTTATAGGTAAAATGTAAATTGATCTCGACGTGATTTGAACACGCAACCTCCTGATCTGGAGTCAGGCGCGCTGCCGTTGCGCCACGAAATCCTTGTTGAAATTGATACCAAGTTTGCATAATAGCAGTACATAACAAATTTTTTTTTCAATAAAAATTATACTTAACAGTTCATAGACAGCGTTTCCATAGTGTAGTGGTTATCACGTCGGCCTAACACGCTGAAGGTCCTCAGTTCGATCCTGGGTGGAAACAGTGTAAATAGCTTTTTCGACTTGCAGCTTTTTTTTATTCTTTTTAAGAAATAAATAATTCACTAAAGTAAATAATACAGTAAACCCCGGATTTTCTTAAAACCTGATTTAAATAAGTAAGATAATATTTGGCGGGATTGATTTGTCGCTACTTTTTCCAGTCTCAAGTAGGAGATGGTGCAAACTTTCACCACCCAAGGCAGAGAACGGACACATAGTTCTCTATAAGCTTTGTCGTCCATACTTTTTGCATTTACCATTTGAGTGATACTCGTTTTATATTCAGGGGAGACAGATAACCTAAAAAATTGAAAGAGAATTTTACTACAGACATTATACGACATGGATTGGCCAAGAACCCCCAATGAAGTTTTTCTATTGTTTCGACTTTGTATAAAATTGGAATAACAGTTGATCACCTCAGTGAATCTGAAATCAGTCTGTGATAAGATGATGGCAAAGTTCCTTCATTCATCACTCTAGTTTTCCTTCATCCAACGGACAAATCTTTCGCCTTTTACTAAAGATTTCCGTGGAGGAAAATACTCACAGAGTTTAAATCTCTATTTTTTGGCTGGCCTGTTGTTTTCACTAGGCTTAAAATACTAATGAAAAATAAGTACTACATAAATAGGAAAAAGAACCAAATATTTGTTTTCTAAACACAACTTGGAAATACGGTTGATTTTGTTAATAAATACATTGAAAAAAACCAAGTAGAGAGGGGTATAAAAATGTAACTAAATTCCGACAAAATACTCAAGTTGTACCACTTTTTAAAACGGTATAGTCTTCTAGGTGAAGGTTGTTCTCAATTAGAGCTATGTAATATGTTTTTCAACACAGGGAAGAGAAATTGAAAAACAATGGCCCGTAAGAGGATCGAACTCATGACCTCCGCGTTATTAGCACGGCGCTCTAACCAACTGAGCTAACAGGCCACTAATATGATGGATAGCTCAGATGTAATATCAAGTTGCCTTTGAAATGTATTAATTGAAATAAATATGATTAACTGACGAAGGAACTGCAAACCTAAATGTTAATCTTTTCGTGAAAAATTTGTCCTTGCCGAAACCCGGGATCGAACCAGGGACCTTTAGATCTTCAGTCTAACGCTCTCCCAACTGAGCTATTTCGGCCTTGCAACAAAGTTTCAGTAAAATTGTACAACCCGGATAGTTAAAAAATCAAAATGTATTTATTAATCGCAATATCGGCGAATAAAACTGAGGATAAACTTTTATGAGTTACATATCGAAAAAAACGAGCTGGTTTTTATATAAAACAAGCGATGGTGGTATAGAGGTTAGCATGGTTGCCTTCCAAGCAGTCGACCCGGGTTCGATTCCCGGCCATCGCATATTGATATTTTGAACACATTTCTATTTTAAAAAATAATAGTAATAATTTATTGGTATAAAAAATAATCGAGCCTACCAGGGATCGAACCTGGAATCTTCTGCTTCCCATGAGAATCTGACCGTAGGCAGACGCGTTATCCATTGCGCCACAGGCCCTCGAATTAAGTGCAAAAGTCATTGAATGATTTGGTTTTTCAAATAGTTTGTGGATTTGAATAACGGAAATAGTTCAATTCGTTTACTGTTTTCCAGAATAAAACTCTGGATACGTACGAATGGCCTGCCATATGCTACTCTAAAGACTAAAAACTAATGTATGGAGAAGCAGGGTATCGATCCCTGTACCCTTCGCATGCTAAGCGAATACTCTACCATCAATGTTAACAAACAACATCAATGTTAGCTTCCCATACCGGGAATCGAACCCGAGCCTCCTGGGTGAAAGCCAGGTATCCTAGCCACTAGACCATATGGGAATATACGTTTCTTCAAATGCTGATTTTGTAACATTGACCAAAGATTTACAAATAAGCTGTTACCCAACAAATTCTACGCTTACATTTCCTTCTATTTTTCCCCGCCCAATTAACAGCCTCTGTGGCGCAATTGGCTAGCGCGTTCGGCTGTTACCCAAATGAGATGCCGTTTGTAAGGAAGAAACCGGAAGGC
Source organism: Chydorus sphaericus (assembly GCA_030141595.1). NCBI lineage: Eukaryota > Metazoa > Arthropoda > Branchiopoda > Diplostraca > Chydoridae > Chydorus > Chydorus sphaericus. Next base: position 7,359,747 of record CM057926.1, on the reverse strand, counting down.
TGGTGGTTCGAGCCCACCCAGGGGCGTTAATTTTTTTTTTATAAATCCCAAACTGGCAAGACTCCACACCGGAGTGGAAACTGTGGTCTAGAAAACAAAGAGCATGGACACTCGAATAATCCCCAATGTATAGAGTTATTATCCCATGAAATATTAAATCACTTGTGAGCAGAGTGGCGCAGCGGAAGCGTGCTGGGCCCATAACCCAGAGGTCCGTAGATCGAAACTACGCTCTGCTAGATTGTTTTCATTGTATCTAAAATACAACTATTTTAATGGTAGTTTTAGCATGATTGGCCTTCTTAGCTCAGTGGTAGAGCACTAGTCTTGTAAACTAGGGGTCGACAGTTCAATTCTGCCAGAGGGCATCGCATTTTCTTAGGTACAAACAATTTCTTTTCAATCTAAATTTATACCAATAATTACACCAAAAGTTAATCGAATCACCGTTCAAAGTATACAGAGTGCTTTCCGGATCAACTCCTTTGAAGGAAGAAAGTTGATTGCATGGAAAATTGTTCTAGTGAGCGAAGCGAGCGACGAACAATTCGCCTTTGAAGCTATCGAGACCATTCTGAAAAGTAGACTATCTCATTTCTACATTTTTAAATTCCAAAGAAAAAGAAAAACTATTTCAATTGCCATTACAGGTCACAGCGAGATTCGAACTCGCGATCTCCTGCTTACTAGGCAGGCGCTTTAACCAACTAAGCCATGCGACCCATATATACTTGATGCTGTAATCGAATCAAATTTTAAACACATTTTCTTATAATTCTATTATTATGAATCAGGTTTTTATTTGGATTTTTGCGTCAACAGATTACACGCACAAATTGGCACATTGGGCCGTCGATAGCTCAGTTGGTAGAGCGGTGGACTGTAGAGGGATATAGGAATCCATAGGTCGCTGGTTCAACTCCGGCTCGACGGAAAGATTTTTTTTCATGCAATGTTGCTATAGCTCTATTCCCCTGTCTTTATGCAATCCTTCACAAACAGGGCTGCCAGGGTTGAAACATTTCTGCGCATGCCAAAATTTAGATCATGGGTTAGAATAGGCTTCACCTATACAGTCTTGTTTTATTTATCTTATCAAATCGACCGTTTGATTGCGAGGAAAACGTTATTTCAACCGCACAAAAATTGCCAAATCAGTCGATAAGCATCGATGGTTCAGTGGTATTCGGTGTGTATTGTTCTCCAATAGGGAGCAAACATGTATGGCTTGAGGCTGTTTACAATTTATGAATACGGCAACATAGCATGATTAATAAATACAATAGCAAAACAAAATGGATATAGCTTCAGGCGACTTGACATGATACGAATAGTGGGAAAAGAAAATTGATAAATGTGGTGAAAGAAAACACTGATTGAAAAAACATCGGGGAAATTAAAAAATACATACAAATTAAGGAATTTTTACGAGAAATGCAATTAAAGAAATGGACAATACATGCAATTAGAAGACAAAAAAGACATAATTTAAATTTCTTGGGAAATTTGGGTATGCAAATTACTTGAAAAATATGAGAAAAAACTCTTTTAGGGAAATGAAATATGAAACAGGTAAGTAAAAAATGCATAAGAAGGAGAGAAAAAAATCAATGACAAAGAGGGAGAAAGTTAAAAAAAAACGAACTAAAGCAATTAATAAATCGTTTTACTCACCTAGGTTGGTTTGGTCAGCCCCTTGAATCCTTGTTGGAGACATTGCAGCTTCCGTGTCGATGTTTGGTTCTCCAAGGTGGCTTTGGAGGATTGAAATGGATCCTTGGATGGCTGCAAGCCTTGCTTTCTTCCGAAAAGCACCCCAACTCCTCCCATCAATCCCGAGTAAGGAAGGGATGTCTTGGTTTCTTGGATGCCAAGAGCCAAGAGAACCCACAACCAAAGGAAGAATGTTTCCAAGGGTCATGTATTTGTTCACTTTTCGGTTAAAAGCAATCTCAAGGTTTCCCTCGTTGTCGTAGGGAACATTTACATCAATTAAAACACGGGAGCCAGAGACAAATAGTTCAATGTCAGGGCGTAGACGTTGACCGGGAACACACTTGTTTACTATGGGGTTAAGACCTTGCTTAATGAGAAGTTTTTCAAGGAGGCTAAGAATAGCATCATGTCTCTTTGTTGCTAGAGTGAGGTTCATTCTGCAATGATTTAGAACATGAAATCCGGTCTCAGCCTCTCGGTGACAATGTCGGCAAGACTTGTCCTCCATAGTACACCAAGAATACCCCACCAGTGGAAGAAGATCTAACCGAGCTTGGTGTAAAAATTTCCACTCTCGGGACGAAAGTTGGGTATGGCAAGATAAAAGTTGTGCCATGTCTTTGGTGGATGAATCTAAGTTAAGTGTAGCTGCAACTTTTCCCTGGTGTGGAGCAGATATGAAGGAATGCGTATGGCGTTGGCGAACTGCTTTTCTAAGGCCCCTTACTGCTTTTAGAGGACGAACGGAGACGTCGTCGGCGATAATTAAAATTGATTGGTCGCCGGATACATCAATCCGAACGTTTTTTCTTCTAGCAGCAGCACGGGCAAGGGTCCATAGATTAGAGCCGCCAGTACCATACCGCATTCGGTAAAGGCCCTCCTCGTTAGAACCTGATAAGTATTCACTAACTGGGAGGGCATTGTCCATATCACGATCTCGGAAGCCTCTTCTTATGGTTTCAGTGAGCTGACACCAAGAAACTCCCTTGACCACATCATCTTTGCTTGAAAGTAACTGAACGGCACGTGCAATCGTCCAGATATCTGCGTCATCTGAAAGACTGCACGTACCAAGTCCACCCACCCGACGGTCAGCATAAAAAAATGACTGGATAGCTTGGTTGGGAACATTGCAGATGTGGCCAAGGAATTTTCGGCATTCTGTGTCAAGTTCGGTAAGTGTATTTTTTAGTACTCGCCCAGTGGAAAGGTGGTGAGAAAGCGAAGGAAGCAGGTAACTTCGGAAAACCTCAAGTTTTTGCCATGGTGCCAGCAGAGATTTAGCTAACTTGTCAAGGTTTTTGACAAGTTCAGTTGGTGGTCTAAATCTAAGTTTTGCTCCTATGGGGGTCCCTAAGTAATCCTCTTGCTCTTCAGGTAGCAAACAGTGGATGGGGTTTCCACTAACTGTGATGTTTGCTTCCTGTGGTTTTCCGTTGATTAAAATGAGGCATTTACATTTTTCTGGATTAAAACAAAAGCCTAAGTCAGATGCTACTGATACAATGCGATTGATGATTGTTTGTAGTTCCTCAATTGATGATGAGAGGATCGCAATGTCATCAGCGTAAGCAGTTGTTTTAAAAAGACGAGAAAAAATAGGGTAGCCTAAGTTTTCAAAAGCTTTCACGGCCCTGATAAGTGGTTCTACAGCTAAGTTAAAAATTGTTGTGCTCACGGGATCCCCTTGTTGAACTCCAGATGTTGGAATGACTTTTACAGTTTTTCCCCCAACAACAAAGTCCATGGACTTGTCTTTGTTATTATCATGTAAGATATGTTGAAGGGAGCCAGGAAGCGGTAGGGATTCAACTAGCTCATCAAGATCACCATGTGGGACAGAGCCAAAAGCATTCCGCAAGTCCATCCAACAAACGGCTAAACCCTTACGCTTTGCTTTCGCCTCCTCCACTGTGGTTTGAATCAAATGTGTATGCTCTTGAATACCCTGTACGCCTGGAAGGAACCCTTTCTGTTCTGGAGACAACCATCCAAGAGAAGATGCAACATGACACAGCCGTTGGTTTATTACCCCCGAAAAAAGTTTATAAGTCGTAGGGAGAAGAGAAATCGGGCGAAAGTTGGAGTAATCGTCTGTAGAGCCTTTCTTATGGATTGGCACAGTACGACAACTTCTCCAAGCATCTGGGATTCCCAGCCTCCACACAGACTCATAAATTTTTTCTAAAAGAAAAGCTTGGGGGTCTAGAGCTCTTAGATGTCGATATTCCAACCTGTCCGAACCGGGGGCTGTGTTTGGTGCTCGTCGCAGCTTAGTTTCAATCTCCTCTCGCGATGGTGGTCGATCTAGGTATGATTTTTGATTTTCATCAGGCTCTTTCCACTGACAAGAGTCATACAAGGTTCTCGCCTTGCTGCACTAAGCCGGAGATGCTGGCTGGCCTTCGTAGGTTGATTTTAGAAACTCTTCCGCCGCTTCAAAGCTACCTGAATACGGGGGAGAATTTTCCCCAAGAACCTTGCGAACAGCTCGTTTCGGATAGACGTAAAATAGTCTTTGAATTTTCCTTGCTTCATCTGGCTGTTTCCTTCTTTGCCTTGCTCTCTGCATTTGTCTGGACTGTGTACGGTGACGTTTACTTGTTTGTTCTTGTCTCGGTCTTTGAACAAATGATTCGTCCTCGGGATCAAGATTTTTCGTCCTACTCAGCCAGTCAACGCAGCAGCGATCCAATACAGAAGAAAGATCGGCAAGAGATTCACAGGCACTGAAGCAAGGGGCCCAAAGTTGGAAAAAACTTTTAGCTGCCTCGTCAAATCGTTGGTTTTCCAAGAGGAGCATATCCTGCTCAGTTGATGTATCGTGTACTGGGGATGGTGGGGGATGAGAAGAAGAATGCGGTGATGGAGGATTATTAGAAGAATATGATAGCATGGAAGTTGCATTAAAAGAAAGTGATTGCGAGAAGTTGGTATTAGAAGGAAGAGTATAAAGCCAACCCTCTTCGATATTCGGAAGTGAAAAAATTGACGTACTACTGCTTGTCTCCTGCTCATTATTTTCCAATACCAGTGAATTTTGTACGCTAGAATTGTTTTCTGTTGGAGGGGTTCCTTGGTTTGTCTGATCAACTGAAATATCTTGACCTGCAGTTTGTTGCGTGGAGGAGGAGGAAACTGTGGATGTTGTTGAGGATTGGTTTTGAGAGATGGTTTCAAGTTGTTGTGATGCTTCCAAAGGCTGTTGCACCGCCTCAGGATGGTATTTCTTAAAATGGGCATTGAGCTTATGACCATCAGCTGAAAATTCACATTTTGAGCATTTCCACCATCTCTTAAGTCCTCTTAATCCATGCGCCACCTCCAAATGACGAAAAATTGACTGCATTGCATGACATCCAGTTGATCGGTAAACCGTTGGACACATGGGGCAGCGGCTTGGCACACCAGGGTAAACTAGCACTAACTTGTCTCCGTCAATCTCCGTAGGCGCGAAGGTCACCCCAACCTCAGCCAGAGACTCAATAGTGAGGTTTGAAGTCTCATTAAGTGACGTCCCTAAGGTACGATCCAAAGAGAGACGAAGGCTTTGGTTGATGGAAGGGGCCTCGCATTCCCTAACATGTCGACCACCGGATGCATAGCTAGTGAATTCCACCTTGCACTTTGAGCAGAAATAGATAGTTTGAAAAGATCTCCATTCAGGAGATGTGTGAAATGATCCAATGTGCCTAGATGCCTGTAAGTGTCGTTGCTCCCCAGTCCAAGGACCACAACCCTTAACCCCCTGACAGCGTCTAAAGCCACATCCAAGGCTTGGAGCCGTTGGAAGAGATATTCGGATGATCCCATTTCGAGGAACCAACTTAACAGAGGGTTGAAGTGCTTGGGCCATTGTTTCCAGGTGTCATTTCTCACATACAACAATCCACTTGGACTTAGAAAAATATGAAAAAAAGAAAATTCAAGAGGCAAAAATTTTGCGACCGAATCCGAAGAAGGTGGGAACAAAAAAGCTCGCCTGCAAGGTAGAATGCTCGCCTGCCACGCGGGCGGCCCGGGTTCGATTCCCGGTCGATGCAAATTTTTTCCCCCTAAAAAACACTTAGTCGTTTAACACCGCTCCATTCAAATCATACCATAACCTTTCTTTCTAGTGTTTTTGGCATTACTTTCCAGTAAGGCTGTTTTTGTTTGAACCAATACCGCAGTGATTACCACTTTGGCCTAACATTAAGTGTATCACTCGTTTAAAAAAAATTTACTTGAGGAATGATCAGCTTATCAAAATTTAAAAAAAAAGAAACATTAACAAGGATGAATAGAATAACGACCTTTATAGGTAAAATGTAAATTGATCTCGACGTGATTTGAACACGCAACCTCCTGATCTGGAGTCAGGCGCGCTGCCGTTGCGCCACGAAATCCTTGTTGAAATTGATACCAAGTTTGCATAATAGCAGTACATAACAAATTTTTTTTTCAATAAAAATTATACTTAACAGTTCATAGACAGCGTTTCCATAGTGTAGTGGTTATCACGTCGGCCTAACACGCTGAAGGTCCTCAGTTCGATCCTGGGTGGAAACAGTGTATATAGCTTTTTCGACTTGCAGCTTTTTTTTATTCTTTTTAAGAAATAAATAATTCACTAAAGTAAATAATACAGTAAACCCCGGATTTTCTTAAAACCTGATTTAAATAAGTAAGATAATATTTGGCGGGATTGATTTGTCGCTACTTTTTCCAGTCTCAAGTAGGAGATGGTGCAAACTTTCACCACCCAAGGCAGAGAACGGACACATAGTTCTCTATAAGCTTTGTCGTCCATACTTTTTGCATTTACCATTTGAGTGATACTCGTTTTATATTCAGGGGAGACAGATAACCTAAAAAATTGAAAGAGAATTTTACTACAGACATTATACGACATGGATTGGCCAAGAACCCCCAATGAAGTTTTTCTATTGTTTCGACTTTGTATAAAATTGGAATAACAGTTGATCACCTCAGTGAATCTGAAATCAGTCTGTGATAAGATGATGGCAAAGTTCCTTCATTCATCACTCTAGTTTTCCTTCATCCAACGGACAAATCTTTCGCCTTTTACTAAAGATTTCCGTGGAGGAAAATACTCACAGAGTTTAAATCTCTATTTTTTGGCTGGCCTGTTGTTTTCACTAGGCTTAAAATACTAATGAAAAATAAGTACTACATAAATAGGAAAAAGAACCAAATATTTGTTTTCTAAACACAACTTGGAAATACGGTTGATTTTGTTAATAAATACATTGAAAAAAACCAAGTAGAGAGGGGTATAAAAATGTAACTAAATTCCGACAAAATACTCAAGTTGTACCACTTTTTAAAACGGTATAGTCTTCTAGGTGAAGGTTGTTCTCAATTAGAGCTATGTAATATGTTTTTCAACACAGGGAAGAGAAATTGAAAAACAATGGCCCGTAAGAGGATCGAACTCATGACCTCCGCGTTATTAGCACGGCGCTCTAACCAACTGAGCTAACAGGCCACTAATATGATGGATAGCTCAGATGTAATATCAAGTTGCCTTTGAAATGTATTAATTGAAATAAATATGATTAACTGACGAAGGAACTGCAAACCTAAATGTTAATCTTTTCGTGAAAAATTTGTCCTTGCCGAAACCCGGGATCGAACCAGGGACCTTTAGATCTTCAGTCTAACGCTCTCCCAACTGAGCTATTTCGGCCTTGCAACAAAGTTTCAGTAAAATTGTACAACCCGGATAGTTAAAAAATCAAAATGTATTTATTAATCGCAATATCGGCGAATAAAACTGAGGATAAACTTTTATGAGTTACATATCGAAAAAAAACGAGCTGGTTTTTATATAAAACAAGCGATGGTGGTATAGAGGTTAGCATGGTTGCCTTCCAAGCAGTCGACCCGGGTTCGATTCCCGGCCATCGCATATTGATATTTTGAACACATTTCTATTTTAAAAAATAATACTAATAATTTATTGGTATAAAAAATAATCGAGCCTACCAGGGATCGAACCTGGAATCTTCTGCTTCCCATGAGAATCTGACCGTAGGCAGACGCGTTATCCATTGCGCCACAGGCCCTCGAATTAAGTGCAAAAGTCATTGAATGATTTGGTTTTTCAAATAGTTTGTGGATTTGAATAACGGAAATAGTTCAATTCGTTTACTGTTTTCCAGAATAAAACTCTGGATACGTACGAATGGCCTGCCATATGCTACTCTAAAGACTAAAAACTAATGTATGGAGAAGCAGGGTATCGATCCCTGTACCCTTCGCATGCTAAGCGAATACTCTACCATCTGAGCTACATCCCCGGTTGTGGCGTTAAAGGATGAAAAATAGAACAACATCATGACTTATTTTTTCATGAAAGAAAACGTTTATATTTAGAAAATGCCTTCTTTTGAGGTTGATTTCGTAATTAAAATTTGAAATAAAAGTTTTTTGACAAAAAAGTATAACAATATACAAAGAAAGTTAAGATTTTTCAAGAGTCTGAGGCCCGGTTAGCTCAGTTGGTAGAGCGCGGGACTTTTAATCCTGAGGTCGAGGGTTCAAGTCCCTCATCGGGCGGTAGAGTTGTGTTATAGTTCTGATTTTGGTTCCATCCTGCTGATTGTATTAATTTAAAACTGAACGGAAGAGTGTAAAACATCAATGTTAGCTTCCCATACCGGGAATCGAACCCGAGCCTCCTGGGTGAAAGCCAGGTATCCTAGCCACTAGACCATATGGGAATATACGTTTCTTCAAATGCTGATTTTGTAACATTGACCAAAGATTTACAAATAAGCTGTTACCCAACAAATTCTACGCTTACATTTCCTTCTATTTTTCCCCGCCCAATTAACAGCCTCTGTGGCGCAATTGGCTAGCGCGTTCGGCTGTTACCCAAATGAGATGCCGTTTGTAAGGAAGAAACCGGAAGGCTGGTGGTTCGAGCCCACCCAGGGGCGTTAATTTTTTTTTTATAAATCCCAAACTGGCAAGACTCCACACCGGAGTGGAAACTGTGGTCTAGAAAACAAAGAGCATGGACACTCGAATAATCCCCAATGTATAGAGTTATTATCCCATGAAATATTAAATCACTTGTGAGCAGAGTGGCGCAGCGGAAGCGTGCTGGGCCCATAACCCAGAGGTCCGTAGATCGAAACTACGCTCTGCTAGATTGTTTTCATTGTATCTAAAATACAACTATTTTAATGGTAGTTTTAGCATGATTGGCCTTCTTAGCTCAGTGGTAGAGCACTAGTCTTGTAAACTAGGGGTCGACAGTTCAATTCTGCCAGAGGGCATCGCATTTTCTTAGGTACAAACAATTTCTTTTCAATCTAAATTTATACCAATAATTACACCAAAAGTTAATCGAATCACCGTTCAAAGTATACAGAGTGCTTTCCGGATCAACTCCTTTGAAGGAAGAAAGTTGATTGCATGGAAAATTGTTCTAGCGAGCGAAGCGAGCGACGAACAATTCGCCTTTGAAGCTATCGAGACCATTCTGAAAAGTAGACTATCTCATTTCTACATTTTTAAATTCCAAAGAAAAAGAAAAACTATTTCAATTGCCATTACAGGTCACAGCGAGATTCGAACTCGCGATCTCCTGCTTACTAGGCAGGCGCTTTAACCAACTAAGCCATGCGACCCATATATACTTGATGCTGTAATCGAATCAAATTTTAAACACATTTTCTTATAATTCTATTATTATGAATCAGGTTTTTATTTGGATTTTTGCGTCAACAGATTACACGCACAAATTGGCACATTGGGCCGTCGATAGCTCAGTTGGTAGAGCGGTGGACTGTAGAGGGATATAGGAATCCATAGGTCGCTGGTTCAACTCCGGCTCGACGGAAAGATTTTTTTTCATGCAATGTTGCTATAGCTCTATTCCCCTGTCTTTATGCAATCCTTCACAAACAGGGCTGCCAGGGTTGAAACATTTCTGCGCATGCCAAAATTTAGATCATGGGTTAGAATAGGCTTCACCTATACAGTCTTGTTTTATTTATCTTATCAAATCGACCGTTTGATTGCGAGGAAAACGTTATTTCAACCGCACAAAAATTGCCAAATCAGTCGATAAGCATCGATGGTTCAGTGGTATTCGGTGTGTATTGTTCTCCAATAGGGAGCAAACATGTATGGCTTGAGGCTGTTTACAATTTATGAATACGGCAACATAGCATGATTAATAAATACAATAGCAAAACAAAATGGATATAGCTTCAGGCGACTTGACATGATACGAATAGTGGGAAAAGAAAATTGATAAATGTGGTGAAAGAAAACACTGATTGAAAAAACATCGGGGAAATTAAAAAATACATACAAATTAAGGAATTTTTACGAGAAATGCAATTAAAGAAATGGACAATACATGCAATTAGAAGACAAAAAAGACATAATTTAAATTTCTTGGGAAATTTGGGTATGCAAATTACTTGAAAAATATGAGAAAAAACTCTTTTAGGGAAATGAAATATGAAACAGGTAAGTAAAAAATGCATAAGAAGGAGAGAAAAAAATCAATGACAAAGAGGGAGAAAGTTAAAAAAAAACGAACTAAAGCAATTAATAAATCGTTTTACTCACCTAGGTTGGTTTGGTCAGCCCCTTGAATCCTCGTTGGAGACATTGCAGCTTCCGTGTCGATGTTAGGTTCTCCAAGGTGGCTTTGGAGGATTGAAATGGATCCTTGGATGGCTGCAAGCCTTGCTTTCTTCCGAAAAGCACCCCAACTCCTCCCATCAATCCCGAGTAAGGAAGGGATGTCTTGGTTTCTTGGATGCCAAGAGCCAAGAGAACCCACAACCAAAGGAAGAATGTTTCCAAGGGTCATGTATTTGTTCACTTTTCGGTTAAAAGCAATCTCAAGGTTTCCCTCGTTGTCGTAGGGAACATTTACATCAATTAAAACACGGGAGCCAGAGACAAATAGTTCAATGTCAGGGCGTAGACGTTGACCGGGAACACACTTGTTTACTATGGGGTTAAGACCTTGCTTAATGAGAAGTTTTTCAAGGAGGCTAAGAATAGCATCATGTCTCTTTGTTGCTAGAGTGAGGTTCATTCTGCAATGATTTAGAACATGAAATCCGGTCTCAGCCTCTCGGTGACAATGTCGGCAAGACTTGTCCTCCATAGTACACCAAGAATACCCCACCAGTGGAAGAAGATCTAACCGAGCTTGGTGTAAAAATTTCCACTCTCGGGACGAAAGTTGGGTATGGCAAGATAAAAGTTGTGCCATGTCTTTGGTGGATGAATCTAAGTTAAGTGTAGCTGCAACTTTTCCCTGGTGTGGAGCAGATATGAAGGAATGCGTATGGCGTTGGCGAACTGCTTTTCTAAGGCCCCTTACTGCTTTTAGAGGACGAACGGAGACGTCGTCGGCGATAATTAAAATTGATTGGTCGCCGGATACATCAATCCGAACGTTTTTTCTTCTAGCAGCAGCACGGGCAAGGGTCCATAGATTAGAGCCGCCAGTACCATACCGCATTCGGTAAAGGCCCTCCTCGTTAGAACCTGATAAGTATTCACTAACTGGGAGGGCATTGTCCATATCACGATCTCGGAAGCCTCTTCTTATGGTTTCAGTGAGCTGACACCAAGAAACTCCCTTGACCACATCATCTTTGCTTGAAAGTAACTGAACGGCACGTGCAATCGTCCAGATATCTGCGTCATCTGAAAGACTGCACGTACCAAGTCCACCCACCCGACGGTCAGCATAAAAAAATGACTGGATAGCTTGGTTGGGAACATTGCAGATGTGGCCAAGGAATTTTCGGCATTCTGTGTCAAGTTCGGTAAGTGTATTTTTTAGTACTCGCCCAGTGGAAAGGTGGTGAGAAAGCGAAGGAAGCAGGTAACTTCGGAAAACCTCAAGTTTTTGCCATGGTGCCAGCAGAGATTTAGCTAACTTGTCAAGGTTTTTGACAAGTTCAGTTGGTGGTCTAAATCTAAGTTTTGCTCCTATGGGGGTCCCTAAGTAATCCTCTTGCTCTTCAGGTAGCAAACAGTGGATGGGGTTTCCACTAACTGTGATGTTTGCTTCCTGTGGTTTTCCGTTGATTAAAATGAGGCATTTACATTTTTCTGGATTAAAACAAAAGCCTAAGTCAGATGCTACTGATACAATGCGATTGATGATTGTTTGTAGTTCCTCAATTGATGATGAGAGGATCGCAATGTCATCAGCATAAGCAGTTGTTTTAAAAAGACGAGAAAAAATAGGGTAGCCAAAGTTTTCAAAAGCTTTCACGGCCCTGATAAGTGGTTCTACAGCTAAGTTAAAAATTGTTGTGCTCACGGGATCCCCTTGTTGAACTCCAGATGTTGGAATGACTTTTACAGTTTTTCCCCCAACAACAAAGTCCATGGACTTGTCTTTGTTATTATCATGTAAGATATGTTGAAGGGAGCCAGGAAGCGGTAGGGATTCAACTAGCTCATCAAGATCACCATGTGGGACAGAGCCAAAAGCATTCCGCAAGTCCATCCAACAAACGGCTAAACCCTTACGCTTTGCTTTCGCCTCCTCCACTGTGGTTTGAATCAAATGTGTATGCTCTTGAATACCCTGTACGCCTGGAAGGAACCCTTTCTGTTCTGGAGACAACCATCCAAGAGAAGATGCAACATGACACAGCCGTTGGTTTATTACCCCCGAAAAAAGTTTATAAGTCGTAGGGAGAAGAGAAATCGGGCGAAAGTTGGAGTAATCGTCTGTAGAGCCTTTCTTATGGATTGGCACAGTACGACAACTTCTCCAAGCATCTGGGATTCCCAGCCTCCACACAGACTCATAAATTTTTTCTAAAAGAAAAGCTTGGGGGTCTAGAGCTCTTAGATGTCGATATTCCAACCTGTCCGAACCGGGGGCTGTGTTTGGTGCTCGTCGCAGCTTAGTTTCAATCTCCTCTCGCGATGGTGGTCGATCTAGGTATGATTTTTGATTTTCATCAGGCTCTTTCCACTGACAAGAGTCATACAAGGTTCTCGCCTTGCTGCACTAAGCCGGAGATGCTGGCTGGCCTTCGTAGGTTGATTTTAGAAACTCTTCCGCCGCTTCAAAGCTACCTGAATACGGGGGAGAATTTTCCCCAAGAACCTTGCGAACAGCTCGTTTCGGATAGACGTAAAATAGTCTTTGAATTTTCCTTGCTTCATCTGGCTGTTTCCTTCTTTGCCTTGCTCTCTGCATTTGTCTGGACTGTGTACGGTGACGTTTACTTGTTTGTTCTTGTCTCGGTCTTTGAACAAATGATTCGTCCTCGGGATCAAGATTTTTCGTCCTACTCAGCCAGTCAACGCAGCAGCGATCCAATACAGAAGAAAGATCGGCAAGAGATTCACAGGCACTGAAGCAAGGGGCCCAAAGTTGGAAAAAACTTTTAGCTGCCTCGTCAAATCGTTGGTTTTCCAAGAGGAGCATATCCTGCTCAGTTGATGTATCGTGTACTGGGGATGGTGGGGGATGAGAAGAAGAATGCGGTGATGGAGGATTATTAGAAGAATATGATAGCATGGAAGTTGCATTAAAAGAAAGTGATTGCGAGAAGTTGGTATTAGAAGGAAGAGTATAAAGCCAACCCTCTTCGATATTCGGAAGTGAAAAAATTGACGTACTACTGCTTGTCTCCTGCTCATTATTTTCCAATACCAGTGAATTTTGTACGCTAGAATTGTTTTCTGTTGGAGGGGTTCCTTGGTTTGTCTGATCAACTGAAATATCTTGACCTGCAGTTTGTTGCGTGGAGGAGGAGGAAACTGTGGATGTTGTTGAGGATTGGTTTTGAGAGATGGTTTCAAGTTGTTGTGATGCTTCCAAAGGCTGTTGCACCGCCTCAGGATGGTATTTCTTAAAATGGGCATTGAGCTTATGACCATCAGCTGAAAATTCACATTTTGAGCATTTCCACCATCTCTTAAGTCCTCTTAATCCATGCGCCACCTCCAAATGACGAAAAATTGACTGCATTGCATGACATCCAGTTGATCGGTAAACCGTTGGACACATGGGGCAGCGGCTTGGCACACCAGGGTAAACTAGCACTAACTTGTCTCCGTCAATCTCCGTAGGCGCGAAGGTCACCCCAACCTCAGCCAGAGACTCAATAGTGAGGTTTGAAGTCTCATTAAGTGACGTCCCTAAGGTACGATCCAAAGAGAGACGAAGGCTTTGGTTGATGGAAGGGGCCTCGCATTCCCTAACATGTCGACCACCGGATGCATAGCTAGTGAATTCCACCTTGCACTTTGAGCAGAAATAGATAGTTTGAAAAGATCTCCATTCAGGAGATGTGTGAAATGATCCAATGTGCCTAGATGCCTGTAAGTGTCGTTGCTCCCCAGTCCAAGGACCACAACCCTTAACCCCCTGACAGCGTCTAAAGCCACATCCAAGGCTTGGAGCCGTTGGAAGAGATATTCGGATGATCCCATTTCGAGGAACCAACTTAACAGAGGGTTGAAGTGCTTGGGCCATTGTTTCCAGGTGTCATTTCTCACATACAACAATCCACTTGGACTTAGAAAAATATGAAAAAAAGAAAATTCAAGAGGCAAAAATTTTGCGACCGAATCCGAAGAAGGTGGGAACAAAAAAGCTCGCCTGCAAGGTAGAATGCTCGCCTGCCACGCGGGCGGCCCGGGTTCGATTCCCGGTCGATGCAAATTTTTTCCCCCTAAAAAACACTTAGTCGTTTAACACCGCTCCATTCAAATCATACCATAACCTTTCTTTCTAGTGTTTTTGGCATTACTTTCCAGTAAGGCTGTTTTTGTTTGAACCAATACCGCAGTGATTACCACTTTGGCCTAACATTAAGTGTATCACTCGTTTAAAAAAAATTTACTTGAGGAATGATCAGCTTATCAAAATTTAAAAAAAAAGAAACATTAACAAGGATGAATAGAATAACGACCTTTATAGGTAAAATGTAAATTGATCTCGACGTGATTTGAACACGCAACCTCCTGATCTGGAGTCAGGCGCGCTGCCGTTGCGCCACGAAATCCTTGTTGAAATTGATACCAAGTTTGCATAATAGCAGTACAAAAAACCAAGTAGAGGGGGAAATGTATTAATTGAAATAAATATGATTAACTGACGAAGGAACTGCAAACCTAAATGTTAATCTTTTCGTGAAAAATTTGTCCTTGCCGAAACCCGGGATCGAACCAGGGACCTTTAGATCTTCAGTCTAACGCTCTCCCAACTGAGCTATTTCGGCCTTGCAACAAAGTTTCAGTAAAATTGTACAACCCGGATAGTTAAAAAATCAAAATGTATTTATTAATCGCAATATCGGCGAATAAAACTGAGGATAAACTTTTATGAGTTACATATCGAAAAAAAACGAGCTGGTTTTTATATAAAACAAGCGATGGTGGTATAGAGGTTAGCATGGTTGCCTTCCAAGCAGTCGACCCGGGTTCGATTCCCGGCCATCGCATATTGATATTTTGAACACATTTCTATTTTAAAAAATAATAGTAATAATTTATTGGTATAAAAAATAATCGAGCCTACCAGGGATCGAACCTGGAATCTTCTGCTTCCCATGAGAATCTGACCGTAGGCAGACGCGTTATCCATTGCGCCACAGGCCCTCGAATTAAGTGCAAAAGTCATTGAATGATTTGGTTTTTCAAATAGTTTGTGGATTTGAATAACGGAAATAGTTCAATTCGTTTACTGTTTTCCAGAATAAAACTCTGGATACGTACGAATGGCCTGCCATATGCTACTCTAAAGACTAAAAACTAATGTATGGAGAAGCAGGGTATCGATCCCTGTACCCTTCGCATGCTAAGCGAATACTCTACCATCTGAGCTACATCCCCGGTTGTGGCGTTAAAGGATGAAAAATAGAACAACATCATGACTTATTTTTTCATGAAAGAAAACGTTTATATTTAGAAAATGCCTTCTTTTGAGGTTGATTTCGTAATTAAAATTTGAAATAAAAGTTTTTTGACAAAAAAGTATAACAATATACAAAGAAAGTTAAGATTTTTCAAGAGTCTGAGGCCCGGTTAGCTCAGTTGGTAGAGCGCGGGACTTTTATTCCTGAGGTCGAGGGTTCAAGTCCCTCATCGGGCGGTAGAGTTGTGTTATAGTTCTGATTTTGGTTCCATCCTGCTGATTGTATTAATTTAAAACTGAACGGAAGAGTGTAAAACATCAATGTTAGCTTCCCATACCGGGAATCGAACCCGAGCCTCCTGGGTGAAAGCCAGGTATCCTAGCCACTAGACCATATGGGAATATACGTTTCTTCAAATGCTGATTTTGTAACATTGACCAAAGATTTACAAATAAGCTGTTACCCAACAAATTCTACGCTTACATTTCCTTCTATTTTTCCCCGCCCAATTAACAGCCTCTGTGGCGCAATTGGCTAGCGCGTTCGGCTGTTACCCAAATGAGATGCCGTTTGTAAGGAAGAAACCGGAAGGCTGGTGGTTCGAGCCTACCAAGGGGCGTTAATTTTTTTTTTATAAATCCCAAACTGGCAAGACTCCACACCGGAGTGGAAACTGTGGTCTAGAAAACAAAGAGCATGGACACTCGAATAATCCCCAATGTATAGAGTTATTATCCCATGAAATATTAAATCACTTGTGAGCAGAGTGGCGCAGCGGAAGCGTGCAGGGCCCATAACCCAGAGGTCCGTAGATCGAAACTACGCTCTGCTAGATTTTTGTTTTCATTGTATCTAAAATACAACTATTTTAATGGTAGTTTTAGCATGATTGGCCTTCTTAGCTCAGTGGTAGAGCACTAGTCTTGTAAACTAGGGGTCGACAGTTCAATTCTGCCAGAGGGCATCGCATTTTCTTAGGTACAAACAATTTCTTTTCAATCTAAATTTATACCAATAATTACACCAAAAGTTAATCGAATCACCGTTCAAAGTATACAGAGTGCTTTCCGGATCAACTCCTTTGAAGGAAGAAAGTTGATTGCATGGAAAATTGTTCTAGCGAGCGAAGCGAGCGACGAACAATTCGCCTTTGAAGCTATCGAGACCATTCTGAAAAGTAGACTATCTCATTTCTACATTTTTAAATTCCAAAGAAAAAGAAAAACTATTTCAATTGCCATTACAGGTCACAGCGAGATTCGAACTCGCGATCTCCTGCTTACTAGGCAGGCGCTTTAACCAACTAAGCCATGCGACCCATATATACTTGATGCTGTAATCGAATCAAATTTTAAACACATTTTCTTATAATTCTATTATTATGAATCAGGTTTTTATTTGGATTTTTGCGTCAACAGATTACACGCACAAATTGGCACATTGGGCCGTCGATAGCTCAGTTGGTAGAGCGGTGGACTGTAGAGGGATATAGGAATCCATAGGTCGCTGGTTCAACTCCGGCTCGACGGAAAGATTTTTTTTCATGCAATGTTGCTATAGCTCTATTCCCCTGTCTTTATGCAATCCTTCACAAACAGGGCTGCCAGGGTTGAAACATTTCTGCGCATGCCAAAATTTAGATCATGGGTTAGAATAGGCTTCACCTATACAGTCTTGTTTTATTTATCTTATCAAATCGACCGTTTGATTGCGAGGAAAACGTTATTTCAACCGCACAAAAATTGCCAAATCAGTCGATAAGCATCGATGGTTCAGTGGTAGAATGCTCGCCTGCCACGCGGGCGGCCCGGGTTCGATTCCCGGTCGATGCAAATTTTTTCCCCCTAAAAAACACTTAGTCGTTTAACACCGCTCCATTCAAATCATACCATAACCTTTCTTTCTAGTGTTTTTGGCATTACTTTCCAGTAAGGCTGTTTTTGTTTGAACCAATACCGCAGTGATTACCACTTTGGCCTAACATTAAGTGTATCACTCGTTTAAAAAAAATTTACTTGAGGAATGATCAGCTTATCAAAATTTAAAAAAAAAGAAACATTAACAAGGATGAATAGAATAACGACCTTTATAGGTAAAATGTAAATTGATCTCGACGTGATTTGAACACGCAACCTCCTGATCTGGAGTCAGGCGCGCTGCCGTTGCGCCACGAAATCCTTGTTGAAATTGATACCAAGTTTGCATAATAGCAGTACATAACAAATTTTTTTTCAATAAAACTTATACTTAACAGTTCATAGACAGCGTTTCCATAGTGTAGTGGTTATCACGTCGGCCTAACACGCTGAAGGTCCTCAGTTCGATCCTGGGTGGAAACAGTGTATATAGCTTTTTCGACTTGCAGCTTTTTTTATTCTTTTTAAGAAATAAATAATTCACTAAAGTAAATAATACAGTAAACCCCGGATTTTCTTAAAACCTGATTTAAATAAGTAAGATAATATTTGGCGGGATTGATTTGTCGCTACTTTTTCCAGTCTCAAGTAGGAGATGGTGCAAACTTTCACCACCCAAGGCAGAGAACGGACACATAGTTCTCTATAAGCTTTGTCGTCCATACTTTTTGCATTTACCATTTGAGTGATACTCGTTTTATATTCAGGGGAGACAGATAACCTAAAAAATTGAAAGAGAATTTTACTACAGACATTATACGACATGGATTGGCCAAGAACCCCCAATGAAGTTTTTCTATTGTTTCGACTTTGTATAAAATTGGAATAACAGTTGATCACCTCAGTGAATCTGAAATCAGTCTGTGATAAGATGATGGCAAAGTTCCTTCATTCATCACTCTAGTTTTCCTTCATCCAACGGACAAATCTTTCGCCTTTTACTAAAGATTTCCGTGGAGGAAAATACTCACAGAGTTTAAATCTCTATTTTTTGGCTGGCCTGTTGTTTTCACTAGGCTTAAAATACTAATGAAAAATAAGTACTACATAAATAGGAAAAAGAACCAAATATTTGTTTTCTAAACACAACTTGGAAATACGGTTGATTTTGTTAATAAATACATTGAAAAAAACCAAGTAGAGAGGGGTATAAAAATGTAACTAAATTCCGACAAAATACTCAAGTTGTACCACTTTTTAAAACGGTATAGTCTTCTAGGTGAAGGTTGTTCTCAATTAGAGCTATGTAATATGTTTTTCAACACAGGGAAGAGAAATTGAAAAACAATGGCCCGTAAGAGGATCGAACTCATGACCTCCGCGTTATTAGCACGGCGCTCTAACCAACTGAACTAACAGGCCACTAATATGATGGATAGCTCAGATGTAATATCAAGTTGCCTTTGAAATGTATTAATTGAAATAAATATGATTAACTGACGAAGGAACTGCAAACCTAAATGTTAATCTTTTCGTGAAAAATTTGTCCTTGCCGAAACCCGGGATCGAACCAGGGACCTTTAGATCTTCAGTCTAACGCTCTCCCAACTGAGCTATTTCGGCCTTGCAACAAAGTTTCAGTAAAATTGTACAACCCGGATAGTTAAAAAATCAAAATGTATTTATTAATCGCAATATCGGCGAATAAAACTGAGGATAAACTTTTATGAGTTACATATCGAAAAAAAACGAGCTGGTTTTTATATAAAACAAGCGATGGTGGTATAGAGGTTAGCATGGTTGCCTTCCAAGCAGTCGACCCGGGTTCGATTCCCGGCCATCGCATATTGATATTTTGAACACATTTCTATTTTAAAAAATAATAGTAATAATTTATTGGTATAAAAAATAATCGAGCCTACCAGGGATCGAACCTGGAATCTTCTGCTTCCCATGAGAATCTGACCGTAGGCAGACGCGTTATCCATTGCGCCACAGGCCCTCGAATTAAGTGCAAAAGTCATTGAATGATTTGGTTTTTCAAATAGTTTGTGGATTTGAATAACGGAAATAGTTCAATTCGTTTACTGTTTTCCAGAATAAAACTCTGGATACGTACGAATGGCCTGCCATATGCTACTCTAAAGACTAAAAACTAATGTATGGAGAAGCAGGGTATCGATCCCTGTACCCTTCGCATGCTAAGCGAATACTCTACCATCTGAGCTACATCCCCGGTTGTGGCGTTAAAGGATGAAAAATAGAACAACATCATGACTTATTTTTTCATGAAAGAAAACGTTTATATTTAGAAAATGCCTTCTTTTGAGGTTGATTTCGTAATTAAAATTTGAAATAAAAGTTTTTTGACAAAAAAGTATAACAATATACAAAGAAAGTTAAGATTTTTCAAGAGTCTGAGGCCCGGTTAGCTCAGTTGGTAGAGCGCGGGACTTTTATTCCTGAGGTCGAGGGTTCAAGTCCCTCATCGGGCGGTAGAGTTGTGTTATAGTTCTGATTTTGGTTCCATCCTGCTGATTGTATTAATTTAAAACTGAACGGAAGAGTGTAAAACATCAATGTTAGCTTCCCATACCGGGAATCGAACCCGAGCCTCCTGGGTGAAAGCCAGGTATCCTAGCCACTAGACCATATGGGAATATACGTTTCTTCAAATGCTGATTTTGTAACATTGACCAAAGATTTACAAATAAGCTGTTACCCAACAAATTCTACGCTTACATTTCCTTCTATTTTTCCCCGCCCAATTAACAGCCTCTGTGGCGCAATTGGCTAGCGCGTTCGGCTGTTACCCAAATGAGATGCCGTTTGTAAGGAAGAAACCGGAAGGCTGGTGGTTCGAGCCTACCAAGGGGCGTTAATTTTTTTTTTATAAATCCCAAACTGGCAAGACTCCACACCGGAGTGGAAACTGTGGTCTAGAAAACAAAGAGCATGGACACTCGAATAATCCCCAATGTATAGAGTTATTATCCCATGAAATATTAAATCACTTGTGAGCAGAGTGGCGCAGCGGAAGCGTGCAGGGCCCATAACCCAGAGGTCCGTAGATCGAAACTACGCTCTGCTAGATTTTTTGTTTTCATTGTATCTAAAATACAACTATTTTAATGGTAGTTTTAGCATGATTGGCCTTCTTAGCTCAGTGGTAGAGCACTAGTCTTGTAAACTAGGGGTCGACAGTTCAATTCTGCCAGAGGGCATCGCATTTTCTTAGGTACAAACAATTTCTTTTCAATCTAAATTTATACCAATAATTACACCAAAAGTTAATCGAATCACCGTTCAAAGTATACAGAGTGCTTTCCGGATCAACTCCTTTGAAGGAAGAAAGTTGATTGCATGGAAAATTGTTCTAGCGAGCGAAGCGAGCGACGAACAATTCGCCTTTGAAGCTATCGAGACCATTCTGAAAAGTAGACTATCTCATTTCTACATTTTTAAATTCCAAAGAAAAAGAAAAACTATTTCAATTGCCATTACAGGTCACAGCGAGATTCGAACTCGCGATCTCCTGCTTACTAGGCAGGCGCTTTAACCAACTAAGCCATGCGACCCATATATACTTGATGCTGTAATCGAATCAAATTTTAAACACATTTTCTTATAATTCTATTATTATGAATCAGGTTTTTATTTGGATTTTTGCGTCAACAGATTACACGCACAAATTGGCACATTGGGCCGTCAATAGCTCAGTTGGTAGAGCGGTGGACTGTAGAGGGATATAGGAATCCATAGGTCGCTGGTTCAACTCCGGCTCGACGGAAAGATTTTTTTTCACGCAATGTTGCTATAGCTCTATTCCCCTGTCTTTATGCAATCCTTCACAAACAGGGCTGCCAGGGTTGAAACATTTCTGCGCATGCCAAAATTTAGATCATGGGTTAGAATAGGCTTCACCTATACAGTCTTGTTTTATTTATCTTATCAAATCGACCGTTTGATTGCGAGGAAAACGTTATTTCAACCGCACAAAAATTGCCAAATCAGTCGATAAGCATCGATGGTTCAGTGGTATTCGGTGTTTATTGTTCTCCAAAGGGGAGGAAACATGTATGGCTTGAGGGTGTTTACATTTTGCGAATACGGTAACAATAGCTTGGGGCTGTTTACATTTTACGAATGATAGCAAAACAAAATGGCTGAATAGAATGAAAGAGGGCGAAGATTGAAAAAATTCCGAAAAAAGGAAAAAAATGATAAACGAACAGAATTGAAAAAAGTGCACACAAATTATGAAAAAAATACACAGACACTAAATTGAATAATTATGAAAGTACTGAAAAACTACAGGGAAGACTTAGAATGGAAGATAAAGGAGGAAAAATTTGTTCAAAAGTTTTTTTTTTCAAATGAAGAATTTTTTGGGTTTGAAGGAATCAATATAAAGCACACATGTGTTGACAAAAAAAGGAAATGGAATGTTTAAAGGTAAGTTATTAGAAGTTAAAAAATATGTTTTCTCAAAGTTGAAAAGAGAAAAAAGGGGAGAAAAGAATATATTAAAAAATTTTACTCACCTTGGTTTTGCTGTCCGTCTCCATGGATTGTTGTTGGGGACATTGGTGTTGGGATGTCTAGGCTTGGTTCTCCAAGATGGCTGTGAACAATGGCCATTGAGCCCTGGATAGCAGCAAGTCGAGCCTTCTTCCGAAATTTACCCCAAGTTCGGCCATCAATTCCAAGCAAAGAAGAGATGTCGTCGTTCCTGGGGTGCCACGAACCGAGGGAGCCCACAATCAAGGGAAGGATGTTACCAAGGGTCATGTACTTGGTAACTTTTCGGTTAAATGCAATTTCAAGATTTCCCTCGTTATCGTATGGGACGTTTACGTCAATGAGGACACGAGAGCCTGAGAGCATAAGCTCGACATCAGGGCGTAAACGTTGACCAGGGACTTCCTTGTTGATTGTTGGGCTTAGACCGTGCTTTCTTAGAAGCTGCTCAAGGAGATCGAGAATTGCGTTGTGCCGCTTAGTAGCTAGAACTAGATTCATCCTACAGTGGTTTAGGACATGAAATCCGTTCTCGTTCTCACGATGGCAATGCCGACACGATTTGTCTTCCATACTACTCCAGGGGTATCCAACAAGTGGAAGGAGATCAAGTCGTGATCTGTGAAGGTATTTCCAGTCAAGGAACGAGAGAGGAGTTTGATATGACAAGAGTTTTGCCATATCCCTGGAAGATGATTCTAAGTTAAGTGTGGCAGCTACTTTTCCTTGGTGTGGTGCTGAGATGAAATCGCGAGTATGGCGTTGGCGGATCGCCTTCCTCAGACCCCTAACTACCTTGACAGGACGAACGGAGACGTCATCAGCGATAATTAAAATGGATTCATCGCCGGATACGTCGATCCTTACGTTCTGTCGCCTGGCAGCTGCACGTGCAAGGGACCAGAGGTTGGAGCCTCCAGAGCCATACCGCATTCGGTAAAGGCCATCCTCGTTCGAGCCTGACAAGTATGCGCTTAGCGGGAGAGGATTGTCTTCATTGTCCCGAAATCCCCTTCTGATTGTGTCTCTGAGTTGGCACCATGACATTCCCTTTACTACATCATCCTTGCTTGACAAAAGTTGGACAGCTCTAGCGATGGTCCAAATGTCTGCGTCATCAGAAAGGCTACATGTCCCAAGGCCGCCCACACAACGATCAGCATAGAAAAATGACTTGACTGTTTGGTTCGGAACGTTGCAAATGCGGCCAAGGAACTTTCTGCTTTCTGTGTCCAATTTTGTAAGCACATCCTTCAATACTCTGCCAGTGGAGAGATGATGAGAAAGGGAAGGAAGAAGGTGACTACGGAATACTTCCAATTTTTGCCATGGTGCCAAGAGGGAGTCAGCAATTTTGTCAAGGTTTGCAATCAACTCTGTTGGGGGTCGGAATCTAAGTTTGGCACCGATTGGGGTTCCAAGGTAGATTTCGTGTTCATCTGGTGCTAAGCAGCGGATTGGTCTTCCACTTACTGTCAAGCCTGCTTCTGTAGGTTTTCGATTGATCAAAACTAGGCATGCACATTTTTCCGAGTTAAAGCAAAGGCCCAAATCAGAAGCTGCTGTTGAAATTTCGTCAATAACTCTCTGCAGTTCTTCAACTGAAGAGGAAAGGACCGCAATGTCATCAGCATACACGGTTGTTTTAAGAAGTCGGGCAAAAATGGGAAAGCCATAGTTTAGATCAGATTTTGCAACACGAAGAAGAGGCTCTCCAGCAAGGTTATACACCGTTGTACTTAAAGGGTCACCCTGGAGAATACCGGAGGAAGGCTCAACCTTCACAGTTTTTTCTCCAACTAAAAAATCCATGATATTTTTCTTGTATATATCCCGCATTATTTGTCGAAGTGACATAGGGATAGGGATTGATTCAAATAATTCATAAAGGACATCGTGTGGAACAGAACCAAATGCATTGCGAAAATCAATCCAAGCAGCAGCTAAACCTTTGCGCTTTGTCTTTGCATCCTCCACTGCTGTTTGGAGTAAATGGGTATGTTCCTGTATCCCATTAACACCTGGAAGGAATCCTTTTTGTTCCGGTGACAACCATCCAAGTGAGGATGCAACAGAGCAAAGACGTTGATTTATGACTGAAGAGAAAAGCTTGTAGGTTGTGGAGAGAAGAGAGATAGGGCGATAGTTTGAATAGTCATCTGTCGATCCCTTTTTGTAGATAGGGATTGTTTTACTGCCACGCCAAGCATCCGGGATGCCAAGCCTCCAGACTGCTTCAAAAATCGCCTCTAATAGGTTGGCATCGGGGTCAAGGGATCTCAAATGGCGATATTCAAGCCCATCAAGCCCCGGTGCTGTGTTTGTTGTACGCCTCAGCTTCAATTCAATCTCTTCTCTTGATGGTGGTCGATCAAGATAAGCCATTTGCTCTTCATTTGGTTCCCTCCAGTTACAAGAGTCGTACAGGTTTCTGGCCCTTCCGCACTGCTCAGGCGATGTAGGTTGCCTTTCAGAAGTTTTTTTCAAAAAATCAGAAGCAGCTTCAAAGCTTCCAGTGTAAGGAGGGGATTTTTCTCCTAAAACCTGTCGGACAGCTTTTTTAGGGTAAAGATAAAACATTCGCTGAATCCTCTTAGCTTCATCTGGCCTTTTCCTTCGCTGCCTGGCTCTTTGCATTTGTCTAGACTGGTTACGGCGAGTTTTTTTCACTCGTTCATTGATAGATCTTTTTTCAAATGAATCTTCAACCGATTCAGCTGTGGTAACACGCCTTAACCAGTCAGCACAACATCTGTTCAAGACATCTGAGAGGTCATTAAGAGATTCACAACCTCTAAAGCAAGGAGCCCAGAGCTGCGGAAAAGTTCTACTAGCCTCGTCAAAGCGTTGATTCTCTTGGTGATTCTCAGGTGGTATTCGGTGTGTATTGTTCTCCAATAGGGAGCAAACATGTATGGCTTGAGGCTGTTTACAATTTTTTGAATACGGTGACAATAGCTTGGGGCTGTTTACATTTTAAGAATAGTAGCAAAACATGATGAATAAATGGACAATCAAAACAAAATGAGTAAACACAGAAAAGAAATAGATTGATAGAAAAAACATCTAGAAGAAATATTCAGAAAATACACACAAATTATGCAACGAAAAAAACATTTAATGAAATTAACTTCATGGATTCAAAATTATGCATGGGGACACTGAAAATAGAGAGAATTAAGAGGTTTGTGAATTTAAAGGAAAACAAAAAACACGACAGATAATCAAAAATCCATAAAAAAATTGAAAAAACATCAGAAAATGGAATGGGGAAAATGCGCTTAAGAAAACAACATTTATGAAAAAGGGGAAAAAAATGATGGGAAAAGTAAAGTTATGAAATAATTTTTTTTCACTCACCCAGGTTGTTTTGGTCAGCTTCGTGGATCCTCGTTGGGAAATCTGCTTCTTGGATGTCCACTTCTCGTCCACCGATGTGATCATAGATGATGGCCATTGATCCCTGGATGGCTGCTAGTCTTGCCTTCTTTCGAAAAAGTCCCCAAGTACGGCCATCGATCCCCAGCAACGAACGGATGTCGTCGTTCCTTGGGTGCCAGGAACCAAGGGAACCAACCACCAAGGGAAGGATGTTTCCAAGAGTCATGTACTTGGTTACCTTTCGATTGAAAGCAATCTCAAGGTTACCGACGTTATCGTAGGGAACGTTAACATCGATCAGGACACGCGATCCAGAGATAATAAGCTCAACATCAGGACGCAAGCGTTGTCCAAGAACAGGTTTGTTAATGGTAGGGGATAAGCCATGCTTTCTTAGTAATTTTTCAAGAAGTTCGAGAATGGAATCATGCCGTTTTGTGGATAAATTTAGATTCATAACGCAATGATTCAAGACATGAAAACCATTCTCGTTTTCTCTATGGCAATGGCGACACGACTTGTCCCCCAATCCACTCCAAGGATAACCAACAAGAGGAAGGAGGTCAAGCCTTGAACGGTGGAGATACTTCCAGTCACCGTGGGAGAGCTGGGTGTGACATGAGATGAGTTTCGACATGTCTTTGGAGGATGAGTCTAGATCAAGTGCTTCAGCCACCTTTCCTTGGTGAGGGGCTGCTAAGAAGTCACGGGTATGGCGTTGGCGAATTGCCTTCCTTAGGCCCCTTACTGCCTTGACTGGACGGACGGAGACGTCATCGGCGATAACTAAAATAGACTCTTCGCCGGATACATCAATCCGTACATCCTGTCGTCTGGCAGCTGCTCGTGCAAGGGACCAGAGGTTGGATCCTCCGGTGCCATACCGCATTCGGTAAAGGCCTTCTTCGTTGGAGCCGGAAAGGTATCCACCGATCGGAAGAGGGTTTTCGTTGTCACGAAAACCTCTTCTGATGGTTTCACGAAGTTGGCACCAGGAAATACCTCGAACCACATCATCTTTGCTAGAAAGGAGCTGGACTGCTCGAGCAATAGTCCAGACATCAGCGTCGTCAGAAAGACTGCAAGTTCCAAGGCCTCCAACCCGACGATCAGCGTAAAAGAACGACTTGATTGCCTGGTTGGGGACGTTGCTGATGTGTCCGAGAAATTTCCGGCATTCTGTGTCTAAATTAATGAGGACATCCTTCAGCACTCTACCAGTTGAGAGATGGTGAGAGAGGGAAGGAAGAAGGTGACTTCTAAAAATTTCAAGCTTCTGCCATGGAGCCAACAGGGAAGCAGAAAGCCTATCGAGATTTTTTATCAATTCATTTGGTGGCCGAAATCTGAGGTTTCCTCCAATTGGAGTGCCAAGGTAGATTCTTGCTCCTCAGGACGCAAACAGTGAATTGGGTTTCCATTCACAGTTAAGTTTGCTTCCTGAGGTTTACCGTTGATAAAAACAAGACAAGCACACTTCTCTGGATTGAATTCAAGGCCCAAATCAGCAGCAGCGGATGCAATACGGTCAATAACAGTCTGCAACTCCTCCACTGAAGTGGAGACCACCGCAATGTCATCAGCATATATAGTTGCTTTAAGCTGACGAGCAAAAAAAGGGTAACCGAAATTATCTCCTGATTTTGCCGCGCGAATAAGTGGCTCTGCAGCGAGATTGTAGGCTGTTGCGCTTAGGGGATCTCCTTGCTTGACTCCACAAGTGGGCATAACTTTAACTATTTTTTCCCCTACTATAAAATCCATGATGTTGTCTTTGTATATGTCGTGTAGAATATTTCTAAAAGTACCAGGGATTGGAAGGGATTCCACTAACTCGGACAGGGAAGGGTGGGGAACAGAGCCAAAAGCATTCCTCATGTCCATGAAAGCAATTGCCAGACCTTTACGTTTTGTTTTTGCCTCTTCTATTGCTGTTTGCAGGACATGAGTGTGCTCCTGGATCCCCTGCACCCCAGGGAGAAAACCTTTTTGCTCCGGGGAGAGCCATCCAAGGGTCGATGCAATATGGCAAAGGCGTTGGTTTAGCACAGAGGAAAAAATTTTGTAAGTCGTGGAGATTAGTGATATTGGTCGAAAATTAGAGAAGTCATCCGTAGAACCTTTTTTGTAAATAGGAATTGTTCGACAACACCTCCAAGAATCTGGGATACCCAATCTCCACACAACCTCAAAAATTTTTTCCAGAAGAAGAGCTTGAGGGTCAAGAGCTCTCAAATGCCTGTACTCTAAACCATCGGTTCCAGGAGCAGTGTTTGCTGCTCTTCGAAGCTTGGGCTCAATTTCCTCTTTTGATGGTGGTCGGTTTAGTGCAGCTGACTGTTCATTGTCAGGCACTTCCCATTGACAAGATTCATAAAGAGCTCGCGCTCTTCCACTCTGGTCCTCCTGACCCTGCTGGCCCTCATAAGTTGATTTTAAAAATTCCTCAGCAGATTCAAAAGTCCCCGTGTATGGAGGAGAGCGCTCACCTAACACTTCCCGGACAGCTCTTTTGGGATATATATAAAAAAGTCTTTGAATTCGTTTTGCTTCCTCTTTTCTACTTCTTTTTTTTCCTCGCTCTTTGCATCTGTCTTGACTGAGTACGACGAGGATTCTTTGAGCGTTCCTGCGTTTTTTTTTCTTTTGTTGGCTCCTCATGTTTGTCTAAAGCTCTCGCCTTACTCAGCCAATCCTTACAACAGCGATCGAGAACATTGGAAAGGTCAACAAGAGTCTCGCACGCAGTAAAAGAAGGGGCCCAGAGTTGGAAAAAACTTTTTCTTTCCTCCTCGAACCTTTGGTTCTCTATCTGGAGGCCGTCTTGTTGGTTGGGAGCATCAGGGATCGGGGAAGGTGGGGGTGTTGACGAGTATAATCGTGAGCGAGCTTCTTGGGGAGGAAGAGTGTAGAGCCATCCGTCTTCCTGATTTGGCAGTGAAAACACTGACAAACTCCCACTTGTCTCACTTTCCTGGTCTACTGAAATGGGTGAGTTCCTTAAAATTAAGTTAACGGCTGGTGGAGGAGTTTGTTGGAGGGCTTGATCAACTGGAATATCACGCCAAGCGGATTGTTCGGATGAGGAGGTATCATTGTTACTTATTGTTGAAGCCGAGGACTCACTCGATGCAGAAGCTTGGTTTTGGGAAATGTTTTCGTGCTGATGTGGTGCCTCCGGAGGTTGCTGTGCAACCCCCGGATGGTATTTCTTAAAATGAGCATTAAGCTTATGGCCATCAGCCGAATACTCACATAGTGAGCATTTCCACCATCTTTTGAGTCCTCTCAGTCCATGCGACACCTCCAAATGACGAAACATAGACTGCATGACATGGCAGCCAGTTGATCGGTAAACCGTTGGGCATCGGGGGCAGCGACTTGGTACACCTGGATATCTTAGCACTAGCTTGTCACCATTGATCTCAGTAGGAGCAAATACCACGCCAACATCCGCCAAAGAACCAATAGTGATGTTTGAAGTCTCATTAAGTGTCATCCCTAAGGTGCGATCCAAAGAGAGACGGAGACTTTGGTTGATGGAAGGGGCCTCGCATTCCCTAACATGTCGACCGCCAGATGCGTAGCTAGTGAACTCTACCTTGCATTTTGAACAAAAATAGATCGTTTCAAAAGATCTCCATTCAGGTGATGTGTGAAACGATCCAATGTGTCTAGATGCCTGTAAGTGCCGCTGCTCCCCAGTCCAAGGTCCACAACCTTTTACCCCCTGACATCGTTTGTAGCCACAACTAAGGCTTGTGGCCGTTGGAAGTGAGATTCGAATGACTCCATTGCGAGGAAAAACCTTAGCAGTTGGTTGAAGTGCTTGGGCCATGGGGACCCGGAGTCATTCCTCACATCCAACGTTCCACTTGCCCTTGTAGAATTGTAGAACGTGGTTAAAAAAAGACGAACAATTCGGAGACATAAAAATTTGCGACCGAACAGGATGAAGAATGAGGATAGAATAAGGCGGGATTGATTTGTCGCTACTTTTTCCAGTCTCAAGTAGGAGATGGTGCAAACTTTCACCACCCAAGGCAGAGAACGGACACATAGTTCTCTATAAGCTTTGTCGTCCATACTTTTTGCATTTACCATTTGAGTGATACTCGTTTTATATTCAGGGGAGACAGATAACCTAAAAAATTGAAAGAGAATTTTACTACAGACATTATACGACATGGATTGGCCAAGAACCCCCAATGAAGTTTTTCTATTGTTTCGACTTTGTATAAAATTGGAATAACAGTTGATCACCTCAGTGAATCTGAAATCAGTCTGTGATAAGATGATGGCAAAGTTCCTTCATTCATCACTCTAGTTTTCCTTCATCCAACGGACAAATCTTTCGCCTTTTACTAAAGATTTCCGTGGAGGAAAATACTCACAGAGTTTAAATCTCTATTTTTTGGCTGGCCTGTTGTTTTCACTAGGCTTAAAATACTAATGAAAAATAAGTACTACATAAATAGGAAAAAGAACCAAATATTTGTTTTCTAAACACAACTTGGAAATACGGTTGATTTTGTTAATAAATACATTGAAAAAAACCAAGTAGAGAGGGGTATAAAAATGTAACTAAATTCCGACAAAATACTCAAGTTGTACCACTTTTTAAAACGGTATAGTCTTCTAGGTGAAGGTTGTTCTCAATTAGAGCTATGTAATATGTTTTTCAACACAGGGAAGAGAAATTGAAAAACAATGGCCCGTAAGAGGATCGAACTCATGACCTCCGCGTTATTAGCACGGCGCTCTAACCAACTGAGCTAACAGGCCACTAATATGATGGATAGCTCAGATGTAATAACAAGTTGCCTTTGAAATGTATTAATTGAAATAAATATGATTAACTGACGAAGGAACTGCAAACCTAAATGTTAATCTTTTCGTGAAAAATTTGTCCTTGCCGAAACCCGGGATCGAACCAGGGACCTTTAGATCTTCAGTCTAACGCTCTCCCAACTGAGCTATTTCGGCCTTCCAACAAAGTTTCAGTAAAATTGTACAACCCGGATAGTTAAAAAATAATAGTAATAATTTATTGGTATAAAAAATAATCGAGCCTACCAGGGATCGAACCTGGAATCTTCTGCTTCCCATGAGAATCTGACCGTAGGCAGACGCGTTATCCATTGCGCCACAGGCCCTCGAATTAAGTGCAAAAGTCATTGAATGATTTGGTTTTTCAAATAGTTTGTGGATTTGAATAACGGAAATAGTTCAATTCGTTTACTGTTTTCCAGAATAAAACTCTGGATACGTACGAATGGCCTGCCATATGCTACTCTAAAGACTAAAAACTAATGTATGGAGAAGCAGGGTATCGATCCCTGTACCCTTCGCATGCTAAGCGAATACTCTACCATCTGAGCTACATCCCCGGTTGTGGCGTTAAAGGATGAAAAATAGAACAACATCATGACTTATTTTTTCATGAAAGAAAACGTTTATATTTAGAAAATGCCTTCTTTTGAGGTTGATTTCGTAATTAAAATTTGAAATAAAAGTTTTTTGACAAAAAAGTATAACAATATACAAAGAAAGTTAAGATTTTTCAAGAGTCTGAGGCCCGGTTAGCTCAGTTGGTAGAGCGCGGGACTTTTAATCCTGAGGTCGAGGGTTCAAGTCCCTCATCGGGCGGTAGAGTTGTGTTATAGTTCTGATTTTGGTTCCATCCTGCTGATTGTATTAATTTAAAACTGAACGGAAGAGTGTAAAACATCAATGTTAGCTTCCCATACCGGGAATCGAACCCGAGCCTCCTGGGTGAAAGCCAGGTATCCTAGCCACTAGACCATATGGGAATATACGTTTCTTCAAATGCTGATTTTGTAACATTGACCAAAGATTTACAAATAAGCTGTTACCCAACAAATTCTACGCTTACATTTCCTTCTATTTTTCCCCGCCCAATTAACAGCCTCTGTGGCGCAATTGGCTAGCGCGTTCGGCTGTTACCCAAATGAGATGCCGTTTGTAAGGAAGAAACCGGAAGGCTGGTGGTTCGAGCCCACCCAGGGGCGTTAATTTTTTTTTTATAAATCCCAAACTGGCAAGACTCCACACCGGAGTGGAAACTGTGGTCTAGAAAACAAAGAGCATGGACACTCGAATAATCCCCAATGTATAGAGTTATTATCCCATGAAATATTAAATCACTTGTGAGCAGAGTGGCGCAGCGGAAGCGTGCTGGGCCCATAACCCAGAGGTCCGTAGATCGAAACTACGCTCTGCTAGATTGTTTTCATTGTATCTAAAATACAACTATTTTAATGGTAGTTTTAGCATGATTGGCCTTCTTAGCTCAGTGGTAGAGCACTAGTCTTGTAAACTAGGGGTCGACAGTTCAATTCTGCCAGAGGGCATCGCATTTTCTTAGGTACAAACAATTTCTTTTCAATCTAAATTTATACCAATAATTACACCAAAAGTTAATCGAATCACCGTTCAAAGTATACAGAGTGCTTTCCGGATCAACTCCTTTGAAGGAAGAAAGTTGATTGCATGGAAAATTGTTCTAGCGAGCGAAGCGAGCGACGAACAATTCGCCTTTGAAGCTATCGAGACCATTCTGAAAAGTAGACTATCTCATTTCTACATTTTTAAATTCCAAAGAAAAAGAAAAACTATTTCAATTGCCATTACAGGTCACAGCGAGATTCGAACTCGCGATCTCCTGCTTACTAGGCAGGCGCTTTAACCAACTAAGCCATGCGACCCATATATACTTGATGCTGTAATCGAATCAAATTTTAAACACATTTTCTTATAATTCTATTATTATGAATCAGGTTTTTATTTGGATTTTTGCGTCAACAGATTACACGCACAAATTGGCACATTGGGCCGTCGATAGCTCAGTTGGTAGAGCGGTGGACTGTAGAGGGATATAGGAATCCATAGGTCGCTGGTTCAACTCCGGCTCGACGGAAAGATTTTTTTTCATGCAATGTTGCTATAGCTCTATTCCCCTGTCTTTATGCAATCCTTCACAAACAGGGCTGCCAGGGTTGAAACATTTCTGCGCATGCCAAAATTTAGATCATGGGTTAGAATAGGCTTCACCTATACAGTCTTGTTTTATTTATCTTATCAAATCGACCGTTTGATTGCGAGGAAAACGTTATTTCAACCGCACAAAAATTGCCAAATCAGTCGATAAGCATCGATGGTTCAGTGGTATTCGGTGTTTATTGTTCTCCAAAGGGGAGGAAACATGTATGGCTTGAGGGTGTTTACATTTTGCGAATACGGTAACAATAGCTTGGGGCTGTTTACATTTTACGAATGATAGCAAAACAAAATGGCTGAATAGAATGAAAGAGGGCGAAGATTGAAAAAATTTCGAAAAAAGGAAAAAAATGATAAACGAACAGAATTGAAAAAAGTGCACACAAATTATGAAAAAAATACACAGACACTAAATTGAATAATTATGAAAGTACTGAAAAACTACAGGGAAGACTTAGAATGGAAGATAAAGGAGGAAAAATTTGTTCAAAAGTTTTTTTTTCAAATGAAGAATTTTTTGGGTTTGAAGGAATCAATATAAAGCACACATGTGTTGACAAAAAAAGGAAATGGAATGTTTAAAGGTAAGTTATTAGAAGTTAAAAAATATGTTTTCTCAAAGTTGAAAAGAGAAAAAAGGGGAGAAAAGAATATATTAAAAAATTTTACTCACCTTGGTTTTGCTGTCCGTCTCCATGGATTGTTGTTGGGGACATTGGTGTTGGGATGTCTAGGCTTGGTTCTCCAAGATGGCTGTGAACAATGGCCATTGAGCCCTGGATAGCAGCAAGTCGAGCCTTCTTCCGAAATTTACCCCAAGTTCGGCCATCAATTCCAAGCAAAGAAGAGATGTCGTCGTTCCTGGGGTGCCACGAACCGAGGGAGCCCACAATCAAGGGAAGGATGTTACCAAGGGTCATGTACTTGGTAACTTTTCGGTTAAATGCAATTTCAAGATTTCCCTCGTTATCGTATGGGACGTTTACGTCAATGAGGACACGAGAGCCTGAGAGCATAAGCTCGACATCAGGGCGTAAACGTTGACCAGGGACTTCCTTGTTGATTGTTGGGCTTAGACCGTGCTTTCTTAGAAGCTGCTCAAGGAGATCGAGAATTGCGTTGTGCCGCTTAGTAGCTAGAACTAGATTCATCCTACAGTGGTTTAGGACATGAAATCCGTTCTCGTTCTCACGATGGCAATGCCGACACGATTTGTCTTCCATACTACTCCAGGGGTATCCAACAAGTGGAAGGAGATCAAGTCGTGATCTGTGAAGGTATTTCCAGTCAAGGAACGAGAGAGGAGTTTGATATGACAAGAGTTTTGCCATATCCCTGGAAGATGATTCTAAGTTAAGTGTGGCAGCTACTTTTCCTTGGTGTGGTGCTGAGATGAAATCGCGAGTATGGCGTTGGCGGATCGCCTTCCTCAGACCCCTAACTACCTTGACAGGACGAACGGAGACGTCATCAGCGATAATTAAAATGGATTCATCGCCGGATACGTCGATCCTTACGTTCTGTCGCCTGGCAGCTGCACGTGCAAGGGACCAGAGGTTGGAGCCTCCAGAGCCATACCGCATTCGGTAAAGGCCATCCTCGTTCGAGCCTGACAAGTATGCGCTTAGCGGGAGAGGATTGTCTTCATTGTCCCGAAATCCCCTTCTGATTGTGTCTCTGAGTTGGCACCATGACATTCCCTTTACTACATCATCCTTGCTTGACAAAAGTTGGACAGCTCTAGCGATGGTCCAAATGTCTGCGTCATCAGAAAGGCTACATGTCCCAAGGCCGCCCACACAACGATCAGCATAGAAAAATGACTTGACTGTTTGGTTCGGAACGTTGCAAATGCGGCCAAGGAACTTTCTGCTTTCTGTGTCCAATTTTGTAAGCACATCCTTCAATACTCTGCCAGTGGAGAGATGATGAGAAAGGGAAGGAAGAAGGTGACTACGGAATACTTCCAATTTTTGCCATGGTGCCAAGAGGGAGTCAGCAATTTTGTCAAGGTTTGCAATCAACTCTGTTGGGGGTCGGAATCTAAGTTTGGCACCGATTGGGGTTCCAAGGTAGATTTCGTGTTCATCTGGTGCTAAGCAGCGGATTGGTCTTCCACTTACTGTCAAGCCTGCTTCTGTAGGTTTTCGATTGATCAAAACTAGGCATGCACATTTTTCCGAGTTAAAGCAAAGGCCCAAATCAGAAGCTGCTGTTGAAATTTCGTCAATAACTCTCTGCAGTTCTTCAACTGAAGAGGAAAGGACCGCAATGTCATCAGCATACACGGTTGTTTTAAGAAGTCGGGCAAAAATGGGAAAGCCATAGTTTAGATCAGATTTTGCAACACGAAGAAGAGGCTCTCCAGCAAGGTTATACACCGTTGTACTTAAAGGGTCACCCTGGAGAATACCGGAGGAAGGCTCAACCTTCACAGTTTTTTCTCCAACTAAAAAATCCATGATATTTTTCTTGTATATATCCCGCATTATTTGTCGAAGTGACATAGGGATAGGGATTGATTCAAATAATTCATAAAGGACATCGTGTGGAACAGAACCAAATGCATTGCGAAAATCAATCCAAGCAGCAGCTAAACCTTTGCGCTTTGTCTTTGCATCCTCCACTGCTGTTTGGAGTAAATGGGTATGTTCCTGTATCCCATTAACACCTGGAAGGAATCCTTTTTGTTCCGGTGACAACCATCCAAGTGAGGATGCAACAGAGCAAAGACGTTGATTTATGACTGAAGAGAAAAGCTTGTAGGTTGTGGAGAGAAGAGAGATAGGGCGATAGTTTGAATAGTCATCTGTCGATCCCTTTTTGTAGATAGGGATTGTTTTACTGCCACGCCAAGCATCCGGGATGCCAAGCCTCCAGACTGCTTCAAAAATCGCCTCTAATAGGTTGGCATCGGGGTCAAGGGATCTCAAATGGCGATATTCAAGCCCATCAAGCCCCGGTGCTGTGTTTGTTGCACGCCTCAGCTTCAATTCAATCTCTTCTCTTGATGGTGGTCGATCAAGATAAGCCATTTGCTCTTCATTTGGTTCCCTCCAGTTACAAGAGTCGTACAGGTTTCTGGCCCTTCCGCACTGCTCAGGCGATGTAGGTTGCCTTTCAGAAGTTTTTTTCAAAAAATCAGAAGCAGCTTCAAAGCTTCCAGTGTAAGGAGGGGATTTTTCTCCTAAAACCTGTCGGACAGCTTTTTTAGGGTAAAGATAAAACATTCGCTGAATCCTCTTAGCTTCATCTGGCCTTTTCCTTCGCTGCCTGGCTCTTTGCATTTGTCTAGACTGGTTACGGCGAGTTTTTTTCACTCGTTCATTGATAGATCTTTTTTCAAATGAATCTTCAACCGATTCAGCTGTGGTAACACGCCTTAACCAGTCAGCACAACATCTGTTCAAGACATCTGAGAGGTCATTAAGAGATTCACAACCTCTAAAGCAAGGAGCCCAGAGCTGCGGAAAAGTTCTACTAGCCTCGTCAAAGCGTTGATTCTCTTGGTGATTCTCAGGTAGAATGCTCGCCTGCCACGCGGGCGGCCCGGGTTCGATTCCCGGTCGATGCAAATTTTTTCCCCCTAAAAAACACTTAGTCGTTTAACACCGCTCCATTCAAATCATACCATAACCTTTCTTTCTAGTGTTTTTGGCATTACTTTCCAGTAAGGCTGTTTTTGTTTGAACCAATACCGCAGTGATTACCACTTTGGCCTAACATTAAGTGTATCACTCGTTTAAAAAAAAATTTACTTGAGGAATGATCAGCTTATCAAAATTTTAAAAAAAAGAAACATTAACAAGGATGAATAGAATAACGACCTTTATAGGTAAAATGTAAATTGATCTCGACGTGATTTGAACACGCAACCTCCTGATCTGGAGTCAGGCGCGCTGCCGTTGCGCCACGAAATCCTTGTTGAAATTGATACCAAGTTTGCATAATAGCAGTACATAACAAATTTTTTTTTCAATAAAACTTATACTTAACAGTTCATAGACAGCGTTTCCATAGTGTAGTGGTTATCACGTCGGCCTAACACGCTGAAGGTCCTCAGTTCGATCCTGGGTGGAAACAGTGTATATAGCTTTTTCGACTTGCAGCTTTTTTTGTTCTTTTTAAGAAATAAATAATTCACTAAAGTAAATAATACAGTAAACCCCGGATTTTCTTAAAACCTGATTTAAATAAGTAAGATAATATTTGGCGGGATTGATTTGTCGCTACTTTTTCCAGTCTCAAGTAGGAGATGGTGCAAACTTTCACCACCCAAGGCAGAGAACGGACACATAGTTCTCTATAAGCTTTGTCGTCCATACTTTTTGCATTTACCATTTGAGTGATACTCGTTTTATATTCAGGGGAGACAGATAACCTAAAAAATTGAAAGAGAATTTTACTACAGACATTATACGACATGGATTGGCCAAGAACCCCCAATGAAGTTTTTCTATTGTTTCGACTTTGTATAAAATTGGAATAACAGTTGATCACCTCAGTGAATCTGAAATCAGTCTGTGATAAGATGATGGCAAAGTTCCTTCATTCATCACTCTAGTTTTCCTTCATCCAACGGACAAATCTTTCGCCTTTTACTAAAGATTTCCGTGGAGGAAAATACTCACAGAGTTTAAATCTCTATTTTTTGGCTGGCCTGTTGTTTTCACTAGGCTTAAAATACTAATGAAAAATAAGTACTACATAAATAGGAAAAAGAACCAAATATTTGTTTTCTAAACACAACTTGGAAATACGGTTGATTTTGTTAATAAATACATTGAAAAAAACCAAGTAGAGAGGGGTATAAAAATGTAACTAAATTCCGACAAAATACTCAAGTTGTACCACTTTTTAAAACGGTATAGTCTTCTAGGTGAAGGTTGTTCTCAATTAGAGCTATGTAATATGTTTTTCAACACAGGGAAGAGAAATTG
Organism: Chydorus sphaericus; assembly: GCA_030141595.1. Taxonomy (NCBI): domain Eukaryota; kingdom Metazoa; phylum Arthropoda; class Branchiopoda; order Diplostraca; family Chydoridae; genus Chydorus; species Chydorus sphaericus. The sequence continues at coordinate 7,322,430 of CM057926.1, read as the reverse complement.
AAAAACAATGGCCCGTAAGAGGATCGAACTCATGACCTCCGCGTTATTAGCACGGCGCTCTAACCAACTGAGCTAACAGGCCACTAATATGATGGATAGCTCAGATGTAATATCAAGTTGCCTTTGAAATGTATTAATTGAAATAAATATGATTAACTGACGAAGGAACTGCAAACCTAAATGTTAATCTTTTCGTGAAAAATTTGTCCTTGCCGAAACCCGGGATCGAACCAGGGACCTTTAGATCTTCAGTCTAACGCTCTCCCAACTGAGCTATTTCGGCCTTGCAACAAAGTTTCAGTAAAATTGTACAACCCGGATAGTTAAAAAATCAAAATGTATTTATTAATCGCAATATCGGCGAATAAAACTGAGGATAAACTTTTATGAGTTACATATCGAAAAAAAACGAGCTGGTTTTTATATAAAACAAGCGATGGTGGTATAGAGGTTAGCATGGTTGCCTTCCAAGCAGTCGACCCGGGTTCGATTCCCGGCCATCGCATATTGATATTTTGAACACATTTCTATTTTAAAAAATAATAGTAATAATTTATTGGTATAAAAAATAATCGAGCCTACCAGGGATCGAACCTGGAATCTTCTGCTTCCCATGAGAATCTGACCGTAGGCAGACGCGTTATCCATTGCGCCACAGGCCCTCGAATTAAGTGCAAAAGTCATTGAATGATTTGGTTTTTCAAATAGTTTGTGGATTTGAATAACGGAAATAGTTCAATTCGTTTACTGTTTTCCAGAATAAAACTCTGGATACGTACGAATGGCCTGCCATATGCTACTCTAAAGACTAAAAACTAATGTATGGAGAAGCAGGGTATCGATCCCTGTACCCTTCGCATGCTAAGCGAATACTCTACCATCTGAGCTACATCCCCGGTTGTGGCGTTAAAGGATGAAAAATAGAACAACATCATGACTTATTTTTTCATGAAAGAAAACGTTTATATTTAGAAAATGCCTTCTTTTGAGGTTGATTTCGTAATTAAAATTTGAAATAAAAGTTTTTTGACAAAAAAGTATAACAATATACAAAGAAAGTTAAGATTTTTCAAGAGTCTGAGGCCCGGTTAGCTCAGTTGGTAGAGCGCGGGACTTTTAATCCTGAGGTCGAGGGTTCAAGTCCCTCATCGGGCGGTAGAGTTGTGTTATAGTTCTGATTTTGGTTCCATCCTGCTGATTGTATTAATTTAAAACTGAACGGAAGAGTGTAAAACATCAATGTTAGCTTCCCATACCGGGAATCGAACCCGAGCCTCCTGGGTGAAAGCCAGGTATCCTAGCCACTAGACCATATGGGAATATACGTTTCTTCAAATGCTGATTTTGTAACATTGACCAAAGATTTACAAATAAGCTGTTACCCAACAAATTCTACGCTTACATTTCCTTCTATTTTTCCCCGCCCAATTAACAGCCTCTGTGGCGCAATTGGCTAGCGCGTTCGGCTGTTACCCAAATGAGATGCCGTTTGTAAGGAAGAAACCGGAAGGCTGGTGGTTCGAGCCCACCCAGGGGCGTTAATTTTTTTTTTATAAATCCCAAACTGGCAAGACTCCACACCGGAGTGGAAACTGTGGTCTAGAAAACAAAGAGCATGGACACTCGAATAATCCCCAATGTATAGAGTTATTATCCCATGAAATATTAAATCACTTGTGAGCAGAGTGGCGCAGCGGAAGCGTGCTGGGCCCATAACCCAGAGGTCCGTAGATCGAAACTACGCTCTGCTAGATTGTTTTCATTGTATCTAAAATACAACTATTTTAATGGTAGTTTTAGCATGATTGGCCTTCTTAGCTCAGTGGTAGAGCACTAGTCTTGTAAACTAGGGGTCGACAGTTCAATTCTGCCAGAGGGCATCGCATTTTCTTAGGTACAAACAATTTCTTTTCAATCTAAATTTATACCAATAATTACACCAAAAGTTAATCGAATCACCGTTCAAAGTATACAGAGTGCTTTCCGGATCAACTCCTTTGAAGGAAGAAAGTTGATTGCATGGAAAATTGTTCTAGCGAGCGAAGCGAGCGACGAACAATTCGCCTTTGAAGCTATCGAGACCATTCTGAAAAGTAGACTATCTCATTTCTACATTTTTAAATTCCAAAGAAAAAGAAAAACTATTTCAATTGCCATTACAGGTCACAGCGAGATTCGAACTCGCGATCTCCTGCTTACTAGGCAGGCGCTTTAACCAACTAAGCCATGCGACCCATATATACTTGATGCTGTAATCGAATCAAATTTTAAACACATTTTCTTATAATTCTATTATTATGAATCAGGTTTTTATTTGGATTTTTGCGTCAACAGATTACACGCACAAATTGGCACATTGGGCCGTCGATAGCTCAGTTGGTAGAGCGGTGGACTGTAGAGGGATATAGGAATCCATAGGTCGCTGGTTCAACTCCGGCTCGACGGAAAGATTTTTTTTCATGCAATGTTGCTATAGCTCTATTCCCCTGTCTTTATGCAATCCTTCACAAACAGGGCTGCCAGGGTTGAAACATTTCTGCGCATGCCAAAATTTAGATCATGGGTTAGAATAGGCTTCACCTATACAGTCTTGTTTTATTTATCTTATCAAATCGACCGTTTGATTGCGAGGAAAACGTTATTTCAACCGCACAAAAATTGCCAAATCAGTCGATAAGCATCGATGGTTCAGTGGAAATTGTTGTGTATTGTTGTTCTCCAGTAGGGGAGGAAACATGTATGTCCTTAGGCTGTTTACATTTTACGAATTGAAGCAAAACAAAATGGATGAATAAAAGCAAGTAGCATGTATGCTTAAGGCTATTTTGGTAAACATAAATAATTTGGAAATGGCGGCAAAATTTGAAAATTTGAAATGAAGTAGAAAAATTAAGGAAACATACAATTATTGAATACACATAATATAAACATTACATTTTAAATTTAAAAAATCTAAATATAAAGGGGAAAATTATGAATATGATTATGAGCAGTATAATTACAATGAGAAGCACTTAAAATATAGTATGTAAATTAAATGAATGATTGAAGGAGAAAAATTTCTAGGGGTTTTTAAGAGACAAAAAATTTTTGGTTTAACACTGAAGGAAGAAATTTTTTACTAAGGCGGTGAAAAAATCAAAGGAAAAGGGAGAAGGATACATGTTTGGGAAAATGAAAGAGAAAATGAGGGAAAGGAAGGTAATGTGTAAATTGAATGTAATTACTCACCCATATGTTGTTCATCAGCTTCGTGGATCCTCGTTGGGGACATTGGTGTTTGGATGTCCATTTCTTGTTCTCCGATGTGGTTGTAGACAATAGCCATTGAGCCCTGGATTGCTGCCAGTCTCGCCTTTTTTCGAAAAAGTCCCCAAGTACGGCCATCAATCCCAAGCAAGGAACGGATGTCATCGTTCCTTGGGTGCCATGAACCAAGGGAGCCCACGACCAAGGGAAGAATGTTACCAAGGGTCATGTACTTGGTTACTTTTCTATTAAAAGCGATCTCCAGGTTTCCCACGTTATCATAGGGAACGTTTACGTCAATTAGGACGCGAGAGCCGGAGAGCATAAGCTCTACATCGGGACGCAAACGTTGACCAGGGACTTCCTTGTTGATGGTAGGGGCCAGGCCATGTTTTTTTAGAAGTTTTTCGAGAAGATCGAGAATGGCATCATGTCTCTTTGTGGAAAGAGTAAGATTAACAACGCAATGGTTTAAAACGTGAAAACCATTCTCTCTCTCCCGATGACAATGTCGGCAAGACTTGTCTTCGACACCACTCCAGGAGTATCCAACAAGGGGAAGGAGGTCAAGCCGTGATCGATGTAGAAATTTCCAGTCACTGTGAGAAACTTCGGTGTGACAGGAAATAGTTTTTGCTATGTCTTTGGATGTTGAGTCCAAAGCAAGTGCTTCACCAACCTTCCCTTGGTGTGGAGCAGATAAAAAGTCTCGGGTGTGGCGTTGGCGAATCGCCTTCCTAAGGCCCCTTACTACCTTGACTGGACGGACAGAGACGTCATCGGCGATAATTAGAATTGATTCGTCGCCGGATACATCAATCCGTACATCCTGTCGCCTGGCAGCTGCTCGCGCAAGGGACCAGAGGTTGGATCCTCCAGGGCCATACCGCATTCGATAAAGGCCTTCTTCGTTGGAACCAGAAAGGTATTCACCAATCGGGAGGGGGTTTTCGTTTTCACGAAAACCTCTTTTGATGGTGTCACGAAGTTGGCACCAGGAAATTCCTCTAACCCCATCATCTTTGCTGGAAAGAAGCTGGACTGCCCGAGCAATAGTCCAGACATCAGCATCGTCAGAGAGGCTACAAGTGCCAAGCCCACCAACTCGACGATCGGCGTAGAAAAACGACTTGATTGCCTGGTTGGGGACGTTAGTGATGTGGCCGAGAAATTTCCTGCATTCGGTGTCTAATTTGGTAAGTACATCCTTTAGAACTCTACCAGTTGACAAATGGTGAGAAAGAGAAGGAAGGAGATGGCTTCTAAAAATTTCTAGCTTTTGCCATGGAGCCAGCAGCGAAGCAGATAATTTGTCAAGGTTTTTTACCAGCTCATTAGGGGGCCTGAATCTTAGTTTTGCTCCAATTGGAGTACCAAGGTAGAGTTCTTGTTCCTCAGGACGCAAACAGTGAATTGGACTTCCCTCCACCATTATGTTTGCTTCCTGGGGTTTACCGTCGGATAAAACAAGGCAAGTACATTTCCTTGAATTAAAATGGAGGCCCAAATCAGAAGCAGCAGATGCTATTAGATCAAAAACTCTCTGTAACTCTTCCACCGAAGTTGTGAGGACTGCGATGTCGTCAGCATATGCGGTTACTTTGAGTTTTTTAGAAAAAATGGGGTATCCAGTGCTGTTTCCTGATTTGGCTGCTCGAATCAGTGGCTCACTAGCGAGGTTGTAAACCGTTGTGCTTAGGGGATCGCCTTGCTTGACTCCAGAGGTTGGAATTACTTTAACAATTTTTTCCCCGACTAGAAAGTCCATGATGTTATTTTTGTATATGTCATGTAAAATATGTTGGAAAGTTCCAGGGATTGGGAGGGATTCAAATAACTCGGAAAGAGAAGGATGGGGAACCGAACCAAAAGCATTCCTAAAGTCTATCCAACCAATTGCCAAGCCTTTGCGTTTTAGTTTTGCCTCCTCAACTGCCGTTTGAAGTACGTGAGTATGTTCTTGAATCCCCTGAACCCCTGGAAGAAATCCTTTTTGCTCTGTAGAAAGCCAACCAAGGGTTGTTGCAATATTGCAGAGGCGATGGTTTAGAACACCAGAAAAAAGTTTGTAAGTGGTGGAGATTAGGGAAATCGGACGAAAATTAGAGTAGTCATCCGTACATCCTTTCTTGTGTATTGGGATCGTGCGACAGCTCCTCCAAGAGTCAGGGATTCCCAATCTCCACACAGTCTCAAAAATTTTTTCTAAAAGAAGCGCTTGAGGGTCTAGACACCTCAAATGCCGATATTCTAAGCCATCAGCTCCCGGAGCCGTGTTGGTGGCCCGTCTAAGCTTGGCTTCAATTTCTTCTTTTGATGGTGGTCGATTAAGATCATTAACCTGATTCTGGTCAGGTGCTCTCCACTGACACGAGTCATAAAGTGTTCGAGCTTTTCCACACTGGTCCTCTGACACCTGCTGGCCTTCATAAGTTGACCTTAAAAATTCCTCAGCCGAGTCAAAGGAACCAGTATATGGAGGAGAGCGTTCCCCCAGTACTTCGCGGACAGCTCTTTTGGGATAGGTATAAAATAACCTTTGAATTCTTTTTGCTTCTTCTTGCCTATTCTTTTTCTTCCTTGCTCTCTGCATCTGTCTTGACTGAGTACGGCGACGATTGTTTGTGCGCTCTCGAAATGTTTTTTCCTTCTTAGGTTCATCATTTTTGTCCAATGCTCTTGCCCTACTCAGCCAATCCACACAACAGCGATCAAGGACATTTGACAGGTCAACAAGAGACTCACAAGCACTAAAACTAGGGGCCCACAGTTGAAAAAAACTCCTTCCTGCCTCCTCGAATCTTTGGTTTTCTACTTGGAGCAAATCAGGTTCAATAGAATTATCAAGCGTCAAAGAAGCTGGTGGTAAGGAAGGAGTTGATTGTAAAGAAGCTGGATTAGTTGAAGCTGGAGGTGTGGAAAAAGATAGTTGTGACGAGGCTGAACGAGGAGGGAGAGTGTAAAGCCAACCATCTTCCTGATCAGGTAGTGAAAAAATCGAGATGTTTCCGATTGGAGGTGGGCTTCTCAATCCTACGTTAACAGCTAGTGGAGTATTTTCCTGTATTATTTGAATACCTGGACTACCCTGACTTGCAGTTTGCTGTGTTGAGGAGGATTCATTGGAAATTGTTGTGGTAGCTGTGAGATGGCTAGAATCCAAGGACAAACTACCACTTGCCTCACTCCCCTGATTCTCTATTATGGTTGGATTCCTTAAAACTAAGTTAACGGATGGTGGGGGAGTTTGTTGGGGGGCTTGATCAACTGGAGTATCCTGCCATACCGATTGTTGGGCAAAAGAGGTGTCATTGTTACTTGTTGAGGCCGAGGCTGAGGACTCATTCGAATCAGAAGCTTGGTTTGGAAAAATTGTTTCATGCTGAAGTGGTACCTCCCGGGGCTGCTGTGAAACCCCCGGATGGTTTTTCTTAAAATGAGCATTAAGCTTATGACCGTCAGCCGAGTATTCACATAATGAGCATTTCCACCACCTTTTAAGTCCTCTTAGTCCATGTGACACCTCCAAGTGGCGAAACATAGACTGCATGACATGACAACCAGTTGAACGGTAAACCGTTGGGCATCGGGGGCAGCGACTAGGAACACCTGGGTAAATTAGCACTAGCTTGTCACCATCGATCTCAGTAGGAGCAAAGACAACACCAACTTCCGCCAAAGAATCAATTGTAAGGTTTGAAGACTCGTCAAGCGTCATCCCTAAGGTACGATCCAAAGAGAGACGGAGACTTTGGTTGACGGAAGGGGCCTCGCATTCCCTAACATGTCGACCACCAGATACATAGCTAGTGAACTCTAACTTACACTTTGAGCAGAAATAGATTGTCTCAAAAGATCTCCATTCAGGCGATGTGTGAAGAGCTCCAATGTGTCTAGATACTTGTAAGTGCCGCTGCTCCCCAGTCCAAGGTCCACAACCTTTTACCCCCTGACATCGTTTGAAGCCACAACAAAGGCTTGTGGCCGTTGGAAGTGAGATTCGAATGACTCCATTGCGAGGAAAAACCTTAGCAGATGGCTGAAGTGCTTGGGCCATGGGGACCCGGAGTCATTCCTCACATCCAACGTTCCACTTGCACTTGTAGAATTTCAAACACGTGGTTTTAAAAAAAGAAGAAAAATTCGGAGACAAAATGATATGCGACCGAACAGGGTGAAGGTTAAGAAAAAAAAAAAAAAATAGGAGTAGAATGCTCGCCTGCCACGCGGGCGGCCCGGGTTCGATTCCCGGTCGATGCAAATTTTTTCCCCCTAAAAAACACTTAGTCGTTTAACACCGCTCCATTCAAATCATACCATAACCTTTCTTTCTAGTGTTTTTGGCATTACTTTCCAGTAAGGCTGTTTTTGTTTGAACCAATACCGCAGTGATTACCACTTTGGCCTAACATTAAGTGTATCACTCGTTTAAAAAAAATTTACTTGAGGAATGATCAGCTTATCAAAATTTTAAAAAAAAGAAACATTAACAAGGATGAATAGAATAACGACCTTTATAGGTAAAATGTAAATTGATCTCGACGTGATTTGAACACGCAACCTCCTGATCTGGAGTCAGGCGCGCTGCCGTTGCGCCACGAAATCCTTGTTGAAATTGATACCAAGTTTGCATAATAGCAGTACATAACAAATTTTTTTTTCAATAAAAATTATACTTAACAGTTCATAGACAGCGTTTCCATAGTGTAGTGGTTATCACGTCGGCCTAACACGCTGAAGGTCCTCAGTTCGATCCTGGGTGGAAACAGTGTATATAGCTTTTTCGACTTGCAGCTTTTTTTGTTCTTTTTAAGAAATAAATAATTCACTAAAGTAAATAATACAGTAAACCCCGGATTTTCTTAAAACCTGATTTAAATAAGTAAGATAATATTTGGCGGGATTGATTTGTCGCTACTTTTTCCAGTCTCAAGTAGGAGATGGTGCAAACTTTCACCACCCAAGGCAGAGAACGGACACATAGTTCTCTATAAGCTTTGTCGTCCATACTTTTTGCATTTACCATTTGAGTGATACTCGTTTTATATTCAGGGGAGACAGATAACCTAAAAAATTGAAAGAGAATTTTACTACAGACATTATACGACATGGATTGGCCAAGAACCCCCAATGAAGTTTTTCTATTGTTTCGACTTTGTATAAAATTGGAATAACAGTTGATCACCTCAGTGAATCTGAAATCAGTCTGTGATAAGATGATGGCAAAGTTCCTTCATTCATCACTCTAGTTTTCCTTCATCCAACGGACAAATCTTTCGCCTTTTACTAAAGATTTCCGTGGAGGAAAATACTCACAGAGTTTAAATCTCTATTTTTTGGCTGGCCTGTTGTTTTCACTAGGCTTAAAATACTAATGAAAAATAAGTACTACATAAATAGGAAAAAGAACCAAATATTTGTTTTCTAAACACAACTTGGAAATACGGTTGATTTTGTTAATAAATACATTGAAAAAAACCAAGTAGAGAGGGGTATAAAAATGTAACTAAATTCCGACAAAATACTCAAGTTGTACCACTTTTTAAAACGGTATAGTCTTCTAGGTGAAGGTTGTTCTCAATTAGAGCTATGTAATATGTTTTTCAACACAGGGAAGAGAAATTGAAAAACAATGGCCCGTAAGAGGATCGAACTCATGACCTCCGCGTTATTAGCACGGCGCTCTAACCAACTGAGCTAACAGGCCACTAATATGATGGATAGCTCAGATGTAATATCAAGTTGCCTTTGAAATGTATTAATTGAAATAAATATGATTAACTGACGAAGGAACTGCAAACCTAAATGTTAATCTTTTCGTGAAAAATTTGTCCTTGCCGAAACCCGGGATCGAACCAGGGACCTTTAGATCTTCAGTCTAACGCTCTCCCAACTGAGCTATTTCCGCCTTCCAACAAAGTTTCAGTAAAATTGTACAACCCGGATAGTTAAAAAATCAAAATGTATTTATTAATCGCAATATCGGCGAATAAAACTGAGGATAAACTTTTATGAGTTACATATCGAAAAAAAACGAGCTGGTTTTTATATAAAACAAGCGATGGTGGTATAGAGGTTAGCATGGTTGCCTTCCAAGCAGTCGACCCGGGTTCGATTCCCGGCCATCGCATATTGATATTTTGAACACATTTCTATTTTAAAAAATAATAGTAATAATTTATTGGTATAAAAAATAATCGAGCCTACCAGGGATCGAACCTGGAATCTTCTGCTTCCCATGAGAATCTGACCGTAGGCAGACGCGTTATCCATTGCGCCACAGGCCCTCGAATTAAGTGCAAAAGTCATTGAATGATTTGGTTTTTCAAATAGTTTGTGGATTTGAATAACGGAAATTGCCAAAAATTGCCAAATCAGTCGATAAGCATCGATGGTTCAGTGGTATTCGGTGTGTATTGTTCTCCAATAGGGAGCAAACATGTATGGCTTTAGGGTGTTTACAATTTCTGAAGACGGCAACATAGCATGATGAATAAATACAATAGCAAAACAAAATGGATATAGCTTCAGGCGACTGGACATGATACGAATAGTGGGAAAAGAAAATTGATAAATGTGGTGAAAGAAAACACTGATTGAAAAAACATCGGGGAAATTGAAAAAATACATACAAATTAAGGAATTTTTACAAGAAATGCAATTAAAGAAATGAACAATACATGCAATTAGAAGATAAAAAGACATAATTTAAATTTTTGGGAAATTTGGGTATGCAAATTACTTGAAAAATATGAGAAAAAATCTTTTAGGGAAATGAAATATGAAACAGGTAAGTAAAAAATGCATAAGAAGAAGAGAAAAAAATCAATGACAAAGAGGGAGAAAGTTAAAAAAAATCGAACTAAAGCAATTAATAAATCGTTTTACTCACCTAGGTTGGTTTGGTCAGCCCCTTGAATCCTCGTTGGAGACATTGCAGCTTCCCTGTCGATGTTTGGTTCTCCAAGGTGGCTTTGGAGGATTGAAACGGATCCTTGGATGGCTGCAAGCCTTGCTTTCTTCCGAAAAGCACCCCAACTCCTTCCATCAATCCCGAGTAAGGAAGGGATGTCTTGGTTTCTTGGATGCCAAGAGCCAAGAGAACCCACAACCAAAGGAAGAATGTTTCCAAGGGTCATGTATTTGTTCACTTTTCGGTTAAAAGCAATCTCAAGGTTTCCCTCGTTGTCGTAGGGAACATTTACATCAATTAAAACACGGGAGCCGGAGACAAAGAGTTCAATGTCAGGGCGTAAACGTTGACCGGGAACACACTTGTTGACTATGGGATTAAGACCTTGCTTAATAAGAAGTTTTTCAAGGAGGCTAAGAATAGCATCGTGTCTCTTTGTTGCTAGAGTGAGGTTCATTCTGCAGTGATTGAGAACATGAAATCCGGTCTCAGCCTCTCGGTGACAATGTCGGCAAGACTTGTCCTCCATAGTACACCAAGAATACCCCACCAGTGGAAGAAGATCTAACCGAGCTTGGTGTAAAAATTTCCACTCTCGGGACGAAAGTTGGGTATGGCATGATAAAAGTTGTGCCATGTCTTTGGAGGATGAATCTAAGTTAAGTGTAGCTGCAACTTTTCCCTGGTGTGGAGCAGATATGAAGGAATGCGTATGGCGTTGGCGAACTGCTTTTCTAAGGCCCCTTACTGCTTTTAGAGGACGAACAGAGACGTCGTCGGCGATAATTAAAATTGATTGGTCGCCGGATACATCAATCCGAACGTTTTTTCTTCTAGCAGCAGCACGGGCAAGGGTCCATAGATTAGAGCCGCCAGTACCATACCGCATTCGGTAAAGGCCCTCCTCGTTAGAACCTGATAAGTATTCACTAACTGGGAGGGCATTGTCCATATCACGATCTCGGAAGCCTCTTCTTATGGTTTCAGTGAGCTGACACCAAGAAACTCCCTTGACCACATCATCTTTGCTTGAAAGTAACTGAACGGCACGTGCAATCGTCCAGATATCTGCGTCATCTGAAAGACTGCACGTACCAAGTCCACCCACCCGACGGTCAGCATAAAAAAAATGACTGGATAGCTTGGTTGGGAACATTGCAGATGTGGCCAAGGAATTTTCGGCATTCTGTGTCAAGTTCGGTAAGTGTATTTTTTAGTACCCTTCCAGTGGAAAGGTGGTGAGAAAGCGAAGGAAGCAGGTAACTTCGGAACACCTCAAGTTTTTGCCATGGTGCCAGCAGAGATTTAGCTAACTTGTCAAGGTTTTTGACAAGTTCAGTTGGTGGTCTAAATCTAAGTTTTGCTCCTATGGGGGTTCCTAAGTAATCCTCTTGCTCTTCAGGTAGCAAACAGTGGATGGGGTTTCCACTAACTCTGATGTTTGCTTCCTGTGGTTTTCCGTTGATTAAAATGAGGCATTTACATTTTTCTGGATTAAAACAAAAGCCTAAGTCAGATGCTACTGATACAATGCGATTGATGATTGTTTGTAGTTCCTCAATTGACGATGAGAGGATCGCAATGTCATCAGCATAAGCAGTTGTTTTAAAAAGACGAAAAAATAGGATAGCCAAAGTTTTCAAAAGCTTTCACGGCCCTGATAAGTGGTTCTACAGCTAAGTTAAAAATTTTTGTGCTCAAGGGATCCCCTTGTTGAACTCCAGATGTTGGAATGACTTTTACAGTTTTTCCCCCAACAACAAAGCCCATGGACTTGTCTTTGTTATTATCATGTAGGATATGTTGAAGGGAGCCAGGAAGCGGTAGGGATTCAACTAGCTCATCAAGATCACCATGTGGGACAGAGCCAAAAGCATTCCGCAAGTCCATCCAACAAACGGCTAAACCCTTACGCTTTGCTTTCGCCTCCTCCACTGTGGTTTGAATCAAATGTGTATGCTCTTGAATACCCTGTGCGCCTGGAAAGAACCCTTTCTGTTCTGGAGACAACCATCCAAGAGAAGATGCAACATGACACAGCCGTTGGTTGATTACCCCCGAAAAAAGTTAATAAGTCGTAGGGAGAAGAGAAATCGGGCGAAAGTTGGAGTAATCGTCTGTAGAGCCTTTCTTATGGATTGGCACAGTACGACAACTTCTCCAAGCATCTGGGATTCCCAGCCTCCACACAGACTCATAAATTTTTTCTAAAAGAAAAGCTTTGGGGTCTAGAGCTCTGAGATGTCGATATTCCAACCTGTCCGAACCGGGGGCTGTGTTTGGTGCTCGTCGCAGCTTAGTTTCAATCTCTTCTCGCGATGGTGGTCGATCTAGGTATGATTTTTGATTTTCATCAGGCTCTTTCCACTGACAAGAGTCATACAAGGTTCTCGCCTTGCTGCACTGAGCCGGAGATGCTGGCTGGCCTTCGTAGGTTGATTTTAGAAACTCTTCCGCCGATTCAAAGCTACCTGAATACGGGGGAGAATTTTCCCCAAGAACCTTGCGAACAGCTCGTTTCGGATAGACGTAAAATAGTCTTTGAATTTTCCTTGCTTCGTCTGGCTGTTTCCTTCTTTGCCTTGCTCTCTGCATTTGTCTGGACTGAGTACGACGACGTTTACTTGTTTGTTCTTGTCTCGGTCTTTGAACAAATGATTCGTCCTCGGGATCAAGATTTTTCGTCCTACTCAGCCAGTCAACGCAGCAGCGATCCAATACAGAAGAAAGATCAGCAAGAGACTCACAGGCACTGAAGCAAGGGGCCCAAAGTTGGTAAAAACTTTTAGCTGCCTCGTCAAATCGTTGGTTTTCCAAGAGAAGCAGATCCTGCTCAGTTGATGTATCGTGTACTGGGGATGGTGGGGGATGAGAAGAAGAATGCGGTGATGGAGGATTATTAGAAGAATATGATAGCATGGAAGTTGCATTAAAAGAAAGTGATTGCGAGAAGTTGGTATTAGAAGGAAGAGTATAAAGCCAACCCTCTTCGATATTCGGAAGTGAAAAAATTGACGTACTACTGCTTGTCTCCTGCTCATGATTTTCTAATACCAGTGAATTTTGTACGCTAGAATTGTTTTCTGTTGGAGGGGTTCCTTGGGTTGTCTGATCAACTGAAATATCTTGACCTGCAGTTTGTTGCGTGGAGGAGTAGGAAACTGTGGATGTTGTTGAGGATTGGTTTTGAGAGATGGTTTCAAGTTGTTGTGATGCTTCCAAAGGCTGCTGCACCCCCTCAGGATGATATTTCTTAAAATGGGCATTGAGCTTATGACCATCCGCTGAAAATTCACATTTTGAGCATTTCCACCATCTCTTAAGTCCTCTTAATCCATGCGCCACCTCCAAATGACGAAAAATTGACTGCATTGCATGACATCCAGTTGATCGGTAAACCGTTGGACACATGGGGCAGCGGCTTGGCACACCAGGGTAAACTAGCACTAACTTGTCTCCGTCAATCTCCGTAGGCGCGAAGGTCACCCCAACCTCAGCCAGAGACTCAATAGTGAGGTTTGAAGTCTCATTAAGTGACGTCCCTAAGGAACGATCCAAAGAGAGACGAAGGCTTTGGTTGATGGAAGGGGCCTCGCATTCCCTAACATGTCGACCACCGGATGCATAGCTAGTGAATTCCACCTTGCACTTTGAGCAGAAATAGATAGTTTGAAAAGATCTCCATTCAGGAGATGTGTGAAACGATCCAATGTGCCTAGATGCCTGTAAGTGTCGTTGCTCCCCAGTCCAAGGACCACAACCCTTAACCCCCTGACAGCGTCTAAAGCCACATCCAAGGCTTGGAGCCGTTGGAAGAGATATTCGGATGATCCCATTTCGAGGAACCAACTTAACAGAGGGTTGAAGTGCTTGGGCCATTGTTTCCAGGTGTCATTTCTCACATACAACAATCCACTTGGACTTAGAAAAATATGAAAAAAAAGAAAATTCAAGAGGCAAAAATTTTGCGACCGATTCCGAAGAAGGTGAAAAAAAAAGAAGGTAGAATGCTCGCCTGCCACGCGGGCGGCCCGGGTTCGATTCCCGGTCGATGCAAATTTTTTCCCCCTAAAAAACACTTAGTCGTTTAACACCGCTCCATTCAAATCATACCATAACCTTTCTTTCTAGTGTTTTTGGCATTACTTTCCAGTAAGGCTGTTTTTGTTTGAACCAATACCGCAGTGATTACCACTTTGGCCTAACATTAAGTGTATCACTCGTTTAAAAAAAATTTACTTGAGGAATGATCAGCTTATCAAAATTTAAAAAAAAAGAAACATTAACAAGGATGAATAGAATAACGACCTTTATAGGTAAAATGTAAATTGATCTCGACGTGATTTGAACACGCAACCTCCTGATCTGGAGTCAGGCGCGCTGCCGTTGCGCCACGAAATCCTTGTTGAAATTGATACCAAGTTTGCATAATAGCAGTACATAACAAATTTTTTTTTCAATAAAAATTATACTTAACAGTTCATAGACAGCGTTTCCATAGTGTAGTGGTTATCACGTCGGCCTAACACGCTGAAGGTCCTCAGTTCGATCCTGGGTGGAAACAGTGTATATAGCTTTTTCGACTTGCAGCTTTTTTTTATTCTTTTTAAGAAATAAATAATTCACTAAAGTAAATAATACAGTAAACCCCGCATTTTCTTAAAACCTGATTTAAATAAGTAAGATAATATTTGGCGGGATTGATTTGTCGCTACTTTTTCCAGTCTCAAGTAGGAGATGGTGCAAACTTTCACCACCCAAGGCAGAGAACGGACACATAGTTCTCTATAAGCTTTGTCGTCCATACTTTTTGCATTTACCATTTGAGTGATACTCGTTTTATATTCAGGGGAGACAGATAACCTAAAAAATTGAAAGAGAATTTTACTACAGACATTATACGACATGGATTGGCCAAGAACCCCCAATGAAGTTTTTCTATTGTTTCGACTTTGTATAAAATTGGAATAACAGTTGATCACCTCAGTGAATCTGAAATCAGTCTGTGATAAGATGATGGCAAAGTTCCTTCATTCATCACTCTAGTTTTCCTTCATCCAACGGACAAATCTTTCGCCTTTTACTAAAGATTTCCGTGGAGGAAAATACTCACAGAGTTTAAATCTCTATTTTTTGGCTGGCCTGTTGTTTTCACTAGGCTTAAAATACTAATGAAAAATAAGTACTACATAAATAGGAAAAAGAACCAAATATTTGTTTTCTAAACACAACTTGGAAATACGGTTGATTTTGTTAATAAATACATTGAAAAAAACCAAGTAGAGAGGGGTATAAAAATGTAACTAAATTCCGACAAAATACTCAAGTTGTACCACTTTTTAAAACGGTATAGTCTTCTAGGTGAAGGTTGTTCTCAATTAGAGCTATGTAATATGTTTTTCAACACAGGGAAGAGAAATTGAAAAACAATGGCCCGTAAGAGGATCGAACTCATGACCTCCGCGTTATTAGCACGGCGCTCTAACCAACTGAGCTAACAGGCCACTAATATGATGGATAGCTCAGATGTAATATCAAGTTGCCTTTGAAATGTATTAATTGAAATAAATATGATTAACTGACGAAGGAACTGCAAACCTAAATGTTAATCTTTTCGTGAAAAATTTGTCCTTGCCGAAACCCGGGATCGAACCAGGGACCTTTAGATCTTCAGTCTAACGCTCTCCCAACTGAGCTATTTCGGCCTTCCAACAAAGTTTCAGTAAAATTGTACAACCCGGATAGTTAAAAAATCAAAATGTATTTATTAATCGCAATATCGGCGAATAAAACTGAGGATAAACTTTTATGAGTTACATATCGAAAAAAAACGAGCTGGTTTTTATATAAAACAAGCGATGGTGGTATAGAGGTTAGCATGGTTGCCTTCCAAGCAGTCGACCCGGGTTCGATTCCCGGCCATCGCATATTGATATTTTGAACACATTTCTATTTTAAAAAATAATAGTAATAATTTATTGGTATAAAAAATAATCGAGCCTACCAGGGATCGAACCTGGAATCTTCTGCTTCCCATGAGAATCTGACCGTAGGCAGACGCGTTATCCATTGCGCCACAGGCCCTCGAATTAAGTGCAAAAGTCATTGAATGATTTGGTTTTTCAAATAGTTTGTGGATTTGAATAACGGAAATTGCCAAAAATTGCCAAATCAGTCGATAAGCATCGATGGTTCAGTGGTATTCGGTGTGTATTGTTCTCCAATAGGGAGCAAACATGTATGGCTTTAGGGTGTTTACAATTTCTGAAGACGGCAACATAGCATGATGAATAAATACAATAGCAAAACAAAATGGATATAGCTTCAGGCGACTGGACATGATACGAATAGTGGGAAAAGAAAATTGATAAATGTGGTGAAAGAAAACACTGATTGAAAAAACATCGGGGAAATTGAAAAAATACATACAAATTAAGGAATTTTTACAAGAAATGCAATTAAAGAAATGAACAATACATGCAATTAGAAGATAAAAAGACATAATTTAAATTTTTGGGAAATTTGGGTATGCAAATTACTTGAAAAATATGAGAAAAAATCTTTTAGGGAAATGAAATATGAAACAGGTAAGTAAAAAATGCATAAGAAGAAGAGAAAAAAATCAATGACAAAGAGGGAGAAAGTTAAAAAAAATCGAACTAAAGCAATTAATAAATCGTTTTACTCACCTAGGTTGGTTTGGTCAGCCCCTTGAATCCTCGTTGGAGACATTGCAGCTTCCCTGTCGATGTTTGGTTCTCCAAGGTGGCTTTGGAGGATTGAAACGGATCCTTGGATGGCTGCAAGCCTTGCTTTCTTCCGAAAAGCACCCCAACTCCTTCCATCAATCCCGAGTAAGGAAGGGATGTCTTGGTTTCTTGGATGCCAAGAGCCAAGAGAACCCACAACCAAAGGAAGAATGTTTCCAAGGGTCATGTATTTGTTCACTTTTCGGTTAAAAGCAATCTCAAGGTTTCCCTCGTTGTCGTAGGGAACATTTACATCAATTAAAACACGGGAGCCGGAGACAAAGAGTTCAATGTCAGGGCGTAAACGTTGACCGGGAACACACTTGTTGACTATGGGATTAAGACCTTGCTTAATAAGAAGTTTTTCAAGGAGGCTAAGAATAGCATCGTGTCTCTTTGTTGCTAGAGTGAGGTTCATTCTGCAGTGATTGAGAACATGAAATCCGGTCTCAGCCTCTCGGTGACAATGTCGGCAAGACTTGTCCTCCATAGTACACCAAGAATACCCCACCAGTGGAAGAAGATCTAACCGAGCTTGGTGTAAAAATTTCCACTCTCGGGACGAAAGTTGGGTATGGCATGATAAAAGTTGTGCCATGTCTTTGGAGGATGAATCTAAGTTAAGTGTAGCTGCAACTTTTCCCTGGTGTGGAGCAGATATGAAGGAATGCGTATGGCGTTGGCGAACTGCTTTTCTAAGGCCCCTTACTGCTTTTAGAGGACGAACAGAGACGTCGTCGGCGATAATTAAAATTGATTGGTCGCCGGATACATCAATCCGAACGTTTTTTCTTCTAGCAGCAGCACGGGCAAGGGTCCATAGATTAGAGCCGCCAGTACCATACCGCATTCGGTAAAGGCCCTCCTCGTTAGAACCTGATAAGTATTCACTAACTGGGAGGGCATTGTCCATATCACGATCTCGGAAGCCTCTTCTTATGGTTTCAGTGAGCTGACACCAAGAAACTCCCTTGACCACATCATCTTTGCTTGAAAGTAACTGAACGGCACGTGCAATCGTCCAGATATCTGCGTCATCTGAAAGACTGCACGTACCAAGTCCACCCACCCGACGGTCAGCATAAAAAAAATGACTGGATAGCTTGGTTGGGAACATTGCAGATGTGGCCAAGGAATTTTCGGCATTCTGTGTCAAGTTCGGTAAGTGTATTTTTTAGTACCCTTCCAGTGGAAAGGTGGTGAGAAAGCGAAGGAAGCAGGTAACTTCGGAACACCTCAAGTTTTTGCCATGGTGCCAGCAGAGATTTAGCTAACTTGTCAAGGTTTTTGACAAGTTCAGTTGGTGGTCTAAATCTAAGTTTTGCTCCTATGGGGGTTCCTAAGTAATCCTCTTGCTCTTCAGGTAGCAAACAGTGGATGGGGTTTCCACTAACTCTGATGTTTGCTTCCTGTGGTTTTCCGTTGATTAAAATGAGGCATTTACATTTTTCTGGATTAAAACAAAAGCCTAAGTCAGATGCTACTGATACAATGCGATTGATGATTGTTTGTAGTTCCTCAATTGACGATGAGAGGATCGCAATGTCATCAGCATAAGCAGTTGTTTTAAAAAGACGAAAAAATAGGATAGCCAAAGTTTTCAAAAGCTTTCACGGCCCTGATAAGTGGTTCTACAGCTAAGTTAAAAATTTTTGTGCTCAAGGGATCCCCTTGTTGAACTCCAGATGTTGGAATGACTTTTACAGTTTTTCCCCCAACAACAAAGCCCATGGACTTGTCTTTGTTATTATCATGTAGGATATGTTGAAGGGAGCCAGGAAGCGGTAGGGATTCAACTAGCTCATCAAGATCACCATGTGGGACAGAGCCAAAAGCATTCCGCAAGTCCATCCAACAAACGGCTAAACCCTTACGCTTTGCTTTCGCCTCCTCCACTGTGGTTTGAATCAAATGTGTATGCTCTTGAATACCCTGTGCGCCTGGAAAGAACCCTTTCTGTTCTGGAGACAACCATCCAAGAGAAGATGCAACATGACACAGCCGTTGGTTGATTACCCCCGAAAAAAGTTAATAAGTCGTAGGGAGAAGAGAAATCGGGCGAAAGTTGGAGTAATCGTCTGTAGAGCCTTTCTTATGGATTGGCACAGTACGACAACTTCTCCAAGCATCTGGGATTCCCAGCCTCCACACAGACTCATAAATTTTTTCTAAAAGAAAAGCTTTGGGGTCTAGAGCTCTGAGATGTCGATATTCCAACCTGTCCGAACCGGGGGCTGTGTTTGGTGCTCGTCGCAGCTTAGTTTCAATCTCTTCTCGCGATGGTGGTCGATCTAGGTATGATTTTTGATTTTCATCAGGCTCTTTCCACTGACAAGAGTCATACAAGGTTCTCGCCTTGCTGCACTGAGCCGGAGATGCTGGCTGGCCTTCGTAGGTTGATTTTAGAAACTCTTCCGCCGATTCAAAGCTACCTGAATACGGGGGAGAATTTTCCCCAAGAACCTTGCGAACAGCTCGTTTCGGATAGACGTAAAATAGTCTTTGAATTTTCCTTGCTTCGTCTGGCTGTTTCCTTCTTTGCCTTGCTCTCTGCATTTGTCTGGACTGAGTACGACGACGTTTACTTGTTTGTTCTTGTCTCGGTCTTTGAACAAATGATTCGTCCTCGGGATCAAGATTTTTCGTCCTACTCAGCCAGTCAACGCAGCAGCGATCCAATACAGAAGAAAGATCAGCAAGAGACTCACAGGCACTGAAGCAAGGGGCCCAAAGTTGGTAAAAACTTTTAGCTGCCTCGTCAAATCGTTGGTTTTCCAAGAGAAGCAGATCCTGCTCAGTTGATGTATCGTGTACTGGGGATGGTGGGGGATGAGAAGAAGAATGCGGTGATGGAGGATTATTAGAAGAATATGATAGCATGGAAGTTGCATTAAAAGAAAGTGATTGCGAGAAGTTGGTATTAGAAGGAAGAGTATAAAGCCAACCCTCTTCGATATTCGGAAGTGAAAAAATTGACGTACTACTGCTTGTCTCCTGCTCATGATTTTCTAATACCAGTGAATTTTGTACGCTAGAATTGTTTTCTGTTGGAGGGGTTCCTTGGGTTGTCTGATCAACTGAAATATCTTGACCTGCAGTTTGTTGCGTGGAGGAGTAGGAAACTGTGGATGTTGTTGAGGATTGGTTTTGAGAGATGGTTTCAAGTTGTTGTGATGCTTCCAAAGGCTGCTGCACCCCCTCAGGATGATATTTCTTAAAATGGGCATTGAGCTTATGACCATCCGCTGAAAATTCACATTTTGAGCATTTCCACCATCTCTTAAGTCCTCTTAATCCATGCGCCACCTCCAAATGACGAAAAATTGACTGCATTGCATGACATCCAGTTGATCGGTAAACCGTTGGACACATGGGGCAGCGGCTTGGCACACCAGGGTAAACTAGCACTAACTTGTCTCCGTCAATCTCCGTAGGCGCGAAGGTCACCCCAACCTCAGCCAGAGACTCAATAGTGAGGTTTGAAGTCTCATTAAGTGACGTCCCTAAGGAACGATCCAAAGAGAGACGAAGGCTTTGGTTGATGGAAGGGGCCTCGCATTCCCTAACATGTCGACCACCGGATGCATAGCTAGTGAATTCCACCTTGCACTTTGAGCAGAAATAGATAGTTTGAAAAGATCTCCATTCAGGAGATGTGTGAAACGATCCAATGTGCCTAGATGCCTGTAAGTGTCGTTGCTCCCCAGTCCAAGGACCACAACCCTTAACCCCCTGACAGCGTCTAAAGCCACATCCAAGGCTTGGAGCCGTTGGAAGAGATATTCGGATGATCCCATTTCGAGGAACCAACTTAACAGAGGGTTGAAGTGCTTGGGCCATTGTTTCCAGGTGTCATTTCTCACATACAACAATCCACTTGGACTTAGAAAAATATGAAAAAAAGAAAATTCAAGAGGCAAAAATTTTGCGACCGATTCCGAAGAAGGTGAAAAAAAGAAGGTAGAATGCTCGCCTGCCACGCGGGCGGCCCGGGTTCGATTCCCGGTCGAAGCAAATTTTTTCCCCCTAAAAAACACTTAGTCGTTTAACACCGCTCCATTCAAATCATACCATAACCTTTCTTTCTAGTGTTTTTGGCATTACTTTCCAGTAAGGCTGTTTTTGTTTGAACCAATACCGCAGTGATTACCACTTTGGCCTAACATTAAGTGTATCACTCGTTTAAAAAAAAATTTACTTGAGGAATGATCAGCTTATCAAAATTTAAAAAAAAAGAAACATTAACAAGGATGAATAGAATAACGACCTTTATAGGTAAAATGTAAATTGATCTCGACGTGATTTGAACACGCAACCTCCTGATCTGGAGTCAGGCGCGCTGCCGTTGCGCCACGAAATCCTTGTTGAAATTGATACCAAGTTTGCATAATAGCAGTACATAACAAATTTTTTTTTCAATAAAAATTATACTTAACAGTTCATAGACAGCGTTTCCATAGTGTAGTGGTTATCACGTCGGCCTAACACGCTGAAGGTCCTCAGTTCGATCCTGGGTGGAAACAGTGTATATAGCTTTTTCGACTTGCAGCTTTTTTTTATTCTTTTTAAGAAATAAATAATTCACTAAAGTAAATAATACAGTAAACCCCGCATTTTCTTAAAACCTGATTTAAATAAGTAAGATAATATTTGGCGGGATTGATTTGTCGCTACTTTTTCCAGTCTCAAGTAGGAGATGGTGCAAACTTTCACCACCCAAGGCAGAGAACGGACACATAGTTCTCTATAAGCTTTGTCGTCCATACTTTTTGCATTTACCATTTGAGTGATACTCGTTTTATATTCAGGGGAGACAGATAACCTAAAAAATTGAAAGAGAATTTTACTACAGACATTATACGACATGGATTGGCCAAGAACCCCCAATGAAGTTTTTCTATTGTTTCGACTTTGTATAAAATTGGAATAACAGTTGATCACCTCAGTGAATCTGAAATCAGTCTGTGATAAGATGATGGCAAAGTTCCTTCATTCATCACTCTAGTTTTCCTTCATCCAACGGACAAATCTTTCGCCTTTTACTAAAGATTTCCGTGGAGGAAAATACTCACAGAGTTTAAATCTCTATTTTTTGGCTGGCCTGTTGTTTTCACTAGGCTTAAAATACTAATGAAAAATAAGTACTACATAAATAGGAAAAAGAACCAAATATTTGTTTTCTAAACACAACTTGGAAATACGGTTGATTTTGTTAATAAATACATTGAAAAAAACCAAGTAGAGAGGGGTATAAAAATGTAACTAAATTCCGACAAAATACTCAAGTTGTACCACTTTTTAAAACGGTATAGTCTTCTAGGTGAAGGTTGTTCTCAATTAGAGCTATATAATATGTTTTTCAACACAGGGAAGAGAAATTGAAAAACAATGGCCCGTAAGAGGATCGAACTCATGACCTCCGCGTTATTAGCACGGCGCTCTAACCAACTGAGCTAACAGGCCACTAATATGATGGATAGCTCAGATGTAATATCAAGTTGCCTTTGAAATGTATTAATTGAAATAAATATGATTAACTGACGAAGGAACTGCAAACCTAAATGTTAATCTTTTCGTGAAAAATTTGTCCTTGCCGAAACTCGGGATCGAACCAGGGACCTTTAGATCTTCAGTCTAACGCTCTCCCAACTGAGCTATTTCGGCCTTGCAACAAAGTTTCAGTAAAATTGTACAACCCGGATAGTTAAAAAATCAAAATGTATTTATTAATCGCAATATCGGCGAATAAAACTGAGGATAAACTTTTATGAGTTACATATCGAAAAAAACGAGCTGGTTTTTATATAAAACAAGCGATGGTGGTATAGAGGTTAGCATGGTTGCCTTCCAAGCAGTCGACCCGGGTTCGATTCCCGGCCATCGCATATTGATATTTTGAACACATTTCTATTTTAAAAAATAATAGTAATAATTTATTGGTATAAAAAATAATCGAGCCTACCAGGGATCGAACCTGGAATCTTCTGCTTCCCATGAGAATCTGACCGTAGGCAGACGCGTTATCCATTGCGCCACAGGCCCTCGAATTAAGTGCAAAAGTCATTGAATGATTTGGTTTTTCAAATAGTTTGTGGATTTGAATAACGGAAATAGTTCAATTCGTTTACTGTTTTCCAGAATAAAACTCTGGATACGTACGAATGGCCTGCCATATGCTACTCTAAAGACTAAAAACTAATGTATGGAGAAGCAGGGTATCTATCCCTGTACCCTTCGCATGCTAAGCGAATACTCTACCATCTGAGCTACATCCCCGGTTGTGGCATTAAAGGATGAAAAATAGAACAACATCATGACTTATTTTTTAATGAAAGAAAACGTTTATATTTAGAAAATGCCTTCTTTTGAGGTTGATTTCGTAATTAAAATTTGAAATAAAAGTTTTTTGACAAAAAAGTATAACAATATGGCTTACTCCTTCTTACTAGGCAGGTGCTTTAACCAACCAAGCCATGCGCCCCATACATACTTGATGCTGCTATCGAACTAAATTATAAACACATTCTCTTATAATTCTATTATTATATTCCTTTATTCTGTTTTTCCTTTCCCTTCTGAGTTTGTACTTCTGGCAGCCGAGATGGTTCTTTAGTTACTTGTATAGTTACGTGTATAAATTCATTATCTTTGGAGTTGCCGGGTTCCGAACCTAATACATATGGAGCAGCAGGCGAGCTCTCTAACCACTAGTCCATATGGAGATGTACAATTCTCACTAATTTTGGCTATATATACTTCAAGATCATTTTTAAAGCAAATTTTGGAATTCTTTGTAGTTTTGAAGCCAGCTGACACCGAAACTTTATTATGTCCCGAATCTTGATTTAATTTTAATTTAATTAAAACTTAAATGAAAATATGTTTATTTTAAGTGAGATATGAAATAAGATGTCTAGAAAAGATATACCGGATAAGTTATCTCGGAGATATCCATAAAAGTTGTAATACAGCTAAGATATAGATAGGATAACATGCAAGTTAGACGGATATCTCAAAGATAGCCTATGAAGATTGAGTGCAACCTGGGTATCTACGCTATCTACGGTATCTACTAAAATTAATGGGAAAATATGAAAAACTTGGGAAGAAAATGAAATTAGAGACAGGTAAGTAAAAAAATTAGAATAGAAGAAGAAAAAAATTATGATAAAAAGGGAAAAGTGGAAAAATTGAATGAAAGGAATTAATTAATTGTTTTACTCATCAAAGTTGGTTTTTGCAGCCTCCTGAGGTTTCGTTGGGAACATTGCGGCTGGCATGTCCATCGTCGGCCCTTCAAGGTGGTTTTGGAGGATGGAAATTGAACCCTGGATGGCTAAAGTTCTTGCTTTTTTCCGAAAAGCACCCCAGCTTCGACCATGAATTACCAGAAATGAAGAGATATCGGTGTTTTTAGGGTGCCAGGAGCCCAGTGAACCCACAACCAGAGAAAGGGTGTTCAAAGGGGCATGTATTTGTTCACTTTTCGGTTGAAAGCTATTTCCATATTCCCAATGGTGTCGTGTTTCGCCCCTGTATTTACTTTTCTTTTGTTGGCTCGTCATTTTTGTCTAAAGATTTTGCCCTACTCAACCAATCCTTACAATAGCGATCGAGAACATTGGAAAGGTCGACAAGAGACTCGCAAGCAGTAAAAGAAGGAGCCCAGAGTTGGAAAAAGCTTCTCCCTGCCTCCTCGAACCTTTGGTTCTCTATTTGGAGCCCGTCTTGTTGGGTGGGAGCTTCAGGGATTGGAGATGGTGGGGGTGTTGAAGAGAATGATTGTGAAAGAGACACCTGGGGAGGAAGGGTGTAGAGCCACCCATCTTGGCAGTGAAGAAAATTTAAAACTTCCACTCACCTCACTCCTCTGGTTTTCTATTACTGGTGGTCTTGTGAAGGTGTTTGTTGGAGGTCCTGATCAACCGGAGTACCGTGCATTGCAGATTGGTGGGATGAGGAGGTATCATAGTTACTTGCTGTTGATGACGATTTAAAAAAATTAATTCGGCTTCAATGCCATTTCCTCTCATAAACGAATCGTATTGTATTCAATGGTAGTAGATTGTAATTTATTGTAAATAAAAAGTAATGGCCGTCGACTAAATACTTTTATGAAAATAACTTAACTCTCAGTTTCCTAATTTGATAGACTAATTTAATCTTCACTAAACTATTAATCCCTTAAAAACTTCGCCAGAGTTTTTTAATGTGAAATTTTTATTGCATTATCATTCATATTAGACCTAGCCTATACCACGCAGCACATTTTTTCATGAAGATTGATAATTTTTATAATTTAAGTCTGTCCATACTCAGTAGTTTTAACGTCAGCCCTCTCTTAGCTGGAAACATATTTGTGCCATTAAACATCCCAGAGCCTCTCCCTGGCTGACGCCCTCTAGGAATATAAATATTATCTACCTTTCGGTAATTTACTACGTAAATTTTAACCCTCAATGATAAGATTGAATCTATGGAGAAGTAGGGTATAGATCGCCAAAAATAATTATTAAATGTAACATCTTTTTTATTTTCTTATTTCATATTCTTAAAATAAGCCTAGAGAACGAAGAGGAAAAAATCTACTATATATTCTATTGAATATTAAGTTTTTAAAACTTTATTTTACGTATCATAACAAAAATTCGATCATAACTAATAATAATATTTAGACTTCTCCTTTTTTACATACGAAAGCTCGGCGGAGATCCCCAAAAGAGACACGAAACTGGTTTTGACAGCCAGCCACAAGCTAATGTTATTCTAATAAAACGGAATGTTTGGGAGTGGAACGGAGCCTTCTTGATCTTGACTGGATTTTTTTAGAAAGTTGAACTACTCCTTTTTTTGCTTTTATAATCGACATTGGGCCGTATTCGTCTACACCTTACATTAATAGCTGTCTGTCTCTGTCTCTGTAAAGTAAAATTTATGTAACACTTGAATTGCTCTAATTTTGTTGACCAAGACCCTCTTATTCTCTTGAAAAAGTACAGGGCTATAGAATTATATATGTATGCCTCATCCTTTATGTGTGATAAAAAGTTGTAAAACGTCAGCCCCGCCCCTTTCAAATGATCTCAATTACTTTACCATCGTTACATAGCAGACTTACCAATACGATGTACTACCACGAGATCGGACTAATATAAAAGGAATTACAATCTACAATAAAATATATCAGTTCTCTTACGACTGTCAAATCAACTCTTCAATTACCATGCAGGTAGTCATCGCACCTTAACAATTAAATTTAATTTAACTATTGATTTTAAAAATCGTTTCTTTTCGGTAATAGGTCCTCATTATCGCCGCCTTGGTCGCCGTTGCTGCCGCCTCTGCCCCCTACGCCACTCCGGCTTACTCTGCCCCGGCTTACGCCGCCAAGGGTTACTCCGCCCCCGCATACGAGGTAAATAACGAACACATATTCTCAGTTTAATAAATTCAAACTAATCAAATTGTGAATGATTGATTTTAGGTTCGCCGCCCCCACGACTTTGCCTGGGAAGTTAAGGACGATTACACCTACGTCAACATGGGCCAGAAGGAGCACAGCAGCGGAAAGGGAGTCGCTGGATCTTACCACGTCACTCTTCCCGATGGTCGCCTCCAGACCGTCACTTACAAGGATGATGGTTATGGTTTGGTCGCCGATGTCTCTCACTCTACTGGTTACGCCACCCCCGCCTACTCTGCCCCTGCTTACACCGCCCCCGCCTACAACCGCGCTTATTAAGAAAGCGGTCAGTTACCTACCTGAACGATCCTTCGACCCGATGAATATTTGTAAATTATGATCACGTGATGCGGTGAAAATCTGTAATCGATTGTATTTAAATTGAAATAAAAATTAGCATGCATTCAACAATACTTTTATTTATTTTTTAACATTACCTTAATAGAAGATATTCTAGTTAACTTTTGGGTTTATGGCGGGTCTATGGCAACAATCAACGTGTATGAAAACATAGGAAAAATAATGTTCAGGGTCCTCGCTCGTGAAATGTATATATTATACGAATTGGAATATTTTATTTAGTATATATACTATAAATCAATTTAAACTATTTAAAGTTTTAAAATTGTAACTTAATGTTCTATAATATCTATAATAATATATAATAACTTAAATGTTCAAAATATAACCATAATGCATAATCTTATAAGTTTATAAAAAATTATATGAGTATTAAGTTAAAAAGGATTAACACATAATAGTTCAAATAAAATACACTTACAGTATCAGTTTAGCTAGTTCTGTTAATCACACTTAGACTTTCATATTCATGTATTGGATCATGTAAAACACGAAAATGAAGCAGAGCAGGCCACTTATTGAACCTGGAAAATATTTTCACATGAATAGCTTTCTTATCCAAAATTCCTATTTATTATAATATATAATATTATCCTAAAATTAATTTCAGCACTTCAAGTTTTAGTAATTTACTATTGAAGCGCCTTATTCGTGGAATCGTATCGTCACAAAAAGACCGTGGTCAGTAAGGTACAGGCACCCGCGAAAAAAATCCCCGGCATCCGCCAGGTGGATCCAGGTAGCCTAATAAGACTAACATAGGAGTTACAAAATCGAGTTACGAAGGGAGATCAATATGCGGATGCCTGTACGTTCAGAAGTGCTGTATCTGCTCTAAAACATTACGTTTAAAAAATAATAGGCCTATTCAAGTTTTTTTTTTTAAGTTCTGATAAAAATGATCGATGGTAAAAGAAATTGTAAAAGAGAAAAATATGACAAAAATACAGAGCATCTGTTAATTGTTCTGAAAATATAGGTTATGAAATCTTACTGAGCTATATTATCTTTTGATTCCATTACGTTTTCAACAAATGCATACACTAGCCCTACCAGTATTGCTAGTTGAACAGGTTTGTCCGATGATGTTTAGACATTTTAAAGGCTCAATTTGTCGGGGATTTTATAGATTTAAAATAGAACGATAAATACTACGATAAATTTTAAGACTTTCAATTCATATTTGTGGATTATTGTGGAAAAATAGTAATTTTGAAAAATACGATTGATGGACTCATTGTCGTTGCTAGAAAGTGTCGCGGAATTCTAAATTCAGTCTTTTTGTAATAAATAAAATGATCCTAAAATCCAGTGTTTGCCCCTTCACTCCCTTTTTGAATCCCTGACCTAATTCACAATTCAATTCATTTCAAATTTTGAATTGAATCGAGTGAATGATTCAAAAATGAATTTGAATTGCTATTTTCCTTGCATTTTTTGCCAAGATTCATAAATTCAAATTCACCAAAAAAGTGAATTTCACAAAAATATGATTCACTCATAAAAATTTAAGATGTTCTAAAAGACAGTCGCTAAAACGAACGCAACAGTATTTATTAAGAACGGTCGAATTAATTTTAAAAGTCGGTCTAAAGTTTATGTTGCTCTTCAAATGAACGTACAAATATTTCTGTCGAATCAATAATACATCTTTACTGGTCAAAGGGTTAGGGCACTATACCTATTCCAACTCGACCCTGCTTCAGCCCCGTACAGCTCTTTGGTACACCTACAGACGAAACTTTTTACCGGTTTCGGCCATGGTCCATGGGTATCCCAGCTCAACCCTACTTGGGTCCGCATAGCCCTCAGTCAGCTATCGGTAAGCTACTCACCGGTCGAGGTGGTACCGTTCAGTCTATAAACTCCAACTAAGCCCGCATATAATACTCCACCGATAATAGCCCGCTTAATTTTTCTTTTACTGTATATAAATAAAAAAATAGATTATGTTTACTAATAAAGTAATTTCATCAACTGAAAAATTGTAATGGCCCATGGTTGTCTCTTTCACCGTTAACGGTGATGCCAAATTATACCAAGTGAATTGACATTTTTGTGAATTATGCATGAATTAATTCATTAGCTGGCAGATTCACTTTAAAATCAGCACATTCGATTCAAAATTCGATTCATTTTTAATAGTGAATTCGCCGTTAAATTCAAATTCAGAAATAATAAAAAAATGAATGATTCGCGAATTGATTCAAAAGTGAATTTGAAGGGGCAAACACTGCTAAAATCCATTGTCACCATATAAGTTTAGGCACACAAAGTAGTTTAGAACTTTCTCTAGATTCTATTTTATAAACATTTTTATCTCAATTGAAAATAC
This sequence comes from Chydorus sphaericus, assembly GCA_030141595.1. NCBI lineage: Eukaryota > Metazoa > Arthropoda > Branchiopoda > Diplostraca > Chydoridae > Chydorus > Chydorus sphaericus. Next base: position 7,293,361 of record CM057926.1, on the reverse strand, counting down.
ATTGATTTCCAATCCTATCTAAAAGAAGCTTGTATGGGTTATGTCTTAGACTTTTCCGATTTTAATGTAACGCAGCTTTTGTCCGCTTCCATTCATTTTCATATTTACAATTGGCTCAGTAAAAAAAAAATAATCCATAGATGTATATTTTAATTATGCTTTTTTTCTAACAGAAAGGTGCAGAAAGAGATCTTTGAGATTATAACTTTGAATCGTTTTTCTAGTGTGAGAGGCCAAAGCGCCTGCTACATAGTAACAGCATTATGAAACGTACATTATGGAAGTGGACTTGGCGTTCTTGAACTTGGATCTTTTCATGGTTTATTAAGATAAACAAAAGTTGAGTGACGACTTTACTATGATGCAATAGCAGTAATAACGGATAGAATTTTCTAAACTGGATTTTGACGGACCAGAGCACTAAAACTGTATATTATACAACAAAGGACGTAATATGTCGCAGCTCCACCCTTTGTTCCAATGATCTAATTTTCTGCAATATTGGCAGCCCCCACCATAAAGAGCTGAACAACAACACAGACATAGAGACAATATAAAAGCAATCCAAAGACCCGATAAAAGACATCAGTTCTCTTACGACTGTCAAATCAACTCCTTCAACTACCATGCAGGTAGACACACCTTAAAAAAATCATCAAATTCAAAGAAACAATTTTATAAATCTTCACTTTCTACAATAGGTCCTCATTATCGCCGCCTTGGTCGCCGTTGCTGCTGCCTCTGCCCCCTACGCCACTCCGGCTTACTCTGCCCCGGCTTACGCCGCCAAGGGTTACTCCGCCCCCGCTTACGAGGTAAATAACGGACACATATTCTCAGTTTAAATTCAAACTAATCAAATCTTGAATGATTGATTTTAGGTTCGCCGCCCCCACGACTTTGCCTGGGAAGTTAAGGACGATTACACCTACGTCAACATGGGCCAGAAGGAGCACAGCAGCGGAAAGGGAGTCGCTGGATCTTACCACGTCACTCTTCCCGATGGTCGCCTCCAGACCGTCACTTACAAGGATGATGGTTATGGTTTGGTCGCCGATGTTTCTCACTCTACTGGTTACGCCACCCCCGCCTACTCTGCCCCCGCTTACTCCGCCCCCGCCTACAACCGCGCTTATTAAGAAAGCGGCCAGTTACCTACCTGAACGATCCTTCAACCCCGAGTAATACTTGTAAATTATAATCACGGGATGCAGTGAAAATCTGTTATCGAGCGTATTTAAATTGAAATAAAAATTAGCATGCAATTCAATAATGCTTATACACATTTATTTTCAACAATACCTTAATAGAATACCTTTTAGTTACCATCTCTTGGTTTTACGATTTTATGGATTTACATTCTACGGCATTTTTAACTGAAAACCTTGGCCACGTAATATTGTTAGTTTTAATATACAAATGAGTGTTGTCAACCTGAATGAAAATTTCAAAAACTATTTTCTAGGTTCTCTCTCGTGAAATGTATATGTATACTTTAAAAAATGGGAGAATTCGGAAAAATTATTAATATATAAAATTAATAATAGAGTTATTATTACGTTGAAAGTTTTTTGGATGAAAACTTGTTCTCTACTTAGAAAACATTTCCTGATATGTGTATTTTTATGTTTTATAATAATTTTTTTAATATTTATAAATTGATTAAAACTTTCATAAATATTTCTCCAATCTTAGATGATAATGCTCCAAATAACCACAATACAAATATCTTTTAAGGAAAAATATGATGTAATTAAAAAATCGTGGATTCATTATATAATAGTTCGTAATTCTTATACGCACACAAATATCAGTACTGTATACAGCTATTTGGATTAATCAGGCGTTTAGACTTTCGCATTCGTGTATTGCATTATTTTCAATTATTCAATCTTATTGCTATTTGCTACTCCCATTAGTCTCCCTGTTCCGTTTTCTTCTTGAAGCAATTTCTTTGGCACCATGTACTTAAGTTTTGTAGTCTCAACATGAAAAGTTTATCAGCAGGGTATGTGGCCTATGGTTCATTATAAGAACAGTACTCGTTTACGCAAAAAGCTTTGTAGTTTAACCCTGCTCAAACTTTTTCTAGGATAAAAAACATATCTTAATTTTTCCTCGATTTTCAAAGTGGGTATTGTCTCAAATGATCTCATTTCATTTATTAGGCATTTATTTCTTATGATATAAAATACCTCAAGTTTATTCACTAGTTTTCATTAAATTAAAACAGTGACATTACAAATAAACTTAAGTTCCATGTAACCAAACCAAGTTGAAAGAATGCAGCTGCACTAGCATAACATTAAGAATAGTTTAGAGTAAAAAATAGTACTCAAAAGTACCCAGTGCATTAAACTTCTTAATGTATTATTTTCTAAAGTACAGTATGCGGTCGGGAGGAAAAAACACAACAGGATTGGCAGGTATTGGCATTTAAAATCTAAAAAACAAAAAAATTAAATTAGCAAACAGGCATGGCTTGCATATAAAATGACGAGAAGGGAACTGCTGTATAATTTCTATATTATGCTATTTAAAAAATTTCAATGATAGAAATATTTAATTTTTGCGATTTTGTGTTGTTCTTACTCAATTATATTTTTTAAAAATAGAAATAATAAAAAAATCTTAATATTCAAAATATTCAAAATAACCATAATGCATAATCTTATAAGTATATAAAAAGATGGAGTATTAAGTTAAAAAGGATTAACACATAATAGTTCAAATAAAATACACTTACAATATCAGTTTAGCTAGTTCTGATAATCACACTTAGACTTTCATATTCATGTATTGGATTATTTTAAAATTATTCTATCTTGCTGATGCTATTTATTGCTTCTCCCATAATACCCCTGTTTCATTTTCTTACTGGAGCAATTCCTTTGGTACTGTTCTTAAGTTTTGTAGTCTCAACATGAGAGGTTTATCAGCTTTAGAGTATACGGTCTATGGTTTATAATAAACACAGTATTCGCATAAGCATTAAGCTTTAGCTTATCCCTCAAGTTTTGTCGATGATAAAAAACAAATCTTTATATTTCTTCGATTTTCAAAATGGGGTTGTTTTGAATGATCTCTTGCATTTTTTTAATGGTATTTCTTAAATATAAGATATTTCTGATGCTATACAATACTTTAAATTTATTCCCTGTAATTGTTCGATATCAAAACAGTGATATTAAAAATCAACATATTGAAATTCAATATAGAACCAAACCAAGAGCTGGAAGAATGTTGCATTCAAGACTATGACTTCTATAGAGTCATTACTAGCACTCTTGAGTACCCTGTGCATTAAACTTCTTAAAGTATACTATGGAATAGTAGGTATGTGGCAGGGGGAAAACCAGAGGATAGCGAAAAATTAATTAATCCTGTTTTGCTTTCTCTTTTTATATTTATATTCAAAATTGGGCTTTGGTATTTAAAATGAGTTAATATACATGGATTGAATAGAAAAAAAAATTACGAGGGGGGGGGAATAATATAATATAATCTAAAACATGTATCATAGAAATATTAAAAATTTTTATGCTTTTTTACTGTTTTCACGCGATTGGATTAATTTTAAAGGATTTCGCCTAACATTAAGTCAATTTCCCGAATTCATGTATATATATATTTTTTTAAATTAGAAGTAATAAAAAATGGTATGTAAATTATCAATTAACATATATGATTATCAGTTGGGAGAATAATTATGGAGAGCGCTTTCTATATTATCATTTTTTAGAATTCTTGAACATATTTCTTTAAAACGAATTTTCTGTAGATTAAAGAAACAAAGAAACACATTATGGCAGTATAAGTTTGTAATTATTCTTTTTAAAATTATATAATAAACTTATACCTAAAACAATTTTTATTTCTTTGGATGACAAGTTATTTAAGGTTGCTCCGAAATGACGGCCACTATTGATATTATTATAATAAAAGCAAGGCGGCTTTATAAATCAGTTTTTTATCGGTGCTTTAATCTATAATGATCGTATCTACAGTGGTTTGTACAGAAATTTCCATTTATAAATTGTATTATGTTATTTTTCATGTTTAAATAAGTCTGATGCAGCTATGGGAACCATTGAAACTATATCTGGAACCTGTTTATTTCTAGTTCAACAACAAGCTAAAGGAAAATTTAATTGTAACATTTGTCTTTTTATTTTGATTATTACTCGGTAATGGTAGATCAAATAAAAAAAATATAAAAATGCATTCTAGAAAATGAATCAATTTTCAATTCTGGTTTTTTAAATTATTTTTTATGTCAAGTTTTATTAGAGAAAAACGCCGGCAAACATCGAGCATTTTTTTATTTTTCTCCCAAAGTGTCCCTATATTATTGCGATTATCTAATGAATTATAAATCACATAGATTTAGTTTTTCTGCCATTCGACTCGGCATTGAATTCCGCGTCGAATGGTATAATTATTTTTGCCGTAATACCAATTCCGGATTTAGTTAACTTTTTCCGTGCCACCAAAAACAGGTCTTTTACTTGCCCGACATTCAGAGAACGCGTGTTAAAATACACCAACTTCCAATATATACCATTTTTTGGATGGCACTTTTTTCGGGTGGACGACTGTTCATGTTGATATTGTGTTAACACGGCCATTAAAGTTAAATTAAATTTAAAAATAATTTATTTGCGCCCCCAAATCTATTACGATAGAAATAATAATATTTTGAAAACATTCTGCCGAACAGCTTTCGCATTATGCACATAACATAATTTTGTTTAAAGAGGGCACAGAATGAGATTACACTTTTGAATCGTTTTTCTAGTCTCAAGTGCCTCTAGTAACAGCATAGCTATAGTAACAGCATTATGAAATGGACAGTATGCAAGTGGAACTTGGCGTTCTTGAACTTGGATCTATTTACGGTTTATGAAGACTTAAAAAGTTGAGTGACGACTTTACTGTGACTCAATACAAAATCACGGATAACATTCTCTAAACTGGATTTTGGCGACCAGAGAACTGCTACTGTATATTATATACAACAAAGGACCGTAATATGTCGCAGCTCCACCCTTTGTTCCAATGATCTAATTTTCTGCAATATTGGCAGCCCCCACCATAAAGAGCTGAACAACAACACAGACATAGAGACAATATAAAAGCAATCCAAAGATCCGATAAAAGACATCAGTTCTCTTACGACTGTTAAATCAACTCCTTCAACTACCATGCAGGTAGTCACATCTTAACCAACCATTAAATTCAAAGAATCAATTTAAGGCATTTTCACTTTCTGCAATATAGGTCCTCATTATCGCCGCCTTGGTCGCCGTTGCTGCCGCCTCTGCCCCCTACGCCGCTCCGGCTTACTCTGCCCCTGCTTACGCCGCCAAGGGTTACTCTGCCCCCGCTTACGAGGTAAATAACGGACACACATTCTCAGTTTAAATTCAAACTAATCAAATCTTGAATGATTGATTTTAGGTTCGCCGCCCCCACGACTTTGCCTGGGAAGTTAAGGACGATTACACCTACGTCAACATGGGCCAGAAGGAGCACAGCAGCGGAAAGGGAGTCGCTGGATCTTACCACGTCACTCTTCCCGATGGTCGCCTCCAGACCGTCACTTACAAGGATGATGGTTATGGTTTGGTCGCCGATGTTTCTCACTCTACTGGTTACGCCACCCCCGCCTACTCTGCCCCCGCTTACACCGCCCCCGCCTACAACCGCGCTTATTAAGAAAGCGGCCAGTTACCTACCTGAACGATCCTTCGACCCGATGAATATTTGTATATTATGATCACGTGATGCGGTGAAAATCTGTTATCGATTGTATTTAAATTGAAATAAAAATTAGCATGCAATTCAACAATACTTCTACGCATTTATTTTCAACAATGCCTTAATTCTTAATTGAAGATATTCTAGCAACCATATTTTTTCTTAGGAATTAATAGATTTACATTCTAAAGCATTTTTAACTTAAAATCTTAGTCACGTAATATTGTTAGTTTTAATGTACAAATGAGTGTTGTCAACCGTGATGAAAATTTAACAAATTAATTTCTGAGCCCTTTCTCGTGAAATATTTATAGATATATACTTTTTCAAAATGGAAAGGTTTTTTTTTGGGGGGGGGGGGGGGGGGGGGGGGGGAACTTATTGTTTTCTATACTTGGAAAACATTTTCTAAAATATATATTTTTTATGTTTTATAAGAAAAGTTTTAAGATAAAAGATATGGACTGTATTATTATGTTTAGTATGCTTTAAATTAATTCAAATTTTATTACATTTTTCTCTAATTTTAGATAATAATACTCAAAATAGCCACAATGCAGAAAAAAATTAAGGAAAATGGCGTAAGTTAAAAATCGTGGATTGATTACATAATAGTTCGTTTTTCTTATACGCATATAATATCAATACTGTATACAACTTGTTGGATTGATTAGACGTTTCGACTTTTCCATTCGTGCATTGTTTTATCAATTATTCAATCTTATTTCTATTTGCTTAAACAGGTATGGCTTTAATAGAAAAATGACGAGAAGGGAACTGCTATATCATTTCTATATTATGCTAAAAAAATTAAATGATAGAAATATTATTATTTTTTCGATTTCGTGTGGTTTCTTACTCAATTAGATATTAAAATATGGTTTTAAGGGATTCCGGTCCTAGCTTTAAGTAGTTTTTTTTCTTCAAATTTATATCTTACTGTTTAGGCCTACTAATGCAATTAATTATTTATATTGCTTATGATTATATGTTCATAAGTAATAGTTCTACTATGTACAGTATATAGCTACTGAAACATGACTTGAAAAAGTGAAAACAAATAAGTAAAAAAAATATATATTTGTTGATTTTTCTTTCAAAAAACAAAATCTATTGGTAATTTTTTCATTTTAAAAATCTTCTCTTATTTAATATATTTTCAAAAGAGAAAATAAAATTATAGAAGATTAAACGACTCAATCCTACTTAATAGTTAAAATAATATAATTACTTTTGGGAACAAATAATTGAGAGTAATCCAAAATTAATATGTAAATTATTAATTAACATACCTAATTATCAAACAGGGGGAAATAATGAAAATATTTTTATTACATGATCACTTTCTTTCTAAATTATTCTTAAACATAACTCTCCAAAATGGAATTAAATAATTGTGCGTCTCGATTGAAGAAACAATGAAAAACTGCATTATAACATTAAATAGCTTGTAAATTAATATTTAAAAAAATATTTTTGAAAACTTTCACCTTCGATAAAGGTGACAATAAATGTTGATGTGTGAAAGATAAAAAATTTAAAGAAGAATAACAACCGTTATTACTCACATACAGTTATGAAAAATGGCCACTTTTTCATAACTTTTTTCGGTACCTAAATGTATCGTATTATATTACATAATTACTATGTAATCTCTGCATGAGTATATACAGAAACTTTGATTCTTAATTTCTCATGAAATGTTTCATTTGAAAAAATGCAGGTGCAACCAAAGAAATCACTGAGGGGATATGTGAAACAAACCAGTGAATCCTGTTTTTTTCTAGTTCAACAATCAAGCAAATAGCGTATTTTATGGTAACATTATGGAATGTGTGCAATTGAAACTTGGTGCTCTTGAACTTGGCTTTATTGGCGGTCCACACAAGTTTTGAAAAAAAAAGTTGAGTGACAACTTTACTGTAAAGAGACGAGAATAAAAATGGATGATGGGAATGTTGCCATTGAGTTTCTGTGGACTAGCAACTTATTGCTACTGAATATTATTCGATAAAGGAGCATATGATGTCAGCCCCTCCCTTTGTTTCAATGATCTAATTTTACGTAATATTGGCACTCCCAAAGGACAAACCCTACCAATATTGAAGAGAGATCGAACCAGTTGGTATAAAAACGATTACAATATCCGTTAAAAGACATCAGTTCTCTTACGACTGTCAAATCAACTCCTTCAACTACCATGCAGGTAGTCACACAATAAAAATCATTAAATTCAAAGAATCAATTCTAAGCATCTTCACTTTCGATAGGTCCTCATTATCGCCGCCTTGGTCGCCGTTGCTGCCGCCTCTGCCCCCTACGCCGCTCCGGCTTACTCTGCCCCGGCTTACGCCGCCAAGGGTTACTCCGCCCCCGCTTACGAGGTAAATATTGTACACATGATCTCAGGTTGAATTCAAACTAATAAAATCTTGACTGATTGATTTTAGGTTCGCCGCCCCCACGACTTTGCCTGGGAAGTTAAGGACGATTACACCTACGTCAACATGGGCCAGAAGGAGCACAGCAGCGGAAAGGGAGTCTCTGGATCTTACCACGTCACTCTTCCCGATGGTCGCCTCCAGACCGTCACTTACAAGGATGATGGTTATGGTTTGGTCGCCGATGTCTCTCACTCTACTGGTTACGCCACCCCCGCCTACTCTGCCCCCGCTTACAGCGCCCCCGCCTACAACCGCGCTTATTAAGAAAGCGGTCAATTACCTACCTGAACGATCCTTCGACCCCGATGAATATTTGTAAATTATGATCACGCGACAAAGTGACGATATTTAGTGTTTGCGAAATTTAAATTGAAATACATTTTCTACGCAATTTCAATAATACTTTACCTTCTGCTAGAAACTGAAAAGAGAAAAAAAAATTACACATCACACAGACATTGACACATGATAGACAGGAGACAAGAGGAAAGAAAGAAGAAGACTATAGAAAGAAAATGACGATTCATGTTAAAACTTGTATTTCTAGTTAAAATTAATTTTAAATGACAAGCCGAAGCAAAATATTTTAATTCTCAATTAATGTGATGAACCTGTACAACAACTGATTCGTCGTGGTAGAAGTATACAGAAATCCATTTCTTCGCTGTGTCTATGATTCAAGTAGTAAACCAAATCCAATCTATTTAAGTTGAAAAAGTAGTTTGTCTACTTGTTTCAAATACACAACGAAGAAAAAGATTCAAAAATCCGCACGCGTGTTCAACTCCACCATTAAGTGCATGGTGGAGCTTCCGTTTCCTCGCGAATATGGTAGAGATATAGCTCTAGGTTTTTCTAAGTTAAAAACAAATAACTTTGAAATTATAACTCATAAATTTCAAATGAGAACTGCGTCTCGCCACTATTCTGTTTGGCACCGAAGTGGAGTCTGGTCCACTTTATACTGAGTTCATTGATTTTTTATTTAGATGTCTCTTTAAATATTGTTTTTTAAATAAAACGGGTTGTTTCAGTACATCGGGGCTCTTGATTCAAGATGGGATCAAAGCATTGACCACAACCTGTTTCAACCAGGAAATGAGCTCTGAAACCTGAAAGTTTAATAAGTAGAAGTATAGGGCTAGATTTAAACCAAAGATTTCTGTTATGTATTTAAACCAAAGATGGTTGGAAGAAATAGAAAATAGAAAATCGTAACTGCGCAAACATAATAATACAATTAAAATGGAATAGCAAGTTATGCAAAGAAATTATCGATACTTCTATATATAGACATTTATATATAGACCATAGACCGATTAATAACAAGCCAAGAATATTTGAATTCTCAATCAATATGATGAATTTGAGCACCAGCTGCTTCGTCGTGGTAGAAGTTATAGAAACCAATTTCTACGCTGTGTTTATAACACGAGCAGTAAACCAAATTCAATCTATTTCAGTTGAAAAAGTAGGTTGCCTACTGGTTTTATACACACAGCGAAGAATAAGGTTCAAAAATTCGCATCATGCGCGTTCATTTCCTCGCGAATATGGTGGAGATACAGTTCTATAGATTGCATTACGTTAAAATAAATAATTTTGAAATTATTGATATAAACTTACCAACCGCAAGAGAGAACTGCAGCTCGCAGCTATTCTGTTTGAAATCGAAGTGGAGTCTAGTCTACTATATACTGAGTGCATTGACTTATATGTATCTTCAAATATTGTTTCCTAATTAAAACAGGTTGTTTCAGTTCATCGGGGCTCCTGATTACTCAAGATGGGATGGAAGCATTGACCTCAGCACGTGTCAACCAGGAAATGAGCTCTGAAACCTGATAAGTTTGTTAAGTAGACTATAGCTAGATTTAAACCAAAGAACATAGTCATAGCCCAATCAGGTTTTTCCCATATCTTTTGAAGGAAAGGGTGAATGTCCTCTATTATTTCCCAAAGATTGCATATTTGCATGGTTGTATATTGCTTTTCTTACATTTGAATAGAAGACAACTGTTCACATTTTTTAATTCATTTTATTAAAAAAAAAAATAAAGAATATCAGCTAGAGTATTTTTTTACATCGCACAATTAAATCCCTAAAATTTCACTACTTATTTTGTATTACTTCAATCTATATTCCTTATTAGATATTTGTATTATTTATATTAACGTTCGGATCAGAATTCCGACTCCTTATCCATAATGCATTTAAGCTAAATTAGCATTAGCAACTATTTTCAATCTTTTGTTACTGCAAACTACATAGAACCCAGTGTTGCGAAAAAGTACAAATACCCTTTATGTCACCCGGGATAATATGAAGAGCAATGTACGCACAGAAGCGTACATATGAGCCTCAACCATCGTTGGTTCTCTGGTAAATAGACGTTTCGACTTTTGCATTCGTGTATTGCATTATCAATTATTCAATCTTATTTCTATTTGCTTATACATGTATGGCTTTAATAGAAAAATGACGAGAAGGGAACTGCTATATCATTTCTATGTTATGCTAAAAAAATTAAATGATTGAAATATCATTATTTTTTTTTATTTTGTGTGGTTTCTTACTCAATTAGATATTAAAATATGGTTTTAAGGGATTCCGGTCCTAGCTTTAAGTAGTTTTTTTTCTTCAAATTTATTTCTTAGTGTTAAGGTCTACTAACGCAATTCGGTTTTCATATTGCTTACGATTTTATGTCCATAAGTAATAATTCTACTATGTATATAGCTACTGAAACATGACTTGAAAAAGTGAAAACAAATTAGTAAAAATATGTATATATTGTTGATTTTTCTTTAAAAAAAAATCTATTGGTAACTTTTCATTTAAAAAATCTTCTCTTGAATAAAAGATGTCCTTCTCTTGATATAGATGTTAATACAGGCCTACTTACATTTCATAGATCTTGGAGCATTGTTGTTTTTAATTAAATCCGTGTGTAGTCCTCGTTAGTATAGTGGTTAGTATCCCCGCGTGTCACGCGGGAGACCAGGGTTCAATTCCCTGACGGGGAGTATTTCTATGTCATCACAATTGTGTCTAAACAGCTAATGGCATAGACACTTTTATCATTCAAATAAATATATGGCTGGTTCCATATTTGGAAACTTTTTTTTATTGAGCAAGGTTTATACACATTTGTTCTTGAATTAAATATATTCTGCATTAAGAGCGAATAATTTACTTTTTTTCAATAAACATCATTGAAATATGGCCAATTTGAGTTTATATTTATTAACATTCCCTGACTGTAACGGCGGATGACATCATGTATATTTATATATATTTTACTTTTTAATTAACGTTCAAGCATAGCAACAACTTCTTCTGATATAGTATACAATTAATATATGTATCATTCCCTTGTTACGTTTTACATTTTTATCAAGTATAAACATAATTTTCGGGATAAACAGTAATCCACGCCGGCTGCAAACTGTGCTCAAATTAAATGAACCGAATTCGGTGCATATTCAATTACATTCAACAACGACGTGAGTACCGAGTGTTTCGAAAAATGAAAAATCTCAAACTTTCTTTTCTCACTACTTTTGATTTAAATCTAAACCATAAATTAAGCTTTAAACCTCCATTTTAAAAAATGATTTTAGAAAAGTAATTTATTAAATTTAAAAATCTGGAATGGGTATACTGCTATGTGTATTTTTTATTAAGATGCGTAATTGGGGAACGTGAAGCCAAGTAAGATTTAAAATCAATAAATCATGATTAAACTCGCGATTTAAATCGAATTTGATTTAAATCACTGCCAATTTCTAACTAAAATGGTCAAATTAAAAAGACAAGGCCAGTTAGAGGCCACTAAAATTACATGTGAAACCAGGCAATCTTGTTTTTTTTTTCTAGTTCAACAACAAGCCAAAGGCAAGTAACCAAGTTTTATGGTAACATTATTAAATGCGTGCAGCAACTAGAACTCGGCGCTCTTGAACTTGGAGAAAAGGTTAATTGACAACTTATCTGTATTGAGATTTGAGATGGGAATAAAAACGGATGATGACAAGTGTTGGCATTGAGTTTTACAGACTAGCAGCTTGACATTGAAAATTATTCAATAAAAGAAGAAATTATGTCAGCCCCACCCATTGTTCCAATGATCTAATTTACTGTAGTAATCCTAAAGGACAAAACATATCAATATTTTAGAGATCGAACTAGTTAATGGGTAGCTGGTATAAAAGCAATCAAAAGATCCGATAAAAGACATCAGTTCTCTTACGACTGTCAAATCAACTCCTTCAACTACCATGCAGGTAGTCACATACCTTAAACAATTTTTAAATTCAAAGAATCAATTTTAAGCATCTTCACTTTCTGCAATATAGGTCCTCATTATCGCCGCCTTGGTCGCCGTTGCTGCCGCCTCTGCCCCCTACGCCGCTCCGGCTTACTCTGCCCCGGCTTACGCCGCCAAGGGTTACTCCGCCCCCGCTTACGAGGTAAATAATTCAAACATGACCCCAGTTTAAATTCAAACTAATCAAATCTTGAATGATTGATTTTAGGTTCGCCGCCCCCACGACTTTGCCTGGGAAGTTAAGGACGATTACACCTACGTCAACATGGGCCAGAAGGAGCACAGCAGCGGAAAGGGAGTCGCTGGATCTTACCACGTCACTCTTCCCGATGGTCGCCTCCAGACCGTCACTTACAAGGATGATGGTTATGGTTTGGTCGCCGATGTTTCTCACTCAACTGGTTACGCCACCCCCGCCTACTCTGCCCCCGCTTACAGCGCCCCCGCCTACAACCGCGCTTATTAAGAAAGTGGTCAATTACCTACCTGAACCATCGACCCGATGAATATTTGTAAATTATGATCATGTGATAAAGTGAAAGCAGCCACATGCAGTGTATTTAAACTAAAATACATAATTCTAAGCATTTCAACAATATGTTATCCTATATATTTTCATTTTGAAAATAATCTTAAAATCCTTTCTAAAGACTCCAAAAAAAAAATAAAGACTTACAGTAGCAAAAAAATGGGCAGACAATCACAAAAGCCAAATAATTTAATTCATATTGATAACTTTGGAAGAATTGACCAAATGGAAAATCCTAGCTGCACAAACATAATACGATAAAAATAGAAAATTAAGCAAGGAAAAAACAGATGCAATTCTAAAAAGAAGCTTATTGAAAATAAGTTGACAACTTCTACCTATTTTAAATGGATTAATAATAGGTCAATAATATTTTTTTAATGTCTACGTTACTTTAAAACGAGAAATCGAAAAATTGCTTCAAATATGATTCTAATATCCACAGATTACAGATCCAAAGTCGTGGAAATAAACGCAAACATTGTTCGTATCAACCGCCATGACATAACCACCATCTCATAACGATTATTGATATTTTGTAGCATACATCAAGAAATAAAATGATCATGTAAATGAAACACTTTTTTTTATTTAGCCTAATCCAACAGACGGCATCTGATCATATATTTGCATCTCCGATCATATTAGCACTTTTCTAAGGCTACTCGGATAATATTTAGCAAATAATATCTTATGAAGTTATGAGTCAACCCCACCTGAAAAATCAAGCTAGTGATTTACTGGATCTAACATTATTACTTACCCTACCTTTAAAGTAATCTTTATGTGTAATAATGTTAATTTTTTAAGCACAATATATGTAAAATGACCGTTTTATACACCATGGTTAAGTATACAGCTATCGTTTTGGTCCAATACTCCAATAGCAATATTTGCGATGTATGAATCATCAATAAGGGAAACAAGGTACAAATAACATTCAACTTGTGTTTAAGACCTCTCATAAGGTCATAATTTAAATTTCAAACTCAAGTGCCCAACAGAACCAATCCGAATAACCCGCCCTAGAAAAGAAACAACGCGGCTTTGCAATATAATCATTTTTTTATCGCATATCAATATCCTATCTCAGACGGTGCTGAAAGTTGTAAAATATTTTATGACGATTTGATTAACCTTTCTGCAAGATAAATTTATATCAGCAATGGCGCAATGAAGAAGCTCTACTCGTTACAAGAATGAATATTTTTAAAGGTCGACTTTATTGAAAGATTCCAACAAATAGCAATAAGAAACCGCGGAATCAATCCAACTCAAACCGAGCACCACGTCGCACACGCGGGAACGACTTGCAGCTCCTTTATAACGTGCAGGATATAAATGAGACTTTGTCCTGCTTCACCCCCACGCATTTTCTTGTGGGTAAAGGAGGGGAATATATTTAATTGAATCATATATTTGTTATAAGTTTATTTATATTAACTTTTAGTCATACTTAAATTTGGATGAAACGGAAAATTGGAAAATCGTAACTGCGCAAACATAGCAATACATTAAAAAAGGAATAGACAATTCGACAATAAAGAATTTCTAAAATGATTTTTGAAATTAAGTTGAAAACTTGTATTCTAGTTAAGACCGATTAATAGCAAGCCAAGAATATTTTAATTCTCAATCAATATGATGAATTTGAACACCAGATGCTTCGTCGTGGTAGAAGTTATAAAAATCTATTTCTACGCTGTGTTTACAACACGAGCAGTAAACCAAATTCAATCTATTTCAGTTGAAAAGTAGCTTGCCTACTGGTTTCATAAACACAGCGAAGAATAAGATTCAAAAATTCGCATCACGCGCGTTCATTTCCTCGCGAATATGGTAGAGTTACAGTTCTATAGGTTGCATTACGTTAAAATAAATAATTTTGAAATTATTGATATAAACTTACCAACCTCAAGAGGGAACTGAATCTCGCGACTATTCTGTTTGGAGTCGAAGTGGAGTCTAGTCTACCACGTATAGGCCTACTGCGTACAATGACTTATATGTATCTTCAAATATTGTTTCCTAATTAAAACAGGTTGTTTCAGTACATCGAGGCTCTTGCGATTCAAGATGAGATCGGAGCATTGACCTCAGCATGTGTCGACCAGGAAATAAACTCTAAAACCTGAAAGTTTGTTAAGCAGACTGACCAGATTTAAACTAAAGACTTAGTCATTGCACATAACCTGTAGATTTTTTCATACCTTTTGAAAGAAAGGGTTAATGTCCTCTACAGTATTATCTCTGAAATATATCATATTTTAATGGTTGCATCTTTCGTTTAAATAATATAAATTTCTCCGATAATTTTAATGCAATTAAATATTAGCACGTCCATAAATCTTCCGATCGTAAAAGTTGTTACCTAGGTTTTGTTCGCCACGGCCCCGCCGATGATAGGCAAGAGTAGGTGGTAGTCCAAGCATTCACGGGAAACCATCTTTCTTATCTGAATATATACATATGAGGATTCAATCCCACGTAGTGTATTTAAAATGTACGTACTTGGGTTCAATAAAAGTAATATAATAAAATGCTTTTAAACACGCCATGCAATACATAAGAACCAATAATACATTGACAAATTGAATGTAAACGGAAAACTGTGTACTGTTCTTTCAGCATTTTAGTTTCAGTAGCATTAAGTAATTTAAAAAGCATTGTTCTGCGTCAGTTATTTCTTACAATTCTGCCACGCTCGCAGAGAAAGTAATCTACAATAATACCATTGCAGAGAAAGCTGTGATGATGTGATAAATATATATAATTACTTCGGTTTTAAGATATTAAATGATTTAAATAAATAAATTTGGATTTTTTTAAAGAAGCTATTCATCTAGTTTTTATAATGTATGCTATAAAAATACACACAAAAAGGCCGATGGAAGTTTTATTGCCTATTTTATTACTTAGAAAGTATTTTTATCCCATTTTCCGACAAAGAAGAGGTAAAATGGTAAATGAAGTAAAAGGTAAGAAGTATAAGGCAAAGTTTAAGAATTTATTTTATCCCGAGATTAGGATATTTATTTTTATCCAATCTAATATTGTGTGTTTTGGCAGGATAATTTTTACCCGAGAACACACACTGACTGTAACTGTGGTTGGAGTGAAATGAAACATTTATTTAATTTATTAATAAAAGTTTAGCGTATAGCTTTTCCGATATTGTGCATCAAATATATCTTTTGTTCCCACGTATAACATTTTACATTTTTATTTTTACAACATGAATATTTTCTGGAAAAAACAGAACGCCACGTCAGCTGCAAACGTTTGATCAAATTAAATAAATCGAATTCAGTGCACATTCAATTGAATTTATCGGCTACATGGGAACTGAAGTTTTGTGGAAAATGAAAAATCTCAAATTTTCTTTCCTCACTACTGGGATTCTATATTTCATGTCTACTTCTTTTTTTGTTTTAGCTATGACAAGCAACAATGTAAGACCCGATATTGAACAAGATAAAAAAATCATAACACCATCGCTTTCCGAAGGTAAGCTCTGATAAAAAAAAAAATAAGAAAAGAAACTAAGTCTTTTATCGTAATAGACATAACAATTCTGTTATGAAAAATCTAGGTCTATTCAGTTTTTATCTGTATAATATTAACTACAATTTTGAGGCTATAATTAAATCACGTTAGTTAATTTTTATTCCATTTGATCTACTCGCAGCTAATAATGATAACCACGATAATTTGGACGAGAATCAAGGATGCAATACCGGAAACCAGCTCGATGAAACATTTGTAATATTTATATAAGTTGTTTATTTGTAAAAAAAAATTATATTATTGATATTTAGAACCTGCGGCGTTTTGTAAAGGAATTGCGCTTGAAAGCACCTTTTAAAAATACATATTTTAAAATGTAGAAAACAAAACAAAAATTATCTATTCTGTTTAATTTTTTATAGGAACAAAAAGTTATGAGAGAGTTCGATCAAATGGAATCAATTTTTAGAGAAAAATTTGAAAAGGAGGAAGAAAAATTTTACCGACTAAGAGCTAGTGGTGCACCAAACGATAATCGGCTTGACCGTTTGAAAGTAGACTTGCAGCGAGATATTGATCAATTAAAAGCTCAATTGGAATCCAAAGTAGAAGATGATCTATTGGTTGTAGAAGAGGAAGGTGAAGCCAACACTATTTTTGGCGATAACCACGACAATATTCGAGTAAAACGACACAATTCAAAGAAAAAATCGACGCCATGCTATTCAAATCTATGCTCATTTCCGTTCCGCACTCAGTATGGTGGTTTAAAAGATAATAAATTAAACAATCAACCTCCTACAAGCTGTGATGATCTCGGAAAGATGGGTTATACAATGAGCGCATTTTATCCGGTCAAAGACAAATCAAATTCTGAGAAGATATCAATAGTTCACTGCGAATTCAATTCCCCACTTGGCAAAGATAATGAATATGGTAAAATAATTGCTTAAATTGTTATATAAGAAAATATTCAAATCAAATACAATTGACATACAAAGTACACATAACAATTGGAAATAAAATGCACGTTGACTTGGCCGCCTGTATGGAAGCAGAGAAACCTCAACAACCCAAACAACAAGAGAAAAGGCCCTCTTACCAGCCGAAAAACCACGACAATCAGGAGAGCCAGGACCAGCACGATATTCAGTATCAACCTGAACAGGAGGAACAGGAAACTGCGCCACAAAACGAAGGCTTTCTTTCAAAAGTACTAAAGGCTGGCGGCAATATTTTGTCATCTTTATTTCAGGGATAAAAAATGCTTATATTTACACGGGTAGTATAGGCTATACTGTTGAATTGAACCCATATTTCAAATTAAATTTGGTTCTGGTTCTCTATCTAGTAATTTCCATGAATAAGTTTGAAGAATTCTTTCCATTTTTTTTTCTGTTGTAAGGATATTGAAAAGTAATATATATACATAATAATGAAGTTAGTGGTCTGAAAAACATTTATTTCACCATATATTACAAAATAGCACTATACTTCGACTTTGAAAAGTTTTAATCTCGTCATATGCTTTACAAATAATCCTAAAAAGCCCCGATGTATATTTTATTTGATCAATATAAGACTTAAGCGATAAACTAATGAATAGAGTTTCTAAACTATTCTGAATGAAACAGCGAACCATTTCAAGAGCATTATTCGTATCCTTGAGAATTAGTTATAACTTAAATTCACGCTTTAATCACGATACATAATATAAGCACTACTGCATCCCACAGCGCGTACTTCTGCTGGTAAGACTGAATCGTCCCAAGTCAAACGACAGACTTTGTAAGTTCTGATGTGATGTGAACTAATGTTTTGATATAGTTTTGTCGTGACCATGAATAAAAAAGTAAATCTAAAGGGTTCCCTTACGAAAAAATCCCATGTTACGATCATGACGTAGAATCTTGACAATACCATGATACATGATATTTTCGGACCGATCAATCAATGGGATTCGCGTGTTAATCGATTGATAATATCCAGGTTATATCATGTTAAATCATGATTGAAACATGTTCTATTTTTTTGTATTTTTTATCAAAATTCAGCCCCCGGAGAGTTTCGAACCATCAACCTTTGGATCCGAAGTCGAACGCTCTAACCACTGGGCCACCACCTGATGTTAATTTGTGTCTTAAGTAACTATATATACGGTTTGATGCCTTTTTCTAAACATAACTTAGTGAATGCAATTATTTTTACTTTTTTCATCATTTGCCAAGTTAAAATTAAATTATATTCTATATTGTATGTCAAAACTATTTTAATGGATCCTTGTAACTTATTTTTTCCTAGGTCCTACATACTTCGTCACTATACCATTAATACAGAGCGGCGTTTTCTAGGTTTTTAATCTCTTATTTCGAATGGGAAAATTAGAATAATCAATTCATTTAGAAATTTAGAATATATGAATATGATTAATCGGACGGTGTAACTTTACGTAGGAGGAAATGGGTAGATTTTGGAACATGACATGTTGATAATATCGTGTTGTAACATGATCAACTCATGAGAATTTATGCTTCAATATTAACATGTTTACATCATGTTCCAATAAATCATGACCAAGTCATGTAATTACCATGACCCATCATGCTTTATCATGACTTTATCTCGACGGATCATGATGGGTCGTGATGCGTTTAAGATCAAATCATGTTTTGGTCTGATCAGAGAACATGGGATTTTTTTGTAAGGGTTTAAAATAATATTGGATGACCGATGCATGTAATCGTGGCGGGACTTGAACCCGCAATTTTCGGATTAGAAGTCCGACGCCTTATCCATTAGGCCACACGACCAATATTCAAAAAAAGTTAATAACCATGAAGATGTATGAATATACTTGTACCATAGTAAATAACATATTGATTGCTATACAGTATTAAAGGGATACTTTAAAAAAGGATTTTGGAAACATAACTTGCATCTCTATTTGACTTAGGAGTTTTACTTCCATTGAGTTTATTATTCAGATAGAGGATTAAGAATGACCGATCCAACGAAAAAAAAGAGAAACTAAAAACCATGGCAAGTGAATGCATAGTTTTTAAAATACAGAAATAACTATAATTGGGAACTATTTAAAAAAAAATTCTCTTGAATTATTGGGATATTTAAATATTTTTTTTTAATCGTTGGCTTAAAGAATAACTTTTTTGAAACTAAAGGATTCCAATAAAAAATTGAATCGTTGGACTATTTCTATGAATTTTAACATTCAAAATTCAAATTATTTAAACATTCAAAAGTTAATTCGAATTAAAGATATAGTCGAAACAAAGGTGTGTTCAATCAAATCAATTCAATCAAAATAAGCATTAAAAATCATTTTTTGCTTAAAACTGGCTTTTTAAAATCTTTAAAAACAACTGTTAATACTTACAAATCTAACCACGTGTTGAGATTTGGTAGAAGAAATAAAAAAAGACCAGAATTTTTATCAAATCATCTATTTTCAGAGTTTTTATTTTTTTTTATTTTTTTTATTTTTTATATCCGGAAAATACGAATAGCTTAACTTGTGTAAACTTTTTTCATTTGTAGCCTTATTCATTTTCATCAATTTTATTTGCGGAAAATTCAGTAATAAAATACGTCAGCAGCGAACCGTGAAATCAACTAGAAATTATACGAAATTTGATGCAAGTTCAAATGAATTCAACAATGCTGTGGGAGCTGTAGAGTTTTGAAAAGAACATTTTTCGAATTCTCTTTCCAAGTATAACTGGAATGTTTTGTTTCGTTTTGACTAATTTATTTCTTATAGTTACGATAAGCAATAGTGCAAGCCCTGGTACAGAACAAGAAGAAAAACTGGTGACGCTATCACTTCAAAAAGGTATAAAATATGCGCTAAAAATTTAATATACACGAAAAAATACTACTATCGCGAGTCGCGCTGTTCTAATAACTTATTTTAATTACCTGACCGTTTTATTCCATTAGATGTACTAGCAGCTAATGAAAACCATGATAATTTGGATGGGAATAATCCAGGCTCTAATCTCGGATGTGAAATAAATCACCTCGACCGAACATTCGTAATTTTTTAAATATTATTTAAAATAATCAATCGTGCTTTTTTTATGTAATAATAATAAGTTTTATAATTCATTTATTTCCAATTTTTTAATCATAGGAAGAAAAAGTAATGGAAGAGTTTGACAAAATGGAATCCATTTTCCGAGAAAACTTCAAAAAGGAAGAAGAGAAATTTTATCGATTGATGGCCTCTGATGTTCCAAACGACAATCGGTTCCACCATTTAAAAGTGGATTTGCAACGAGACATAGATCAATTAAAAGCCCAATTAGAATCAAAAGTGGAAGATGATCCATTAGTTTCAAAAGAAGAGGAAGTCGAAACCGAAACCAGCATCTTTGGAGATAATTACCATAGCCGAGAAAAACGACACAATTCAAAGAAAAAATCCACTCCTTGCCAGTCAAATCTATGCTCATTTACGTTCCGCTCTCAGTATGGTGGTCTGAACAAAGATACAAAGGTAAACAATCAACCACCTACTAGCTGCGCTGATCTCGGCCGGAGGGGCTACACGATGAGTGCGCTGTATCCTGTCAAAGAAGATGCTCGTTCTGAAAAAATATCAATAGTTCACTGCGAATTCAATTCACCGATTGACGAAAATGAATATGGTAAATCTATTATATCATTTATGCATATTAGAACAAAATCCGTTTGAAATCAGATATTTAAAAAAAAATTATATATTCAGAACACAAGACGATTGGAGGTAACATAGAAATAGATTTATCACACTGTATTGAAGCAGAGAAAGCCGAGGAAAACCCAAAAAAAGAAGAAAAATCATCTCACGAGCCCAAAGCACCTCAACGTCATCAGAATGAAAACCACCAGGATATGCAATATCAACCGGAGCAAGAAGAGCAGGAAGCTGCGCCAGCACAAAAAGAAAACATTTTTACACAAACATTACAGGGGGCGGGAAAGGTGTTAAATTCAGTCGGCAGTATGTTTACCAACTTGTTTCAGGGATAAACATAAAATCTCCCTTTACACGGATTGAGACCATTTAAAATTGTAATAATTTAAATATTGGGTTTACAATTTTTTTTTGTTTATAGTATAAGGTTTTCTAAATGAAGTTAGGTTTAACTTATCTTTAAGAAATTCATTACATATACATTTTGGTGGATTTAGAACTAATAAACACATGCAAATTGGTGGAGTTAATTATCCGAACTTATTTTATTTCAAATGCGCATTCAATCACCAAGTATAATTGTTTGTTTTTTATTATTTACATCTTTTACAGCAAGCTTTTGGTTAAAATAATAACAAATAACTTTGACACTAATGAAAAAATGGCTGACAATTAGAGAAATTGACCTCCTAGCTATTCAATAATTAGCTTGTTATTTTTCACACTGTCGAATAAAACCTTTTATTTCAATTAGAAACATTGAATGAGTAATGTATTCTTTTAATTTTAGTTAATGATCTAAAAGGGGGGAAAAGCGAAAAAAGGTGGATCTGAAGCCTTTTTTAAATTCTGAAGCACTACTATTTATAATTTTAAAAGATAAAATTTAAATAAAAATATATACATGGCACATGAATATTTCCTTTTATTTAAAAATGCTCTAAGACATCAAGGCCAAAAGTCATTATTATGCATAGCAGCATCCTAATCGATGTGTATGCGTATACAACGCTTACGAACGGCGATAAAGCCTTCAGATCGGCCCTCAGTTTACTTTCAATCAGTGCTGCTTGCATCAGTGTGCTCTGAAATCGGCAGTTTCCAACGTTATTCTGCACACACCTTCTTGGTCTATAAATAGCAAAGTAAGCACATAAAAATTCAACTTTACTTATATTTTGCGCCTATATATTTTTTTATGAATTTAGAATAGATTTTCCACAATGCCATTGAAACCATCTGCTTTCCAATCCCAAATAAGGGCCTATATCCTTATATTGGTTCTTTTGTCCGCATTTTTAGTCAACATGGAGATGACCAGTGACTCAGGTATATAATCAATTCATATCGCTTAAAATGGAAGCAAATTCATTTAATTCTTGGCGATGTAGAAAGATGGGATTCCAAAAACAGAGATGGACAATTACCCAAATATCCCCCAATGCCTGATCTACGACGTCAATCTGGTGCCATTGTCGAAGCTCACGAAATATTGCGCAAGAGTTTGCAACAGTTCCTCGATTTTCAAGACATGGATTTGGGTACCTATTTAAGTTACACCATCAATCAACGTACCGAACCTTTTGTTGACGAGTACGGCCAATTGATTTCATCTTATAAGAAAGTGTTCCGATTCATTTGGGACCAATACAACGAGACTCAAGTGAAGAATTATGCGGTCAAGCAGTTTGATAAAGACAAATTAGATATGTGCAGTGTTGCCAGATATTTGTCACACCAGCCAAATGTTGATAATAGAGCTGATCTAATGAAGAGGATGGGGGATGCTCTCGGATATAGGTGTCATCCGTGTACCCCTTACAAAAGGAAAGAGCACGGAGAAACGGTTGTGCCCAACACTGATAGCATCGATCCCAATGGAGTCTCTCCGGAAGAGAGTTTCGAAATGTGCAAAAATTTCGATGCTGAAGGAAATTCAATATTATCATCCACTATAAATCCGATTATAGGTAAAACAAAATACATAATAATAATATATTTCAATCTTTTGAATATTTAATGTTATTTACAAAATATGTAAATTTTTAGAAGAACCGACCGTCTCGTCGTCATCACCATCACCATCACTTCCAGAAATACCACCGGCCCAGCAAGAAATCAATAAATCAAGTTCATATATACTATACTGTTACTATTTGATATTATTTTTTAAAATTAAATTTTGATTGGCGCAGATCCATGTTGTGAGCCGCCAAATGCTATCAAGGTCTTTGGAATTGTTATTTCTGGAGGTATATTAAGTGCTTTAAAGGCATATTTTCTTAAATAGTTTTCTTCGATTGCTGTCATGTTGATTTAGTTATAATATATCAAATCGTTATTAAAGTACTTCATTGAATATAGGTCCTTGTGCAGATGGGCGCGAATCTACACCTTGCTGTGGTCGTGGAAGATGCAATGCACTTTGTTGTGACTGCCCTGGCGGATGTTGGTCATAATTTTGATTTCATGTAAAAAAAAATGAGTGTCTTCACTTCAGTTATATGGTTTATTCTTTAATTCTGGATATTCACGACAGGAAATAGCTTAGGACAATTGTGGTTAATTTTTATAGTAATTTGTGATGTCATTTGTTTTTACATTTTTTACGAATAAAATTAGGTAACATAGACATAATGCTTATGTTAATAATACAGTAAACAATCCACTATTTTTAATTAAAAGCTTGTTTAGCTAAAAACGGTAATTTGGGTTGTTTGCTTCTCTATTTCTCTATGCGTTAACCTAATTTTATTCGACACCAATTACATAAAATCTATGATATTAAATAGATAAATTCTTAATTTTCAGTTTAATATAAGGGTAGTGTTTTTTTTTACTATTTACAGTTTTATAAAAATATAAACTCATTATTTTTACTATATGGAAATAGTATCAATCTTAGAAAATGGTACACCGTACACTTTAGTATAACGTTAAATAGTATATAATTATCATATTTTGACTGATAAATTTATTTACAAAGCATCTTAATTATTATTAATAAAGTTTACATATGGTTATCCATCATTACTTAAGACTATTCACTATAGATTGAAGTAGCCAAGTAGCAAATTCCCCCATTAAAACTGCATGATTTAAATTTTGAAGGTAGCAGAACAAGCGCATAAGATTTATAATCAAGGTGAATCGCTTGTTCCTTTAATATCTAATTCTTTATTTTTAATTCAAATAAAACCAAATTAACTTTATTAGGAATATTAAATTTATCATGTTTAAAATAATAAAAAAAACTTATCTTAATTCAAAATTTGAATCTGTTTTTGTTTCAAACCAACAAAAAATTGTGCACGAGATCAACTGAAAAAGTATATATCCACTATCTTGATATAATAATATATTTTCTGATGCTTTGACAAAAATCCATCCAATGATCAAACCAATTAAATATTGCAATAATACATTTATACGATAGTTACAAGTAGCATTGCACGGTGGTATAGATAACTTATTACGGAAATGTCATTATTAATCATAATATTAAGGTATTTGAAAGATCCGTACGGAAAACCCCAATGAGATGATATTCACAAAAATATGGGCCTGAAGAATTTGTAGTGGTTAAGACTGAACTATAAACTTGAGGCCACCCGGGTATAATGTACGAGTGGCCGCAAGTTTATAGGTAAGTCTCGTCCACTTTGGTCCGCCAGGTAAGTGTCGTTTTGTGGCAAATCCGCAACAGAGGACCTCTTCTTACTGTGGAATGAGATGAGACTCAAGTAACGGGCAGTCTACGACTGAGTGCATTGACACTGGTGGCTTTTTTTAAATTCGTCTACTAAGTTTTTATTCATTATTTCAACAAAACTGGAATGAGGTGGAGCACAAGAAGTGGGCAGTACACGATTTCTAAGTCATTGACACTAGAGATTTTTCTTGAATTCGTCCGCTAGAACAGGTTTTTTCATAATAACATTTTGATGTAAATGAGTTGAGGAGATGTAAATGAATTGATGTGCATTGACCTTTTCAAATAATCCACGTATCCAAAAAAAAAAAAATTAAAATTTTTTTTCAATTTTTAAAACAGTAAAATAATCCGTTTTTTTCATTTCAAGTATTTTAATCACTTAGTCTTGAAAGATGAGATTCCCTGCTCGCTGAAAGCTGAAAGTATTTGTTTTCAAAATACGCACCGCTTTCTTCTTCTCAGTAATACAAACGAAACAATCGTGGCGGGACTTGAACCCGCAATTTTCGGATTAGAAGTCCGACGCCTTATCCATTAGGCCACACGACCACATTATTAAAAGTTTAACCCGTTTCAGAAGTGAATAAGTTTGTTGAAATTATTTTAAATTGTTTGTTTGAATTACATTTTTAAAATATAAAATATGGCTTCATGAACATTTGTCATGCTTCATATTCTACAATCGTTTCAATTAAACTATTTTCATTTGTATTTTTTTAATTACTCAACTAGAAGATAAATATAAGCTTAATTGTGTATTACGTTTTTTTTTGTATTATTGCTCAATCATATGACACTGAGTGTACAAAATGTATTTCACCTTAGAGAATCCAGCTAGATTCAATCTATGATAATCAAAAGAAATACCTCATCTTTAAGTAATCTTAAAGACAATCACAAAGTAGATTTAACAACCAAATAACCCCTTGTATTGGGGAGATGATCAGGACATCGAGATGAGAACAACGTGTCTGGCAGTAGGAAAAGGAGAGCCCGTAGCAGACGACAAGAGCGCCCGTGGTTGTAAAGTTTCATTGCGAATAAATCCGCAACACTGAGAATCATGTCATTGTTTTATTTTTTACGATTAGGATTTTGAATTTATTGATTTTTTCTGTAATAAAATTGAATTAATCTTGGCGGGACTCGAACCCGCAATTTTCGGATTAAAAGTCCGACGCCTTATCCATTAGGCCACACTACCTTGATAATGTCCTTTAGCACAAATCACAAATTGTACAGCATCAATGCATAATTGCAAGCATTTTAATTCCATTAAGTTCATCTTTGATAAATTTCATATTAAACTTCTTAAAAAAACTATTTTCGCTTCATACATATTTTTCTATTGCTGTTTTATTTAGGATGTGACCTAGAATACGCTTTTTGCGAATGTCTCCTTTTTAGTACTAATTTATTCGCAGAAAATCATCATTGAAGTATAGTTAAACAACAATTAACTACTGTAGTGTTATAATTACTACCTAAAACGATTGTTTATAGTGGGAACTCGAATGAACTCGGTGGAGTGCAACTCCAAAAAGAAGCATTACCTTTGTTTTATTTTATATATTCAATGTTTGGACTCATTTAATCGTGGTGGGACTGGAATCCACAACTTTTGGATTAGAAATCCGTCAGAAATTCGATTAAGCCTATCGATAAACGATTTTTTGAAATAATTTACTTATTCATACAAAATTATTTTTAAATAATGATGCTTCAAGCAACGTAATAACATCAAACACTGAAAAACCTTGCTTTGATCAAATAAAAAATATATATTTATTTAACTTGAGCATCGGTTGAGATCTCTGTTTTCTACGATTTATAATTACCGATCTTTGTTTTGATTAAATACGGTTTTTCTATTTTTGTTTTATCAATTAGTGCAATAGTAGTATTAAATCTGATAAATAGATTGGCTTTCGTAATTTATGGTTAGTTTTCTTAGGGTTTTTTATTGCCTAGACATTGACACACCACAAATGCACTTGTACGCTATTTAAAAGCAATGGAATCCGAATTTAAAAAGAGTTGACAAATTTGCTATTGATATGTTGGCTGGTATCAAAATAATGTTCCCGAAATAAACGGAGATAATATTTTTCTTTATCCCTGAAATATGGATGATAAGAATTTAAAGGCTGCTTTTCCAACACTTTCTTGCGGTTTAGTTTCATCTTCCTCTACTTGATCCGGTTCTTGGTCCTCACTTTCCTGATGTTGGGGTGTTTTTGGCTCGCCAGATGATTTTCCCTCTTTATGCTGACGGCGGGGAACTATCGCTGCTTCATTACAGGATGACAAGTCAACGTCAATTTGATTCCCAATCGTTCTGTGCCCTAAATATTTATTTATATTATAATATTATTTCAAAGTATTTTCTCTATCGTATGATGAATGATTATTTACCGTATTCGTTTTCTTTGTTAACCGGTGAATTGAACTCGCAGTGAACTATTGATATTTTTTTAGAACTGCCATCCTTTTGGACAGGATACAATCCGCTCATTTTGTAACCCATCCGACCAAGATCAGAGCAGCTGGTAGGAGGTTGATTATTTACCTTCGTATCTTTATAGAGACCACCGTACTGATTGCGGAACGGAAACGAGCATAAATTAGAATAGCATGGTGTCGATTTTTTTATTTTCTTTGCATCGTGTCTTTTCATTCGACTACTGATGTCGGGATTATTTGTATAAAAGGTTTCCTCCTCGTCATCCTCTTCTAAAACGAATAAATCTTCTTCTACTTGGGATAGCAATTGAGCTTTTAATCTATCTATGTCTCGCTGCAAATCCTCTTTCAAACGGTCGAGCCGATTGTCGTTTGAAATATCAGAGGCTCTCATCCGATAAAATTTGTCTTCTTCCTTTTCGAATTTTTCTTTGAAAATTAATTCCATTTTATTAAATTCTTCCATTAATTTTTCTTCCTAAAGGAAATAAAAACATGCAAACAATTATTTGGTGTTCAAGTGATTTTTAAAAATTAAAATGCATACAATATTCATGCAATTAAAGAGCACGATTACTTGTAATAAAGAGATAATACTAAACAGATGAATTTAAAAAATCGAGATTACGAATGTTCGATCGAGCAGATTTCTATCACTTTCGGGGTTGCAGTCTTGGTTTTCATCCAAATTACTAATGTTCTCGTAGGTTGTAAGTAGCTCTAATGGAATAAATCCAAGAAAATGGTTTGTTATTGATATGAATTGATATGAATGAAGACAGCTTTTTAAAAAGCAGATTAAATTCCACTATTTCTAACTATCATATGTTAACTACCCTTTTTCTTTTCTAACTTATTCTGCTTCTTTTAAATATAATTTGTTTTTGCATGCTCGGGTTCCTACCTTTCGAAAGTGGTGACGTCATCAATTTTTCTTCGTGTTCTCTACAAGGTTTTTCATTGTTGCTTGTCGTAACCATCACAAATAAAGAAACCGTTGCGAAAATAAAAATTCTAGCATCTATGAAAGAGAATTTGAAATTTGTCATTTGTGAAAGTATACAGCTCACTTGAAGTCATTGAAGTTAGTTGAATGTTAATCAGATCTTTTTCATTCAAATGTATCCACGATTTTCTGCTGGCGTATATTACGCTGTTCTGTCTGCAAATATTCATGTAAATAAAAACGACTTAGGTAACAAATGAAAGAGAAATAGATTTTACGCGCCAGTAATAGAGCTATTTCTATATTCATGATAATAAAAATGCAAAAAAACATCAATCCTAACAAAGTTTGAAAACTCAAAACCAATTACATTGGATAAAGTCGTCTATTCGTATTTTTCTACATTTTAAATGCTTAATCGTCCGTGGATTTTTGAAATATTGGTTTTTAACGATTTATTAATCCAAATAATATATTTATTCCAGTTATTGAATACAGATATAGTAAATTTATGAATGTTTCCTAAAAAGCTTCTCTATTACCAATCTCACCAAACACAGATTACCTGAGAAGCGGCTCCACTAAAATTATTTTTTTTTTATGAAGACATCAGACAGCGGAGATCAGGAACTTTATTCTGATACTTAAAAGCGCGTGGAGGTCTTTTTCGGAAAAAAGTATCATAATGATACTTTAATAAAGTCCTCCACACATTTAAAAGTACAGTACCCGATCTCCACTGTGCATGTCCTGAAAAAGTTAATCTCAATGAGACGTGGTGGATCATGATAGGAGAAATTTAAAGGCGTTGATTTGATGAAGGGGGGGGGGGGGGGCGGGAAGGGAGGTATTCGTTGTCCCAATATTTTCGGACGAAGGAAGCGTTCTGGGCAGTTACTAGTCCTATAGCAGGACTTATTGATAAAGAAATATCAACGTAATTGCTGCAACGTGATTAATATTTTAAACGAAACAGTATATATCTTTGAACATTGTGCCAAATCATTAAAATCGGTTCATGGTCATTAAATGAATCATGTTGAAAATGAAGCACATTGAGAAAATAAGTTAGTTAACTTATTATTAATGAATAAAAACAATATCTTTAAGTATAATTACGGTTAAAAGTAAAAATATGATAACTAGATGACCGGAATTCCCTATCCAATGAACTATAACATATCTATATGAAAAAGATCGATAAAAACAGCCCAAACAGGAAACATACCGGAGGGGTCCGAAAACGTTAGCAGAGACTATATAGAGATTTAAAAAGATGGAAGGGTGAAGACATAAACTAAATCGGTGCGACCACTGCGCCAGCATGAGTGGTGTAGAGAAAGCTACACTTTAAGATTTGATTGGCTGAAAGTGTATTTAACACCCCTGTCCAGAATCACTTAGGGTGCCAGCACGACGGGGTTTCAAGGGAAAAATGAACTTTTTTCATTTCCATTATTTGACAACTGAAGATTTTCTAAAAAAAAATATAAAGTAATAGAAATGTAGAGAATTTAATTATCTTTCTAACGCAATGGTTAAATATATTTTTTAGTTGAACGACATAAATGAGAAATTAAAATTTTTGTGGGGATAGAATTCGTCAGGAAGTATGGAAATCCGTACATGCCTCGTTACAGCTTAAATTTCTCAAAAATAACTTGATTAAAAATTATTTTAAAGTCAAATGGAATGAAAATTCAACTCCCTACATTTCTGTAACATTGTTTTGGTAATAAACGTTTAGATTTTAAAAATCGAAATGAAAAAGCTCATTTTTTTTTCTTTAAAACCGTCGGGCTGGCACCCCAAGTGTTTATAGACAGGGGTGTTAAATACACTATCAGCCAAGCAAATCTGAAAGTGTAGCACTGTAGCTTGCTCTGCACCCTTCATACAGGCATAGTGATCGCACCGGTACAATTTGACTACACCCTTCCAAGTTTATAAACCTCTATATTGCTGTGTAGGATTCCTATGCCCCATGGGGAAATGTATGGCAGGAAAATGACATATTAGGCTCGCTTCGCTCCCAGTAAAAATAACTTATTATTTTACGGTAATGGCGGCTAAATAAGAAATGTTTTTAATATTTTTTCGATTTAATGGTGTTTTTGTTTTATTTATTTGTTTAATAAAAATTACAATAAAATCCACAATGTTTTAGAAATAAGTCCCTTGTGTATTTTATCTTTATTATTTCAGATAAATTTAACTTTTTTAAAAATATCAACATACAAATTCGATAAAAATAGAAGAAAAAACGTGTTTGTAGTTAATCGTGGCGGGACTCGAACCCACAATTTTCGGATTAGAAGTCCGACGCCTCATCCATTAGGCCACACGACCGTGGAAATGAAAAAATAACTTATTTTGGTTATTTTGAGTCGGGCAAAGTTTCCAGCAATTGTATATATCTTTGCAATTGCCATTAAAATATTACTTGGAATATAATCATTGGAATAAGTATTACTTGGAATATAATTGGAAACCATGTTTTATTATGGTAACCAATAACACGATTGAAATTTTTAAGACGATGCTAAATTTAGGAGTCTCACACGATGATCTCAGCCAGTAATTAAGTCAATCGTCATTAAAACCACATTGAATGAATAATTTTATCACTTAAAAATTAGTGTAGAACTTGTTTGGAAAAAATTCATTAATTAAAAATTGTGCAGTTAACAAAACAAAAGTAATATTTCATTATTCGCATGAAAAATTAAAAATATACAATCCTTTGAATTTTGTCAATTTATTTATATACATAGTTTTGATAAAACGTTCGAAATCAAAACGATTTCAAACGTCTATTGTTCGACTTTTTAGGCTATAGATGGACTCTTTTATGCAGCGAAGTAATTATAGAAAACGCAACTTGACCCATTGATATTGACACTGATTATTTTTTAAAGGCTACAGCAATTAGCGCTCTCACTCACTCGAAATCGAATCAAATTTTGCGAATCAATTGGATAATTAAATGAGAAAACGCCAATCGATTTTCATTCGAATATCAAAAGCTTCAATCGATTCTCATTCGATTTCAAATCGAATAAAATCGATTAAAATCGGATAATTTTTGTTTTCTGTAAAAAAAGAAAAAGCCGATTAAAATCGAATATATTCGAATAAAATCGAATAACATCGATTAAAATCGGATATAAGTTAGTTTTTAAACAATAACTTAGACTGACTAAAATAATTCACAATAATGTTTTCTTCATCTATAAATAATCTTGATTCTCGATATTATGGCAAACCGTTTGAACCCACATTATTTAGAACAATTTTGCGCTGTAAAAATCAAATTCATATACTCGGAAAACACTTTTTTTTAGATTATTTTTTTATGCTGGTAATAGTAAACAATTTCTCAGAATTCAACAGCGCTGGATTACTAAGTCGCATGAAAAAATGGACCCAAACAGCTTGCCATAGCCTATCCATGGCACGGAGTCGAGCCATTTCTAAGTTTTACTCATATAACAGTTAGCTTAGTTACCGTCGTTTAAATCAGCTCAGGGGGTATGCAGGGAGGAGAAGAAAATAATTATTTCACTTGTTCGATACATACATCTCAGCTGTTTTCATCATGATATCCTAGTTTAAAGTCATTAAATAGCGTTTATAGTTATGAAAAGTAGTTATAAGAACAAAGAACTTAAAGCTTTTGACTGTCGATCATTCGATTTTAGTCGATTGGTTTTCGATTCTCAAAAATTGAAATCGATTTTCAATCGAATATTTTTTTTTGGCTCTCGAATGATTTCGATTCGATTATCCATTCAATTAAAATCGAAACAAATCGAGTAATTCCCAATCGACTGAGAGCGCTAACAGCAATTATAAACAATTAATTTTGCGCATACACAGTAGTTATTGAATTGTCAAATTTTTGTGTATTTTGTAGGCATCATAATTAAATGGTTCTTTTAATATATAATAAAACATTAGTGAGAGGCGAGCTAGAGATTTTTAAAATAACGTTAGAAGCTCCAGAATGATGGGTATAATAACCTTTACTGTTAAGCACAGATTAAACTGTCGTTTTTTTACAACGTTCGTAATAAACTAAATGCCTGCAAGTATTATTAGAAGTCTTAAACTATCTCAAGTGTGTGTCAGTTAATTCATTTATCGATCAAACAATGAATGACGATATCGACGATGGTTTTCATAAACAAACAAATTCGCCGGTATATTAAGCCCTACTTTATATCAGTAGAATGTTTTGAATTATTATGTTACATTATATTTGATTTTAAGAAGAACATAAAATCCTAAATGGTTTACAAGATGCAAGCTGAACTTCCATACGGTATTTCTGAGACGCAAATAAGAGATCAGTTTGTCACATTTGATGTGTGATTGAATTCGTAACCTCTATTTTACGAATTTCACTTATTCATTTTATTGTCTTTATCAAACAAAATTTCAATGAAGAATCCCTTCGGAAACCTCGCAGCGTTGAACGTGCTGCGAACAGCCAATGCATGAGCCACTTTTTTTCATCAAAATTAGATGGCGGCACTGTCGGTGACTTATAAGTCAGAGAAAAGTGTAGATCAAAGACAATAAGAATGAAGGTAAGTTGTCCTTTTAAACTGTTAAACGTTTGTACTGTACGGTGACTTGTAAGCCAAGTAATAGAGTAGATGGACGACTGAGAAGGAGAGTAGCTTTTTTAATTGTTCTCCTACCGGTCGGTTTTCAACTAGCAGATCATATTTTTATTTCGCCCTGCAGTAATAACCACCAGTAATAATACGGTAGTGTCATATCATAAAAAGATGATTCTTTTGTAATAAATTCAATTCTCTCTCCACTCTTTATTCTTTCAAGAATCTTGCATAATTGCGGTTCTTGGAAGTCCGCTATCGACCTTTTTCATTACTTAAATGTGACGTTACATGAACTTTCATACAGAACGTAACATGCCTAAGGGCATCCTCTCTTTGAGAATGCTTATGCCGATGCCGGGTCATCGGTGATTACCGGGAATCCCGTCATTTCTTTACGTAGAACCTTTTGATTATTTCATTTATACACGTGAGTTATGCATTGTGTGTTAACTCTCTCTTTCTTTGTGGTTAGAGAGAAGCAACAATCTTTCGGTTGGTTAACTCAGCTTCCTTAGGGCCTTGTGTCCGCCCATACACACTTTATTCTAATATCCAGAGCACAAGTTTTGCTCTATTGTTCAACTTTTGACTTTCGAGGATTATAGATATATAGGCACTGCCGTACTGGGTTGCTAGCGGTTCAGTGTATTAGTATTCATAAACTTCTAACCTTATTTTAAATATACTAACTATTTTTTTTTTATTGGTTTCAAAAAGAACGTAAAGTCATTAGCAAGCAATGCTCTATCGATCGGTATGAATGGTAAAGAATTTATGACACGTGAAAATAAGTCAAATGCTGTTTTTCAAATAAGTTACAATAAATTAATAGAACGAGGATTTTTTTATTCAGTGCAAGGCGAAATAAAATTCAACCAGTTTACATTAAGTCCTCTTCCACGAGCCACCCGACAAAGTGGGTCAAGTGATATGGTTGCTGTTCTAATAGCCCGCTATTCTGGTTATTATAAATGGTTACCTTGTCATTGACTGACAATCGCAAGGATGCGCTCAAGGAAACAGTTTGGCTACTCACCCCTTCAGTTACATCACCAGTAGCAGCACTAGCAGTGGCACCATTTACTTGAAGTAAGACAAAAGCATATTGGACATTGGAAGGTTTCACGCCATGGAATTCGAAGTGATAAATCCCATTGACTGGGACAGTGAAAGTTCCAGAAGGCAAATCGAACGCACTGCCCTCATTGAGAAGCGCCAGATCAAAAGCTATTACGGCATTACGATATATAACAGGGGTATTCCTCTGGACGTAGAAATGGATGGTTTTCTTCTGCGGGTTAACACTTCCTATCAAATTCTGGGAAACTGCGACGGAAATGAAATGGTTTAAAAAAATAATAATATTAAGCTTCAAAATAATAATAAATCTTACTTGGATTTGATGAGAATTGGCAGAAAACTGCTTCGACCTTTTTGGTATCTTTGTTTTGAACCAGGTAGATTCCGTCCACGTTGCTCAAGCTAGCGAACCCTGTCATTTCATCACACGACGATGGCGGAGTTGAGGCTCTCGACGTCGGTACATTATTCTTTCGATAAGTAAGCAAGTTGGTTGCATACTTAGAAGCCGATTCGGTTGGGAGAAGAGATTCTAGATTTGAAATTTGGCTCTTCAAGTGAACTATATCTTCGTTTGGTCTGGAATTTTGAAGTTTAAATTTTTCAAATTCGGCTTCCAAAAGATGATATCGTTTATTCGACTTTTCCTGTGTCAAAAAAAAATTATACGATTACTTAAACTTTAGGTAACAAGAAATGCAATCTAATTTGTTGAAAATAAAAAAAAATTAATAATTTACCATTTCTAGCTCCTGTGCCTCTATCTTAGACTGCATTCTGTCCAATCGTTCAGTCAATTCTGTCTATTAAAAGAAAAATTAGATTAAACGATTAATAATTTTATGTCAGTTTTAATACCAGTCTATCATTTTCCAGGGAGCTGCCAGCCGAGCATTGTATCATGAAAAAGACATTTACAATAAATAGAAATAGAAAATGATGAAACTTAGAATTCATTTTTACAAAATGTATTTTCTCAAGATAACTTGCAGATTTAAATGACCCTTCTTAGTTGCACCACCAGCAGTTACCAAGTAGTGTTTTGTCGAAGAGATGGGGCTTCTAAAAAATATATATATTACTTGCTCTTTTAACCATATATGGGGCGTAAAAGAAGACTCGGTATAGGAAAAACGAGTTTCTATTTTAATTAAAAAACCAAAATGAGGTGAATGAACCCATTGAAAATGCATATGCAAAAAGAACATCATTTGGATGTTTGCCAGCAAAACAGCAACTCCGTCGCCTAAACCAGTTTTTTTTAAAGCAGACATGTAGAAAAATATTCTTTAAATAAGATTTAGTCAATTCAATAATCAAAGGTTCAATGACTCGACATCAAAGAGTCGAAAACCTTCCGCAAAATGTATCGCCACAGCGAAACTTGAAATGTACAGGAAGAAAAAAATTAAAACAAGTTTTCCGCTCTTTTTTGTTGAAAAGTTCAAAAGGTAAAAAGGACACTGATTACCAATACGCAAAAAAACTTTTATATATAAAAATAAAACTTGTCTACAATAATAATATAATTAAATTTACGACGATTTTTTAGTTAATTTGGCCGAGTCTTGTTTGCTTTTGTTGGATTTTTTCGAGAATTCCAATTGTTTATTTCAAATTTCTTTAAATTTAATTTCAATCACCTGCGATCTTCGAGCTAGAAAGTTCAATTCTTGAGTCGTTAATTGAAAGGAAAAGAAACATAAAAAAAGGAACACCCAAAAAATATTAAAATTTTTTGTATAGATTTTGTAAAGTATATGAAAGAACGCATGCTGTGAATATATATAACTATTTTAATTCAGTTTTGGTACCCTATCTTTTATCTCCAAAAAATTACCATACCATAGTTTCTACTGAAGGAAGAAGTGAAAAAAACAGAACAATATACCGTTTATTAAGTAATCATGATTCTTCATTTATATTTCTTTTGAAACTAAAATCAAAATTTTGGTTTCAATTGATGAATGTCCAATGGTTAATTGATTAAATCCAAAAGTGCAATTGTTACGGTAGTTTTGGGGAAAATGCATTTCAAAACAAAAAGAATATATTGCAATTAATAAATTATTCAACTTTGCCTGTATGATCAATTTCACTCATTTTACTAATTACCATTATCGGTAATAGTTCATAACATATTTCTTAATGATATATTTTGTGTATATTTTTTGCTACTGATTTCAATATAACCAGTATCTTATCGCCCTATTAACTTTGTTAAAACAAATCTAGCGACCATTTGTTTTATAAATATTGACTCCATTAACATATACTGCTTGAAGTTTCGGAAGATTATTGAATATGCTCGGTTGGTTAGCTACTGTAGGTGTGTTATCACAATTATTGATCTCAATAGTGGTCAACACGTTGAAATTGGCAAGGAAGCCATAATCCATGCTAAAAACATCAAAATTTGAAATCTTAAATTGGGTAACTGAAGGAGCTGATGAGGTAAAGGCTTCACCAGTAATCTGAAAGAAAAAAACTTTATTTACTCATGTTTCTTATCAAATAATATTATTTTTCGTGTACCCTCAGTAAGGACTTCTCGGTTGTATCTGACCCAATCAGTTCAATTGTAGTAGCAGCATTAGTTCCCAGCAAGTTTTTCGGGATAACAGTGGTAGAACCCGCGGAAAAATGGAGAACCACACTGCCTAGATTTGTGTTTGAAGCAATCTTGCTATAAGCGGCCTGTATTTGTGCAATTGTTGTTCCGGAAGGGCACGTGGTTCTGGATTGAGAACACGTGCATGGGGACAAAAGGGTACTATCGATGCATTTGTTAGGATCGGTAGGATTAACGATGCTAATTGTTGCCATTGGGTAATTTGATGTGAAAGCCAATGGAATGGAATTTGCGACATTAGTTCCACGACTTAATTGGAGGGTAACCGTTTTAATGTTAAATCCGGCTGAAATATGTCCGAAAATCTGCTGGATAGTAGCAGCTGTTTGACCTTCGGGGCAACTAATGGTTCCGTAGGCTACTCCATCAAAAGTTTTCTGGCGCTGGCAAATGCAAGGGAAAATTGTGGATACTGTGGGACAAACCCTTGAAACTAAGAAAAAAACATGATTATAAATTAATAAATAAATATTAAATGTACAGTATGTTTTAAGAATCCTGTTACTTACACAAAGAGAAGAAAAGAAAATTGTCCTGCTTCTCGTCAGCCAATTCGTCATCAAGTTCTTAAAATAAGGAGAAATACATTTTATAGAATTGAAAAGAAAATATAAAATTGATTTTAAAAAATACCAAAATAGTTTCGTTTTTGGGAATGATAGGGAGCCAAGTGGTGGTTACAATAAGGGCCCAGTGCTGTCGGCTCTTGATGGGGAGCAGGCTGGTAATAGGGGGCAGGTGCTGGCTGGTAGTAGGGAGAAAGGGGGAGTTGATACGGAAAAGCTAACTGTGGATTGGCAGTAGGTGTATTCTCGTAAATCATCAAGGCAAAAACCTTCAACAAAAAAAATATATTTCATGTTACGGCATTCAAATTAAATAGAGTTCAAAGCCCTCTGTATTATTAGCTTTTTTCTTGTCGACCCTGATGAACAAATGACAAGATAGATTTAGCTAGATCTAAAACTGGTTTGATCAGAAACAAAGAAGAAAGACGCATATTTAAAATTCTTATGCTGTATCCAAGGATATATGAATATTCATTTTTGTTCAAAAAGGTCTGGTTTTTTGCAAAGGTATTTCCAAAAGTAAAAAAATACTATTTCGCTGGACCGCAATGGTCGTATCGCGGCGTCTAGGCCACTAATCGAACCGTGCAGGTACGCACAAACATCAAGCAATTAAGTAATTTTTAATTTGGTTTGCAATTATTTTACATTTGCAACAAGCTATTTTGTTAATTCTATAAAATTACTTCTAGCATAATTTTGCATGGGTTACGTGAAAGTTAAGTAAAAAACATAATATCTAGACCCTAATATCTAGATCTCTGAAAGTCTTACTGACATGATGTAAGAATTACAAATAACTCAATTATTAAGCAGTTTTATTATAAAATGAAAACATTCAACTTAACTTAACACTTCCGATAAGCTTGTACAGTTTTTAAAACTTGAATTTTAAAAATAAATCAATTTTAATGGATTGTTACCGTTATTAGAAGATAAAGCCTCATTATGCTACTGCAGTGTAACAGTTGACGCCGCGTTTCCAAGTTGAATCGACTCGCCGACTGATCGAAGTAAGATATAGTATTCTCAAGTCTTTAAGCTACAAACCTGGGGCGATGCGTAGATTGGCAAGCGCACTTCCTGGTCATAAAAATCCTGTTTGGTAATAACTGATGGTAATATAAGTATCCAGCTCTCTGACTGTAGAGTAACTGGTTCTATGGACCATCTAGATCCACCACTCCTTATTCTTCTGAGAGATTTATTTTCTTGAACAGGGCGTCTACCCGATTTCAGCAAAAAGAACGACAAAAAAAGAATCTACCATGGGTCATTTTTTTAAATTGGATAAAGCTCTTCTCAAATAAATTTGTTTCAGAAATCAGAAGTAGTGGAAAGGTAAATGCCATGTTAGCTGGTAAATGTTAACCGTTTAGCTAGAAATGAATTACAATGGAAAATGATGGAGCCTAAAAAGTGCTTGTTTTTCTCTTTTATTAGTGCAGCAACAATTTACAAAACATTAATTTCGTTTTCGATTTTTTTAAAAATTTTTTACCGCTCCGAATGCAAAATCTGGTAAAGTTATTTTTTAAAAAGAATCTAAAGAGCTTGGGAGTCTTTCCAAAACTTTATAAACCGGTTTAATCTTTGAAGAAAGTTGCAATTTACGCCTTGAACCAGCTCTTATTGTTAGGGCCTCGGAGCAGCTGTAAATAAACTAACATTTGTTTTTGCTTCATTTTGTATGGGAGCAGAAGACAAGTAGTGTTGTCAACATAACTGTCAAAGGCAGTAAACACACTAATAGTAGGCTTTTTTACAGATGTATACAAACGCTTAACAATGAGAGCTAGACCAAGGCGTTAATGGCAACACCGTTTAAAGATAAAACCGGTCTCTAGGGGAGCACGTCATACCAATGGGAACCTAGAAGGTTTTTGGCGGCATTGGTCCAATTTCATATGACGTTAAATTTTCTTATACCGTTTGGATCTATGACGCGTTAACCATGTATAATTGTTTTTCCTAATAAAATGCATTGAAGCGTCACAAGTAAAATGAGTCATAAAAACAGTACGTCACAAGAAAGAATAAATTCAAAAAAATTGGCTTAACACGACAAAAGTATATGTTGTCTTTCCCACAAGTGCCATGGATCTTGCAATCGGCGTTAGAAGAAAATTATAAGCGTGTATAATTTGGTATAACTTAAGTAAATTGCTGCTTTCTGGATCTTTGCCGTTCATAGTCAAACTTGGGATTAATCAAATGCTTATTCTTTTAAATTTAAAAACAATAAAGTTATTAATCGTGGCGGGACTCGAACCCGCAATTTTCGGATTAGAAGTCCGACGCCTTATCCATTAGGCCACACGACCTTGTTAGTTATTAAAAGTTTAGTAGAAAATAATGTACTGTACAATAAGAATATGTATAAGAAATAACCCGCTATGGGTTTTGCACCCCGATGCAATTAATTAATTTATGTGAATTTATTAGCGGCCTAGATTCACAAATATTGAAAGTGAATTGATCCGCATTCAAATTAAAATTCACATTTTATTTTATTCACAGCTGAATTTATAAAAAAAAAAAATATAAAGCTCTAATTTAAATTAAAACATCTGCTAAACATATTAGCAGCAATTGCAACATATTGCTAACATATTGGTTCTAACAAAGGGTTGACCACTCCACATTTAGATGTACGAAGATTTAAATCCGAAAAAGGGAAAAAATTTCGATTTTCAGGAAATTTTTGGACTTTTTCAAGATTTTTGAATTTTTTTGACTTTTTTTTATTTTTTTTGCCAATTTTTTCGGATTTTTTTCCTTTTTTCGTGGATTTTGGATTTTTTTCGGTCCAAATTTTTTGGATTTTTTGGATTTTTTCTGGATTTTTTCGATTTTTTCGGATTTTCTTAGGGTGTACGAAAACTTTTTTGAGTGGTCATTCTAATATGTATGCAGTACATTAACATGATACATTTTGGTAATAATAAATAAGCAGGTTATTTTGACAAATTTTGTTCTTGCCCTTTCAAGAGGCCAAGCCATACCCGCAATATATACTCAGATCGATCATATAACTTATTCAGCTCACTGACCGCGCGCCCTCGATCAACACCAGCAGCATAAAGCGGTCAATACTCAATTGCTGGTTCAATTATTGGTGCGTTTGGAACTTGTTGATTTTCTTGTTGATTTTCCCCGTCGCCATCCCTGTCGTAAATACAAGTGAATTATCCTACAAGCCTTCATGTGAAACTTTGGCAGTTCGTTCCTACTCATATTCTATTCACTTTATGTTGCAGCTCTATAGACTGAAATTTGGCGTGCGGTTGATGATACTGTTCCTATCAATGATTTATTGAATTGAAATTTCATGTGCAGGAAATAACCTGAATTCAGCCGCCCTGATACCCTTTACATGCAGCAGGTTAATTACCTATAGTATACCTAGTTTTAAAATAACTAGTTTAAATATCTCTATTTTACATTGTTATCATATCCAGAATACTAATTGATGGTGTCAATATAGATACCCACCAATGCCAAATATCGTTTATTAATACTTTTTTATTAATACTTTTTTATGTTAAGTAAAATAACTGCGAAATTGTATCATATGATCTACGGTGTACATCTACTAATAACCAATACAACACATGCAATACATGACATCTACAGTTATATTTCTAATTTAAGTGGGACATGATTTTTCATCGCCA
Organism: Chydorus sphaericus; assembly: GCA_030141595.1. Taxonomy (NCBI): domain Eukaryota; kingdom Metazoa; phylum Arthropoda; class Branchiopoda; order Diplostraca; family Chydoridae; genus Chydorus; species Chydorus sphaericus. The sequence continues at coordinate 7,252,384 of CM057926.1, read as the reverse complement.
CCCATACTTTCCATAGTGATGAAAACTAACGGCGAGCGGCGCGCAACATCGTCCTATTAAAGTGAATTTTCTCAATGAGAAATACGAGAAGAGAGAGTGCGCAACCCAAAAGTAAGACGACAAATGCGCCCGAAAGATCCCTCATAGTGAGAACTCGAATAGCAGGGGCGTTTTTCTTGTAATCATCGAATAGGCAACCTTTAGCCGACGGCTGATGGTTCTTGATCCAGTGCAGGGCTAGCCCATTATCCACCCACCATTGCATTCTTTAAATTTATAATTATCATCATAATCTATTCAAAGTATAAATTTAAAAAATATGGAAGTAAATAAATGACTTGTTTCTCATGGCATCTGAATAGCGCCAGTTCTTCCGGAATAGGAAAACGTGATGATAACCAATGAGGTCATCTAAATATTTCGCACTCACAGTGAATCGGCAATAGCCGGCCTTCTTGTTCAATTCGTCCAGTAATGTATAAATCAATACCTCGTTCTATACATAATTATGATTAAAAATATATATATATTATCTCCTTGTAATGCTATAGATAAACATTATTTATTATAAAAATGTCTTTTTTAAAAAACGTACTTGGGCATATGCACATTTTCCAGTCCACATCAAATCAAATTTCTGCTGAGGAGTGGTGAACATATTTTCTGGATGCTTTCGAAAAATAGCCCCAAATACAAGTGCTCGCTTTTGCCACTTGTTCAGTTCAACGCTTTGATTCTAATTTTAATATAAACTAATAATTATAAACATATACAGAAAATTATTGCTATATTCATTAAACTGCGACGGTGATCATGTTGCTCGAAAGAGTATTCTTGGCAACTACGGGAATCAAATTCTGGACATTTCGCAGAGATACGTCATCGAATGATTTCGCCACTGGTTTCAATTTTGGTATGGTTAAATAGGAGATTAGCAGAGATGAATAAGCATACACGAGAACAAAGGAGGCCAAAAGCCAAGATCCCAGTAGCACCCTATAAAATAACTGCGTTCGAATGGGCCAAGAGCCTTTTAAAATGGAGAACTATTATTATCATTTTAAATTTAAAAGTGTACTGTACACCAAATATCAATATATTTTTTTTTTACCCGAGTAGCTCGTGATATTGGCCAAAATGGCTAAGGCTTTTTTAGACAATTCGTTGATGGAGAAGTCATCAGGCTGCTGATTTGTGTTCTTACTGTTTCCAAAGTTTCTCATCATCTTTCGATAGATCCAGGGAAACCAGGTAAACATTATTGTAATCGTTATAAGCGTGATTAAAACTGTAATCCAAACCTGTACAATTTGTTTTCAATTTATTTTAAATACACATATAATGGATTGATAGTATATAAGATCTAACCGTCCATTGGAAAGGATATATGTTGTATAATTGATGACCATACTACATCAATTTCATGCATTTATAGAATTTTTTGTTACGTTATTTATATAGCTAGTTAACTTGTAAGCGTCTGCAGTATATGATTTCATTTTGAGAGTACGACTAAGCAGTTTACACAACAGGCATAACTATATTAATTACGTAGAAATGTAGAATGTCTTTGGACCCTTATTGATTATAATAATGAAATCAACTAAATGAATGGGTTTCCGAACAAAAAAATTTAGTTAGTTCAATATTTACCTTAAATGGGGGAATTGTTGATGTTAAAGCAACTAAACATTCAAAATAAACAAAGATTCCATGGGGGAAAAATCTGTTTAAAGTTTTTAGCCAATTAATGTTTTCCAGAATTTTTCAAAAGGCAAATAATGTGTCGATTTATGATACTGCGAGTACTTAATATGGTTTATTGATGTATATACATTTTTACTATGGGGATCGCGTGGTGTGCTTGCTCATGATACCTACTGGTAACAAACTTGTTGGACTGAATAGTCCAAATTTTTCCAACTGTACCACATATCAGTGAAAGTTGTTGCTGTTAAAAATGAGCAACATCAATGTTCGCTCGCTCAGTTATCTATTCATATTCAAGCAGCCGATTACAGTGCAATAGCACTGCTAGCTGCTAGCATAATATGTATAGATAGGCCTACTGTAGGTCAACCATCTAATAAATCAATTTTGTTTCCCAAAATATAAACGAAATCGTATATTCTTTCATATAGTTATATGTAATAGTCACAGAATATAAGATTTCCCTTGTTATTTTAAAATGTTAAGTTCATTTTAAAACATGAGAAAGCTTAACGTTTCTTAAACCTTGGTAAGAATGATATGGGAAAGTTAATATCTATAAGTCGTAGCTCTAACAAATGGATCAATTGACGATTAACTTTCGTCAGAACTTTATAAAAGATGTTATGATTCAGTTTATAAAACCTAAACGTCGATGCCTACTGCGACCATCACAGCCTAATTTTTTTTAAATCTGACATGAAATGTTTAAAATGTTCCTGAAAACTACAAGATAGGCCTATTCGAGATAGTAAAAATATATACATTTATCGAATCTGAGAAAATGTTAGAATTCCAATGTATTTCTAATTGAAACAATACTCATAATTCTTTTTGAAACGAAAATTTGGATAAAACTATAGGGTATTTTAATGCTTTTACATTTTAAAACAATAACCGTTTAATTATTTTTCCAAATACCTACAAATTGAGGGAATTAAATGGGATTTAGGTTAAAAATTAAAATTTTGCCAATCATGTTAAAGAATGCTGTGAGTTATTAACTTAATTGCCTATTTTTTAACGGCATATAATTTAATTTACATCAATTCTTCTTCAACGAGGGAACCAGTGAAATGAGAGTAGTGCCACCCTATTTGGGTCTCGATGTCCTCATCGTTTTTCTAAATGTATAATGATTTAATTTTTTTTTAAATAATATCTATTCAACTAACACAAACCAACATATCAGAAGAGAGTTAATCGTGGCGGGACTCGAACCCGCAATTTTCGGATTAGAAGTCCGACGCCTTATCCATTAGGCCACACGACCTTGATGTAAAAGCCAACTACTCTTAAAACAAAGCATCTCACAAGGCATTATACATTTTATTTTAAATTTATCTGATAATAATTTTTGGAGTAAACTAATATAGCGCGATGTATTCTGTAAAAACTGTAAATCAAAGTTATATTTTGTTCTAAATTGTATTTCTATACTGTCATTTGATTCTGAACTGATGAAGTTCAGAATAGAAGGTTAATGAATAGAAAAATGTTGAATAGAAGATCAAGAATGAAGACTTGCATTTGTACAATTTTTTGCAATTTAGAATTAAGTGGTGCTTTAATAATAATTTTACATCTCAGTCATTCAAGATTTCGAAAGATGTAGTTGTCATTCTTGCTATTGTTGAACTGGTTTCTCAGTTTCAGTGTGAGAAAAGATATACAATTCGAGAGAGATAGGTAAGCGATGGAGCATTGTCCTCTCGTTTCTATTTTATTTCATTAACATATTCAGAGATCAGAAATCAGAAACCTGATATTGTGTTGAATAGATGGATACTTTATACTTTTTTTTTCAAAAAGATATGATGATGTGGCGAGTAAGACGTATAAGCTGACTTGGCTTCAGGCTTGAAGAAAGGTTTATGGCCTTCGATAAGGAAATACTGCAGGTTTTTGAATAACTTTCAAATGTCAATCTATTTACATTTAATATTGTTCATTATTTTCTGGATAGCTACTAAAATAATTTTAGGGGCCTTATAAGGTCTCAGCAGCTAACACTGAATCTCCGTACATTGCCGTTTTTAGTACAATCAATAGCCTGCCTTAAAAACGAAAATAATTTATTTCTACATCCTCCCGCTGCTGTTATATCGCAGTTTTGTGCCGAAAAATCCTTTAATATATATTCAATTTATTTCCAGCACCTTTTATATAGAGCATCTTAATATGAAATATGGTGGATTACTGCTGATTTTTCGTGTATCTGATGAAACTATTTCTCATTTAAATTATATATACACACATATTATAATTTTGTGGATTGGCATGACCAAATCACTAGCTTACTGAATGTTTCGCATGAAATAAATCGATCGAAAGTCGAGATATTCAATCGGCTAAAAAATGTATAATTTATATTCAAATCAAATTATATAATACCATATCTTATTCGACCACCATTGTGTATTTGATTTCTCAACAGCAAAACTATTATATTAGAACAGAATTTCGATTGAATTCATCATCATTCTTGTTAAGTGGATGCCATGAAAAAAATGGAATACATCAAAATATAATCGATAAGATAATTATTTGAGAAATAAGTTATATTCTAATTAAACCCCTTTGATAAATTATTATACATGATCATTATTATATTCTCTTACATTTCTGTGCGAGAAGCATTTAATGCATTATATATGATTCAGACTGACAAGTATGCTTGAGGGAACTCGGATTCTACGAATTAAACGAGTTCCCCCAAGCATACTTTAAAGTCTCGACCAGCGTTGGTGTGCTTCTTTTTACTTATATTCATCGGACTATCAATATAAATGTTGAACTAAATTCCAGCTGGAAGAGTCGATGAACAAAAAGGTTCAAGTATTAACCAATATTAAACAACTAATAACAAAGATTTTGCACAAATGCATTTGTCAAAAACTAAAATATATCTTAGTAATGAATGGCATCAAAGTAAGATATTATACTTCAAATAATTTTATAACTTACTAATAAATGCTGAAGAACTGTATTCGACGTGTTCTACCTGCTGCCGAAGTGATGACGTTCAGTCTATGATATGCTTCTTTTGTATATATTCTTGTGAATATATATTTCTTGTTCTTCTTCAACTGGTTTTTTTTCAGTTTGAGTGGGGGCTCTTTAGACGAGCTATATATGGAGTATAGTTGGAAACGAGACGACAAAGATTGACCTTCCGTTCGTATACTTAATTAAAAATGTGATTGCATTTAGAGACTGTGCGTGTTATCGAAACAAGTTGTTTTCGTTCATCGATAGTCTAAGTAATAACTCTATGAACTCATTTCCTATTCAAAGTGGATAAAAAGTTGAACCAGCACTCAACGCAATTTTCAAATTCTAACTCAAGTGCCTCTTTTTAATGCGGAAAGAAAAAAAAATGAACTGAAATGAGATAAAATGAACTAAAATGAATAATTTAAAATTACAATACCCACAACACAAAAAAAAAATTATCAAGACCAAGTAGAGTACATGACAAAAAATCTACGTCATAATCAGTAGAAGTACGCCATGTATGAACACAGCAGGCTCCGGTGGCTGCCGACAATGCCCATAAAAATGTTTATTTATTTAAAAATATACTATAAAATTAATGTATAAATAAAACTATCCTGAAATAATGACTTAAACGATAAATTCCAGAATTTTCTTCTCCACTTCAAAATTCAATTTCAGAATTCAAGTAGAGTCGATAGGCCTACCGCAATCAATCTAAATTTAATGTGGATTTATCTCCTCCTATTTGATGTTGGTTCTAATAAATTATTTAATTCAAATTTGATTTAACCTGAAATCACCCGCTATGGGCTCGAAGCGCTATAATTTAAAAAATTGAATAAATGAAATAGGCCTACAACTTCGTTTAGTGCTTATGTTTTGTAGAAAAATTATATATCTTTATAGCGGGAACTTAAAAATAATAGATAGAAATCATTGTTCTTTTAACCCAGTGTATTATGTTTTTGGATATTTTTTTCTTCATCGTGTGCAGTATTTCACCACCATGGTCTTAACCATGCTTTATTATACATCTGATATTAATTAATCAAGCTACAGTTAAATCCTCTTCTTGAAGCCATCCAATAAAATCAGTGTGATGCCCAGCATGATCATGAATGACGCCTTCTTTCAACCACACGTCGACTTTGTCACCCGCCTTCAACTTCAAGATGGAGTGCACCACCATGGCGTTGTAGGTCGCTTGAGCCGTGGCATAAGCCATGCCAATTTGAACTCCATTGACGCGAAGGTAAGCGGACGTGTCAACTTGAACATAGGATTTCAGAGCCGAGAAGGAGAAAGTGTAAGTGCCACTAACAGGAACCGTGAAAACTCCATTCAGCAGATTAAGACCGCCGCCAATGTTCAAACGCTCAACATCATATGTTATCGTCTGACTATTAACTGGACCTGATCTGGTAGAAGTGATTGACAAACCTGAACTTCTCTGAGCGAAAAAATATACTGCTTTGGTTTTGATGTCCTGGAATCCGATTCGTTTTTCAGCCTTATTGCTACCTAAAGTTTTGGTAAATAGTTTATAATCTATATAGATAACAATTTTTGTGCTATGAATATACTTATTTCTGACGGTGAAGAATTCTCCAGTGTTGCCAATTCAGTAAAATTGCAGAAGATTGTTTCGATCTTGTTGGCAGTTTCATTACGACCTCGAACAGAATAATAACCGTTCAATGTTTGACCGATTTGCTGCAGGTCCTGGCAGCTGGTTGGCACCAAATTGGAATTCCCAGTAACGCGTGGCGTAATAATATTTGGTTTTTGAGTGCTTGATGGATTATTTTGAGCTAATGGTTTAGGGTCCACATCCGGATAATCGGGATAGAAATACATACATGGTCTACCAACAGCAATGCAAGAGTGGGGCTGTAAATGTTCATTTGATGTGTCACGCTTATTGAATTTTTGAAGGAAGTTTTTATTGGTGAGCTCTTCATTTGATGACGGCGATGATTCTAATCGATTCACCCTGGATTTGAGATTTGCGTTTTCTGTTTTAAGCGATGACATTTCTTGCTTTTTCTTTTTATTGGTTTTCCACAAGATCGTACTATATAGCATAGAAATTATTCTAATGAGAATGACATCTTCATGTTGATATGTCTCTATGAAATATATTTTGAAATGTTAATACTTAATATATAGGCCGTAGTTTAAATGAATTAAGCTTATATTTAAAAATGGCTACTGTACATAGGCCTATCCACTGGGCTGAAATATTTCAAAAAGTTGTATATTTAGTTATGTTATAAAAGCCTAATTACTTTCATCGATTAAAAATAATGGTAGCCTAAGCTAATAGCCTAATACAGCATAGGGGCAGCTATACACAACATAAACATACAAACAAATATACATAATAGTTAAATTATGCTCAACAAATTAGAAAATAAAGAAGTTGCTATTCTTTCATATTACAATCTCTACAATATTCACCAGCAGAGAAATGCGCATACATCTAATTTAAAAAACGGCATTATGCCTGGTTTGGCTTTTTCGATTGGTTTTTCAGCAAATATTTGATGTATAAGTGATTGAGATCTATTTCTTTGATTAGATAGTAGATCGCTCTAGGTATCTGTATTGTGTCCGGAGGCTATACAAGCGATGAAACGTGTTGATCGAGAACTGAAAAACTTGATCTGAGGAAAAGAGCCAGATCAGATTTTTTGAATTAACAGGTCACATTGATAGGAAACGTGACAGCCGCTGACACATTTTAACTGTCAAACCAGCCAAGGACGAGCGAAGCTGCTGTTATATCTGTTATTATAAGCTATTAGCCATGTAGTATTTAAATTTTATAATTACGCATAGGGCACACGTGAATATATGCATCTTGGAAGTTATTATGTTTTTTTTAAAATATACAAAGAATTACAAGATGGTTATTCGCGTGAACTGAATTACAAGGTATTATTACAACATCTCTCAAATTTTTATTATTTTTAAGCACATTGTTTTGGTGCAATATGGCATATTATTTATGCATTTTTCCGTCCAGGAGCCGTCCATAAATTATGTTAAACGTTAGGGGATCAACAACTGCCGTAATGAATTTTGCATTTTAAGACCTTTCGGTTGACACAAGGGGAGGGAAGGGGCCCAAAGAGTCCCGAAAATTTACTGATATCATGCGTGAATGGGTAGCTTTCGTCAGTAAAGTTATGCTTTAATAAAGAAAAATTTAATTACTTGGTACTATACCAACACAAACTAATTGCTTTATTATTTATATATATAATATCAATTACCAAGTTAGCTGGTGATTCGTCGTGTTTATATCATAGCATGTTTATTCATACAGAATTTAAGAATCGATTGATAATTAACGTGTATCGGTTCAGTCAAAATCTGCCAAAATCTGAAACTAGTTTTTTTAGATCAATCTTTCTGTGATTGAAAAAGCCAAAAAAAAGGCAAATATAAATATCCTAAGGTAATTGAAAATCCAGTCCGGCCCATTTTTGTAAAACATTTTTGTTTTCTAAACTACGAACAATATAAATTAGAAAATGTTATAAAAGCATGATGTCCACCAAAAGAAATTACACTCCGAAAAGTTATATTTTTGTAATATATATTAAAGTTAATACGATTTTAGTAGTAGGTGGTCAAACAAGGTTTATTTTGTTTTATATAATACAATTTTTTAATTTGAAATAGTCCTTGTAATGGCAATGAATCCGACATCCCTAGTCCCTACACGGTTTGAGATACGTTTTCCCGCGCTCTGTTTAAAAATGAAATACAAGAAACCGTTCTCTCGCGCCATCTATCAACCATTCTTAACACTTCATTCCACATTCTAAATCCGTCTTTTTCACCATTTCCTCTTCCTTTTACAGCACATAACACGGACACAAATCCCTTTTTCTATTACGGTGAGCAGGCATTCAAAAGTTCGGCTTTAAAATGTAATCAGCTGTTAAATCCACCTTTTTGCCTTTAAAATCGTATGATAAGAAAAAAAAAAAATTCATTTTAAAACATAGAAATTATTTTAGAAATGTTTATTCAAAACGAGCGTATGTCCTATATATTATGCGCGCATGTATACAGGTATATGTAAAAGGTGTGTACTGTGTATATAGAATCCCTTAAGGGCATCCTGCAGTAGTAAGGGACAGGTCGAAGATTCTTTCTCTCTAAAGGAGCATCTTTTTTTTTAAGTCCAAAGACTCGGTGGAGTCACCTTGCAAGATAAAGGATCCCGCGTGAGTGGGCGTTGACAATGCAGTCATCAAACCTCCGTTACATATATATTTATTCACAGCGTTGCCTTTTTTCTCTCTTTTTTTCCTCCTGTCTAATATGTCAGGTATATATTGCTCCTGTTATTTTGCAATACTTCTTCACTTATATGATGTGTGTATCATCACTCACCTGTGAAGCCATCTAGCGACTATAATACTATTATATACTTTAAACCTAACTTGGCGGTTAGCTCTACATCCGCTTTTTTTTAAAATCATATCTATATAATACATACATCCGGAAGAGGGGAAAACCACAAAAAAAATGTTGATTATATTCCATCCTCTTCATTTTTCAAAAAATTCTAACAGAAGATTATTTTTATATAGATCGAATGACATCCTATAAGTCTGATCGATTCGCTTTTACTGGAAGGCTGGCTGCTCCTCCTGGTTCCTCATCGATCCAGTAGCAGCCAGCACACCACCTATAGCTATAGTTGCTGTCGTCCTCTTTGAGCACACGCCAGCTCACTCACTCTCTCTCTCTCTCTTTCTTTCTCTCCCCTATTTCCTCTCCATAGCGATAACCCTGCGCGCAGGATGACGCGCGGCATCCTACTCTGCTGACCTGGGAAGCCACAAATATATAAATATATATAAAAAGAGAGCTTGCTGCTAGCTGCTGCGAAGCCAGCAAAAAAAAAAAAAAAAGAAGGAGGAAGAAGAGAGAGAGAAGGGGATCCTCTCTCTCTTTATTTTAAGCCCCCCTCCTTTGGTGCTCCTGTTCGTCCCTCGTCAAGGATCCTCTTCTTCTTCTTCTGGCAGAGCATCAAGAGACGACGACTACTATAATATAGATCCCAGCTCCGTCTCCCTTGGCAACCTTGACAAGCCTCTGGTCCCAAAACAAGAGCATCAGCTCGGCCAGAGAGCATAGAGAGTCGATCAAATAGTCATTGGGAAATCTCCAGTAGCAGCATCGCGTGTGATGCTGGCTGGTTCTTCCTTCTTCCTCCTCCTCCCTTCTTTCCTTTCATCATCCACTTGCTTTTTTCTTTCCTTTTTACCAAAAGCTTATCGATCCAGCAGCAGTTGAAAAGCAGGGCAGCAGCAGCATGATGCATCCCTACTAGTCTTCTTCCTCTTCAAGGGATCGATCCTTCTAAACACAGGTGCAGCTGCAGCTGTATATCGTGTATATATATTTTCATTCTAAGTGTCTCTGCTGTAAAGCATTCAGCAGCACACCTGTACAGGTGCGTTTTTTTCATGCTGCAAACCAAACAGAGAAACGGAGAGAGAGAGAAATTTAGGGCGCGCCGCAGAGAGTGAGAGAGAAGTCTGTGCTCTCTTATCAAATGTACGCGTCATCGTCCTATTGCTGATGCCTTCTAGATGAAGCTATGTGTGTAGTAGGACGAGTAGGACCTTGGGAGTCGATAAGCAGCAGGGGCTATACCGGTAGACGAGAGAGAGAGAGAGAGGGCGCTCCACAGTTGTGAGAGAGTTGGGGCGGGGTTGGTGCAGAGGAGGAACGAAGGCGAGTAAAGGAGGAGGAGGGAGGGAGGCACACAGACGAGCAGCAGCAGCAGCTAGAAAACCAGCAGCAGTCGTGCTGCGCCCGCCGAGCCGGACGTGCTGTGCGTGTGTCTATGTAGTGTGTGTGTGTTATCTACTTTCCACTGTTGCCATATTTATTTTTTTAAAAATTCTTAAAAGTGCTATTTACATTTGATATATAAGAATAAGACGCGGACATATAAATAAAGGTAAGATTGCAAAATAAGTGACCCCTTTTAATTAAGAAAAAAATAGGGATATGGCATCGTTGCATTCCTAACAGTGTAAAAAAGCAGTGCTGCTGTGATAAAAAAAAAATACGGGAATAGGAGGAGGAGGAGGAGGGACGTGACCGGGAAGCGGAAGGCGGCGGTTTCAGTCAGTTCTCTCTCTCTCTCTCTCTCTCTACTCTTTCTATTATATTTTGAACGAACGAACGAAATGCTGCTGCACGTATTATGTTCTCTCTCTACTCTGCCCGGTTCTCTCATAGCAGCTCACCTTTGTGCCTCATATTGAGGTCATGAGGAATGTAAAAATGACGAAATATCAAGACTGCTTTTTTTTTCTAAAAGATAATCATCATCACGTTGAGGTGCTATAGGAGATAGCCGCGCAGAGCCAGAGAGCTGGCTCCTTTAGATACCTCACCTGAGACGTGGAGCCGCATACGATAAGACTTGTATGCTCCTAACGGTCCCTCTCTCTCTCTCTCTCTCTTTAGTACACCTTTTCTTATTCTTTTCTCTCTTACTTTTCCTTGATAAGATTACATGTTTACCTGAGCAGCTAGCGCGTCTGTTGCAATGAGAATATAAGAAAACGTGATTGGAATTACATGTAATATTTGTGAACGATAGGATATATGGCGCCACCGGTAGTCGTGGGCAGCAGGAAGATGACGACAATGGACGCAGAAGAGCAGCAGGAAGGAGAGACGGATGAAGAGCTGGACGAAGAGGAAGAGGATGACGAAGAAGAGAGGGCGCTCATGATTGCCGAAGAGGACGGCGGGGCGGGAGAGGAGCTGGATGAGATGGATGAGGAGGCGGCCGCCGAGGAGGCTGTCCTCTTGATGGCCATGAAGCAGGGCTCTGCTGCTGCTGGTAACAGCAGCAGTGGTGGCGCCACCGCCGCTCCTGGTAAGTCGGGCAGCAGGCTTACCCAACACCACCTTAATGGCGGCCGCCAGTCCGCGCCACTGACCGGTACAGCGGGACAAACAGGTAAAACCTTTGGACCTCTTAGAATCTAAACTTTTTAGAAAGAATCAAAGATGCTAAGGGATGCCGAAAGATTCCAAGATTCTTTGGGATGCCGGGAGATTCTATACATCTTAGAATCTATAAATACTTAAATGCCGGATGATTCTCAATATCTTAGAATCTCCAAGAATATTACATCAATTTTTAAATTTAAAGATGCTTAGATTCTAGACATCTTAGAATCTTTCCGAATTAATTAATTCACTTTATTAATTGTTGAAGATTTGAAATGTTCTGCGTGCGAGTTCACGACCCGATCCCGCGTGACACTGCAGCGTCACGAGCGTGTGACTCATCTGAAGAAAAAGTTCTTCCGCTGCGTCAAGTGCAACTACGTCACCCACGTCAAGGCGCGCTATACGAAGCACGTCAAGTACCACTCCATGCCTATGATCAAGTGCGACCTATGCGAGTTCCGCACACCCTACAAATGGAACCTCGATCGGTATATATACAATTCATCCATACTCATTCATTCTTAACGTATAGTTATATACCATAATAATCGATTATTAATGTCACTATTTATTGTATTACATTATTCATCTCGGATGACGCAATCGATATATACCATTTGTGATCTTTTTATTAATCATGGCAACGTAGCAATTTCTCTCATTCCCCCAAAGAATCTTAGAATCTCTGGGCATCTAATAAAAGAAGATTCCAACATTCTAGAATCCTTAAACTATTCTTTTTTTCAACATTCAACATGCAAAGATTCTAGAATCTTTCAATGTCTCAGAATGTTTAAACTATTTTTTTTCAACATTCAACATGCTAAAAAGATTCCAAGATTCTAGAATCTTTTAATGCCTCAAAATTCAACATGTCAAAAAGATTCCAAGATTCCTTGACTCTTTCGACTTCCCAAAAAATCTTAGAATCTTAGTCCGATTTAGGTTAATGATCCTTGTTAACTTGGAGTTCATTTCCCTTTTCTTCTTTCCGTTCTTCATCTTTTTTTTTCTAGAACTAAAAAGATATCAGTTTTGTTTACCTAAGACAACAATAAAGATTAAGAAAGAGCAGGAATGATGATTGCATACATAATTGCGGATGTTTGAACAGGCACCTAAAGAACCACATGGGCGGCGGGATGTATCAGTGCTCCTTATGCAACTTCACGGCCCACATCAAGCAGTCGCTAACGGTGCACATCCAGAATCACCACTTAAGTCCGGACAAAGCTAGATCGGCCAGGAGACGGAACAAAGTGGGCGCTTCGGATCAGCAAGAAGTTTCCGCCTCCACCTCCTCTTCTTCCGGAATCACCGGAAGTGCATCCGCAACTGTCATTCCCGGGGGCGTTGCACTCTTCTCCGACGCCGATGAGGTAGTCTACTTTTTTCACATTCTAGAAATCTTGGAATCTATTTTAAAGACTCGAATTCTTCATTTTGTTTTGTCGGAAGATTCCGTAACTATTTGAAAAGATTCTAAGATGTCCAAAAATTTTAGAATCTCGGAATCTTTCTACATCTAAACTTTTCACATTTAAGAATAAATGGATTAACTTAGCAAGATTCTACTGGGATGCCAATTGATTCCGGAATTTTAGAATCTTTTGTTTAACTTAAATAATACATTTTTAATTATTTTTTTAAAGGAGGAATTATTGCGTATGGAACGTATGGAGCATCAAGGAGATGATGAAGATGATCTCTTCCACCACCAATCCGGCTTAGAGGAAGATAACGAAGAAGAAGTTTCCGAAAGAGCGGCAACAGTGGATCGTCATCATAATTTTCTATTGGATGATTCCGAGGATGCGGACGAAATGAAATTGGGACTCGAAATGAATTTCCACCACCTTTTAGAACAGAGGAATAATCACAATAATAAGAGAAATCTGACAACAACGCAGCAGCAACAGCAGCAAGTTACTAAGAAAGCTAGACCGGTGCCGAATTTGATCCCTTTAGCTGCTGCTGTGGGATCATCCTCTTCATCCAATCCGACTATTTTAAAAATCCCGCAAATTCAAGGGAATAAGAGGAATAATTGGGATAATGAGGAAGATAACAAATCTCCGCCCATCTTAGATGCAGTTGGATTGTTGCCCAGAACCAATAATGTCAAATCCATAACGTAAGTCCTTTATAAAATCATAACTTAAAGGTGGAAAAGCGTTTTTTAATGACTAAAAGGTGGAATTCCACTTTTTTCATGCCGTAAAGTGTCAAATTACATAAATATTTATGAAATTCAAGTCCCTCGGATTTATAAAAATATATTCTTTGACGACTAAAAGGTGGAATTCAATTTTTGCAGGAACAATAACAATCAGCCGGTAGAGGCAGACCGGAAGCGGAAGAGCTGCTTCCTGGATCAGCTGGCCCAGAAATTAGCCAAGACTAGCGATCCATCTCCTCCTCCTCCTTCTTCATCATCATCCGCCCTGATGGATATCATCCATCCATCACCATTGGTCGTCATTCCAGGCCCTTCGTCCACTGGAATGAATAACATTGCCGCCAACATCTCCTGGTCGAGCCGCTGCCAGCACTGCCGGCAACGCTGTAAAACGCGCGCCGACCTCCTGGCTCATTTGAAACAGTGCCCTAAAGCGTTGGAGGCCGCTGAGGCCTCTCAGCAATCACTACAACAGCAACATCATCCCATGGAGAATAAAGTATTCGTCTGGAATAATAGCAATCAACAGGTTAATTCATTTAAAATTCAAAAAGTAATCATTCTAAAATGTGGAAGTGGAAAAGTTAGAATCACAAATTATTTTGATTGAAAGTGAAAGTGGATTTTTTTTTAAATTTAAATTTTATTTTCTAAAAGGTGGAAGAAGAATCTACCGGAAGTAGCGGGTCACCGGCCGGAACTGCATCTGCGGAAGTGTCGGGTTTGATGGAAGGTGCCTTAGACGACGTTGAGGCCCTGATGATGGCCATGATGGCCGAATCGGCCGAAGAGATGACGGCCGAAATGAACCAGCATTTATTAATGGCTCGAAGGCCGTCCTCCGTTGCCGGCTCTGATATCTCCGAGGCCAGTCTGGTAGGGGTCGAAACGGCGCCTGGAATAGGGGCCGTTACGGGCGGGACCGGATCGGCCGGTGGATCGAATAATTCCAGTAGTGGAATGGCTGGGAATTCTTCGTCTATTGTGAATAGTGGTGGAGGTGCCGAAGGGCGCTCTACGGTCCGAAGGGTTTATAGGTGCCCTCAGTGCTCTTTCTGGGCCACAACGGCCTCTCGATTCCACGTCCATATGGTGGGCCACACAAATACGAAACCTTTTGAGTGTTCTCAGTGCTCTTATCGTTCTAATTGGAGGTGATTCTTTTTTTTCTAGATTAATTTATATTTTAATTAGTTAAGTTTCATTTATTAAAAGATAATGTTAAATTACTTGGCTATTATAGTAATTTTATTATTCTATTCTGATTTAATTAAAAAAATTAAAGTTCCAATTTATTCAAAATAATTGCATTAATTTAATCTTGAAGATATTTCAAGTTAATTATTTTTTGTCTTAATTCTTTTCCATTGAAATTTATAATTAAATTATCAAAAAATAAGAAACTTAAGTGGACTTTCTTTAAATTTAAATTTGATTTATTTATAAGATAGCATTTTGCATTTTTATTTACTAGATGGGATATCACGAAGCACATCAAATTGAAAGCGGCCCGAGATCCGGCTCATACGCAGGCCCGAGTCCTCCTACTGGACTCCTCTGGCGAACGGCATTACGATCAGTACGACCGCTACCTGGTTATGATGCGAGTCACGGAATCCTCTGGTATTATTACGTCTTAAAATATCTGGTTATAACCAAGTTTGAAAGGATGTTGATTGTTGCTTTGATGCCAAGCATCTATTAAGTAGCAATACGTGATGATAAAGAATGATTAAAATCATTGAACTACAAAATTCCATTTAGAAATAACAATAATTAAAGTTAATTAAATGCAAATCAGGTGGTCCATCAATGACTCACGGTCGATTCGCCCTCGAAGAAATGAATCACCGTTTCCTCGGCACCTCAAATCAGAATAAAAATTCATCTACTACGGGCTCTACGTCCGGTAGAAAACCCCTCCTCACCGGGATGGAGCATCCGGCTTCTTTATCACCCTCCCCAAGCCCCTCTCCAGCTCCTTCACCTGTTCCTAACCATTCCGAGCCTTGCAATCTATCCATATCCGCATCCAGCAACATCCGCCCTCCTCCAGCACTCAACGCCCTGGTCGTAGACCACCACAAAACCTTATCATCCCAGCAGCAGCCTCGGAGAACCATCTGGAAGTGCAAACGCTGCGTTTTCAAGTACAATTTCTTGTCTTGTTTATTTCTATTTAATTAAATTGGGAGCTGAAATAATAACGTAAATGATGGATTAGGCACAAAGATAAGCGAATGGTTTTAGCTCATATGGCGAAGCACACCCGTCGGGACAATTTCTCGTGCGGCCTGTGCGGAAAAGGATCCAACTGGCAAAGTGTTATTAGGGTACAAAAAAAAGTAAAGAATTAAAGGGATTAGGGTGGATAGAGAACATTTTTGTGATGTCTTTTAGTGAAATTCGTTTTATAAAAAATGAGTGAACACACTTAGTATCGAACCTGAACCACTTAATGTTAGATAGAAGAAGGAAAATGTGTTATAACTATACTAACATGTTCTTAAAAAATGGTGATTGGACTATACTCTAACTAATAAAACTCTTCATGACTTTGTGGTGATTGGTGCATCTCCTTCCAGGGATCATAACAGGGAAACGGTGTTGCATCACATTCGTTCGGCTCACTACCAGCAACAAACCAACAGTGTGACATCTAGTGGTGGTGGAAATACTGCTACTACTAATCAAAGCAACGGTTCTTCCTCCTCCTCCTCCTCTATGACCCTATCTTCTACCGGATTGACCAGTGGTGGCCAAGTTGTGACAGTTGGTAACGGTAATGGTAGCGACCCTCTACTACCACCACCGGCTGTTCCACTTTTAATGGCCCCACTGTCTGGTACCACTGGAGGCTCCAATGGAGCCCCTGCTTTCCGGTGCGGCGTTTGTAACCAAGTCTCAAATTGGAAACACGTTATTCAGGTGGATTCATCATAAATAGTATTTCCAAAAAAACTAACTAAAATAGTAACATCAGAAGAAATGTGTTTTAGAAAAGGATTAGCGTCACTTTTACATACATTATAAATGATTATATGTATAGATATAGAGCTTTTATGTGATACATTTAGAAAGAAAGCACACTTATTAACTAACATAACATTGTGATAAAGAATTGATGTTAACTTGATGCTTTTTCTAAATTTAGCGCCATTGCCGCTTGAAGCACAACGGTAATATCCAGGTTATTGAAAACCGGATGATGGACGAAGATGGGCCGGAACTGAGCCGGGAAGGTGGGGACGAGCCCATACCTTCAGGTTCGGGGCACCTCCACGCAGCATTAAGTTTGATTGACAATAAATTGGGAACATCTAAAAAGAGTTATCAAGGAAAAAGTAGTCCATCTACTCTTCCTAGTGGAGATGAAGATTCTATGGGTATTACAAATTCAACGTGAATGAAATTTTGGTATTATAAATGTTCGAACGTTTTAAAGGTTACATGATGCATCCTGACAAACAGCAATATTCTTGTTCTACCTGTCCATTTATCTGTAAGAGTATTACTGACATCGAGGTCCATCGGCAACATCATAAAGCTGGTCCTGGTCGGCCTGTCAAGTGCACTTTATGTCCATTCTTTGTGGCAGATAAACAGTAATTTACTATAAGAAATGTTATCAATTCAAAATGTAATAATACAAATTGAAATAATTGTAGGGAATTGACTCAACACTTGCTCATTCATGGCCTTCATGACATGAAATTGGATGCTAGTGGCAATTTGTGCTCTTTCGGAGAACCAAAGGTTTGAATCTATTAGAACCAATGTTTATAACAATTTTATATCTTAAAGACAAAATTCATTTAACTATAGTTAACTGCTTTGGACGATGGCATTGATAATTCTGGTAACATCTCAGCTGGAAGTTCTAATTCAAAACGGTTACACCAATGCGGCCTCTGTCCGTATGTATGTGAGAGCAAGAACCAGTTCGTCTACCACCGTCAGTTCCATCGGGCTCGAGGAGCGCCTTACAAGTGCCCTCACTGCTCCTTCAACGTCACGCGGCGTCATCTCCTCAATCAACATTTACCAGTTCACCAAGAATCTGGCAACACTGCTATGTCTAACATTGATGATTTCGATCACTTTGGTGTCACTGGATCAGAAGAAGAGGCTGAAGCGGCCATTATGGACGGTGCTGGAGCAGAAGATTCAGCCGCTTCGTCCGTCGAGACGGAGGGAAGTCTACAAGGCTCTGCAGCTGATGCATATGGTCACCTAAATCTAGATCCAGCCAAGATGGCGAAACTAGAAGATTCAGTGACGATGGATCTTGCTGACATTCCACTCACATGGGTCTCCCGAGGCCTCAAATTCTACAAAATGTTCAAATGCAGGCATTGCCCACATGTCAATGTTCGGAAAGCTAACATTCAGGTAACTTTAAGAAATTCGCCAAAGCAACAGTAGTATTGTAACATCCACTTCATCTTAAACATCTTTGTAATATTGCAATTTTACATTTTAATAATAAAATTATGTTTATAACAGGAGCACGAGAAGAGGCACAATTTAGGTGCCCCTGGTAACAGTGGGGGAACTGGGGATAACCTTCACGCCTGCGCCCTCTGCAATTACCGATGCAATAATGCCGGTGTCCTCTCTGCTCACGTGAAAGTTCACCAAAGCGTTTTGGGAATCATTCATGGATTGGCTGGACAGGATCCCACGAAAACAGATGATGAACAGTTGAGAGCTTTGGTTCTACATCCCTCAGAGCCGGATCATCAAATCGCCGATGAATCCTGCTCTTCGCTATCCTCTTCGGAATCTTCGAAGAATCAACCTAAATTAGATGTGCTGTTAGGAAGAGTTTCGGATGATCCTGAACTGATGCTAGCAAGTGAAACTAATAATGAGCCAAATATTGGTGGACTCCATTTCTGTGCTCACTGTCCAGCCCGTTTTCTGGTAGAAGCGGAATTACTAATCCATCAGAGATTTCACGGAACGGTTAAACTCGCATTTAGATGCAATTTCTGCTCTTATACCGCCCGTCAGGTTAGTTAAATTAAATTTAAAAGTTAATTTATAAATAAAGAAATAAAAATACTTTGTCTATGAATGAAGGAAGCGCACTTGCTCGCCCACTGGAAAGTGCACAGCAGCGAGTACCAAGAGAGAACTCGAATTCTGATTGAACAGCACGGAATCTCTTCTCAGCATCCGAGGCCGTTCATTAAAGCCGTTCACCAGTCCGAAGAGGACGAAGTGGAGGCCATTGACCTAACCAGGAAAGAGCAGCCATCAAATACCGATGGACTCTCTCTATGTTGCCCTCTATGCCCAGCCAAATTCGGTCGGGAATCGAGCGCCCTCTTACAGTATCATTCCACACTTCATGGCAGCAACGGACCTTTCAAATGCCGGCATTGCAATTACGCGGTTAAAGCTCAGGATAATTTAACGAAGCACGAAAAACTTCATTTGCAACAGAACTCTGCTGGATCTTCCAGTGAATCTAAGCAGCTGACGAATAACACTTCATCGAAGAGATTTCAATGTCCAAAGTGTCCTTCATCTTTCGAGAAGAAGGAGCAGTTCAAAGTCCATTCCAATCTGCACGGATCAAAACAACGATACAGGTAATAACAATAACTTAATTAACTGTAACCTAAATTTTCAAATAATTAAAATTATAAAATTTAGGTGTGATCGTTGCGATTATGCCGTCAAGTATTACGCCAATTATTTGCAACACGTGAAGAAGCACGAAGAGCAGGATTCTTTGCTATCCAATAATCAGTCAATCACCACTCACCCCGAAGCTGGTCAATCCACTGCCGAGAGGCAGCACCTGTGGCTTCAAGAAAAGCTCCAGCGCTCACCTCAAAGTGGCGAACTGTTACTCAGTTGCCAATTTTGTCCGTTCAAAACCAATTCCCAGCCGAGTTTAGCAACCCACACGGCGGCTCACGCCTGTCAGGGAGCCACTGGAAGCGTTCGGTGCAATTTTTGCGATTTCACAGCTGCGGAACAGAGCCATTTAGCAGACCACATTCAACTCCATTTCCAGCTTAAAGGTAGAACGGCGAGTAAATTACCTGAGAGCTATTGGAAATGCTCCAATTTGGAGATCTGGTCGGAGCCTGTAAACAACGACGATTCTCCTTCTCAGCAATCAGCTGCCGCCCTCGTTTTCACCGAGAATAGTAAAGTTAAAACTGAATTAGAAGATGAGGAGGATGAAGAAGACGCCCTCTACATCGATCTCAATACGAGCCAACCCCTAAAAGACGATCCTAATCAAGTGGAAATTTAAATAAAAAAGCACCCTAGTCGACGAACCCTTTCCAAATTTTTAGTTTTCGGAATTTATGCGAAAGGAGCCATAAATCAAACACAAGTCCTAATAATTAAAATTAATTACCAAAGTATGAGAAACTATATAAAACGCAATCCCCGATGATGATGACGAAGGTGCAAACAAAAATTTCTAGTCAGATTTTTACACGCTGACAAAGCAAATTTTATTTGTTCCTAATATATATAGAAAAAGAAAAACAATCAGTCAAAAACGTTAATTTAAAAGCATTTTTTTAAGAAGAAACCATTTTAGAGACAAATATCCCTATATATCAATCTATATTATATATATTTTTTCAATTTCATATGTAAACCATTTTGAATGATTTTTCTTATGTAGGTTATTTTTTAAATGATAGTATAGATGTTTTTAACAATTGATTTTTGTGAAAACCTCTTCCACACTGCAGCCTTTCTGGGCCTGCTGCATTTAAGTGTTGTGCTGTTGTTTCATTTTTTAAATCGTGTTGGTGATGTTTGAAAAGCCTTCAATACACATTTTATGAAATTTTAACTGTCCAGCTTTGTATGCATTAAAGTATTCATCCTGAAAGAGCCAAAAGGGGAAGAATTGGTCTTCTGGATCGAAATGCTTTTAATATAGGGGAGGAAAAGAAGCGAATATGATGAAAAAAAGGAGGAGGAGTAGACGAAGAAGAACCAGCAGCATCACACGCGATGATTACCCAATGACTATTTGATTGAATCTCTCTATTCTTTTTGTCCGAGCATGCAGCTATATGCTCTTATGTTTTGGGACCATAGGCTTGTCGAGGTTGCTATGGGAAACGGAGCTATAGGATCTATATTATAGTAGTCGCCTCTTGATGTTCTGCCAGAGAGGAGAAGAAGAAGAGGATCCTTGACGAGCAGGAGCAGCAAAGGAGAAAGAGCAAGTGGAGGGATTAAAATAAAGCGACGAGATCGACTTCTTCCTTCTTTTGTTTTTGCTGGCTTCGCGGCAGCTAATAGCAGCAGCTCTCGAGTTTTCTTTCTATATGCAGTTTATATATTTTGTGGCTTCCTAGGTCGGCAGAGTAGGATGCCGCTCGTCATCCTGCGCAGCGCTATTATCATGGAGCGAGAAAATGGGGGATAGAGAAAGAGCTGGCGTGTGCTCAAAGAGGACGACAGCAACGAACTGTAGGTTGTGTGGATATATGCTACTGGATCGATGAGGAACCAGGAGGAGCAACTAGCAGTCAGCCTTCCAGTAAAAGCGAAAGCGAATCAACTTTTTGATTTTTTTTTCTATTATTCTTTACTTAGAGGACGTCATAATCCTTCTTCTTTAAAAGTGATGAGTCCGAATGTATTGTGGCATGGATATGATTAAAAACTGATGTAATGCTAACCAGTTACCACGAGTTAGTAAAAGATGCTCCTGGATTTTGGAAAGGAAACTGCGTCCTTTGTTACTGCTACTGAATGCGCACATAGTAAACATGTTTTAATTTTTTTTAACTTAACAAATTAGTAAAGAAAATTTGAATTTTCAAAAACCATGTAAACTTTTTTCTAAATGTTTTATATATTTTAAGGAAATAATTGAAGAAAGAGAGAGAGATAGAGACGAGAGAGAGAGAGAGGAAATGAAAGTGAAAGTAAATATTTTTTGGATTTTCTAAGAAGTATTAAGATTGGTTGATAGATGGCGCGCGCACATACTTTTTGATTATTTACGAACTGAAAGCGGGGAAACGTAGAAAAGAAGTTATCAATTGTTTGATCAACATAGGTGTAGAGTTCTCATTTTCTCGGAGGGGGCTCTCCCTATATCTCTAACGGGGCTCAAAAACCGGAAGTCCATAAGACCCTGTACATTTTATCCAATCCCGGCGGGGGCTCGAGCCCCGGACCCCCCGCGTACTTTACGCCTATGTTGATCAATAAAGAAAACACATATACTGCACACATATGTATACATATATTATATAGGGATTAAAGTTTACAGTAGAATTTTAACTGATCTGCAATTATTTTTTGCTTCAATTAATTTCAAATCTCTAACTTAATTAATAATTTACTTTCAATTCAATTTAAAAAGCAACATATCTGTTTAAAGCATTTGAAATTTATTATGTTTTCGGCTTTTATTTTATGGCGACTAGCCTGATGTAAAAATGTGCTCAAATGTATGTTTTATCATTAATCTACTCGGTCATAATTAAACGCAATAGTCGTTTATAGTTACTTAACAATTAATTCATATAAGTTTTATTACTTTTACCAAGTTTTTTTTAGATATTTGCACTTTTTATATTTAAATCGGTTTAACTTTTATTCCTTTTAAAATATGTACAAATAGTATGTTTACAAACACACATATATATATATTTCAAGATTTTAATAATTTAACTTTAATAAGTGTGTAGAATGTGGTCGTGTGGCCTAATGGATAAGGCGTCGGACTTCTAATCCGAAAATTGCGGGTTCAAGTCCCGCCACGATTAATTATTTTCACCCCATCCTCATTTAAATATGGATATTGTTGATTTATTGTCCATGCATTTACTCTTTTTTTGTTTGTTTTTAATACACATCACCACATCTATACAACTACCGCTAGTTTTATCAAATATTCAATGTGCTTCGTAGGAAAAGGTTAACATTTCGTCCAACACTAAATTCTGTAATGAACTAAAAGTCACCATCGTGGCATCGTCCGTGATGCAGGTTGACTCATCGCAATTCGTACCTGTCTCGAGCCGTCGCCTCAAGTTGTTACCAGATAGAATAATTTGAAAATATGTTTGCATTTATCGTATTATTGCTAGGTTTCACTTTTAGTCGGCAATTATTTTGAATAAAATTAAGGAAAAGGCAAAAATAATTTGAATTTATTAACTCTGCGTGGAAAAGCGTACAGCAATCTCCTTAAGTCAGGAATTAAGATGAAAGCTAGAATGAAAATAATAAGAATATTAATAATTTTTAAAACCATCTACGTTTTATACAGCATTTTCCAAAGTTTTTAAATGATATGAAAAAACGAGAGCTTTTTATTGAATTAGAATGGAAGAGTAAAAGAATACGATAGAACAAAAAAAAGTGATTTTTTATACTCTGACGTTTATATAGGCTGGCAATCTAAACGTAAATGTATTTATTCATACATTCAAAAAGGATCAAACTTTGTTTTATCTAAGCATACATTTTGTGATATTAGAATACATTTTCGATGAACGGAAACTGGTTTATTGAGTGTAGACACTGTTGCTCTCTGCCATCAGGACAGATTATCATATAACTCACAATAAGTTTTTTTTTTCTTCTCTTTCTTCCTGGTTGACTAATAACGTAAGCAGGTCAAATAAACGGTAAAAGCAAGTTTTAACCTTTGAAATATGTGTTTGAAAGAATAGACAAGCTCATTGACTGCATCATAATATTCAGTCGAAGAGAAAGATCACCACGGATCGAACGTTATAATAATTATTATAACGTTGATATTATAGTATGGCGCCGAATATCCAGCATGGAAAGGATTCAAACAAGGTTATAATTATAAATTTCCTATTATTGGTTTTAGACAATTCAAAATTTTTGTAAAAAATTGCCAGGTTCTCTTTTTCATTTGTTCCATCTTAGCTTCAATATTTTTTGGCTCGCTGCTTGCCTGGATCATCTTTCAGGTGGGATTTGGGCACTATTTTATCACTGACAGCTTATTACTTAACACCAATACCGAGCTCAAACAACCCATCGAAGATATAAAAGAACCATCGAAATTGTCATTTGATACAATTGAATCATGGCAATCTTGGATGGAAATTAACGGCCTCTTCCGAAAGGTTTCCCAGAAATACTCAGATCATCGGGCAGAACTGAAATCGTTGCCAATGAAGAAGATTCTTTATTGGAATGATCTAAAGTAAGGCATTTGTAATTTCTAGTATCTTAATAAGGGATCATTTAAAGTAATCCATTTTGATTTATTAAAGTGATGGTTCTTTGCTATCAGCTGACAATTGGGACGGTTCTTCATTACCGTTAGAAAAAGCTGGTTGTCCAGTTTCCCAATGTCAGTTGGTAAACCGGTTGAATCTGCCACCTGGTGCAGACAACCTCAAACTTTCCGAATACGATGCCATAGTTTTCCGCTACGTTAACATCAATGAGAAGGATCTTCCTAGAGAGCGTTGGCCGAACCAACGCTACATCTTCTACGAACAGTATTCACCAATTACTCTACCTTATGATTATGCATCCAAACTGACCCCGAAAGGTTTCTTCAATTTGACCATGACTCATCGATGGGATTCAGATATTGTCGTACCTATCGGCGGGTGGATAGAACCGCTATCACCATCTGAAAAGATGATCGATGACCATCGAACATACAAAAATAAATCCAAAATGATCGCCTTGCTGCTCGATGATTCTAAAGACTGTCCGTTAGCTGCGTGGAATCGTCATCAAAAAGCATTGATCGAACATCTGAAAAAATATGATATCCAAGTTGACATTATTCGTCAATCGGATTGCACTCGATTAGATTCAATCGTAGATTGTGAAAGATCATCGAAATTCAGCAACGAAAAACGTCTCAAATGTCGCAAGAAGATCGCCAAAGAGTACGCCTTCTATTTCGCTATGGAAGAAGATCTTTGTCTAGACTACATCACCGAAAAGTGAATCAAATCTAAATAAGATTTTCAAATAATGGTAATCTGTAATTTAAATTTGCAGGTTTTATTCGATGTTGGACTATCCGATCGTTCCATTGGTGACGGATGTTCGCGATAATTACGCCAAAGCGGCTCCCCCGAATTCCTACATCAACCTCCTAGATTTTCCAACAATTAAAGCTCTTGCTGATTATCTGATTCGTTTGTACGAGAACCCCCGCCTCTACAATGAGTATTTCGAGTGGAAAAAGTACTTCAAGGTTAGCAGGAATGACGGAAAAGGGTTGGCGATGAATCACTTATTGTGCAACCTGTGCGCAGCCATTCACGAGACAATAAAGCATCCCAAAGACATCATCAATCATAAATATTCTTACAACGATAATATTGCGGATTGGTGGAAACCGGGATGTACGAAACTAAGACCAGAGTTTGATGCGATTGTAGAGGTACCCGTGACATTTCCATTTGGAAAGACTGGTCTATGATTACAAATATAATCCCATTGCAAATTTCAAGATTTTGAATTTGCAATAACATTTTTTGATTTAAATTAACTTATTCTCTTATTTATCGTTAACTTTTCATATTACCTTTGTTACCGGCATTTATTTACTTTCCGAATACGATGCCATTATACTTAATATTTTTTATATTAATACATTTATTTATGCATTCATTGATTTCGACCATACATTTTTTGCTCAAGGTTATTGAAAATATATAACCAGCATTTCTTACGAATTCTCTATTCAGCTATAAAAAAATAAAGATATATTAAAAATTAATAATTGTTTTCTTAATTTCTTCCATAGAAAAACGTTTAACCAAGATTTGCAATCATAGATTATCGCTATTTACAGGTTGCTTATCCTAATAGTTTCCCAGACTAAACACTGTGAGTCCTTTTTCCATTCGTTTCCTCCCAGCACTGTCTCTTGAATAGATTTGATTGAAAATCCATTAAATAGACCCTGCATTAAAATGTTAATAAAACATTTAATCAGTGGATAATCGTGCATAGAACCAGAAAAAATAAATCTTAATAGAAAATCTCCATCAGATCGAGGTTCAAAAGTAAGAATATTTATATTCTCTGGAAGATCATGAGTCAGTGGCTTTACCTAGTGAGCCACTTTATCCAAGACTTCCTCTATTCCGTTACCATCGTCGCGAGTTAGCCTCCGATGAAGCATCAATTCCAGCTGGCCTTCTTCGAGACTGGATCTCACTTGGGCTCGATCCACCAAGACAGTCAGTTGGCTATTTTAACAGAATCTTTTATGTAGAGGTGTGAATTGATTGGGTAGTAATGTCTAGCTACGGGTTCAGTCTCTGTGTATTGAATTTTGCTGACGTGTATTCCAATTCTAAGCATTGTAAACTAAGTTTGGAATTCACCGAATAAAATATGAACGAATGACAGCAGGATTGCGTCTTTACTGTGAAGAGTATCTGCAAATATCCAGTGTACATAAGTAGTTTAACCTGTCGGGGATCACTCCCTGGTCCATGGGAGGATGAAATCACCTCCTGATGAAATTAAGATCAGAGGGGCAAAGAAAGTGAGATGAGTGGGGAGGAATGAACAATTGTTCCAAATGTGAAGGAAGGATAAATGGCAAATTAACTTGAACACTTTAACTTTAATAGTGGTTTTACATGCATACTTGATTTGCGGTTTTTTTCATTAGAACCAGTTTATTTTCTAATCTTATAATATATGGCGAAAATCACTATGTGTATCTAGATTATATCACCATAGATTATTGTTACAAGAATTCGTTCGGGTGCTTATCTCAGATATAAAAACAGATAAATTTTATAATTAATCGTGGCGGGACTCGAACCCGCAATTTTCGGATTAGAAGTCCGACGCCTTATCCATTAGGCCACACGACCACATTTCAGATTGTGCCCGCCATCAATAATAATCATCATGCCAATTTTTTATTATTAAATTTAAAAAAAACCATATTTATTCAGGAAAAAATTAAAGTTTTGTACAATAAGAAGCCTTTTCTCTTTAAAAAAATATTGCTTTTCTAATATGCGTTATGTAGCCTGCTCTTTTTACTCAGAACCGCGCATCAATAGTGAAGAATAAGCTAATCATACCGAAGAATGAGAACGGGACCCGTATTTTCTCTTTTTTATGAACTTCCGTGTGTTACACTTACAACCAAGCTGTATACATATATATATCGCACATTTTAAGCCATGATGCATGCCAACATAGGTAGCCAGCAGTAAACTGACATTAATAATTAGAAAGGCTACCAATCAAGTATGTATAGTCACTCTTACAGTTCTCCTCCTCCTTTATACGCTTTTGTTGTTAAACCCATAAAAATGTTTCATTTTATTAGGAGATGTTTTGCTCCTCCCCATAGACGAGTCATCCCCCACAAGTTAACAAACCGATGTATCGACTAGACATTTATACATTGTACACAACCAGTTTTTGTCCATAGTTAAAGAAGCTTATTCACAATATATACATTCTATTGTGTACTCTTATTTAGTCTATGAATATACCGAAGTTAGTTTAAGAATTTGAATAAAACGTCGTCAGCAATATTATCACATGAGCAACGCTGTCGTGAATTTATTTAGGTCATCAGGTGAGTTTACAGTACCCACCGGGCTATAAAGTACACCTTCCATTTCCCCGTAAGAGCACGGGTTAAACTGTCGCCAGTTTTTTGGCAAAAAGTAGCTCAGTTTTAGTGGTGGAATTTTTTCCGATTTTTCTCCTAGTCATGACATATTAGTCTTTCACTCTGAATTATTTCAGATTTTTCTCGTCACTCCCCACCGAGTTATTGATTAGGTCACCTATAAGTACACCTCTATCTTAGTTAAATATATTTGAATATATTTGACTATATTCATGAATGTATATATTAAATTACTGAAAAAGATTATTTTATCGAAAAACAAACCACAGAAAAATAGTTTTGATCGTAGGATTGGCGATCACGTGATGACTTCAGAACGTGGTATTTCCCTTGCTTCATTGCTGTATTTTCCCAGATACTTTTTCAAGAAAATAGGCTTTTATAGTATATCTTTATTGTTTTAAAAAATGTGATCATTCAAGACTTTAAGCTTACGGAATGTATAATATGTACAGTACACTTATACGGTTCTCTAACTTCTAACGGCTAGTGATTAAACATCATTTCGATGACCTATATAGAAGCCCGTTTTCCAGCTCACAATAATTAATTATTTATAATAATTTTGAAGTAACCTTTAGACCTAAAGTTCCCAGAAACGCGCATTCTATCTACGCATCATAGGCCCATCCACAGAGGCGAAAAAAAAATTAATTTTTTACAATTTGTTCATCGATGTTGGTAAATGGGCCAGTCCTAGATCAACAGTATCGATCGCTTTATATAATATAATACGCTTTAGATGTACATTAGGCTGTATGTTTCGTAGTGAGGACATTAAAAATGCAAGATCTTCATATTCCTGTCTAAATGAACTTGAACAAAATGACGCTACTACGTTTGATTTTAAATTATTCTATTGATTTGTCATTTTACTCACACATCTAAAATGCTTGTAGTATACTACTATACACTACGCATTTCCAGGAACAGATATTTTGAAAAATGTATAACTTATATTTCAAGCAGCTATTTGAGAGTATAGCACAAATTTCGACCCATATCTTACAGTGCATCGCAGACCATATGAGGGACTAACTGTATATTGTACTCTGGTGGAAGTCCAAGAAAAAAGTAGAACTGCAATTATTTTAAATAATATATTACAGTTGTTTTCCAAAATAGCGAGCAGAACATCGTAGGAATTTTTTACTATTGATTAGAAGTTTAATTTTTTCATTAATGAAAAATTCATAGCAGGTTAAAACGTATCAACTTAAGTATTTGTAAATGATCTTGAAATGTAAGAGTATTGCTTTCCTTTATTTTGTGCTACCTTCATACATAGAATATATTATTAGCATGTGATGGACGAATGGATAAGTTCTCTAACCAGGCCCCACATTTCCTCTAAGATACTGTTAAAAGAGTATTATTATAAGAGCTGATTTCTTAAGATTTCATGATGCTCTTTGCCTTTGACTTCTAGTGGTGAACTTTTAGCCTTATCAGCAACTATCAGTGGTTGAATGAAATAAAATTCGAAAAATTATATTTTAAAATCTAAAATAAAACCATAAAAAAGATAACAAGATCCCCCCCCCCCCCTTTTTAAAATACTTGTGATGGCTATGTTGTAATCAAAATTTATACTGTTTTTTTCATTTTTTTCATCATTATCAGTATTTGCATATAGTTCTAGGACTGCGAATATCTTCTGAAAATGTGTTGTTTGATTTGTAGAATATAAATTACCATCAATTACATAGTATATTTCTATGGTTGTATAAAAAATACCAGATTACTTTACTTTGTGACGATGGCGTAGTTGCTCATAACGTCATAGCTTTTATTCGAGTATTTCAAAATACGTTTAAATAGAATATGAAGACTGGTTGACAGTAGATTTCTGAACTATACGGTGTCCATAAAAACTTAAAAAGTGCCCTCTATATTTTCCAGAAATACAAAAAGCACAACCATATATTATTTGACCGGTATAGTAGGGCTACATACTCTGTTATTTCTGTGTGTCAAGAAAACTCAGAATATTTGGTTTGTTTATACACATCAGCTATACTTCACAGCGAGTTGCCAAGATACGATCTAGTTTCAACTTTCAAGGAAGATATATAAATTCGAGGATAGAAAAGATTGGACCCTTAGTTGCTGCTGAACCATCGTTCACTATATAAGCCTCTTTTGGGTCAAAAGAAATTTGGTATATAATTACCTAGCATCTATCCAGCGAGTCGAATCCTTCGATGAAATGGCGGTATCGGGAAAGGAAGTGAAAGTCGTCATCCCACATGTAAGTTTATTAGCAGTTAATGCAGCAATCAATTAGGAGAGTACAAAATAATTGGTTTCTTAGTTTCCACCCGGCCGGCACGATGGTATATCGGAATGCAACGGATCATGTTACCGGATTTGGCGGAATTATTTACAATGAATTGAAGTGGCTTTCAAAGAAGCTCAATTTTAGGCATGATATTTATTTGAATAACTTCGCGAATTTATAATAATTTAATATTGTTTAGCATTGCAATGGAAGTATCCAAAGACAATAACCTTGGTACTTTAGTTAACGGAACATGGGATGGAATCAGGGGGCAACTTCAAAGAGAGGTGGGTCTGAAATAAAGAGTATCGTAATGTAAAAATACATTTTTCCAGATAAGTTTTGATAGGAAGTAGATTTAGCTTGCATGGCTTTTACTTCCTCCAAGGACGATAGTACCAGAGAACTGGCTGCTTTCATAAAAACTGAAGCCTATGGAATTTTGGTTAAATATCCAGGAGAGGCTCAAACTTCAATTTATGGAATCTTTTTGACATTTTCACTTAGCGTATTTTGATTTATATTGATTTCAATATGATTTCAAATTACATTTTAATTAATCATTTACAAATTATAATCCATTGTCAAGGTATGGATCGGTTTAGTTATATCGACAATTGCTTTGATTTGCTGTATCTACTTCGTGAATATATTCAAAAAGAGATACAATCCACCGCTTCAATCAGGATTCAAAACTTTGAGTGACTCATTTCTTTTCATATTTGGAACTATCAGCAATCAAGGTTTGTAAACTTAAAGTATAGCTGCAGCCCAAAAGTAAGTAAAGTTGAAATTATAAATTAATATATTTCAGGTGGGCAATATCGAAGAGGTCACAAATCTATTGGAGTAATTGCTGTTACCTGGTGCTTTGTTTGCTTTGCCATCGTCAACATTTTCTCCTCCTGCCTCACCTCTTACATGTCAATCACGTATCAACGTCCTGAAATTGCAACATTTCAAGATGCTGCCAATAATCCCCATTACAAACTGATTGCAGAGAAGTCTTCTATTGTTGAACGAATATTTAGAGTAAATTCAAGTTGATTTCTTTTCTTTCTTTTCTTTTTAAATTTGAAATGTATTTTACAGGAAGCCACATCAGGGATAATGAAACAAGTTGGTGACAAATATTTCCCCTGTGGTGATGCCTGGTGATGCCTGCAGTATGACCAATTATGAAAAAATGGTCAATGAGGTGATTTCAGGAGAATCGGTTGCTGTATTGGTAATTTCCTCTTTTTGTGTCTACTTTTTTTTTTAGTAAACTTTATAATAGGTAGGCTAGCTCATATTTTTTATGTTAAACTTGCTTGATGTACTATATGTTAAAATATTCATTTACCCGCCCCTTGTTCTTTTGAGTGTGGTAATAACACAAACAATTTCTTTGGCGTGGTCCTTTATACTGTAAGGTCGAAATCTAGGTCTGTAAATCACTCAAGTAAGTCTTAGTTATTTTCATGGAGGTGTGTTAATCATAGAATAAAATAATTAATTTAATATATAGGTAAAATATCAAACTAGAATACTAATGCTTTTCAGCTCAAAATATAGTTGATATAATATTTATGTAAATAAATCTTTAAGGGACTGACCGTTAGTGATAGCTTTATGAAGAAAACAATATCCAATCGTACGTGTCAGCTAACCATTGCTCAAGAAACTATCGGCGTTCAACATATTTACATGGCTGTTCCTAAAAAGAGTCCTTGCGTGGGAGAACTTAATAAAGCGTGAGTGAAATTCAGAAACTTTTATTTCATATTTATAAAAATCCTGTTTTTCTTTATTTTGGGTTTTATTCAGATCATTGTGGTATTCTGAATTTGGTCTGATGGATTATTGGCTTAAGAAACTTGCGCCTCGCGCGGAGCAATGCCGACTTGACTACAACGGCCGTGGTGGAACGGTTCAAGTGTCCAAATTAGCACCTTTCAAACTAACTCAATTCTATCTCGTATTTCTTGTCCTTTTTGTTGGTTACCTCATTGCTTTAATTCAATTCATAAGGGAGCGACTTATCATTAATGTAAGCGCCGCATTATCATTGAAGTTTAAATTATCAGCTTAACTTAATATGGAGAATTAGTTTTTGTCAAATCAAAATTTAATTGTCATTCAATATTTCAACCATAATAATGTATTACTTGGAAAACAAATTTGCATTGTTGAAAGGCATGTTTGTTAGTAACAGTAAGTTTCTATGCTCTTAAACGTTTGGAAAATCGTAAAAACTCACTTTAAAAATAAACTTTCACCAAAAAACAAAACAAAACGGGATTGATAAACATGTATATTCATTTTCTTTAAATTTTGATTTAAATCGAACATTTTATAAATAAGACAAAACGTTTATTATCTGAGAAAGTAGATTGCTTGGTAATTCTGCTATTCAGCTAATAAATAAATAAATATTGAAAATAAATATGTTTCTGCAATAATACATTATTGACAGTTGGATTTTAAAAATGTTGACGAAGAAACTCTGTTTTCAAATTTTTGGCACCAAAGTTATAACGAATGTGCGGATTTGGTTTGGGTTCATCGTAATGGATTGATTAGCATCAATGTTAGCTTTAAGCAATTCATTATTATTTACTGGCTGGTTATCATAATGGTTTCCCCAGACTAAACGCAGTGAGTCTTTTTTCCATTCGTTTCCTCCCAGCATCGTCTCTTGCATCGATTCAATTGAGAATCCATCAAAAAGTCCCTACATATGTAAAATAAATATTAATTTAATCATTTAAATTTGCAACCGCACATAGAACCAAACAAAAGAAGTTTACTTGGAGAGGAACGACGACTGGGAGTGATTGAACTTCTTTTTTGTCAGATGAATCATCGAATGTATGATACTCTAAGCGCAATAAGAAATCTCCATTAGATCGAGGTTCAAATGTAAGAATATTTATATTCTCTGCAAGATCACGAGTCAATGGCTTTACCTGTTGAATGATATAAATATAAATTAGAATACACTTTTCTAAAGACTCTTTTCTATGTAGTTTACTTCTGAGTTAAAAATAGTAAACCATTTCTTAAAAGAAAGATGAGTCTCGTAAAATGATAGTTGAGGTTGCTTATAAAGATCTTGGCTTAAAGATTGAACAAGTTTTCCTGCTATGGTGATGTCACTGAGAGCGATGTAGTGAGTCCCACGGACAACCAACCCACGACCGTGTGCCACTTCATTCAAGACTTCCCCTATTCCGTTACCATCGTCGTGAGTTAGCCTCCGATGAAGCATCAATTCTAACTGGCCCTCTTTGAGACTGGATCCTCCTTGGGCTCGATCCACCAAGACAGTCAGCTGGCTGTTTTTAACAGAATCTTTGATGAAGATGTGTGAATTGATTGGGTAGTAATTTCCGGCTACGGGTTCCGTCTCGACGTATTGAAAAGACTCTCTAAATCCTCTCTTTCGTTTCATTGTTTGGCCCCCATTAGAATCCGTATAAAAAGTGTCACCGTTTGACAACTCTGTCTTGTAACGAGTGATAACTTCTCTCCCCACGCCGTCTCTGCTTATAATACACACACTCAATATTGATATTGGGTTATAGACAATATGTTGGAATTATACTCGATCGGAATTGGACCCACTACCCAATCAAATTCAACATGATCTGCTCCTTTATAGAGTCGGATTACTTGTCCGATCCATTGGTTGTGGTACTGGTGCACTTCTTGTACTAATTTTCCTAGATGTTCGGAAGAAATATTAGAATACATTTTCATTATTACTTCAGAAATACTTAATGCACCTTTGTAAACATATGTTGTTATTGCTGCTTCATGTCCTTTATTTGATTTCTCAATAATGGGAATTGCATTCGACGTAGCAGGACGGAACATGTAAGCACCAGAGGGACGCCTATCTTTACCGTCACTTCCATTACTTGAAGGGTACCACAAGAACTCTTGTTGTAGCTGAATCTCTTGTTCGTAGTGCGAATTGAAAGATTTCATCAGCCCTGTTCGTCCGTCTATTCTAAAATTAATTTTCTGATATGGCATATACCAAATCAATGCTCAGTATTAAGGTTACTTTATATTTTCTTTTTGGAATAAGTTATACTTACATCGTTTGATATGGTTATGTCTTTCATTTTCGTATCATAGTTTATAAACTCGTTAATTTCTGGAGAAACAAATTCGGTTTCATTTTCTGGGGGCCCAATGTAAAAAGATTTGCTGCCCAATGGATGCAACTTTGAAGCAAAGATTAACAAGTCGTGAGTCGCCTGGCTATCTCTACCAGGAAGATTTTTTACGAATTCGGGTAGTGGTAGCAATTCCGACTTCACCAATTTCCCTATTATCGATAAACAGTTGTGCGTAACTCTAAATTTTAGAAAGCAATTCATGATATACCATTCGAGTCTATCACTTGGAAGCCATGAAAGGCCTGCATTCCATTAATGCTGACAGGAATACGGACGTATTTATCAACAGTTCTTGGAAGTGGATTGTAAACGTTGACAACAAACCGATCCGCATTCTCTGTTACATTACATTGGCTCATGTTAAGCTGACAGAAAGAGACTTGGAGATCAACTTTGGAAAGCTTAGGAAGGAATTTCCTGTAAATATGGTAAATTAAAATACGGACCGAGGCAAAAACAATGAAATGCATAAAAGAAGTCAACTTACCTATAAAAAGATTTTTGAATTTTTTGACACTCTTCGACGCCTTTGTGAAGGATACGAACGTAGTCATCTGCCACGCGCTGTTTTAGAGTTCCACTCACTGCGTCGGTGTGCTGAACTATTCCCATAGCTTCTTTCATCACAGAGATATCGCCTTCGTGATCGACTCCTTTCACTTTCAGAAAGGAAGCCATTTGCTTGCAACTCTGGAGAAGATTGCTTCCTTGACGAACCATGTGCTTCAGTGACGGGCGTGATGAAAAGTAACCAGTCCAGTACTCATAATAGGTGCTCCCGTAAGGGAAAAAATCGTCAGTCTTTTGTGGCCATGTCGAGTTACTATTGACTTCGTTTTGGTGATCATGCAATGCTTTGAGATAGCAAGCTGGAGTCGAATAAAACAGATGGAACTTGCTGCCACTGCCTTGACGCTTGTTAGCAATCCTATTGTAACAATTATTATTATTATTACTGTGATTTAACTTAATTCATTATACTCACTCGACGAGCGTGTCTATTGGAGTAAACCAAGTACTTGCATTCTGATATGCAAAGTCATGACCCATAGGAATCATAATGCTATTCGTCCTAAAAGATTCAGCTTGCTTTTTAGCATAGGCTAGAAAAGCGCTTGCCTGTCAACGAACCAAATAAAGTTAAGACATGATACAGTGTTGTAATAACTTTTATAGATGCAGAAATATTACCGCCTCGTCCAAATGAATTTTATCTTCTGTAAAAAAGGAAGAAGAAAATAGGGATAGTAAGATTTATGTTCAATAAATGATTCAAGTATAGTCAAGCAGTCAAGCTATATATGAATGTGATACTAACAAATTCAAACAGTTATTGAAGGGTAATACTATATATTAACCTACTTTGTAGTGTTGGATCGTGGCACTGAGTATGAGATTCCTCATCAAAACAGAATCCAGCAGGGGCAGTGTAATGCTCATAAAGGATTCCAGTAAATACGTCCTTATCCTTTACTTTTATTGTAAATAATAATACAATCAGTTATCATTATAACTTACTTATTTAAAACCAGTTAAGCTATAGTTCTATACCCAAAGAATCGCTTGCTGTCCAGATCATTTCCATATTTTTCTCTTTTAATCGTTGTTGTTTATCTTGAAAGTCAATTCGACTAAGAAACATTCCATCAAAACCCTAGATTTTACACATATTCGTGCAAGCGAGAATCATTTAAATCAATTGTTGTAATGGCCCTTATAGCTTAATATATATATTACCATTTGTGCGGTTAAGGAAGCGTGTTCTCGTGAGTGACCAAACGGGTTTATCTGCCAAGCAACTTTTGGTGTCCCACATTCACCAAAAGTTTGGTTCAAGAAGCTATAATCATATAAGTTCAGATTACCTCTTTTCAAATAAGTAACTATTTTTGGAATTAGACTGTTAACAATCATTATTATTATTATTATACTTTAGTCCGAGGGACATTTGATCGATGATATCGACGTAGTGAGTGCTGCCTTCGTCGTTCATGGTCCAGCCGCCGTTGATGAACTCTAGCCGGCCATCAGCAACTAGATCCCGCACTGCGTCTCGCCTTTCTTCTTTCTGTTGATTCCACCATCGCTGGAAGAAAGCCATTTCGGAGTAAATGAACCTTTTGCAACATAAAAGTGAACAATGATTTGTAGTGAATATAAGCTGCACATGATTATTATAGCAACATCTTAATTACCTTCGAGAGGGATCGAAAAGGAGTTGATCGACAACGCTGTCAATGATCTTGGCGACGCTAACGTTATGAATTGAGTTTATACTCCCGGAGTAATATTCATCCATCGTGTTGTGCCAGCCGATATCATCGTGGGAATCTTTTGATAAGTAAAAAAAAAAATAATTTAGATGCTATTATAGATGTGTCTTGCTTACCAATCTTAAACCCTCTAATAATGTAATAATAATACATATTATTGCAACAATTCAATATAGTTTAAGCATATTCAAGTAACTTCTATCAAACAATGTTTGAATTTATCTTCGTATATTAAATAAGCTAGATAACATCTTTACGTACTGTACGGTATAGGTTGCATACTCGTAAACTTTGACGACAGTATTTATTACACAAAAAAATCTATAAGTGTCTTTGTTCTATATATATATGTATATTAAATGACAATACATACAAGGAACAAGATGCACATTGATAAGTCCTGGCTTTGTCTTGGGACAGCTCTATATAAAGAAAATTGAATTTATTTTTCTCGACGAAGTTAGCACATAAATGGTTTACTTGAAAAATTGGGAAGAAAATAGATAGTTCAGTCAAACCTCATATCCGCAAAGTGGGTTGCTGTCTCTGTTCTGCTCCTCAATAAAACCCATTATAATGGAAGTGGTGGGGGATTTATTCTGCTGTCCTTTGCTCGGAGCATTAGATTTCTTCACTTTTTCATTAAAGGAAATTTGAACATTGGGAACGCTGATAAGTACAGCAAGCAGAACACACGCAGCAAGCACTTGCAATAAGTTCCGACCTTGTATTCTAATCCTAGTCATTGTAAACTAATTTTGAAATTAACCGAATAAAAAATAGGAGCGCACAACAACAGCACAGCAACATACACGATGTCTTAACTGTGAATAGGCTTCCTTAGCTATGGAGGGGAGTTGTATAAATTCTTAGTCTATGTAAACGGTGTTTAACCTGTTGGAGACTACTCCCTCAGGGAGGAGAAAATCACCTACTGATCAAATGGGTGGCCAAGAAGGAGGGACGAGTCGGGAAGAATGACCAAGTGTGAAGGAAGGAAAAACGGTAAATCTACTAGCACACTTGATTTTCAGCTTTAGAAACAGAATTAGATGATAGAAACCAGTTTTTTTTCCCCACCTACGTGTGAATGGCTTAAAATGAATACTTAATATATGCATCTAGGTTGTATCACCAGGGTAAACATAGAAACAACAACAGAATCCACGGTAATATGCATAAACATCAGCTGATTTATTTAGTTCTCCTTTTTTCATGCAGATAAGAAGTTCAAATAATGGATATTATAATAGCCAACTTACGGAGATTGATAATACAGAATGAAAACATGTATAGTGAAAAGCCATACGCGTGATGATCAATATAACTGATTATGTTGTATAAACGACAGATGGTTTGACGGCTAGCTTGAGAATATTGTCACGTGGAAATGACGTACCGTGGAAATGATGACACATGATACGATAGCTTCCTCTTACATTAAACCATCCCTTCTTTGAATGATTGTACCTGCCTCTTCCTAGAATAACGATGCATGAACGTTTCTTCCTTTCTTCGCTTGGACTTTGAATGTGCTAACATTAGTCAACCTTGGGATGCTAACATGTGCACTTGTGTAGTGATGGTGGAGGGGAGAAGCCTTTCCCTCAGCTGCTCAGCATCACCTAAACTGAAAGTGAACTGACTGAACCGCAACTCCCGTCTAACTGTTGTCTCATCATCTATTTGTGTCTAAATGTGAATGGGACCCTTATTTCACAGTCTTTTAAAATGTTCAGGTATCAACAAAGTCTTGTGCTGCTGCTAACATATTATCAAGTAGTTTTTTTTAAGGAGAAGAGGTCTTTCAATAGAAAAAAATAGTATATAGTCAGGCGCACACTTATTTTTGTAAACCATCAAGACTTATTCGAAAAGAACAACAAGAGTACTTGAAAAACGTATATTAAGATAAGCCAAAACGGGATTGATAAACATACTACAACATTTTGAAAACTTAGATATGAATTTTATGAATAAACCAAAATATTAATTACCCGAGAAGGTATCTTGATTGGTATTTCTATATTCAGCTAATATAAGTAATAAATAATAAAAATCTACATGTTTTTGATAAAATATAAATAAGATTTGTTAAAATTAAAAATAATTTGCAATAGTACATTATTGGCAACTTGATTTAAAAACTGCTGAGAATTGAGCAACAAAGACATTATCTTTTCACATTTTTTGGCACCAAAGTTATTACGAATGTGCGGATTTGGTTTGGGTTCATCGTAATGGATTGATTAGCATCAATGTTAGCTTTAAGTAATTCATTATTATTTACTGGCTGGTTATCATAATGGTTTCCCCAGAATAAACGCTGTGAGTCCTTTTTCCATTCGTTTCCTCCCAGCATCGTCTCTTGCATCGATTCAATTGAAATTCCATCAAAAAGCCCCTACATTAAAAAAAAAATCAATTTAATAATTTCAATGAGCAAACGCACTTAGAACCAGAAAAAAAGTTTACTTTGAGAGGAACGACGACTGGGAGTGATTGAACTTCTTTTTTATCAAAATCATCGAATGTATGATATTCTAAGCGCAGTAGAAAGTCTCCATCAGATCGAGGTTCAAAAGTAAGAATATTTATATTCTCTGGAAGATCACGAGTCAGTGGCTTTATCTGTTGAATGTTATAGATATGAATTATAATACATATTTTAAAAGACTCTTTTTAAGTATAATTTACTTCTGAATTAAAAATATTGGACCATTTCGTAAAAGAAAGATGTGTTTCGTAGAAGGACAGTTGAGGCTGCTTATAAAGATCTTGGCTCAAGGATTGAACAAGTTTTCCTGCTATGGTGATGTCACTGAGAGCGATGTAGTGAGTCCCTCGGACAACCAGCCCACGACCGTGTGCCACTTCATCCAAAACTTCTCCGATTCCGTTACCATCGTCGTGAGTTAGCCTCCGATGAAGCATCAATTCTAACTGGCCCTCTTTGAGACTGGATCCTCCTTGGGCTCGATCCACCAAGACAGTAAGCTGACTGTCTTTAACAGAATCTTTGATGAAGATGTGTGAATTGATTGGGTAATAATTTCCGGCTACGGGTTCCGTCTCGACGTATTGAAAAGACTCTCTAAATCCTCTCTTTCGTTTCATAGTTTGGCGCCCATTAGAATCCGTGTAAAAAGTGTTTCCGTTTGACAACTCTGTCTTGTAACGGGTGATAACTTCTTTCCCCACTCCGTCTCTACTTGTCAAATACAAAAGTATTATTAAAATTAGTTCATAGACAATAATTAAGGATTTATACTCAATCGGAATTGGGCCCACTACCCAATCAAATTCAACATGATCTGCTCCTTTATAAAGTCGGATTACTTGTCCGATCCATTGGTTATGGTACTGGTGCACTTCTTGTACTAACTTCCCTATATGTTCAGAGGAGAAAAATTGGAATACGTTTTTGTTACTATTTTAGAAATACTTCATTCACCTTTATAAACATATGTTGTTATTGCTTCGTGTCCTTTATTTGATTTCTCAATAATGGGAATTGCATTCGACGTAGCAGGACGGAACATGTAAGCACCAGAGGGACGCCTATCTTTACCGTCACTTCCATTACTTGAAGGGTACCACAAGAACTCTTGTTGTAGCTGAATCTCTTGTTCGTAGTGCGAATTGAAAGATTTCATCAGCCCTGTTCGTCCGTCTATTCTAAAATTAATTTTCTGATATGGCATATACCAAATTAATGCTCAGTATTAAGGTTGCTTTATATATATATATATATATATTTGAATAAGTTATACTTACATCGTTTGAAATGGTTATGTCTTTCATTTTAGTATCATAGTTTATAAACTCGTTAATTTCTGGAGAAACAAATTCGGTTTCATTTTCTGGGGGCCCAATGTAAAAAGATTTGCTGCCCAATGGATGCAACTTTGAAGCAAAGATTACCAAGTCGTGAGTCGCCTGGCTATCTCTACCAGGAAGATTTTTTACGAATTCGGGTAGTGGTAGCAATTCCGACTTCACCAATTTCCCTATTATCGATAAACAGTTGTGCGTAACTCTAAATTTTAGAAAGCAATTCATGATATACCATTCGAGTCTATCACTTGGAAGCCATGAAAGGCCTGCATTCCATTAATGCTGACAGGAATACGGACGTATTTATCAACAGTTCTTGGAAGAGGATTGTAAACGTTGACAACAAAACGATCCGCTTTCTCTGTCACATTACATTGGCTCATGTTAAGCTGGCAGAAAGAGATTTGAAGACCAACTGTTGAATTCTTAGGAAGGAATTTCCTATAAATAGGGTAAATGTTGAGTTAACCTTCATTACCAGAGCAAAAGCGAACGAAATGTAGAAGTAATAACCTTTAAAACTCACCTATAGAAAGTGTTTTGAATCTTTTGACATTCTTCGACGCCTTTGTGAAGGATACGAGCGTAGTCATCTGCCACGCGCTGTTTTAGAGTTCCACTCACTGCGTCGGTGTGCTGAACTATCCCCATGGCCTCTTTCATCACAGAGATATCGCCTTCGTGATCGACTCCTTTCACTTTCAGAAAGGAAGCCATTTGCTTGCAACTCTGGAGAAGATTGCTTCCTTGACGAACCATGTGCTTCAGTGACGGGCGTGATGAAAAGTAACCAGTCCAGTACTCATAATAGGTGCTCCCGTAAGGGAAAAAATCGTCAGTCTGTTGTGGCCATGTCGAGTTACTATTGACTTCGTTTTGGTGATCATTCAATGCTTTGAGATAGCAAGCTGGAGTCGAATAAAACAAATGGAACTTGCTGCCACTGCCTTGACGCTTGTTAGCAATCCTATTGTAACAATTATTATTATTATTACTGTGATTTATCTTAATTCATTATACTCACTCGATGAGCGTGTCTATTGGAGTAAACCAAGTACTTGCATTCTGATATGCAAAGTCATGACCCATAGGAATCATAATGTTATTCGTCCTAAAAGATTCAGCTTGCTTTTTAGCATAGGCTAGAAAAGCGCTTGCCTGTCAACGAACCAAATAAAGTTAAGACATGATGCAGTGTTGTAATAACTTTTATAGATGCAGAAATATTACCGCCTCGTCCAAATGAATTTTATCTTCTGTAAAAAAGGAAGAAGAAAATAGGGATAGTAAGATTTATGTTCAATAAATGATTGAAGTATAGTCAAGCAGTCAAGCTATATGTGAATGTGATACTAACAAATTCAAACAGTTATTGAAGGGTAATACTATATATTAACCTACTTTGTAGTGTTGGATCGTGGCACTGAGTATGAGATTCCTCATCAAAACAGAATCCAGCAGGGGCAGTGTAATGCTCATAAAGGATTCCAGTAAATACGTCCTTATCCTTTACTTTTATTGTAAATAATAATACAATCAGTTATCATTATAACTCACTTATTTAAAACCAGTTAAGTTATAGTTCTATACCCAAAGAATCGCTTGCTGTCCAGATCATTTCCATATTTTTCTCTTTTAATCGTTGTTGTTTATCTTGAAA
Organism: Chydorus sphaericus; assembly: GCA_030141595.1. Classification (NCBI taxonomy): domain Eukaryota; kingdom Metazoa; phylum Arthropoda; class Branchiopoda; order Diplostraca; family Chydoridae; genus Chydorus; species Chydorus sphaericus. The sequence continues at coordinate 7,210,634 of CM057926.1, read as the reverse complement.
GTCAATTCGACTAAGAAACATTCCATCATATCCCTATATTTCACACAAATTCAAGTAAATTACGAGAATCATTTAGATCAATTGTAGCAATCACCTATATATAGCCTTAATGCCTTATAAATACAATACCATTTGTGCAGTTAAGGAAGCGTGTTCTCGTGAGTGACCAAACGGGTTTATCTGCCAAGCAACTTTTGGTGTCCCACATTCACCAAAAGTTTGGTTCAAGAAGCTATAATCATATAAGTTCAGATTACCTCTTTTCAAATAAGTAACTATTTTTGGAATTAGACTGTTAACAATCATTATTATTATTATACTTTAGTCCGAGGGACATTTGATCGATGATATCGACGTAGTGAGTGCTGCCTTCGTCGTTCATGGTCCAGCCGCCGTTGATGAACTCTAGCCGGCCATCAGCAACTAAATCCCGCACTGCGTCTCGCCTTTCTTCTTTCTGTTGATTCCACCATCGCTGGAAGAAAGCCATTTCGGAGTAAATGAACCTTTTGCAACATAAAAGTGAACAATGATTTGTAGTGAATATAAGCTGCACATGATTGATGATATAGAGCAACAACTTAATTACCTTCGAGAGGGATCGAGAAGGAGTTGATCGACAACGCTGTCAATGATCTTGGCGACGCTAACGTTATGAATTGAGTTTATACTCCCGGAGTAATATTCATCCATCGTGTTGTGCCAGCCGATATCATCGTGGGAATCTTTTGATAAGTAAAAAAAAAATTTAGATGCTTTTATAGATGTGTCTTGCTTACCAATCTTAAACCCTCTAATAATGTAATAATAATACATATTATTGCAACAATTCAATATAGTTTAAGCATATTCAAGTTACTTCTATCAAACAATGTTTGAATTTATCTTCGTATATTAAATAATCTAGATAACATCTTTACGTACTGTACGATATAGGTTGAATGCTCGTAAACTTTGACGGCAGTAATTATTTTTAAAAATCTATAAGTGTCTTTGTATTATATTATATATATGTATATTAAATGACAATACATACAAGGAACAAGATGCACATTGATAAGTCCTGGCTTTGTCTTGGGGCAGCTCTATATAAAGAAAATTGAATTTATTTTTCTCGACGAAGTTAGCACATAAATGGTTTACTTGAAAAATTGGGAAGAAAATAGATAGTTCAGTCAAACCTCATATCCGCAAAGTGGGTTGCTGTCTCTGTTCTGCTCTTAGCTGTTAGGCTTCCTTAGCTATGGAGGGGAGTTGTATAAATTCTTAGTCTATGTAAACGGTGTTTAACCTGTTGGAGACTACTCCCTCAGGGAGGAGAAAATCACCTACTGATCAAATGGGTGGCCAAGAAGGAGGGACGAGTCGGGAAGAATGACCAAGTGTGAAGGAAGGAAAAACGGTAAATCTACTAGCACACTTGATTTTCAGCTTTAGAAACAGAATTAGATGATAGAAACCAGTTTTTTTTCCCCACCTACGTGTGAATGGCTTAAAATGAATACTTAATATATGCATCTAGGTTGTATCACCAGGGTAAACATAGAAACAACAACAGAATCCACGGTAATATGCATAAACATCAGCTGATTTATTTAGTTCTCCTTTTTTCATGCAGATAAGAAGTTCAAATAATGGATATTATAATAGCCAACTTACGGAGATTGATAATACAGAATGAAAACATGTATAGTGAAAAGCCATACGCGTGATGATCAATATAACTGATTATGTTGTATAAACGACAGATGGTTTGACGGCTAGCTTGAGAATATTGTCACGTGGAAATGACGTACCGTGGAAATGATGACACATGATACGATAGCTTCCTCTTACATTAAACCATCCCTTCTTTGAATGATTGTACCTGCCTCTTCCTAGAATAACGATGCATGAACGTTTCTTCCTTTCTTCGCTTGGACTTTGAATGTGCTAACATTAGTCAACCTTGGGATGCTAACATGTGCACTTGTGTAGTGATGGTGGAGGGGAGAAGCCTTTCCCTCAGCTGCTCAGCATCACCTAAACTGAAAGTGAACTGACTGAACCGCAACTCCCGTCTAACTGTTGTCTCATCATCTATTTGTGTCTAAATGTGAATGGGACCCTTATTTCACAGTCTTTTAAAATGTTCAGGTATCAACAAAGTCTTGTGCTGCTGCTAACATATTATCAAGTAGTTTTTTTTAAGGAGAAGAGGTCTTTCAATAGAAAAAAATAGTATATAGTCAGGCGCACACTTATTTTTGTAAACCATCAAGACTTATTCGAAAAGAACAACAAGAGTACTTGAAAAACGTATATTAAGATAAGCCAAAACGGGATTGATAAACATACTACAACATTTTGAAAACTTAGATATGAATTTTATGAATAAACCAAAATATTAATTACCCGAGAAGGTATCTTGATTGGTATTTCTATATTCAGCTAATATAAGTAATAAATAATAAAAATCTACATGTTTTTGATAAAATATAAATAAGATTTGTTAAAATTAAAAATAATTTGCAATAGTACATTATTGGCAACTTGATTTAAAAACTGCTGAGAATTGAGCAACAAAGACATTATCTTTTCACATTTTTTGGCACCAAAGTTATTACGAATGTGCGGATTTGGTTTGGGTTCATCGTAATGGATTGATTAGCATCAATGTTAGCTTTAAGTAATTCATTATTATTTACTGGCTGGTTATCATAATGGTTTCCCCAGAATAAACGCTGTGAGTCCTTTTTCCATTCGTTTCCTCCCAGCATCGTCTCTTGCATCGATTCAATTGAAATTCCATCAAAAAGCCCCTACATTAAAAAAAAAATCAATTTAATAATTTCAATGAGCAAACGCACTTAGAACCAGAAAAAAAGTTTACTTTGAGAGGAACGACGACTGGGAGTGATTGAACTTCTTTTTTATCAAAATCATCGAATGTATGATATTCTAAGCGCAGTAGAAAGTCTCCATCAGATCGAGGTTCAAAAGTAAGAATATTTATATTCTCTGGAAGATCACGAGTCAGTGGCTTTATCTGTTGAATGTTATAGATATGAATTATAATACATATTTTAAAAGACTCTTTTTAAGTATAATTTACTTCTGAATTAAAAATATTGGACCATTTCGTAAAAGAAAGATGTGTTTCGTAGAAGGACAGTTGAGGCTGCTTATAAAGATCTTGGCTCAAGGATTGAACAAGTTTTCCTGCTATGGTGATGTCACTGAGAGCGATGTAGTGAGTCCCTCGGACAACCAGCCCACGACCGTGTGCCACTTCATCCAAAACTTCTCCGATTCCGTTACCATCGTCGTGAGTTAGCCTCCGATGAAGCATCAATTCTAACTGGCCCTCTTTGAGACTGGATCCTCCTTGGGCTCGATCCACCAAGACAGTAAGCTGACTGTCTTTAACAGAATCTTTGATGAAGATGTGTGAATTGATTGGGTAATAATTTCCGGCTACGGGTTCCGTCTCGACGTATTGAAAAGACTCTCTAAATCCTCTCTTTCGTTTCATAGTTTGGCGCCCATTAGAATCCGTGTAAAAAGTGTTTCCGTTTGACAACTCTGTCTTGTAACGGGTGATAACTTCTTTCCCCACTCCGTCTCTACTTGTCAAATACAAAAGTATTATTAAAATTAGTTCATAGACAATAATTAAGGATTTATACTCAATCGGAATTGGGCCCACTACCCAATCAAATTCAACATGATCTGCTCCTTTATAAAGTCGGATTACTTGTCCGATCCATTGGTTATGGTACTGGTGCACTTCTTGTACTAACTTCCCTATATGTTCAGAGGAGAAAAATTGGAATACGTTTTTGTTACTATTTTAGAAATACTTCATTCACCTTTATAAACATATGTTGTTATTGCTTCGTGTCCTTTATTTGATTTCTCAATAATGGGAATTGCATTCGACGTAGCAGGACGGAACATGTAAGCACCAGAGGGACGCCTATCTTTACCGTCACTTCCATTACTTGAAGGATACCATAAGAACTCTTGTTCCAGCCGAATCTCTTGGTCGTAGTGCGAATTGAAATATTTCATGAGCCCCGTTCGTCCGTCTATTCTAAAATTAATTTTCTGATATGGCATATACCAAATCAATGCTCAGTATTAAGGCTACTTTCTAAATTTTTTTGGAATAAGTTATACTTACATCGTTTGCAATAGTTATGTCTTTCATTTTAGTATCATAGTTTATAAATTCGTTAATTTCTGGAGAAACCAATTCGGTTCCATTTTCTGGGGATCCAACGTAAAAAGATTTGCTGCCCAATGGATGCAACTTTGAAGCAAAGATAACCAAGTCGTGAGTCGCCTGGCTATCTCGACCAGGAATATTTTTTACGAATTCCGGCAGTGGCAGCAATTCAGATTCCACCAATTTCCCTGCCATCGATAAACGCTTGCGTTAACTCTAACTATTAGAAAACAATTAATGATATACCACTCGAGTCTAACACTTGGAAGCCATAAAAGGCCTGCATTCCATTAATGCTGACAGGAATACGGACGTATTTATCAACAGTTCTTGGAAGAGGATTGTAAACGTTGACAACAAACCGATCCGCATTCTCTGTTACATTACACTGGCTCATGTTAAGCTGACAGAAAGAGACTTGGAGATCAACTTTGGAGTTCTTAGGAAGGAATTTCCTGTAAATACGGTTAATTAAAATACGGACCAGGGCAAAAACAATGAAATGAAAAAAAAATCATTTTACCTATAAAAAGATTTTTGAATTTTTTGACACTTTTCGACGCCTTTGTGAAGGATACGAGCGTAGTCATCTGCCACGCGCTGTTTTAGAGTTCCAGTCACTGCGTCGGTGTGCTGAACTATTCCCATGGCCTCTTTCATAACAGAGATATCGCCATCGTAATCAACTCCTTTCACTTTCAAAAAGGAAGCCATTTGTTTGCAACTCTGGAGAAGATTGCTTCCCTGACGAACCATGTGCTTCAGTGACGGGCGTGACGAAAAGTAACCGGTCCAGTACTCGTAATAGGTGCTCCCGTAAGGGAAGAAATCGTCAGTCTTTTGTGGCCATGTCGAGTTACTATTGACTTCGTTTTGGTGATCATTCAATGCTTTGAGATAGCAAGCTGGAGTCGAATAAAACAGATGGAACTTGCTGCCACTGTCTTGATGCTTGTTAGCAAGCCTGCATATTATAATAGTTATTTCAGTACATCGGCTCGTTTTCTTAATTGTTTACGTATATAAGCGTATATAATTCCCAACCCTCTCCACTTTTCTCACAATTTGAGCTGAGAGTACAAAAAAACTTCGACCTTATTATTATTACTGTAATTTATCTCACTTATTATACTCACTCGATGAGTGTGTCTATTGGAGTAAACCAAGTACTTGCATTCTGATATGCAAAGTCATGACCCATGGGAATCATAATGTTATTTGTCCTAAAAGATTCTGCTTCCTTTCGAGCATAAGCTAGAAAAGCGCTCACCTGTCAACAAACCAAATAAAGTTAAGACATGATACAGTTTTGTAAAAACTTTTATAGATGCAGAAATATTACCGCCTCGTTCAAATGGACTTTATCTTCTGTAAAAAAAGTAAGAAGAAAATAAAGATAGTAAGATTTATGTTCAATAAATGATTGAAGTACAGTCAAGCAGTCAAGCTATATGTGAATCTGATACTAACAAATTCAAACAGTTATTGAAGGGTAATACTATATATTAACCTACTTTGTAGTGTTGGATCGTGGCACTGAGTATGAGATTCCTCATCAAAACAGAATCCAGCAGGGGCAGTGTAATGCTCATAAAGAATTCCAGTAAATATACCACTGCCATTTTCTTTCATTGTAAATAATGATAAGATCGTTATAAGTTAACTCACTTATGTTGAAAGTGTTAATTTTTTTTAATGGTTTTATACCCAAAGAATCGCTTGCTGTCCAGATCATTTCCATATTTTTCTCTTTCAATCGTTGTTGTTTATCTTGAAAGTCAATTCGACTAAGAAACATTCCATCAAATCCCTGTATTTTTACATGTAATCATGCAAATAACGAGAATCATTTAGATCAACTGTAGGAATGACCCATGTAGCCATATAAATACAATACCATTTGTGCGGTTAAGGAAGCGTGCTCTCGTGAGTGACCAAACGGGTTTATCTGCCAGGCTACTTTTGGTTTCCCACATTCACCAAAAGTTTTATTCAAAAAGCTACGATAGATTAATTCCAATCATCTCTTTTAAGTATTTGTGTGGTTAATTTTTTTTATCATTATTATACTCTAGTCCGAGTGACATTTGATCGATGATATCGACGTAGTGAGTGCTGCCTTCGTCGTTCATGGTCCAGCCGCCGTTGATGAATTCTAGCCGGCCATCAGCAACTAAATCCCGCACTACGTCTCGCCTTTCTTCTTTCTGTTGATTCCACCATCGCTGGAAGAAAGCCATTTCGGAGTAAATGAACCTTTTGCATCATAAAAGTAAACAATGATTTGTAGTGAATATATAAGCTGCACATGATTATTAGAGCAACAGCTTACCTTCGAGAGGGATCGAAAAGGAGTTGATCGACAACGCTGTCAATGATCTTGGCGACGCTAACGTTATGAATTGAGTTTATACTCCCGGAGTAGTATTCATCCATCGTGTTATGCCAGCCAATGTCATTATGGGAATCTTTTGATAGCGTAAAAAAATTGAGATTCCTACATATGTCTCAATCATTCAATAATAAAATAATGATCTATGTTGCAGCTAATATTCCGAGAAGGACTGAATCAAGATAATTTTAAATATTTAAATCAAATTAAAGTTGTGTCTATAGTTGTAGTCTTTAAAGAACGGCTTTATGCATAAATTAATTAAGAATTCTTGAAAACATTGACGACATTAGTTATTAAAAACACATTTTCTTACAGGTCGTTATAGTATATATATTATATGACGATACATACAAGGAACAATGTGCACATTGATAAGTCCTGGCTTTGTTTCCGGACAGCTCTATAAAGGATATTTGAATTTGTTTTTTCCAAACAAAGTTAGTACTTTAATATGGTTTACTTGAAAAATTGGGAAGAAAGAAGATAGTTTATACCATGTATCCACAAAATTGGTTGATGTCTCTGTTCTGCTCCTCAATAAAACCCATTATAATAGAAGTGGTGGGGGTTTTATTCAACTGATCTTTGCTCGGATCCTTATAGTTTTTCATTTTTTCATTAAACGAAATTTGAACATTCGGAACGTTGATCAGTACCGCAAGCAGGATACAAGCAACAAACACTTGCAATAAGTTGCGACGTTGTATTCCAGTCCTAGTCATTGTTAACTTAATTGAATTCATCACCGAATAAAATAAGAGTGCACGCCAACTGAATTATGTCTTTATTGTGAATAGGTTTCCTTAGAAATGCGGAAGGGAGTTGTATATTCTTCGCGCTCAAATTCTTAGTCTATAGAAGCGGTTCTTAACCTGTTTGAGACGATTCCCTGAGGCCTGTATTCCTGAGGAGGATAGAAAATCACCAAGAAAGGCAATAAGGAGGGACGGGTGGGAAGGAATGGGCAGTCGTTATTCCAAGTGTGAAGGAAGGAACAACGGTAAATCAACTGGCACTGGTCTTAAGACATATACTGTACTTGATTTGCTGCTTTTTTCCCACCTATGTCTGGATATTGGCTAAAGGTATATATTTAATATATGCATCTAGGTTGTATCACCAGGAAATTCATGGAAACAATAACAGGAAAACCGATCCAGTTTCATTCCTCAGTAATATACATAAACAGCAACTGATTTATTTAATTCTCCTTTGTTTTATGCAGACGAGGAGTTTGTTATTAGAATTGTATTAGAATGAAAATATGTAGTGAAAAGTCATACGAGTGATCATCTATATCTGCTTATGTTGTATAAACAGCTAGCTTGAGACACCTCTACATTAGAAATACTTTCAAAATTTTCAGCTAGACGTACTGCTGCTAAAATATTATCAAATATTAAAAAGGAGAAGAGATCTTTACATAGCATTAAAATAGTATTTAGTCAGGTGCGCACACTTATTTTTGAAAACCATCATCAAGACTTATTAGTGGGGAAACATTTTGAGAACTTATTAGGAATAGCGCGTTCATGTCAATAAATTCAGAAAGTTCAGATCTTTTGGAACAGTAAATTGAAGAGCTTTTCATTCAATCTCGAGCTTCGTAGACTCATCTTCTTTGTTCGATTTGGCCATTTTTCTCTATCTTCTAGTAAATTCTTCATTGATTTTTTTATGTAGCCTAAAGTCGAACTAGATTATTTTAATTGAGCAAAAAAGGTTCAAAAAAGGTTTCAAAAGAAATATTTCTTCAATAAGTGAATATTAGCACTGGAACTTGATAATGTACACAACAATCGAACCATTATCTTTAACGCTACACAATTCAGACTGTAACGTATAAGAAGAAGGAAAAAATAAAGACCGAATATACTCATCAGCTTATAATACATTTTAAAACTAGCCCAACGAAATTTGGGTGTGATGTTTGGCCGGCCCTTTGGGGCATTTATTTGGCAATAGTTTTTTTTTACGGTTAACATTCACTTCGTTTTTCTTCCATTCATAAATACTGTATATTTATCGTGTGCCTATTATATACAAATTCCCATTTCCGCCTTATTGAAATTACTTTGCCTGCGCAGTGCGCGCTTAATGTTCTTGGTCTATTATCGTTAGTCTATTATTACATATAGACCTACTGTAACTCATAACTTAGTATCACTGCAATTTCCTAACTAAGAATGGAATAAATAAACATATTTTCAATGTAGATTCATCAGATAAATAAGAGAAAGCAGTTATCTAGATGGATCGAATACAGCGAAAATATGGTTGGTTATTACTGTTTGCTACATGCAGGCTACATAAAAATGGTGATAAAATATAAAGCGAAATAAAACTTGACTCCGTCGAGCCGGCTTTGAACCAGCGACCTATGGATAACTTGGTCTCTTATAAATGAGTTTCAACTACAGTCCACCGCTCTACCAACTGAGATATCAACGGACATTTACAAAGTTCTCAAGCTCAAAGTTTAACAATAGTATCTGCTGTCGATTATGGAAGTGATTTGGAGAAATTTCTGAAAACTGGTTATCCTCTGTAAATTACCGTACATTTGTTACGTCGTTCGTATCGTCGTTTTGTCGTTGGTACATCATAGTATTATTTATCCCTGAGGGTTATGCTTTAGCATACCGAAAGGCCTTAACTAATGGCAATTAGGCATTCTCAAAGCCTCTCACGGTCTCTGGGACGTTTAATGCCAAGCATATATGCGTATTGCCAAATATAAAACTTTATTTTATGCTTAAACTATATTCTAATGCCTGAAATAGCTCTATAATTTACAAATAATAGATTTTATAACACTTATTTTAGTATAAATTCATTCTAAATAATTTTAAAGTCTTAAAAATGGAAAGAAAAAGAGGCTCCCAATTCGGGGATCTATAGAAATATTCAATTCAAAATGAAATGAGCTGTTTCATACCTTAAAAAATAGGTAATTTTCTCTACTTTCAGGATGTCAACAATGAAGCAGACGACATGCTGTCAAACACAACCTTAGTCAATTTTAAAAGTAGAGAATATTTTAGTAGAAAATAGTGATATCGTGCACATGAAAAATAAGGGATTATTCGTGACTAATTATCATGTTATTATTCATCTACGCCTTTTCTATCTTTATTTTTTTATTCTTCATTTCTTACCAATTGTGAGATTTTTTTTTAAGAATTGAATTTACATGAAAAATAATTTTCCGGGACTAGAATCGAATTCGAACTAGAAACCGGATCCCCCAATGTTGTGCTGCTTGTGATTTTGACTATTTATATAGTATAGATAGTAGATAAAACAACTATACAAGTATCAGAATATTAGGTATGCATTTCTTAAATTCAAAAAGAGTATTTCCTAACATAACTTCTTCTTTTTTAAATACAAAATGAATTACTCAAATAAAAAAATATAAAAAGTAAAGCAACTAACGTATTGCCATAAAAATATACGATTTCAGTATTTCATTTAAAAAAAAAACACTACCATTACACTGGTTAGGACGTTCAAGGGTCGGGTGGGATCCCGTAGGGGGGCACAGCCGACTCTTTGGACGGCCCTCATTTTAAATACCGAATCAAATATTTCAACAGATTTCAGAAATTACATCTAATAGTGTTCAAGAATCATAAAAAATTTGTCGGCGATAATGCGAGTTTTATACCCTTATAGAATACCTGGATGTTATAGGGTTTCACACTTTTTAGTAGACATCCAAATGCAATTGAAATAAGAGTCGTACAGACAGGAGATTAAATGAAATAAATCAAAAATACGATGTAACATTAATTGTTATGACAATGTATTTGTTATATACAAACAAAAAACCCTCAGGATTGAATAAATAATTTTAAAAAATACATATTAAATAATGCTCTTTGAATATTAATTCTTTTTTATTCGTAGTTATTTTATTGATAGTTTGTTTTCATTTTTAAAAATATATAATCATTACTACCACTCAAAAGTTTAAACGTTAGAAGTTTTATAAATAATTTTCTTTTCATAATCATAATAAATTTTTCATTCATAATGGTTCTTTTATTGGCAGTATTTCAAATGAACCCAATCATCGTCTTTTCTTAGGCTTTGGCGGAGGTGGTTCATCTTCATCACTCACCGATTCTTCCTCTTCATTATTACCATCACCATTTCCGTCGTTCAAATTTTCATCCTCAGAGGGAGACTCTTCTTCATCAGATTCTCCTCTTCCTTCGTTATCTTCAGATGAATCCTCCGGCTGCTCCTCGTCGCCTTCTACCGCCTCATCACGATCAGGATTCTTTTCCGGATCACCAGTTTCATCATCACCTTCAGAAGGAGACTCTTCCTTGGGTTCGTCTCCTTGGTTTTCATCGGATAAACCCGGTTGGTCCTCATCATCTTCGTTGGGATTCTCTTCGGGAGTAACAGTTTCATCTTCACCTTCAGAAGGAGACTCTTCCCTGGGTTCCTCTCCTGGGTTTTCATCGGATAAACCCGGTTGGTCTTCATCACCTTCATTGGGAATCTCTTCGGGATCAACAGTTTCATCTTCACCTTCAGAAGGAGACTCTTCCCTGGGTTCACCTTCATCGAGATTTTCTTCCGGATCAACAGACTTATCTTCATCTTCATTTGGTTCTTCTCCTTCGGGTGGAACTTGTCGGTCCTCATCATCGCCTTCATTGCGATTCTCTTCCAGAACAACAGGTTCGTCTTCACCTTCAGAAGGAGGCTGCTCTTCGGTTGGTTCTTCTACTTGTTTCTCTTCGGGTTTCTGCTTTGGTAGCCTTCTCTTTCTTTGCGTCTTGACCGACTTTTGTGGCTTCTCTTCCTGGGCAACTGGTTCTTCTTCATCATCCGAGTCGGTTTGACCTCTGCAGCAACTACACAACCAACTAAAGCATCCTGATGATTTTACTTTCGGACGAGTTTTCCTCTCGTCATCGTCATCATTGGGTTGACTTCCAAAGCGACTGAATAACGAACCAAAGAAACCCGGTCCAGATTTGTCTTTCGGAGTTTTCTTCCCGCCTTTAGGAGCCCTCTTTTCCTTAGGTTCTTTCTTACCTGACTTCGGGCTTTTTGATTTGGTTTGGGAGTTGGGGTCTTTCTTCTTGTCTTCGGGATCGGGTTTCTTAGTTGGTTTTCGACTCGGTGATCGACTCGGTGATCGATTTGGGGATCGATTCGGTGATCGATTTGGTGATCGATTCGGTGATCGATTCGGTGATCGATTTGGTGATCGATTTGGTGATCGACTCGGTGATCGTCTCGGGGATCGACTCGGGGATCGACTCGGAGATCTACTTTTGACTTTCTTAGTTCCTGGTTTTCTGCTCGGAGACCGACTAGATGATCTGCTTCTCTTAACCTTCGGCTTCTTCGTAATTTTGGGGCGTTTTGAAACTCTTTTGCCAGGTGCCATATCGAATTGATTACTATTGGCAGATGTATTGTTCTTATATATATATAGGTAAAAGTGTTGCAAAGTTTAATTGCAACGAGGAGTAAATAACCAATTTCATGAGTAATTTTAATATTAATGTATGGATTTTTTTATTTACTCTTTTGAATTTAGAATATATCTATACTTAAAGTCCAAAACTTAGGTAATTATGTTTGATGTTACTGGGAATCCATCGGATATAAATATGAAGGAAACACGTTTGATTTTTTAAAACAGATAGTAAATGTAAAAAATGTATTACTACATTTTTAAAATTATGCATAAGCAAACATAATCGTAGAAATCCTATTTATATACCATTGAATAAAAAATAATTTTGGGAAATACTTGTATTGCTTATGTTGAGTCTAGGCAATTTAACTTTTTTCTCTAATTGTTTTGTGTTATCTTTCGAAAACAAATATTATTTAATTGAACCTTAGTAAAATATATTATGAAATACTGTCGTATATTATTACATATACTCTATATAGTATAATTATTGGCAGGCGGATTACTACTTATTTTATTTTTTCAATCAAAATTTTCCATTAAATAATTAAAAAAACTATGCTGACTCATTGTCTGCAATCAACCTATTTTGACGATTAAAAAGAAGCTCTCTATTGTTCCATTGCATTTACTGGGTACTCCAGTGAGTAGAGTCTTTCAAGAAAATATAAAGTTTCACTCTTTTATTAAAGATGCCTGGACAAGGACCAAGGTTTTTCTTCGTGCTGTGGTGATGACTGCATCAGCAGTATGAGTATATAATAATAATCTTATGAACTATGGGAAAGTAATCAAAAAAGTAATTTCGGCAGAATCGGTTGCTGTATTAATTGGTAATTTTCTCATTTTAATGTTTATGGTTAATTCTTTATAATATGGGGAGTTCTTTTTGTCGATATTCGGCTGACTGGATTTAGACTATTTCTTAAAATCACAATAAGTTATTTTCATTATGATGCTCCAAGCAAAACTTAATTAAAACATGTCATGATTATCGAGTTTAATGAACGAATTCAAATGAAATAGAAGTTCGATACATACAGTATAGTTTAGTCAAATGTAAAGCAATCAAGTAACTGTAGTTCTAACTTTGATTCGATTTTTTAAAATGTGGATAAATAGAGTGTAACCACCGATAAACTTTTTCCAAATGGTTCTTTCAAATAATGAAAATAGACGGAATCTCATTTGTACTTGTAGAAATTAAATTATTTGAATAAAAAAATCATTAAGATACATCCAATTAAATTAAATTTATAAAGTAATTAAAACAAAATAGATATCGTCATTATATTTTGGTACTTGACATGAATTGAAATAGTTGTGGATGTTCAATAATATGTATATTGAATAAGGATAAGTGTTCAAAAGAAATTATAAGAATATTAAAACATTTTTGTATTTTTATATATTTCAAATAAGAGAGATTTTTAAAGATTAGTTTTATGAATTTTGGCAGTTTTTTCAACGATACATTTGCTTAGCTCTAACCTCTGAAAATATTTAATTGAAAAAATTAATAAGGAGCCCATTATAGGACGAAATTTATAATTTTTTCAGCAACATATTTAAAATTACAGTTAGAAAATAAGTAATTTCAAATCACTCAAAAGTTTAAACGTTAAAGGTTTTAGATAAAATTTTAATTTTCATCAAAATAATTTTTCATTCATAATAGTTCTTGTATTAACAGTATTTCAAATGTACACAATCATCGTCTCTTCTTAGGCTTAGGCGGAGGTGGTTCATCTTCCTCACTCGGTAATTCTTCCTCTTCATTATTGCCATCATCATTTCCGTCGTTCACGTTTTCATCCTCAGAGGGAGACCCTTCTTCATCAGATTCTTCTCCTTCGTTTTCTTCGGATGAATCCTCCGGCTGCTCCTCATCGCCTTCTACCACCTCATCAGGCTCAGGATTCTCTTCCGGATTTACAGTTCCATCATCACCTTCAGAAAGAGACTCTTCAACTGGTTCATCGTCTCCTTGGTTTTCATCGGATGAACTCGGTTGGTCTTCATCATCTTCATTCGGATTCTCTTCGGGATTAACAGTTTCAACTTCACCTTCAGAAGGAGACTCTTGACCAGGTTCGTCTCCTTGGGTTTTGTCGGATGAACCCGGTTGGTCATCTTCGCCTTCATTCGGATTCTCTTCGGGATTGACAGTTTCATCTTCACCTTCATCAGAAGGAGGCTGATCTTCGGTTGGCTCTTCTACTTGCTTTTCTTCGGATTTCTGCTTCGGTAGCCTCTTCTTTCTCTTTTTATCGACAGGCTTTTTTGACTTCTCTTCCTGGTCAACTGGTTCATCCTCCTCATAATCCGAATCAGTTTGACCTCTGCAGCAACTACACAACCAACTAAAGAATCCTGATTTCACTTTCGGTGTTTTCTTCTCGTCATCGTCATCAGCAGGGGCCCTCTTTCCCTTGGGTACTTTCTTACCTGACTTCGGACTCGGCTTGGGAAGTTTCTTCTTGCCTTCGACTTTTGGTTTTCTATTCGGTGACGGACTAGGTGATCTACTCGGTGAGCGGCTTGATGATCTTCCTCTGGTGCTCTTAGTCGTCTTCTTCGTCGTAGTACCTTTGGATGGTTTGGAAACTCTTTTGTTGGGTGCCATAGCGAATTATTTACATATATCATGGGTATTGTACTTCCTTATATAGACTAAAGAGTTGCAAACTGAAATTGCAACGATATTTTTTTTTATTAATGTTAAACATTTTATTTGTTGATTTAATTTTCAAAATATTGCTATTATTTTAATACATAGATACGATAATAATAATTCAACGATATAGATTTATTCATTGTTTTATCTCCTCGCAAAGAACATACACAATGGTAGTATCCGGGTCGACATCTGTCCCAGAATTCAAGACCGTCAATTTCTGAGTGTATTCTTTCGAGAAATGCACACCCACATACAATTTATCCTGATTAAAGCAGTACGGATTCTTTTTCTTCCTTGCTCTCTGGCGCATTGCATCGAAGGCTACGTCCAATTGTGTTGAATTGAAATTCGGAAAATCAGTATCCGAGTGCCTCGACTTGGCTCCTGGTTTTCCTATCCACCTAATATCTTTAAATGGATTGACCAATATGTTAAGATAGCCTCCGGTCCAAAATCGATCGAATTCGGATCTCGGCCTGACACCAGTGTTGCCGCTTGGATCTTTTCGGATTTCTTCAATTATATGCTTATGAAATTTTTCCAAATCTTCTTGCTTGCTGAATACAGCGAGCTGTTGCTTGTGTTCTTGGCACTCAGCATAGGCATCGTCCAGGGTGGCAGCGACGCCGTAAAGGTGGTATGTTTTATCACCATTATGCGCGTTGATCCATTTTTTCTTAGGTTTGAAGTTACCAGGTATTGCATCTTTTCCGGTGTACTCCGTGCTTTGTTCAGTAAGGCAGGCGAATGGTAGTCGTGGAAACGTATCTTCGGGTTGACCCAGGATTTTATTCAATTCTTCTCTAGTGTAGTAACGCCAGCAACCATCCTTTTCGTAATTTTTGACAAAGTAGATTATGTCTTTAATCGCACTGTTCTTCAAAGCGGCAACTTGATTAGTATACTGTGAAAATATACAAAAGTTGGTCTTATCTGCAGTATACGTATCGGGTATATTTAGGCCGTTAATTGTTTTCCATTTACTCTCTTTTTCATTGTAAACGTAAGCCCAACCAGTCCACAAGAGTTGATTTAACGATGATCCGAATATTTCATCTTTTTTATCGCGTATAATCTTGTCAATATTCTTCTCTAAGTCGAACGCTTTCCCTTCAAAATGAAGTGCTCCGTAAGATTCGTCTCTGTCCGATCGACTCGGTCTGTTGATCCGATTGCAAATGCTGAGCATCTTCCATTGCGTCACTCTTCCCGAAAACAGACTGAGGCGCATCTTGGAGTCAGGTATGTCCACATCTTTTAACCATTTGTAGGTTTGATTTGGGTAACAAGTGAATGGTTTAGTAGTAGTCACTGCTATCGATGGTTCAGTGACTTTTTCGGTCGTGGTTTTGCCATCACCATCGGGGGCATTCGTTGTAGTATTACGAGGCGGTGGAACGTCTATTTTAGTGTAAGGTAAAAGCACACCGAAGAAGATTCCAGCTAAAACTGCTCCGACAACTATAAAGATGACAGTAAAGAAGATAAACAAATCCCGGAGTGTGGTGTCGCTCCTGATTCCTTCGGGCGGTGCTGGTTCCGTCGATGCATCTTCCTCTTCATCAGAATAACCACTTTCAACGTTGATTCTGGTAGCCATGATGATGTCGCACTAATAATGGTCGAGTAGACTTTATTATGGGCACATACATATATAAGATTATGTTAATGAAATCTATAACTGCAACACTAAATCGATGGGATCAAATTCACTCAAGTCAATCAATAGTCAATAATCAGTCTTTATTTATACATTTTATTCTATAGAGATAAATTCATTTATTTAATCTAAATTGTGGTTAAAGTATTATATTACTGCTGTGAGTATATATCATTGGATAATGAAATCGGAATCCAACTAAAAATAGCAGAATCGTTGGTAGGCGCATTACTACTAGAGTGGTTTAAAAGTGGCGCCAGATTTTAAAATATGCAGGCTGTGACAATTTCACAAATTGATTCATAGATGGCACTTGAGTGATCATTCGTAAAAAATTTCGGACGAAGCGTGGGGCGGTGGGGCATCGTAATTTTCGGGCTAAATGTTCATTGTCCACCGATGCCGGAAATTCCAATGCAGCACTATTTTAGAAAACTAAAAATGGATTATAATAACATTGAAATTTTAATTATTATCGAATCTTTTAAAACAGCATCATGAAATTATATGAAATATTTAGAAAATTCAAGTAAATTATTTTGAAAATTCAGATAAATTTAATTAAATGAAAGAATTAGTAAATAATCAAATTATCAACAACTCTAAAAATGAATTTAAACTTTAAAAAATAGGAATTATAATTTTTTTAATTTAAAAAAGCAAGGACACGACAGTTCTTTTAACATTCTACATCTTGAAATTGATTCAGAAATGACTGAACTGCATCTGATGAACATTCCGACATTCCGTCGGGATTCAGCACTTCCAGTCTAATAATTCAAAAACTTTATATTGGACTTAATTTCGTCAAAATTATCATGATTATTGAGTTTAAATTACGTCAGGTGTGATCCAACGTCTACGTAACTTTATCCTGTGTGGGCGACTCCCGCCGAAATTTCGGCCTTCGTTTTGTAGCCGTAAGCTTAACCTAGCTGCATTTCCTTGTTGATGTGATGAATATGAGCTGTTTCGACTCGTTCATCGTGGTTTTTGTAATGCACTCAAATAGTGCCATACTGCTTCCAGTAAAATAACTACCTGTATGTACATTTATTTGAAGTGATTACATAATAACGATATAATACATATGCTGGTTGTTTTTTATTATTTCTAAATGTCCACAGCAAAAGTTCCACTCATGTATAGGTATAACCCCCACAATAACAACAAGAAATAAACAAGAAAAAAAGGTTATCTTAATTTTAGACGTTAAAGTCTGTCTCTGTCATTAATTATTATACGTCTTCTAACGAGTTTAGGTGCGTCTTTTCATTATAATTTTGGCAGAAACCCACCTTATTAACCAATCTAGAATCTAGTGTGTTATTTTAAGAGTTTAAAGGAATAACTCGAACTATAAACTTTTTTCAGCCGAAATGTGTATTGATGCTTAAAATAATAACATGCATTGATTGGGGAAACACAACAAGGATTGACATAGCTTGCTGTTGTGGCAGTTATATATATGTCAGCTAATTACCATAATTGGAATGAAGATGTAATATGCTGGGTTAGATTATAAACGTTCATATTCAGCTCGGCAGCAGCCCACAGATCCAAAAGCCTTGTGGAAAGGGTGGTCTCCTTGGTAACACTCCGCGGGTTTCTGACCAGGGAAAAGGCGTCCACAATAAGCGTGATCACCATCGGTGCATTCCCCAAAGCAACCCGATTCAAAATGCTTTCCAGAACGGAACTCAATGGACTTGCAACAGAAGCGATTTGCATCCGTTCTGAGGCAAAAGGCCGCTGAATTTCCGGGGTGCCTCTCGCGGCAAATCAAATGAGAATTGCAATCGGAGCGCGAATCTAGATTTACATTTTGGTAGGGGCGATTGAAGGGCCCCTGTGTGATGGCCAAACATCCGGTATATTTGGGCGAATTAGAATCGTTCCAGTA
The DNA here is from genome assembly GCA_030141595.1 of Chydorus sphaericus. NCBI lineage: Eukaryota > Metazoa > Arthropoda > Branchiopoda > Diplostraca > Chydoridae > Chydorus > Chydorus sphaericus. The sequence goes on along the minus strand of CM057926.1, from coordinate 7,192,337 downwards.
GACGAGCAAACTTGGGGACGAACGGGTCACAAATGGTGTGGTTGTAGTCCATGTGGTTGTGTCGTCCACTTTGATAGTAGAATAGGAAAGAGCTTTCATCACTTTAACGGGCGTACTTTTGACAGCGATCCAGTAGGTATTAAAAGTCTGGACAAATGTAGTCCTTATAAAAAGGTATTAACAATGAATAACTGAAAACTAAAATTGTTTAAACTACTTAAAAACGACGAATCCATCAAAGTCAGCAGGAGGGTTCCAGACGGCCACAACTAAAGTCTTTTCGTCGCGGCCAGTGTGAGTCAAGGCGCTCTATTAGTCATTTTAAAACATTAAAATTGAAACTCAAAAACGTAAAAAATTTATATTTTACCTTTTGGAGACCAGCACAATCCATGGTTTTAGCACCCTTTACATCTTTGAAGGAACCGATAGGTTTGAATCCATCAACATCGGAGGCATCAACAGCCATAATCATGAAACCTATTGAAATTACTATTTAATAATAAATAAAAATCAAAGAAATAAAGTAAATTCAACCTTTGAAACCCTCATTAGAAGAGTAGGAATGTTTAAGTATAACCTCCAAGCTTTCCGTGGAAAAGATTTCCAACTATTTTCACATGTAGGCAATGTGAACGATATTTTAAAAGAGGGAACTGAATTTCACCATATAATATAATTTCTCAAACGTACCTTTTCAGGTTTAGCAGAGTATGGAGAAAAGCTTGTTAGTCCCTCAGTATGCCCGGGTTCCATGTCTCTACAGGCCGAAGAGGGAGCTCCATTGGGCATGGCACTCACCGCCACAATTGAGAGAAGAAGCAAAGCGAAAACATAATCAGCACGGCCTGACGGCGGCATGTTGAAGGGTAGAGATCCCGCGATCGACTAGTCCGTTCACTCGATCGCCTCCAGCCTTTTTATTGCATGTTTAATAGTCTCCCAGCCTTATTCTCCTTTAGTCTCAGATTGTTATGACTTATTATCATTTTATGTGGGCAGTTTTTCTTTTGTGTTTTAACGCTTATTAACATTATTAAACCTCACATAAACTAGATTGCTTCAACTTCGTCTACATGATGTATCAACATACTAAAACCATCAATAAGAGAAGGGCTGATAATATTGATAGGGGAACTAACAATATTGTTAAAACTGCTGCGAATTTTACATTCCCATATTTATATTTTAAGTTAAGAAAGTAAATAAACGAATGACCCAAATTCAAAGAAAGAATATTTTAATCGTAATCGTTATTGTATGCGAATCATATTGTCAACGAAACAACGACAGAATCTATCAGAGATCTGTAAGAAGTCAGTAAATATTAAGGTTCGTTAAAAAAAAATTAGCTATTGTCGCAACTATAATGAAAGAAATCGCAATGAGGTCAATGACCGGCAAAAGAGAGAAAGTGAGACCGCTGCTTAGTCAGCATTTGCTAGCCATCAAAAGACACGTACTGCTGAATCGGCATAATCAGAATAGATGTATATTCTGTTTTACTTGTTGCATATAGTGATGCCGATCCAGCATTAATGGGTGGTTCTCAAAAGCCACGTGTTGCTAGGGATTCAACGGTCTGTGATCGACCCGATTCTAAATAATGCCAATTAGGTTATTAACCGGTGTAGGAAAATTCCAACCCAATTCAACCCGATTGACCTTCGGTTCGATGCGAGGTGGATGGGCAGGTGGCTTGATCTGCGGTTTAACTCGCGTTTTAACCTCTTTAACCCGATAGTTTTATGAGTTTAAAACTACATTTCCAACTGTATTTCATTTAAACGACAAAACTTAAGGAATTATGGACTTGTCGATCGCGGGATCTCTCCTTTCAAGATTACAAGGCAATTTTCTAATCAAAGTTTTATTGTTAGGAACAATGTCTAACTTAAAAAAAAAAAAAAGATGGTATTGTCGGATCGGGTCCTCAGGTTTTCACTATACTCTATACTGTATTAAATATCAACCTCAGTATTAGCAGTATTAATGTTATTTCTAGATTTATACTTGCATGCTTATATCGTACTAAAATTTTCTTTATTTAGGCTTCTACTACACAATTCAAATTTTGCTAAATCAACCCACAAATTTCCTTTTTCTTCGCACCTTGCTCCTGCAAGAATAGGCTACTTCATTAGATTAGGCTTCTTAAAGTAAGTTCAGCCATCACTATACTTCAATGATTCTCTAATAATTAGTCTTCGTATTCTTAATATGGATCAGTTGTTATCCGATTATACATGACTCAATAATCATACTAGTTCACCATCCTATTATTGAATGAACCGGTTTGAAAGAAAAGAAATAACATCGTCCAGGAGCTGTACAGTGGATTATACGTTCTCTTCTCTCTTATTTTCTTACAAAGTTAGATTCTAGAGTCGAAGTTGTAACGTGTTCAAGATGTGGTTCCTTTCTATGATCTTAACATTGAACAGAGCCTCGTCCTTGTGCTAATAATTTATGTAATTATTTACCGTATTATTTTGTTAAACAAAATATTTTACGAAAGTATACTTTTTTCCAAGTGCTTTATTTGTGCAACAAGTTTATCTATAAAATATGGAATTTCATAAGCTCATCAGGTAATTAAAAAAATAGTTTTATTTGTAAATTAAAATAATAATAGTAAGAATATTGGTTTTCATCTTAAGAAGATGATTTATAGTGTTCCGAATGGAACAATAAGAATACCAAATTACATTTAATAAATTTTAAAATTTTATTTCGAATTCCATTTTCTAATAATAATAGAATAATAAAATTAAACTTTCACTTTTTTGGGCTGATGTTTTCGTTCTCCATCTAATACTATCCCATCCTACTATATTTAAGTATTTTTTTTTCAAAAACTGTACCTCGTCTTATTTAATGCCTGGCGTATACATTTTAGCGCTTAATAGAGTGCGATTTTCTAATAATTAATCGCAATTGATAATTAGTATTTATTGTGTCTTTAACTCTTTTGAGGCTAAAGTTACTTTAGTTAGTTACTTTGGAGGTTGTAACTTACTTAATCGAATAACATCATAAGATTTGGATGCATAATAAATTATTTAATTTTTCGAAAAATCTAGTGCTGTAGTATATAGTTTATTTACTGGTTTATAGATGGTGACACCATGAGCGCTCTCTTCAAATTAAAAATGAACGGGCGGTGGACAAGAGTGCGTTCTGGACATGCCAAAAAGTGGCAGAGTGTGAACATGCTGGAGTAACGTGTGTGTAACGACTCCTCGTCATCAGTCCTGACAACCATCCCCACGTGGACACAGTCCCTGTTGGGCATTCCTTTGCTCGTCGGTTATTGGTGTGGCATTTTTAAGGGGCGCCAGGATTAGATAGTTTGTACTTTTGTTCTATCAATTAAGCAATGAAACCTTTTAAACTAAATTGATATCAAATGGAATAAATGGCTACTCCGCCTCTGTATATTTCTCATATCTAGCAACATACTAACTTAAACAATTTTTATGTATTATGAAAGGATTTTTTTTAAAGAATTGACAAGTCAATCAATCTATTCCTTAACAGAATCTTAATTCACCCTCTAATAAAATTGAGATTAATAATTTTATTTGTGTGATTTTTTTTATTTGATTTATTTTATACGAATTTGAATTTTTCTTTGTTGCCTAATTGACTTTCACGACTCCGTTTTTTATCGCTCTCTAAGCATACTAAACATTATAAATGTATGCTAACTATGCTACAACGTGTAACTGTGCGCTAACTTGTTCGTACAATGTTAGGGTCGTTACAATTTTGCTACTTTAATTTATTTACTAGAATCAGCTATGTATAATGTTGATCGATTATTCATATAGGGCAACTGTAAAAAAAAACTTGGAATTAAAATGCCATGTAAACTATAACGATGAGCACATCAAAATATGGAAAGTTCCATTCAGAAGTTGCGAAATCATAAATTTGTTCGATGATGACGTAGGAGGAAATGAAGCATCGGCAACAATTGATGAATAATTCTAGTGTTTTTGATCATGTATGTAAATGGCACTTAAATTCACGATAATGTATTTTTGTTATTATTATTAAAAATGATTTGCAAGTAGATTTATTTGGCAGCAATATTCCAATTACAATATTTTGGGGACGATAGGAAGAAGAAAACATTCAAAGCTTCATATCTCTCTGTTCTTTGCTCCTTTATCTTATATATGTACCGGTTATAGCCGGAAAGTCATCATCTATGAATAATTTTTTCTTAATTTTTTTTCATTTACTTTAATTTTTTACATACTCCTTTTTAAAAATACTACATAGAAAAATCGCCTCATTTATCAGTTCTGAATATTATTCCTAAAAAATTATTTAGTATGAGGAACACTACGGGAAACTGCTACTTCGAAACGGGTTACTAGAGCTCGGTCTCAGTGCAACAAGATGATTGTAATAATCGTTCTGCATAATAGAGATATACACAGAAATCAGCTTGGGAAACATAGCATGCAAAGGTAAGTTAATATACCTGTGAGAGCAATCTATGACTCTTGTCCCACAGACACAGATCGTACAAATCACAAGTACGTCTACCCAGACTCTCTTAAATCTGTGATAGAGAGCAAGATGAGTAAATGACATTCAATATAAGGGAATATAATATTACAAACTTACAGAGAGAGAGAGAATATAGGTGGCAAGTGCTCGAACTCACTTGGGCCAGTATATAATACAATGCAATCACAGCCCACTATAGAGATATTTATATCGAGATATTATATAAGTCAGTAGGTATTATAAACATAGATGTCTAACAATACTAATTACCTCGGACTGGACTACAGGAATAAGAAGAGACTCGTGTGGACAATAAAGATAGAGAGGGGTAACTGGTAACTGGTGATACAACTCAAATTACTCCAAGACCTGTACCTCTCATCTCACACGTAGATAAGACACTTCCACAAAGAAGAAATCACTCAACACTTGTTGCTTTGAAGTGAATAAGGGAACATTGACAAGATGTTTTGACATTTTAAATTGAGGGACCCTCTGGCGGCGTTACGTCATCCGAAGCTGCCAGATCGATTCTCTCTTTCGCCGCTCCAGAAACTTATAAAAATTTAAAACAGTTCTAAAAAGCCTCTTAACAGGTGCGTCCATAGACTCAACTTTTCTTACTTTCTGCTTGGCAAAGACTCTGTACCATTTATGTCCAAATTCTGTCGTTGCCATAGAATGCCGGTCCACAAAGTGAGACAAATCGCGCACCCTTTTCTGTCTCACTTGGTAAAATCTCGTTTGATTAACATATAATGAGGTTCAGCAACATTGGACAGTAGATAAGTATGCGCAGGTAGAAACAGCATGCAAAAAGTGAACCCTGTGATACTAAAGCTGGTAGAAGGTTTGAGAATTTATTCTTTTTACCTCTTTTTCACTTGCAGATTTCTACTCTCTGCTGTGCAAATTAATGAACCTCAATAAATGAACAATAGTTCTCGTCGTGAGAATTATAGTTAATTTTTCTAAAAAAATAACCCTTGAAAAATAAATGAGAAAACAGATTTTTTAAAATTAAAAATTAAGTTAAAATGTTAAAATTCGCATTAAATGTACGCTGTCTTGTGCATCGCCTTTTAACAGTACATTCAGTTAGATCCGAGAACTCTCTATGGGGCATGATTTTGGTGCACCTTCTTTTTTATCTCACTTTGTGGTTTGTCTTACTTGGCGGATGTCTCACTTTGTGGACTAGTACTGTATTCCCTAACGCCCGAATGTGCTTTTTTTTTATATACATACAGTTTAATATTTTCAAGCTGCAGATATTTCATTTTATGACGCAGCCACTTTGGGTGCAGTACGGAATTGGACCAGTGAACTGATGGTATAGGGCTAGATAGTTAAGCTGGCCGTCTCCATACATCTGTATTGATTTTTTTTCCAATCACCTTAAGACTGAACCGGTTTTGAATAGAAGCAAAAACACAACCCGCAGGCGCTCTACCATCTTTTTATCGCCCAGTTCTTTACATTAGACTCAAATCAGATAAATATAATTTTTCTTTTTAAATACATACGTATCGATTCTTTTCCATAATTAACACGGTTGGACTGGTTTTAAAGATAAAAGATTAAAACAACCCTCCGGCGCTCTACAGCCTTTTTTATCGCTTAGTTCTTTACATTAGACTCTAAGCTGTGAACAAAATGGACCCCTTCTTTAAAGTTTCCGTCTCGACAGTGGATACAGCTATGTGTCGTATTGTAATTTGTAAATATTTTTTCGACAAATGTTTTTTTTTCTGAACTTAACTTCTTGTGTTAAAAAGTGCTCTTCTGGCTGAAACATGGAATAACATCGCCAGGTAAATACACTTTGTTTCATCTCATTTCTATAAAAAAACAATTACTTAGACTTAAAAAAATAGACTAATATCTAGAGAGAGAGAGAAAAAAAAATCTAAATTTCGATTTCAGGGCCTTAAAATGTACTAGTTATATACGTTAAAATATATATAGTTTCCATTTTGAAATTTTTTTCATAGAACTCCTGTATTGGAACAATTTCACTCGTAGTTTAAAGAAACTTGTTTGTTAGATAGCCTGCAGCATGAATTTATAATCCACTACTTTGTGCTGCGTCGAAAACGATAAACGGTTGACTGGATCTTGTAGATTAATCCTCGTGCATTATGGACATGCCTAAACTTTCTAAAACTAGTAATTGATCTGAAAGGCGAAAGGAGTTTATGTGTTCTTTCAAATCTATCGTCGAAATGGGTCTGATTTTAAATTTGGCAAATATATTCAGTTGAAATCTGACTTATATCTAAAAAAAAAATGAAGAAGATAACATTAAGTTTAGAGGTCCCTCCAAGCAAAGTAAAAAGTAAGTAACTTGGAATGTCCTATAACATGACTTGAGGGAGCAATTATACCTAATTATATAAGAATTATAATAGAAATCTTTTAAGATTTTAATAAGAATTATAACAGAAATCTTTTAAGATTTTAACAAGAATTAAAATGAACTTAAAACTTTTTTAAACCCATAAATAAATTACTTGTGTGGAGTATTTTTGTTTTGAAAAATCAATCAGTCTGCTTTCACCAATTTTTTTAATAGCCTACAACAATCGGCACAGTCCCATCGCTGCCTTAAAGGTACGATTCTGTTTTGTCGACGGCAAACTTTTGAAATAAATTTTACTTAGAATGAACACTTTTCAGTTCTTTAACATTCATCGTTTTAAGTTAACATTAGAACATTTTAAAAATAGCAAAAACGCAGACCCAGGATATTGTTTGTGACACAAAAAAAAATTGAAGAAAGGTAGTTTCCAAGATCTTGATAGAGCGCATGCTTTGTCATTGTGATCTGGGACAAATGGGTTTAGTTATACGAACTCTAGGACATTTCTTTTCCGAACATGCAATTGAATAATCGCTCATTTTCCCACATGATCAAAGAACCCTTAGCGCTCTCTGAAAATAGGCTAGCTGTATTGAAATATTTTACAGAATCAATTGTAATTGTAAAAGGCTTAATTTTTTCATATTTTCATTGAGCCCAATGGTTCACTGTGCCCATAAGGACGCTAGCCTATAAACCTAAATATCCTAAGCCGAAATGTATAAGACTTTATTGAAGCACGTACAGCAGCGATTCATATTATTGATATGAATGTGCTGGATCCTGATAATATTGTTATTAATCATATTTTTTACAATCCCTTCGGGAACCTTCTAGCGCTGAAAGCGATAGGTGCGTTTTAGATATTTGATTAAATCTTACGCTATCTATCCAAGGAAATAATAAATGAGTTTTCAATGAATGAACTCCTGGGAAAAGCAAGTAGTTTAGGGAATTTACTTCTGGTACCTTTACAGTTTTCTCAAATCTTGGTTTCAGCTTCATCATGATCAAATCATTAAATATTAAAACTAGACTATGTATTTGTAATTGTAACTAATTTATAGATATATGTTATCAGTTTAAACTATTTATAATGCTTAAACAGTTTGAACTGTGCTTTTGGACAAATTAATACACCAAGAAAATCGGTATAAGAATCTGTTTTTACCAATTATTTATTTAAATAAAACTCGCCTTATAAAGGACTTTTAATCAATTATATTCTTTCATCGTTTAAAACTTAAGTAAAAAGCATTTGCATGGGGCTAAGTTTATCGAATTGGTTCTAGGCGCTCGTTATTGACCGAGTCTAAACAACAGCAGATGGCACATCGTGCTGTTCTGTGCAACCCCAACCCCCAGTCGCAATATACCGCACTACATCAATAACTATTTAATACCGACAAAAGCAATCTACCGTGTTATTTTTGAATGGCATACGTATTACATAAAAAGCAGCGTTGATAGGTGGTGTAGGCCTATAATTTAGTTTAAGATAAAGTTTTCGTTTTTTTCTGATGTTTGATGCTGATATTCTCATCAAACTTTCCGTAATGTGTCCCAGACTCCCAGCGCCCCATAGGCCATAGCGTATCAAATAATACCACTTCAGAGGCTTTTACAATAAGAATACCCCTTTCGGGAAATTATAATTCTTTCGTTTTGGTGAAAAAATTTCGCAAATTATCCTGTAATCACATAATTTTTTTATGACTTCCGATGAGGTGGGTGACTTTTGACATAATCAAAAGATTTAGATATAATAAGATTAATAGTTCCAAAAACCAAAGTCATAAGCCCTTATGACAAATTCAAATTCCTATATCTCTTCCGCATCACATCTTTATTTCTCGACTCCCTATTGGCCCAACCCCATCGCCTTTTTGGTCAAACATCAGTTACAACCTAACGGTTAATAATTATATTTTTTTTACTTAGAAAAGAACAAGTTGTGGCTACCAAGAAGATAACAAGTAGGTGGTATTATTTTAAATAAAAAACACTTCAAATATGGTAAGCATTTTTTCTTATTAAAATGAACTGAAGCGTGCTGATGTGGCTTCAATCATTTGGTTAAATTTTCAAAAAATATTAGGTTTCCTTGTTGTTGTTTTTCTTGGGTGAACTTAGGTTTGCCTATTTATGTACTAATATACTTTGATAATTTTGCTGGTTCCTTTTAAAATTTCATATTTCAATCTTTAAAAATCCAAATTAAGATATTTGAATAACATTCGCTAATAAAACCGCGAGAATAAAACCACAGTAAACTTTTGAATAGGCATATACAATAGTTAAACTTATAACAAATATTCTCAATTTGTTGTCTTGAACAGTACATCTCTTGTTTTGTCTTGTCAGAAAGGTCTCACAAACTAGCAAAACCGACTTTTTAAAAGGAATTCTAGTGTAATAATAATTTTTTATGATATTAAAGTATCTCAAGATGATAATCAGATTTATTTTTAATTATTATTTAGATGGTTAGTTCGTTTAAAAGCCTAGCAACGATGCATCAGTCCAAAAGAAACTATTATACGAATTGCTACTGCAAATATTTTTTTCAATTAGGTTCCTAAACTGTTCATTTGTTATTGAAACCCGGAGTGTAAAAAATCCGTGTAAGATCACTCCATCGAAGAACTCAAATAATCAAATAAGTCATAGTAAACATGTTTGGAGATTTAAATGAGATTTTAAAAATTAAATAATTAGCAGCGGTTTTATAAATTTAAATTATATACCTTCGATCGAATAAAAACAAAAGACACGAATTGTTCGTTCAAACGCATGTGCATATACGGCTAACCAACAAGGGAAGCATTTAATTGCTTTCAAATTCAAGCACTCTAATCTTGGCGATTTTTTCTAAATACATAATTAATCACTTTCCCAGCTTGATTCTAGAGATTAGAATGATTTTAAATTTTTTTTGTGTATTGAATTGAGAGCCAAAAGTAGAAAAAATCAATCAATCAATACACGTATAATACTAAATGGCGTTTTTCTACTTGGTCACCAGTTGTTGTTTTCAAACGCCTAATCAGATGACTATCGCCGAGACCTTAGCTATGGGCTGGGAAAATAAAGAATGCCCTTGGCTTCTGACGGACCTTTTGTTTGGGTCTTTATGAAATATTTTTTAGACAACCAAGCAATTAAACAAAGTAGAGGGATCAGGCCGCGCGAGTTGATCTTTTTTTAAATTATGTTCCAACTTTTGAAAGGTTACGCGGTTCGACGTTATACGATTCTTGTCCCCGGGTGTACGCATCGTAATGATCTAATACTTTTGCTCGAATCTGGTGCGTTCAAGTCCCTGATTCCTTATTTTTAACATAATAACATTAGTAGTATGTTCAATTCTCTTCCCAACGAGACTAAGACCGTTGATTTTCTCTCAAAATTCTATTATTAACAACGAATATCGGGAGGGCTACTTTCCTATAAGAAACCTCAAGGCTTTGAGGCAGTGATCGGATACTGTAATTTATCTCTTTTTATTATATGGGATAATAGAACTCTGATGTTTGAATGATTCGGATTCATTCTTTGAAAGTTTTAGCTCTGAACTTTGGGACATAAGTATGATACCCTCTCCTCATCAGGACAGGAGCAAATTTTATTTTGGGATAGACCGTTCTAGGCATATAGTATATTAAAACAGGTGTAGTGTGGTCCTTTCTATGACTGACCGCCGTCAGTAAAAAAAATCTTGCGAACGTTGCCAGACTAACCAAAATGGTAAAAGTGAGAATTGACGCCCTATAAGGCTTGTGATAGCTATATTCACGCGAATATAGCTGTTAAATGTGACTCGTTCCTTTTGGATAGCCAAACATGGCAAAAATAGATGGACGTGGGGGTTTTATCTTGTTTTTTTAAAAAGCACATGAAAATCAGTTCATTGACTCTTGTCGAATATCAAAACATGTTTTTTTTTGTGGAAATCAAGGAGTAGTTTACACTAAAAGAAAGACGAAGGAAGCAGAAGAAAGAGAGAAAGAGAGAGAGAGAAAGAGAGAGAGAGAAAGAGAGAGAGAGAAAGAGAGAGAGAGAAAGAGAGAGAGAGAAAGAGAGAGAGAGAAAGAGAGAGAGAGAAAGAGAGAGAAAGAAAGAGAGAGAGAGAAAGCCTCGGATGATAAGGTCATCCTTTCGCCTATCCCTTACACGGTATAGAGGCCTTTCTTTTTATCCTACTTACCTACCCTGATTTTACAATGGTCTACGCCTCGTATAAAGTTCTATTTGATCTTGCAATTGACCAGATTATGATGCGTCCATATATGTGTTATGCCCATGTATGATTGGATATTTCTTTTTGAGAAATGACATCACATATTGATAGCTTTCGGAAAAAGACAAGTTTTGTTGTGATCATGCGGGATCCGATGATGGACGTATTCAAAAACTTTATCAATATGTCGCACTCCAAAGCTATCAATATTGAAGCAATTTTTTGAATTTTTTTATCCGATAATATATCTTTATGAACATAGGCTACTTTTTGTTAATGACAGAAGTCGTCAAAAGGATCCTTAATGCACTTTTCCCTAGTAAACAATACTTTTAAAAAAGAACGAATAAAGTAGAAAAAAAATTATGTAGAATTAGTATATTTTGAGTTTGAAAAAAACAATCGATTTCTGAGAAACTCTGTCTCGAATAAATACCTGTACGATTTTGAAGAAGATAGCTTTGTCAAAAACAAAAAGACGTTTTTATAATGAAAATTCATAAAGTTCATTTAAAATTTTAAACTGTCTTTTAAAATAAGCTAAGAAACCCAACGGCTGCTTTTAAAAAATTCACCCAATATTTCCACAATATATCCACAAGGCTGTGGCTGCTTTCCTTAGTCCGAGAAAGACGCATTTTAAAATCAAAGCGATGCGATAGGCATGCGAATTTCAGCAGCCAACACAATGTGTTTGGGTACGAAGACATGCATTACTCAAAGGTAAAAAAAGGGGAAGGGGGTTATTATTTTAAAAATATCGAATATATTTCCTTCGTTATTTTTTACTCTTTTCCCTTTCTGCTTCACCATTTCCACCCCTGGGAAAAAGAAAGAGACGTTGCCACAACCGAATTTCAATTTGATCGCTGGCTAGCAACAGCAGGCTCCGCCCAATTAAACTTTGCATTGAAAGTGTGCATTCTTTGAAATTAATTTTCATCACGTAGCAGCCTTGATCAGGTATTAATTATCTTTTATATCAGCTTTCTGTTTTTTGTTTTTTGTTTTGTTTTGTTTTTGTTTTTGTTTTTGTTTTATTTTATTTTGTTTTTCAATAAACTGGTTCGAGTCTATCAAGGTGTGGTGTGTGGTCTATCATAAGGTGGGGTTACTTAGAAATATTTTGTTATGTTAATTCTTTCCGCCCTGCAACGTCAAGAAATAAAATTTAAAGAAATGTTTTATTTGGGTGAATCGTAACCCCATGCCAATTTTCTATGAGTAAATCGTTGTAATTGAATAATATGTCTTCATAGGTCACATTTAAACTTAGTTTTAAATTACCAATAAATATTTTCGGGTCCAACTCTGAAATACCAATATTGTAGAATGTGATCGATTCCTATAAATGAAGGTGGGATAGTGTGATTTAATATACACTGCCAGTTTAGTTGTATACGGTCGCACAAGTTTCCATAAACGTGAAATTAGTGTCGAACGACCACGTGAGTATTAAAGGGCAAGTCGCGCAAGGTAGTTGTTAATTGACTTTTATTTTTAAATCTTAAAATACCCCCATTATCTACCATTAGTAGTCATTACAATTCACTATCTTAAAGATTTAACTCCACCACATCACCAATCAAACATTGAATAATAATAACGCTGTATACAATACCCACAAGCTCTTTTCCTTATGCGTTCCTAGGTTGGTTGCATCCCTCCAGTTGCTTCTCGATACATACTAATGTAGTTACACATTTTTTAATGTGATTTGTAAAATATATTCTCAACGCTCGTGAAGTAACATGTAAAAACGGATACAATTCGTGTTACTTTATGAATTTCGATTGGATTTCATTGTTTCATGGTCATTTCTTAAAACCAATTTGGACTGCTTCAAAATTATCTTGTTTTTAAAGCTCATTTTATGAATAGTTATTTCAGCTTATCATTGTCCAATAAACTCTTTTGGTTAACTATACGGTAAATAAAGTCATATTGATTTTTCACTCAGTCATATTTGTTCCTTATTGTTCCATTTTCAACAACATGATTACCAATTGATTGTTTTATCCGCGATTTCGCCGAATAAATATCTTCACTTGGGCGAAAATTTTTATTTTTGAATTTTGATCGATAATTATTTCATATATTTTTATACAAAAAGGGCACACTAGGCGTCGCCCAAGTGTAATAATGTTATTCTGTTTCTTGATTTCAGGTTTATTATCTAAATGCGCATTGACTTTTAACCGTTAGAAAAACTCCTTTCTGGTCACATCTTCACACTTTTTGGTTTCAGTTCCTGGTTGACGACAACTGTTACTTTTTTCGCTGAATCTAAGACGCGGAAGAGGTCACTTGTTTTTGCAATAAAACTTCTTGCCCGATCTAACTGTAATTCATACCTCGGATTTGGGTATAAAAATAGACGCAAATGCTTAAAGCAGCATCAGTGCAAGCCACATACTGTGCTGTAAGCACTGTTTTTTGACAGAGTATTCTGCTTCAAACTCATTATCTTCATCATCAGCAGCAAAGGCATCTTTTCAAAAGATGGTTTTATTTCCCCAATTTTTCAGGTCTTTTCTTTTGCTCAACATCGTCGTCGATCACTACTTATTCGCTGTTGATGCACAAAGTTTGGAAACTAATTTTCCAGCTTCAACCGCAATAGATGGAAGCTCCGAAAGACTCATCCAGCTGAGAATGCTAGGGGCATTGCCAACTTCAGTAAGTCTTGTCAAATTAATTTTTTCATTTCATACTTTTAATCATTAAATACTCACTACTAATCGTGATGTTGTTAATACAGGCAAGGCTTACACAGTGTACGGGATTTGTTCTCCCTTCAACTCCTATTTATGTTACTCAAATTAAGGGCTATGCTCCATCGACCACCGTTCATCATATGGCAGTTTATGGCTGTAATACTCGACCGAGCCATCCATGGTACTGATTTGAGATTCTCTCTTTCCTTTTACTGCTAATATAAACAATAGTAATTAATCATTTGTTTTATATTCATTAAGCTCTTGTCCGTTGAAGGCCAGAAGTACTATATTCGTATCAACTCTTAATACGCCGGCTATAAGGTTTCCTTCTGCGCAAGTCGGTCAATCAGCTATGATGATCGGTGGATCTTCAAACATTCAATATGTTTTCATCGAGGTCCATTATGTTCAAGCACTTTTAAGTCCGGATTCAACCACGGGAATAGACCTGCGAACACAATCAAATGCGTAAGTTTGAAAATTATTGAATTATGGATGATGTTAAAAATAGTTTAAAGAGAAACTATAATAATCAGGCCTTACGTTTATTTTGAAATCTACTCGATTATGGGCGTGGGGACCATCGATCCCGGACAGAGTCGTAAATATGTCATTGCTATCCATTATTTCTTCGGCCTAAAAACTATTTTTTTTGTCGTTTGGAAAAGAATTTAAACTCGACACTTGCGTCCAGCACCAGGGCGATATTTTGTTGGTGTCCGGTTATCAAGTACACACTCACTCTTTGGGCACAATGGTTTCCTTGTACGATAACTATGTAAGTAGTTTGTTGCTTGCAAAAAAAAAGTCCTTTGGCAAATAATGAGTTACCAACTATACATCATCACTAATAAATCTTCATCTCTATTTTTTATTTTCTAAACTCATAAACGCAGGGGAGTATTGTTGAGATAGGACGTGGAAACCCACAGTTTCCTCAAGCCTTCTACCCTTACCGAAGAGGTACTTCGTTTAGCTTGTACGGCGGGGACCTTTTGATGTTGCGTTGTGTTTATGATACAGTTGGTCTTTCGAGTCCAGTCTATACAAGTATGAAACATGGAGCTAATTTCATTTCGTATTATAATTATTTTAATGACTTTTATTTATCTGAAAGTTGGAGTTACGGGGAAAACGGGCACTGAAATGTGTTTCATTAATCTGCTTTACTACAAGCTTCCACCTGCTCCTCCCCCGCCGACAAATCCATTCGTCACTGGGAGCTGTACGCAAACTCAATCTAATGATTTCCCAGCAAGCTCGTACACTCCCTTTACAACTGATAGCACTAATGTGGCAAAATTACAACTTCATGCTCTTTATGGAAATCAGACGGGCATTGCAGTCATAGACTCTACACACACCATGGACTTTGTAAAAGCTCTATTATATTTTTAAATGTTAAATTTTATTTTAATTTTATTGTTTCATTTCAGGATCTTGAAACGTTTATATAGGCTCAACTTGAGAAAAACATAATTATTCACTTCTTCGCAACCATATTTATGTCATAACGAGACTTATTTACATAGGGGAGAGTGGGGTTGTTTGGGAGGGGGGTTCTTTGGGACATTTTATTCAATTCACACGATAATTATTTTATGTACCATGTTTCGTTAACAAATAATGATTTTTCTTTAAGTTATTAGAGAAAATGTGGTTTTTCATTTTTTTTCTCTTTTGAAACGAACCTACTACTTATGCTTCATTACATTTTAAGGTTTTAATTGTTTTTAAACGAGGAAATAAACATAGCGTCGGAAAGGAAATTAAGTTATCTTTCGATTTATTTATTCCTAAATCTGACTAAAAGTTTGATAAATTTTCTTTGCAACTGTCCTGTTTAGCCCCACCCTTAGGGCGAAACGGGTGAATAAAAAGTTATTTCATTAAAGCATTTATAATTAACAATTACTTTAAATTTCGAATGTTTAAAACCTATTATCCTATATAAGATTTTTTAAATCTATTAATTTTGGTCTGAAAAACAGTTTCGTAAATTAAGATAGCAATCTTACGTAACTTAAAGAGGCATTGATTCAACGTAACTGCATTATTATCAGCACTTTGGGCCATATTTAATAGCCTACTACTGTGTATTTAAGTAGGTAAAGAAGGTGTTCCCAGCAAACTCCTGCTCCGCTTGTCAGATAGTGATTTTCATTTATTTACAAAGTTGCCTCAGAGTCCCCAGCCAGGTCCTTAGGGTTTTACATTTATTAGTTACCTGTCGGGTTTATTTGCTAAAGTAAAACCTTCATGAATGAAATTAAATAAAATTTATCGATGATAAGATTGAACCATGTGGTAATACAATATGTTGCTGCATAGATTAAAAGATAATTAAATGGGGATCCCACTCGAAATAGCAAGAAGATCGGCAGGCTCATTACTACTAGCATGGCTCAGAAGTGGAACCAAATAAAAAAAAGTGTAACTTTTAAAAGATACTAAACTCTACCATATGTTTATAAATCTAATTTTTAAAATTTACCTTGAACTTCCGAACCACTAGAGGCGCTGCTTTTTTCAAATATTTTATTTTTAGAAATAAATTGAAGACCATCCTCCAGTGAGTTTGTGAACGAGTTCTTCGTTCAGAGTTTGATTGGCTTCTTTAGATCTCGCCGAGAGGAACATATAGCCACCGATGAATTCGTGCAACACTTTGCAATCAGCTGATAGGCAGCTGAAGATCACATTCTCCTCTTTGAATTGAACCATCATGTGCTTTACCTCCCAGTTCACATCCCAGGCCTATTTAAGAAAATATAAATTAAATTAAATTTTTTTAAATTTAAAGATTTAAATATATTTCCATTGCTTCAATCAATTTAATTTCTAAAATGAAATAAAATTTTTAAAAATATTTAAAGATAGAATATTTAAAGAAAGCTCTCTCTATGTTTACATGACGACTCAACCTGGAAGGAGAGAGAAATAAAAATGTACAAGATTTCTAATTCCAAACATGCGTAATTAAAAATCCATTCTACGATTTTAAAAAATCTCATACATCCTTGTTATCTTAAGAAAATTAAAATCTGATTTTCCTTAAATATATTAATTATAAATATATAAAATGAAATAGAAAAAAATTATTTTTAAATTGAGGATTTAAAAAAACTAAAAAAATAAATCCAGCGCGATATCTGAAGCCGGGTTAAGACTAGAGCTTTTTTGTTGAATTCTTATTTCCTTATTTCCTTATTTCAAAAGATTTTTCTCCAAAATTGGTTTTCGAGCAATTTTTCTTATTTCCTTATTTCACTTTAGCTATTTCCTTATTTCACTATTTTAAAAAACAGTGTTGCCAGTTTGAAGCGCAACTAATAATAAGTGCACTATAAATACCGGCAACGCTTGATTGGTTGTCGTCTGGCGTGTATCGTCTGATGTCAAAGCCTAAAAAACGGCGTCAGCTTTTTAGATAAAATAAATTTAAAAATCAGATCAAAACAATTAATAAGCAGTTTGCTGTTGAGCCACAAGAAGAAATACCACAAAATCGGCCAGCCCAAAGGCTGGTAAGGGAAAGAAAGCAGCGAAGAAGACACAACCACCAAAACCGAAAAAAGCTCCTGCCAGGGCCAAGTATGTATTATTTCCTATTTTTTATTGTAGTAGTTATATTTTATCTAAAACAAAATCAGATCGAATAGGCAGTGGACGACTGAAGAGACAAAGTCGATGATTAAAAAGGTAGCAAAGTTCCCTTGCCTCTATGACACAGCGAGTCTTGTCCTAAAATGGCATATTATCAGATCTGAGAGTGAATGCTCATACATCTATTGCCTTAACTTTCAGTCTACGTGATATTTCTCTGTTTTTATTTTAAATGAGTGTATGGTGTTTGATCATGATTCTTTTCTTTGTTGCAGGAGAACAAGATGTTAAGTACAAATGGAACACTTAGAGGGCACGCTTTACCATAGTAAGAACTGGGGCAGAGGATTCTTGGACAAATATTGCGCACTTCGACTAACGTAAAAATGGCATTATCATGAGTAATCAATTTGTAGCTATTTTATATTTTCCTTTCAGTTACAGGGGATCCAGTCCAAATGAGCAAAGTGAAGATGAAGATGATGAAAACAGAGACCACAACAGCAGCATTCCAATTTTAGGTTTTCCCCCAGGTCAATTTGTTCGCTCAGAATCTGAAGAAACGGATGCTGAAATAGTCGACAGCATTTTGAACCGAAAGAGCAGCAAAAAATCTACTGACACAATCTCCGAAGAGGAAACTTACAGTATACTTTTCAGATTATTATTCACTATTTTAGTTTTATATTTAAAATTTAAATTTTTGGATAGATATGAGATCGCCCAGTACACGTATTGTAGGCAGGGGTGTGCGTCGATTGAGAATTTCCAATCGATTAATAATCGAAATCGACAGTTTTTTTCAAACAACAACCAATGCCAATGAACGAAAACGTCGTTTAATCAAAAAATGGCGCCGTAGCTGGTATGAGTGGACCGAAACATAAAGCATCGACGAGCACCGATAATGTATTTAGGTATTTATTATAACTTTTATATATTCCTTGTTGTATCTCTCGTCAATATTTATACCAATATTTTTTTTACAGATCAACAATTGAGTAATGCTCAAGGGCGCAACAAGCGTTTTAAGACAATTCAACATTCCATCAGGGAATTTTGAATTGTTTCAAGCCAATTGCTGACAACAAACCAGAGCCACCAGCTCGTGAGTCCCCAAGAGCTGCTTACTCAATGGAGACGGATCCAGTGGTAGCCGGATGGGTGGATTTTGGAAAAGATTTCGGAAAACGAATTGCTCGTCTGGTTCGAAAGGAAGATCACGTTGATTTTCCTTATGAATTGGAGACAATGTTGCACTCCAAACTGAAGAGCTATGAGCGATATTTATAGGGAGGAAATTCCTTTTGATTGTTACTCTTTTTCGATACAACCGCTTAACTATTCGTCCTGTCCTGTTCTACACAACCAGCCAACTGTTCTTACAATACAATGCTGATAATACAAGGATGAAGGAATAAAACCCCATTTCTTTCAATTTATTCATTTCGCCCCATCACCCCATGACAGCATACACTGTACAAAGCAATCACTCGCATGAAGCAATAATAGCATACAGAGCGTAATATTGAATAAATTGCGGAAACCATCCATAAGTGTAAACATTTTCGCACTAGTATGGAAGTTGCACAGTATATAACACTTGATTGAGCTGCAAAGGTACTTGAACCTCTTTGTTGTAGTCACACTTGAGTTCTGTTCGGACGAGCTTTGCACTTCGGTTTCGGTTTCCATCCCAACAGCGGCCAAATCTTTCAATGCTAAATTTTCTTTGTCATCCTCTTCGCTCCGCCACGCTCTTTGAATAATTTGGCCATCGCAATCAAAGTGGCCAACGTAACTTTTGTGAGCATAGTTCGATTCGTCATTTGTGATGAGGAATGTGCAGGCAGCAGACGGCCCAAGTGAATTTGGCTACATTCTCAGGAAAAGCAAGCATTTGGGAACGAAATATTCGGAATCTTGAGCTGAGTATTCCAAAAGCGGTTACCAGAGTGAGGAGGATACTGGATTGAAATGTGTTTCCCGCCAATAGCTCCAATGCAATTAGGCGAGTTCCAAATCGCCAAATCCTGTTGTAATCGATCGCAATTTTCCTCCATTCTTCTGAAGTCGGCAATCTTTAGCCAAGACTTAGCGCAAATAGTGTCAAGTTTTCGATAAAGATTACACTGGTAGTTGAGTGTCCTACATGAAAAGCGTAAGCTATCGAATGAAGAGTATCCCCAGTGGCTAGGACCGTAGAGTCATGGCCAATCGTTCACCTGAAAAAATATTAAGGTTACTCATTAAAGATTATTTTTAATTATGTTTGGTAAAGTGGCTGATTCCTAATCGACAGAAATAGCCTTCCTCATTCGGGTATCCTCTCTATAAATGTACGGTGTCAATTTCACCACAATAAGGTGATAAAATAAAAGTGGGGTGAATCTGGTGTAATTGCGAAAGGTGTAGTGATCTGATATTGCTGCCACTTTCAAGATAGCAAAATAGCAAGAATGCCTCAATCTCTCTCTGTCTGAATTATAGTGTCTCGTATACAGGCGGCCTGAATAATTAAATGTGAAAAATAAAATTGTTTTACGTATGATGTGTATGGTGACTCATTGTGGGGAAAATAAAAACAAACCTCTGGGTCTAGCCCACTCTTTAACAACATCTCCTCGCCCCGTTCTAGCAATCTGTACCCAACATACATAATTTTCACTCTCCATGACCACAACCGATACTGGTAATCAAAGTGGTCTGCCATTACAGTATAGTTTTGATTCTACACTCTCAAATTTATCACTTCAAATGTAACGTTTGGATTCACAACAAATGAAAAATGACAGAAAAAAGTACTGAAAAATCAAGATGCACATTGTTGCCAAATGTAAAAAATGTGACTTCTTTCGAATTCTCTTTCAACGAATTTGTCGTTTGGTATGGTGTATTTTCACTTAGAAAAAAAGTCTCGAAAAAAGTTGTAGTCTGAACGCCTCTTATTCCAAAAAAACAAGAAATACATCTTAAATAAGAAAATAAGTATTTAACAAAAACACTCTAGTCTGAACGCGCCTTAACTAAACATTTAATAAATAAATAAATTAAAATCAATAAGATTAAAAATTTAAATCAATAGATTAAGACGAGAAATTTATGGCAAATTCATTTGTCTTTCATTTCTAATAAAAATACTCTCCATATCTTCAGCGGATGTTGAGAAAAAAATCGCAGGAGACGGTGACGCCGTGAGAAAGCATTGGAATTGCCATCGGCGATTTCCATCCGTGCTTTCTTGCGGCACTACCCCTCTGCTACGAAACATTTTTTCCTCGATATTGGCTCAACACATAAACATATTTTTTTAATGAAAGACAAATGTATTTGCCACAAAACTCTCACACCAAACGTTAGGTATCGGAAAGTCGAGTCAAAGATACCCATTTTAACATGATGGGCTTTTAAGGGAGAAAAGTTTGCTTTCTGTCATATGACGTCACATCGAGGATTTTAGGCTCCACCTCAATTTTAGAGGTATACGCGACACCTCCAACTTACATGACGGGCTTACATTTCCGGAATTTTTAAAAACGTATTTTGATAGAGACTATGGTATATGATAAAATTCGTAATTTTTTCCTTGACTTTTCTATATAGCTTATTTTACACCTGCGCGTTTTGACCCTGTTTCCCTATCGAATAACAAGTTATTGCAAAGCAATTGATATTTTTGATAGAGGGACTAATATTATTAAAAATTTGAACTTTATATCCCTATATTTACAGGTTAAGAAAGTAAGATAAACAAATTATCCAAATTCAAAGAAAGAAGACTTTATAACGAAAGAATATTTAAATCGTGATCGTTATTCGTTATAGTAGTAGCCTATAGTCAAGTTAGTACTGTATAGTCTATCCAACTGATTTTATCATTAGAATAATGAAGGAATACCTATGAGCAAAAAACTTGTTTTATATAGCTAATAGATATTTGAATATCTTTGATTAAATATCACGATGCTATTTCCTAAGCATCTCATAGATAGCTTAATGTCCGGCTATACCATGCTTATAAGATATACAAGATTGCTAAGCAACATCTATTTGATATTTGATTGTTTATGGTATAGTTAACTCAATTCTTCTGTCTACACATTTAATATACTTTCTTCCATCCTCATTCATCGTCTTGGTCTTGAATAATCGTTATTTCACTGCTTGAATCGGCTGTAGCGAACAGTTCTACAGTGAACTCGCCAAAAATACCAATTCTGTGCAGTAGCCTAACAAGTCCTTGCCAGTTGCCCTTGGGGTGGGCTCGTACAATCCCACGCACACGTGCGCACTTGTACTGTTAAACTGCATCAACAATTCCGGAGCCTTCACCTTTCGGCGATGACTGATACTTTACCGGGTGCAAATCAGCGAATGGTTAATGGTTTTGGAGGGCATTATTTGGAAACCGTAAACCACATTTCAAGGGGAAATTATGGATGCAGTTCTTATATTACCAAAGTCTTTTAAGTGGTTAATATGTTGTTGAAACTCTAATGAGTAAAAACCTTCTAGATTCTACGTTATAGTAAACAATGCAGGCTACTGCAAAACTATTATGGAAAGACGCACTTAAACTCGTAAAAAATCACGTTAAATAAACAGTATAGTTATTGGCACGCTTCAATCCTTTAATAATAACGTCGTCTTAAGTTATTAAGATAACTTATTCTTGTTATTTGTGCTTTCAATCATTTTTAAATGAGAATAGAAATGAGCGCGAGCCTTCTAGCCAAAACATTTGAGCAGTTCTTAATGCCTGCTTGATTCTTATGTCCGTAATGGATTTCATCACCGATGGCATTTATTCGGATGCCAATTCATTAGCTAAATCAGCTAGTCAATTCATAGTTAAATTATATTAATAATGATAATTGGAGTTTATTTTTCATTTCTTTTTTTTTTTATTTACCAGTTTTATTATTTATTTTTTTCTTTACTGGGACAATTAAATTAATAGACGATATCCAAATAATGTTTAAGGGTTGAACTACAAACTGATTTCTTGTTACACATATAGGAGCCGAATATGATCGTTTAATTTATATTTATTTTCTTTAAGTAAACTGCAGATAAAGAAGTAAAGCCATTCACTATAAAAATTGTATTGTTTATTCTTTTATTTATTTTCCCATGTTATTACGACGTGAATATAAGATTATGCAAGTACCGTCCTTAAGCCTGAATAGTTGATAAATATTATATTATTATTATTTATTATCTAATCTACAATCTATCTATAAATTTTATTAGATGTATACATTGAAAGGGTTGAATCCAGACTGATGAAGGAATTTGGTAGGTAATAATTTTCTACGTGAAAAGCCATGAAAAAAATTGACCCGAAATAGAATATTCTCCGTCGAGCCGGACGTGAACCATCAACCTGTGTATAACTTAATATCGTACAGCCTGGTTTCTACTTTTATTTTATTTTAAAGAATACAATCTGCTATTTTGACTATAAAATGCTGCTTTCGTGATTTAAAGACAACTTTGAAAACCGGTTATCACCTTTAAATTAGTTATATAATAGGAACAGTATTTAACGTAGCACGTCCATATTACAATATATGTATATATATGATGTTTACATACATGATCCTTATATATATATATGTGTGTGTGTCTTTTCCAATTGCAGATTGAAGTTTTCAATTGCAAAGAAAGTAGAGTAACTGCCTGAAATCAGTTTACATTCATATCTAATTGTAGTTAGAATATATATTTATTTGAAAACAGAATCGTCTTTTAAGTACATGACATTTGTGTATTTATAATATACATATTTTAGTACACGACAATTGAAAAAGCCAAAATATTCAAAAATAAATGATAAGAATATGCCAACATGTAAAGAGCAACATGTTCATCTTCTCCAGAAGAAAAGGGCTCTTCCCTTAACTCTTCTCCTTATTTTTCCTTGGCTGTAAACATTTCATATATATTCTGGCAATTTACAGTCCCTAGCTTCGGTACAATATAAACAAATGAATATTAAAACAATATTCATTAACCACAATAAACAATACTGCATTAAGTTAAAATTTCTTCCTTAAATTGGATAACCTACACTAAAGATTTCTGAATAATTTAAACCTCGACGAAAGACAAAATAACCTCTAAAAACAAATGTCCACCACACTAGTTTTCCACATTCTCCAGGCGCATATAAATCTGAAAAATGTAAACACCATGTCCAAAAACCAATATAAAGATCAACAAAAATTGTTGGAGTTGCTAACAGTTTTTAGCGAGCCATAGCTTAAATCATTTTCTTATTCACATTTAACTTATAGCAGGTACAGTTTTCTTTAAAAAATAAACAGTAAAAAACCTTGAAATCTGCCCTCTCTCTTTTAAACTTATGCTTTATCCCTGCAGCGCTAAAAGTCGCTGAACTGGTTTGAAAGAAAAGATGAGATAAAATAGTCCAGGAGCTGTACAGTGGATTATGCGTTCTCTTTCCTTCCAGTTTTACCATTCCATTTTATTAGTTAGACTCTAGATTCGAAGCTGTGACGTGTTCAAGATGTGGTTCCTTTCGATGATGAACAGAGCCTCATCCTTGTGCTAATAATTTATGTAATTATTTACCACATTATCTTGTAAAACAAATTATTTTATGAACTTAAACTATTTTTCAAGTGCTTAATTGTGCAACAAGTTTATCTATAAAATATGGAATTTCATAAGTTCATCAGGTAATTAAAAAAATTAATTTTATTTGTAAATTAAAAAAAAAATATTAAGAATATTGGTTTTCACCTTAAGATGATGCTTTATAGTGCTCGAAATGGCAATAAGAACATCAAGTTATATTTAATATAATTCAAAAGTTTTAATTCGAACTGCATTTTCAAATAATACTAGGATAAAGTTAAACTTTCACTTTTTTGGGCTGATGTTTTCGTTCTCCATCTTAGACTCTTTTGAGGCTATAGTTACTTTGGAGGTTATAACTTACTTAATCGAATAACATCAAGATTTGGATGCATAATTATTTAATTTTCCAAAACAATCTAGTGCTGTAGTATATAGTTTATTTACTGGTTTATAGATGGTGACACCATGAGCGCTCTCTTGAAATTAAAAATGAACGGGCGGTGGACAAGAGTGCGTTCTGGACATGCCAAAAAGTGGCAGAGTGTGAACACGCTGGAGTAACGTGTGTGTAACGACTGCTCGCCATTAATCGTCGTGACGACCATCCCCACGTGGACGCATTCCCTGTTGGGCATTCCTTTGCTCGTCGGTTATTGTGTGGCATTTTTTAGGGGCGCGAGGATTAGATAGTTTGTACTTTTGTTCTATCAATTAAGCAATGAAACCCTTTAAACTAAATTGATATCAAATGGAATAAATGGATACTCCGCCACTGTATATTTCTCATATCTAGTAATATTAGGGTGGTCCAAAATAAATCGATATTTTTTTCTTTGTGGCCTTCTAGTAAGTTGTTCCAAATGGTAAGAAAAAAATTCAGACCAAAAATTAGATTTTTAAAATGAGTTTTTGATATCGCGGAACGACTTCAAAGTTTCTTGAAAATCGAATTGATATGATTGCGTCATCGTAACTTTTTAAAATTTAAGTTTTCCGAACCGGCCTTTAAACTGCCGGTTATATAGGAGCCTAGTACTATACCAATGAGCCAGCTGGACGACGAACTTCCAACAATTTATTAGCTAGTCGATTATGTATCTTACATACACACATATATAATATATGTCTATTAAATTAAATTAGGTATTTTCATAATTTTAAATATATTAAGTATTAAAAGAAAAAACTATGAATACTGTTTTCCTGATATTACATTGACTGATACTCCAACACCGCAAGCAACAAAAAGACCACCGATTAATTAATATTATTCATGTATAACGTTAATATTGTATAATGTGTGGTACAGTATAGAGCTGTATCTTAACTCGAGTTTACTATACAACAAGTTGCCAACGCATCTGTTTAACAAAATGGGATTGATTCCCACAACATTTTACTTTTTTCTAATACAAATTTGGAATAAACTTTTTTTAAAAAGGTAAAAAACTACGAGAAACTAGAGTAAACTCTGGAAACAGGTTTTTATTTACCATAAATCTATAGTTAATCCTAGAAAACAGGGGTTTTCTACCGGAAATATATAGTAAACTATAGAACACAGGGTTCTTTCTACCAAAAATCTAGAAGTCTACTTAAGCCATTATAAGCTGAATGTCATCAGCCCCTGCGTTCTTCTATTAAAATCCTTTAAGAAGCTTCATTAATGATGAGGTGGTTATATATACTACTTTATCCTTCTTCTATTAGAACCTAAAAGATGATGGAATTATTTATTCGATAAAAACTAGCTGTTTAAAATGTGTGCAAATAGTCTTTTCCTTGATGATGTCATGGCCGAGATCAAGACAGACTTTCCTGATGCGATTTGATCAAATGTGGTTCATATGTGGATGCGATATAGAGAGGGAATCCGGATTCGCCGTTATAGCCCTATCACCCACATTAATATATGATCATGCCTGATTGCTATACGTCATGATTTAATATAATGACTTACAACTGTCACCAATACTAGTCCGATAGCTGAAACTATAAATTTTACCTCATTTTCAGCAAGAGAATTAGGAATTTCATTCATAAAAAAGAATCTAGACATTCCTGAATCTAGGTCTGAAGCCTTTTTTTATTTCCTAAGGAGTTATATAAGCGTTATCAATTATTTGAACACCCCTGGTGGGGTGCTATAAGCGCCAATGTTAAGGGCCATCTTTTCAAAAAATCATAATAATTAATCAATAGCTCAGATTTAATTCGGACATGTTTTATTTTTAAAAAATGACGGAACTTTATGTTTCTACAAAAAAGCATTGGAAGCAGAGAAAAAATGCGGAAGTAGAGAATTTCCTTCAAGGTCATTTTTTGTGTGCGTACAGTATACTGACCCCGTCGGAAAATCTCTACTTCCGCCACTCGCCAGAACATGCCTTCAAAAACGACTTTATTGGCCTAATTTCAATATTATTTTAAATCACGGCGTGTAAATAGGATTTTTGATTGATGAACAATAAAATAATGAAAATTAACCATAACACGTTCGCTTCAAAATTTAAAAATTGGTAAAATTCTATATTTTTAAAGCTAAATATTATAATTTTTTGCATTTAATAATTTATTCTAAAAAACTAGAACAACTGGATGCAATCGATTTTCTTTATTCCCAGAGTATTCCATACTTTTGCGCCGTTTAAAAATATATGGTGTGTAATCGTTATTATATTTAAGATGGTAACGTTTTCCAGTATTTAGAAAAATGGCAAGATAATTGACTGTAGGGTAAATTACAAGAGTTTGAAAATACCTTTAAAATTCTATGCATTATTTTCCCTTATTGCGAGCGACGCGAGTCTAACAAGTCATTTCTCTGTTATACATTTCCCTATGGGGCATAAGAATCCTACACAGCAGTATGTAATCTCTCCAAACTCTTGAAGACCCTTCCGGCAGTTTGCTTTCACGCTGTTTCTGGCGATCTGGGATTTTTCATATTGATGTGTTATTATAATAATTATAATATATTTCGATTTGTATAGCGCCCAGCCTTAGGGTGTCCCATTTTGCAAAGATATTTTTTTTCGAAGCGGCCTTTCAATATGTGGTGTAATTTTTTAGGGGCGCGACTACAAAATTTGCAGCAGGCACAGTAAAAGCTTATGTAGGTGGCATAGATACACGGGTAGCACCCTACGCGGGACCTGAACCATTAAAAGCTCGATATCTGAAAAATTACTTTGTTTGGAGCTAAACCGACTTCAGAATTCCGAATGGAGGTCCCTCGAATCAACGTATGAGTGAGATGTGTCACCTAGGGTCGCACTAAGCATGAATCAGTTATGCAAGACTAAAACGCCATTTAAACCTTATATTAGTTTACTTCAATCTTCTAACCAAAAGAGCGCACCCTAAATGTTTATAGATTTTTATAAAACTTGGTATGCGTATAGACAATATGTATATCTACCTATAGTAGAGCGGCCGAATTTTTCTTGCTTAACAATTTTCAGATAATTGGTAAATATTGGTCAATTTTATGGTTTTTGACCATTTTTTCGAAAAAGCGCACCCTAAAAATTTTTTTTTCTTCAAAATAAAAATTACACCTTAGTTTTACCATATTTTACACCATATATTGAAAGGCCGCTTCGAAAAAAAATATCGTTGCAAAATGGGACACCCTAAGCGCCCTTTCCCCGATTCTCTTTTGAAACACGATCAAAGGTGCTCAATCCCTGTAATCACAGTATAGCTATAAGATATCTTTGAGATAGTTTCAAGTGTTGTTACTATCTTTGGACCTTTTCTCTTATAATATATTCTTAAGATATCCATAAGATGTCTTATTTTTGTCGCTAAGTTATTGGTCTAGAGTATAGTCATAGCTTACTTAAATAGCATTTGAATGTCTCAAAGATATCTCATTTTATTGACATAAATCTTAATTTCTCTCAGATATCTCAAGTTATTTTTTTAAAAAAAATAAAAAAAAAATAAATTCATGTATACTAGTACGGCTTACAATATAAATACATGTTTGATGTCTTCTACCGAGCACTGGCCATAGGTAGGTGGATTAAGCGCCTGGCGTCTTATGCTGAAGGTTAATGGTTCGAATCTTACTGTCGGTACAGTGTTTCTGTGAACAGCGTGGTGTCGTGCACGGTAGTGAGATAGGGAGGGCGGAGAGGGAAGAAATTTTAATTTTTTATTTTTTTTTATTGATTTTAATTTTAAATTATTGAGAGATCTTCAAGTTATCTTATAAGCCACTATATAGACTGTCAATTAGTTATTCATGAGATAACTATGCGATATCTTAAGATTAAAATCCAGTCCAATTCAATTCATCAATAAGATATCTTACAGATATACTCTGCTTACAGGGTATTTAGTATTCCTTAGCGTAGATTAGTGTTATACCACACAGGACAACACACTGCATTATTATTTGACGTCATATCTAATGGGCATCACCATTTGGACCTCTCAGGTTCATCCGTTGCAGGCGCTCCGTGTGAGAGTTTAGACGGGATTCGAACTAGAGAGCTGATCCAAGGCTCTAGGCCGAGACCAGCGTCTCAGACAGTTCAGCTATCCATCCCCGTTATACTTATTCGATACGGAATTCCGGGCATCTAATTATCCTATTTTTACTTGTCATTGTAATTATACTTAGTAATATTGATTTTATTAATTACCGACATCACTCCAGTGCCTACCAACCGTATGTTTACATTTCTTGATTTCGTCTGCTATCGTTCTGTATTCACGAGGTAGTTCCTACTGGGCAGTAGAATCCACGTAAATAACAATAAAAAAAATCAATTTCTCTTTACTAATTCAAATCTATATTGGCATAGTTGGTACAGTGACGTGAGCTGTTAAAAAAATAGCTTGTCAGCCGTTGCCATTTCCTTCTTTTGGAGCTTTTCTTAGTTTTTTTACCCAGATTTTCCTTCATTTAGAAGATCGTTAACCCTGATATATTAACACGTTTGGGGCACATAGGATGAAGGTTCGGGAAACTTGAATTAGAAAAAGTTACGATGAAGCAATCATATAAATTCGATGTTCAAGAAACTTTGAAGTCGTTGTGCGATATCAAAAACTCATTTTAAAAATCTAATTTTTTGTCTGATTTTTTCTCTTACCATTTGGAACAACATACTAAAAAAAATTGACCGATCCCTTTAGATAATACTATATAAAAAATTGCCTCATTTCTCAGTTCTGAATTTTATGTCTAAAAATTTATTTAGTACGAGAAATAAAGTGAAAACTTTATTTCGTGTTTAGCGTGAAAAACTGAACAGAGTTGCCAGTTGTATTGTACTAAATACATTTATGTTGGATGAAACTGTTCACCAACGTCGGTACTGTAACGTGCGGCTTATTAGTTTTAAAAACTATATCTAGATTAGTGTTTTCTACTTAATTAACCAATATAAAGATAGTTGAAGGTAGTATTTATTCCAATGTGTTAGTAATACTATGCCATTCTATGATAAATTCAAACGTAATACATCATCCGCAAGTTTTCCAATGCCGAGAAGGTTCTACGGTGGCTTTATATGGTAATCAGCTCATTGGCTCGCATTTATTATATCACAGTAAATCAAAATACATTTCCTGTGTACATTTTGGGCGATATGGATTTGACCCGATTACCTGGCACTGTAAATTTCCTGGATGTTGTGCAACAAAGTATATAAATATCATGCGTCCATGTACGTACTGTACATATCAAATGCCCATATATGATTGGATGTCCGTTTTTTGAATATGAACAGCATCAACAAAAATACATTCTAGTTTTCGGTGTGACCATGATGTGCAGCTAGATGTGTTCTCAAACTTAGGCAATATATCGTAGTAATGCGTCAAAACTACTGATACAGTTATAGCTATAACATTACAACAAAAACAAAATAAAATCATACATAGCTTTTGTGAACAACATTTTGCTAGAATAGGAACAGGAGTCGTCAATAGGTAAGATGATGCTGACAGAGTAAAAAAAATAGGATTTACGGATTTCGAAAACAGTCTATCGATTTCTAAGGATTTTTGGCTCGAAAAACTGTATGCGATTAAAGATTTTGAATTTCATGTACCATTATCTATAATATATTCAGATTCTGATCTGGGAAAACGAAGGGGCGTCGTCCAAATGACCTCAAGAACTGATGCACACCTGACCATCAATAAAACTTGATCGGTAACTCGCATCAGCTCCAGGCTCCCCCCATGTAAACTTGAAACGCCCTTGTATGGCATGGAAGCACGTATTGGAAATAAAATTTTCCTCACGTAGCTGTATTGTTGAACTATGGTCTTCCTGTGGGTGGGATAAACTGGCTCGGTTCTATCAGGGATGAGGTGGAGCCATCATGAATCTGATATATTCTATTAGATTCTCTCAATCCCCCCCCCCCCCCCCTATACCACATCGGTATTCAATAAATTGCCATTTACTTTTATAAGTTTATCGGAAATAAGTGGTAATTTTCAATGCATTTTTCTGGAATCAAAACCTAAAAGCAAACCATCGAATATATACTATGATGTATAGTGTGTGTGTATGTGTGTGTGCATGTGCGATTGTGTGCGTTTTCAAATACGTTATCAGACGTAGCCTTAAACGGCAAACTAAATACTCTGACACAAACAGTTCTTTACTTCTTGATTTCAGGTTTTTACAAACATGGTACTCTATGTAATTAACCGTTATATTAAAAAAAAGACGTTGACATCTTTTACGTTCAAATTTTCAGGTTTCAGTTCCTGGTTGGTATAATATTTCTGAGAAAAACAAAAATCTCTTTTTTTTCTGCACATCTCAAGACGAAAAGGTCCTCTCTAAGTCACATTTTAATCCCAATAGAACTTGTTGATCCAACTAACTGTAATTCAAGCAGCACGTTGGTTTCATACCAGGGTCTTGTGCATAAAATGGACTCAACGACGTGCAGAAGCAGTGTTAACACAAACAGCCTTTCAGCTTTAAAGATGGCTTTATTTTCCCAATTTTTCTATTATTTTCTATTGCACTTTGTCGTCGTCCACCATAGCTTATTGACTGCTGATGCGCAAAAGCTGGAAACCAATTTCCCAGAGGCAATCAATCCACCTGATACCTCTGACTATATCTATCAATTAAGAATGAAAAACGCACTACCCACTGCAGTAAGCCTGTTTTAATTAGATTTCATTTACTTTTGATAGAAATAATTTTGGCTTATTACTAAATGGACCCTTAAAACATGTAATATTTTAGGCAAGGCTGACGCAGTGTACGGGTTTCGTCCTTGTGCCCGAAGCTATCATCTATATTAACCAATTAAAGGGCTACGCTCCGTCCACCACCGTCCACCATTTAGTTTTATATGGGTGTAATTATCGGCCTGAAACCCCATGGTAAATATTTCACTTTGAACTGTATTGTTTTTTATATTATACAGCGCGTTAAAGGTGAGCACGACTATTTTCAGTGGACGGATGGATTTTATATTTTCGTGTCGTAGCACTCTATTAATGTGTGTTTCTCTTTTTCTCTCTCTATTGGGTTATGTGTTAGGGGCCCTCTATAATTTACACAACGCCTTTTTTCATTACCCCTCCCCCTTCTTGATCGTAACTTTTTCCACAACAAATTTCACCCCCAAATAATTACGTATAACAATCGATCCACCCCACCCCTTGATTTTTTAACCGCGTCCTTTGCGCATGTTACATCGCCATTTTATCATCTTTTTCCTTACGAAAAAGAGGAAGCAGCATTTTTGAAAGAGGGTAAAAGATGAATCCAAATGAATTAGGTTTAACAACTTGAGTCCCAAAACCATTTCATAGAAAATTGCACAGTTAACATAGAAGCTGGAAGCCTGGGAAGGTCAAAAAAGATAACGCTTATCCAAATTCGGTTCCTTTTTCCTATCGCGTACACTTAGTTTTTCTCGGTTCTGCATATTGGAACCCAAAATAAAGTCAAGAAACTGAGTTTCAGAAACCCAAATATAACTTTTTTTATAGGATTTTCAACTCAGATTTTACAACTCTTAATGAACTCCCCCAATTCTAATTTTATTACGGGTAAAAAGAGTTCCGAAAATGATTTTATCAATTTTTTTCTTGTGTAAGGAACATTGGTTCCTGCTAATCGTTTTTCGATAAATTAATCCTTTTCGAACCCAAATAATAATTGAGATTCATTATACAGTTAATCGATAATCATTATACAAAGTTCTAAAAACTTATTAAAATAATAAATAATTTGAGACTGAGATTATGAAGAAATCTAGAACTCAAGTTCCTCTGATTTTTAGTCCGCATCCTTCTTCTCTTATCAGTAATTGAAATCTTCCCCTCGTTTTAACGTTTTAACATTTTGTAACATACTTTTTCTTCACTCAATTTGTTGTTTGCGCTTAAAGACGAGTTTTTAGAAACAAATAGAAGCTTTTCCCATATTCAAGTTGTATCCTTTCTGCCGAAAACACTTCTTATTAAATGATATCTTTTTTTATTCATCACGAAGCGCTTGCTCGTTGAAAAGCAGGTCTACAATATTCATATCAGCAAAGAACACTCCTGCTTTCAGGATTCCAGACATTAATGGATTCGGAGCTGCTTTTGCATTCGGTGGGTCTTCGAGCATTCAATATGTTTTTCTCGAAGTCCACTATAAGAAGGAATTATTGAATCCGGATTCAACGACCGGGGTTGATCTATACGCTGCCAGCCAGTAAATAATAAAGCTTAATGCAATCCTTTCTATTGTATTATTTATATTTCATATGAATCCTCAGTTAAGATTGTATATAAATATATAACCTGATAAAGGACATATATTTCATGGAAAATTTGTATTTTATATTTTTTTATAGACCGAGTTATTTTGTTGGAATCTACTCAGTTATGGGTGTGGGAACCATCCAACCCGAGACAAGCAGTAATATATTTTAATTTTTATCATACAATTTCCACCGGATTATAAGTAAACCTCTTTTTTCCCATAAGCGTAAGGGTTAAAGTCTAAGGATAGAAATGTAAAATAATTCAGCGTAATAGCCAAACATATTTTTCAGTCGGGGGAAAAAATATGTAAAAATTGAGCTACTTTTTTCAAGAAAACTTGTGTCACTCTAACCCGTGTGTCTTTTTGACAAAAAGAGGTGTACTTATAATCCGGTGGGTACTGTACATTTAAAGAAAGGACACAATAATACTGATTTCTTTACAGCATCTACATTAGACACTTGCGTCACTTATTCTGACGTTGGCAATGCCAGCATGCTGGTGTTTGGGTATCAAGTACACACTCATTCGTTTGGGACATCGGTCAGCGTGTACAGTGATGATGTACGTATTTTGTTGTGTTAAACGGACTTGCATACCATTTTGTCAGAGCGTGGCAAATTAATTTACCAACTTAACGATATTATGCAACAGTTTCAATTTTTTATACTATTACAATGTCTTCTTTTTTCAATGAATTTCTCAACCAAGGGTTATTATGTTAGCTTGATCGGACGAGGGAATCCACAATTCCCGCAAGCCTTCTATCCCTACAGAAAAGGCAGTTATTATACCGTGTGGCCTGGAGCTATTTTAATGGTTCGTTGCACTTATAACACCATTGGCCAATCGAGTCCAATCTATACAAGTAAATTTAAATAGACAAATAATTTGATTTTTCATGCATATATGTTAGATAAATGATGATTTTTGTGTTATTGTTAAGTTGGAGTAACTGGAAAAGTCGGAAGTGAGATGTGTTTCGCCAATCTTCTCTATGTTCGATCTGATACTGTCTTTCCACCGATAAATCCGTTCTTTAAAGAGGCATGTAATTCAGCTCAAACTAGTAAATTCCCGGCAGATTCGACTTCTACCTTCGCACCTATTAATACTTTAGAACTTCACGCGTTGTATGGAAATCAGACAGGAACCGTCTCCATAGACTCCACGCAAACTATGAACTTGGTAATTAATTTATAATAAAAAGATGGGTTACAAAAATCTTAAGATTTTTTTTTCAAACCTTTGCAGGATTTAGAAACTTTCTAAAAATGAAGCTACACGTTAATTTGCACATCGCAAAAACACAATTTTATTTACCGATACGTTTTAAAAATTTTGGTTGTCCTTTGAATCATGATAAAACATTTTTTGGTATTTGATATCAGTGGATTTACTAGTGAAACTCGATACAGTAGATTTGATAAGTCAGTGTAATTATTGTGTTATTAGATTGTAATAAATATTATGAGAAGAATGCATCTTAATGATTCATTATTCGATCCAAAATCACACAGCTTTAGTTTTTTTTTTTTTTACGTTTAGAGTGTGAAAGAGGGTAAACGGTATCCGAAAAGAAATATTTTTACATAATTACAAAATCATATTATAAATTTTACGAACGTGATTCAAAATGAGAATTACATTACCACATTTTAGGAAGTACAATATACCTATTGTAACAAGTATTTTCCATAATTGCAGTTGACCCTATTTGAGACGGGAATTATAGAATGACGAATACAGGAATACTTATTCTCAGCTCGTGATATTTTTTATAAACCTGTCCTACGACCAATAGTCGCATGTATAAAGGTGTTAATAATTACATGACAAATGAAGTAGGGTAGCATAAAACCGATCGAATCAGATTCACTTAAGTAATCTGTCTTTAATTATACATTTTGTTAACATAACTAGATAAAACTAATTTAGTTTAAATTATGGTAAAGTATGATGTTTTCATTATTGGATATTGACATCGGAATCATTGTCAAGCTCACTAGTGCTCAAAAATGGCGCTAAATTTTAAAATATTGGGTAAGTAAAAATGTTCAATCTCGTTTTATAATTAATGAGAACGTTTAATTCGATCGGCCAAAGTTTCAGCGGTATTTCATGATCTAACTTTTTATTTAAGAACGAGAAAAAAATATTTAAAGACACTTAGATTTTATTTTATTTTTTAAAGTTAAAACTTTATTTTTTTTAAATATGGAAGGCTGGTGGTAAATGTATATCTTAGAGACTTTTTCTTCTCAATGGCTTGTATGAAGCTAGCCAAAAGATTTTAAAAATGAACCAACAGATGGGGCTAAGTTCACTTTTTTCTTCAATTTTTGGACGAACTGTAGAGCAACATGATCTTCGGTTTAATGTCAGAGATACCGGAATGATAGAGGGCACCGGGCAGGCTTTTACATGTGTAAAAAGGTGAAAATGAATTTCATATCTGAGGGGTAAGAGGCGTTCCGCATTGGTTTGCCTGGGGTGTCCCACTTTGCACATATATTTTTTGATTTTAATGTCCTTCGAGATTGAGGTGCGAAATAGTATAAATATGTCGTGGAATTTTTATTTTTTTAAACAAAAATTTTTTAGAGGTCCCGCGGGAGAAAAAATATGCTTTTTTAGCGTTCAAAGATTTCTGCAACCTGTAGTTTTCATTATAAAAATCCTTCCTTTTGCCATAAGTCGTAACATGATATGGCTCGATTACCTAACAAGTTGTTTGATTCGAACAATATTTAGAGGTCGCGCGCATGGCTTAAATGTGTCACGTTAGTTTAGCTAAGTTAGTGTATTGGCTAATAGTATATACATTCCCAGTACAATAATTTTCATTATTCAGTAAGTCATAAAATACCCATAATGCCACGCATGGTTTATTTATATTAATGAAACCATCATGATGGATGATGGGCTAGAGAATACGGGTTGGCTATAAGGGATCCTTGTTAACACTATCGCAAATCCGGAAGAAGTAGAATAATTGGAGGAATTCGCCGTGGAGAATTTCTATAATTAAATATCCTATGATTTATACGTGAAATGACCTCGTTCGACGATATCTTTCTGACGATGTTGTGGTTTATTTATTAGTGTAATTCATAATCGTAATACATGTTTATGTTCCAGAATAATTGTACAACTTCCTTATATTTAGCCAATAAAACTATCGAATTTACTCGATATATTATAGTAAGAATACTTTTATATCTTACTGTTATTGTGTCAAAGATATGCGAATAAGTAGACAAATAAGTAGATATCTGGCAGGTGATGTGCTGAACCGAAAAAATAATAGCATATAAATGTGACATTCAAACACCACTAAATCGTTTCTTTCTACAAGATAACACCAAGTATGATGAATGTATATAGATTATAAAAGCTATTACTATGATCTTAGTCTTATTTCTCAATAATCCAGCAAAATTATTGGAAAAAAGTATAAATAATTACGACGCTGCTCATAAAAACTAGATAGATGGTATTTTGCAAAATAAGTGTGATAAAGGGGTAAAATATGTAGTGATGCTGCAGCAGCCGGCCTTGTGATATTTGAATGGGTTCAGCAGCATTAGCAACGTATTGTTCGCTCTCGTAGAAACTGAATCAAAGACAAGATGTAGCCAGCGAAGAGTACAGCGAATGCCACGTAGAATTGCTTTAACTTGAGCCGTGCCAAATCAACAATATTGACCGATTGTCCTTGGCTGTTGTATTTCAGCCTACATTGTGGAGCACTGGGCAGCATCCTCTTTGTCCAATAGTTCTCCAATCCAAACGAATGCCACCAAAGAGATCTAAACAGAATACAGTAAATTAAGGTTAAAAACTTGGTTCTAAAAGCACATTACGCACTCCTTATTTAGCTCATCGGAAAAAGGGCTATTCTTTTGCAGTCCCATGAAGAAGTATCGATTAAATACCGTCCCTTGAGCAGTGGTCAAAAGGCATTCGCCACTATTTGATATGGTTTTCAGCATGTAGTTCTCAGCCATACGGGTCGTCTTTGTACGAAATTAATTTATTTATGCTTATCTAAATGACTGGATAAGGAATATTAGTACGAACCACGAATGCAACAAAGTTTCCTTCCATGACTTTGTTTTTGGTTTGCTCGAAATTTTTTAGAGAACATCCACCACCACTTGCCTTGCAATTTCTCAATTTATCGCCTATTTCTTTCATTATACCAGATTTAGCCTCCTATTATATATATATATATTTATTTAAAATGTAATTACAGAAGATAAAAAATATGACCCTAATATACCAAGAAGAATGTTTCAACTATGCTTTCTGATACGACAGCCAATTTATAATGAGGGTGTGCGGCCAAATCACTTAATGAGTTAATTTCGGGTCGTTGAAAGATGAGTGACATATAGGATGTAAGGCACGAACAATAAATATTGACGAAACAGAAAGTGGCCAGGCACCAAGTGAAGGCCATCATTCCGATGGATTGATACCCACCACTTCGATAATATCCACCTATTCCATGTGAAATTATTCATATTGATTTACAAATCGGTTTATTACACATTAATATTTTCAAAACATGTATATACATGCATATATGAATATATCTAAACTTACCGTGATTTGTCAGAGTAGCGAAGATGTACACGCAGATGTCACTTAGAGAGCTCAAACCAGCGCCGCTTGGATTATTGTCAAGTAGGTACTTTTGATGGGAGGCAACTAGTAAGTAGATACACCCAATAGAGGCTATCATCGCAAGGAGTAAACCAATCCAAACCTATTATGTATGCATTAACTGATATTGTCATCTATCGAATAGGGCGTAGCCTATATATACTGCATTTGAATATACATTACATAGAGAGAAAAAGTTATGACGTGGCTGAAATTTGAAGTTGTGGGGACTGGATATGGGGCTAGAATGCTGAAGCCAGTGGCGCTAAGGTATATCGCCAGATCCATTATTTCATACCCATCTACACCAGAAAGCGCACTACATGCTATATCTATTTCCTAACATTATAAATTATATATATATTTAATCGTATAAAAACCTATAATATTAATGCATTATTGTTAAAACCTTTCGTTCGAGTTTCCCTTTCATTCCGTTATAAGATCCGTTGATTTGCTGCGTTCCAAAATTAGCACCCTCAGTTGGCAACATATTAATACTGCGCTGGGAATAAATTTTCAAACAAATAAATGTCATATTAAATACTATTCAGTAGCGCTAGATAGAACAGTATGAAGTCTACTGCAGTCCAATCGGACAGGCACCTGAAATTCAGGCTACGAGCTAGCCAGAGTAATTCCTCGTAAAAGTAGCCTCCGTAACCAGTCACCGTTCCATTAGCATTCCGAAATATCGTGGTTCCACCGGGTATCTATAAGTTGAATGAGATGCGGTTAATTTTATGCCTATAATGCTTTTCAAATAAAATATTAAAGCTACCTCCCCGATGCTCACTCTCAATTCTTTGCCAGAAACAGTCGAATTGGTTAAATGTTTCGTTTTGTACCCATCACTCATTTTAATAATGAGAATGGAATAAAGGAGAATAAAATGATTTATCATTTTATTCGCCATTTCCTTAACGAAAAAAAATATGTTTCGAATGGTTCCTCTTGTTTTCTACTTCCGATCTCGTTTGAGGTCAAACGACGAATCCTGATATTCGTATTTGGTTCGTCAGTATATACATACATACCCAGCGATAGTTTACATCGCAGTTATTCAGTATACATTATATACAGCCTGTTCAGCCGTGATGGTGGGATATGGGAAACAACGCCCATGGTATACGACGTTAAATCAAAATGAGGATGAATTAAATATTTATGGTAATGTAAAACAGTTATTTGCCTCTTCAATAAAGCAACCAAACCGAGTAATATGCTTAGTTTTTTTTTGGCAACCCGTTCAGAACAACATTAGCCATTTACTGAATTAAATAATCAATCGATTACCTATATCAAACGAATTAAACGTGTAGCTAAACAACCAATTAAACGATTTAAATGACTGATCAGTTCTCCAAATCAATCAATAAACCAGTAACTAAGAAATAGATCCATTCTTAAACCAATAGATAAATAGGTAATCAAGTTCTAAACCTAAAACTGAAGAGCTAATCAATCTATCTATACCATCAGCTACACACATGGTTTAACCCTAATAAACCAACGACTAAATGTGAAACAGTACATTAAACTCTTTAACTCATTCGAATAAACCATTCACGATCCATTTTAACAGAATCAGCCAGCCCATGCCCACCCTCATCATTCTTAAACTCTCTTTTCATTCTTAAACTCTCATCATTCTTAAAACCCCCTTATCTCTAGCGCTCCTCGCTGATATATTATTTCTAACTTGAAAAATACCTTTTTTTATTATGCCAAAATAAAAGGGTGTATAAAAATACATCAAACATATATATGTTTCGTAAGTTTATACGGTACATGCGTTAATGTCATGGTTTATGAATTACGAAGTGGTGATGTCTTTTAAACTATAGAAATCCAATGTAATATTTGTTGGAATCTTTATATACATAATTAGGATTATATGACAGAGCATGAAGTACAAAGGATGTTGCTGGAATCTGCCGTCTATACAAGAAGTAAATGACCATTGGCAACCGGTTGAAACGAATGTCCAATCAAGCGTCTGAACAGGCATTGAAATTTGAAAATAAATAAAAACTCGTTGGTTTACAAATAAAATTCAAAGGGAATGAGGAAGACATTTCTAGGAATGTGGTGACAAGATAAAGTGGAATAAATTATACGGAAGTGTGGCCCAGCAGCGTGAGTTTATCGAAAGAAAACCAGTTGCTAGTGCTTAGAATGTTATGCGTGACTAAATGAGTTTGAGATCATTCCAAATCAAAATGGGCCATTGACCAGCAAGAAATGTAAAAATAAATGTAAAAAAGAGCTTCTGAGAAGCTTGTTGTTTGATGAACTGTTTTTTTTTTCAATGGAAAGATTCACGTATTTGATTAAAACATGTAATGTGTTTGCATTTCAATTGAGAAAGATCAATCGATAGAATCACGAGCAGCAAGAAAGGAAAAATGCCTGCTGATTGATTTCAAATATAAAAATCCTTATAAGTCCATTTGAAAAAGTCAATAGTCTATTGGCTGGTAGCTCGATTGCAATGCCAGTTTTTGTTAGTTATGACCTTCATCTTCTACAACCCATGGTTAAAGATATGTCTCATCACACGA
This sequence comes from Chydorus sphaericus, assembly GCA_030141595.1. Lineage (NCBI taxonomy): Eukaryota > Metazoa > Arthropoda > Branchiopoda > Diplostraca > Chydoridae > Chydorus > Chydorus sphaericus. The sequence continues at coordinate 7,152,290 of CM057926.1, read as the reverse complement.
GTTTATTTGACGAATTTAAATTAGGTTTTTGTATGAGAATCTGTATTTTTCAAAGTCACTCGAGTTCTATGAAATTATGTCTCGAATAAATAACCGTATATACGCTTTTAAAGAAAGGTAATCATAACATTTTCATCCATTTTTTCAAAAATAAAACTATTTATCGCTCTCTGTAAAAATGAAATTCTTTGATTTTATATTTAAGGAAAAAAGGAAGAGGCGTTGTCGCAAATGGTTTTAAGAACTGCACCTCGCCGCCTATAAACTTGATCGTTGGCTCGTAACTGCAGGCTCTGCCCGTCAAAACTTTATATTGTAAGTGGGCGTTCTTTGAAATTAATTTTCTTCACGTAGTTGCCTTGATGAGCCATTTCTCTTTAAAATCAGTTATCTTTTTTTCTTAAAGCTGAATAAACCGGTTCGATTCTTTCGGGAATAATATAGGGATCAGATATACCTGGTGACATATACTCTTATTTTGCTCTTTCACAATCAATTAGCTTTTCCACTACAACACTAATAAATACAATTTCAATGATTGTTTTATTCGGATGAACCGTTACAATATGTCAATGTTCAAGTTTTTATTTTATATATACAAGAAGAATGTTATACTTTAAAGTAGAATCCGTCTCTTCCAAACTCAAAGTGGATGGAGCCTGCCAAGCCTTAGCGGTAGTATAGCCTCGGGGAACGAAAGTCCGAGTACAAGCGAGAAAAAGGGGAAAGGTCCCGTTCTTTCCAACAAATTCCTATAGAATGGTACGATACAAAGCCTAAAGAACGTATGAAGATTGAAGTGTGACTATAAATTATTTTAACATGCAATCTCTGAACACCGTGCAAGTAAAAACACTATGTCTTTGGTGGGACACGTAAAATAACTGAATCCGGTATTATATTCGATGCAACTTTTAGAGAAAACGATTGGGGTTAAGGACAAATTTGTGGGACGTACAGTTTATTAGGTAATCAATTAAAACAATATGTTTGGAATAGCTAAAAACAAAATTCTGGAAAAAAATCAGTTGGAGGTGAAACAATAAGCTATCGATTCATTTAAATATTTCCTTCTTTCCCACAATAAGTCTACTGCCCTAAAAAACGCATCCAAAGCCATTAAATTTTCGATCCGTTTTCCAATTTCCCCCTAGTTTTAATTGATTATCTAATTAAGGAGGTATCATGCAGAATTACATTTTGCACCAACTAATTTTTCTTGATAAACTGCATGGTATATTTACTTTCCTCCTAAATATAAAACCAGATTTAGATATTTTTTTCCGTTCCACCAAAAAGTGAAAATAAAAAATAAATCTGTAAGCGAATACCTCACCGTTTTCTTTACCGCAATAAAATATCAAGTTATGAAATAATTGTACTCAAAGAGGAGTAAAGATTTTAACAAAAGAATGCCAAAATAGTTCTGAGGATTTCTGGCTCGAAAAGCTACACACGAATTGAAAGAAAATGAATTCAAATAAATAATTATTTAGTGTTTTTCTCTTTGATGTAAACCAATTCTTGCAAGGCGTCGCCGAAATGACCGCATTAACGTAAAGGTGATTGGTTGATTCGCGTGGTAGGAAAAGCAGCAGGCGCAGGCTCCAGCACCCATTTAAACTTGGCATCAAAAGCGCAGGTTTGGTTAATAGGTTACCCTCAACCCCATAACATCAATAAACGAAAGAAATAGCAACATTTTCGATCGAGAGAAATAAAATAAAATAAATACTTCAGAGAAATATGGATGTGAATTTATAGCTTAATATACATATTTCAGGTAAATATATAATTTGTTTTATGAAGTGGTCGAGAACCAAAGCTGGGAATTACATTAGTAGAACCGGAATTTGATTCAAATGTGTGTGTGTGAAGACTGAAGTGTTGATTTTTAAAAAATATGGGTCATCGCAGATATAGCCTCTAACGGAATACCAAATACATGGTCACGTATAACGCTAATCTGCTTCTTGATTTCAGGTTTAATATCTAATTAACGCGTATTTATGATTACCCGTTAGAAAACTCCTATCTGGTCATATCTTCACACTTTTAGGTCCAGTTCCTGATTGATCTACTTCTTTTGCTGTACGTAACAAGCAGAAGAGGTAACTTGTTTTGTTTTTCGTCTAACTAAGCAGTAAGTCTTGTCAAATTTGTGCACTTTTTTCAATATCCCCTATTATTCATCCTTAAATATTTACTACTATAATTAATCGTAATGTTGTTATTGTAATGTAGGCAAGACTTACCCAATGCACAGGGTTTGTGTTGACCGAGCCTTCAACTCCCATTTATGTTACCCAAATTAGGGGCTACGCCCCGTCGACCACCGTTCATCATATGGCAGTTTATGGCTGTACTACTCAGCCGGTTACTCCATGGTAAATATTTTTAGATTCCTCTCATTCCTTTTACTGACAAGCACCGTGTTAATTAATTAATTAATCATGTCTTTTATTCATGAAGCGCTTGTTCGTTGAGGTCCAGAAGTACTATATTCGTGTCATCTCTTAATTCGCCGGCTATAAGGTTTCCAAGGTTTGGTCAACAGTCTGCTATGCAATTCGCTGGATCCTCGAGCATTCAATATGTATTCTTGGAGGTTCACTACAAAGAAGCATCATCAAATCCGGATTCAACCACCGGAGTCGACCTGAGAACACAAACAAATGCGTAAGTTAGAAAATCATTCCATTAAAAATGAGGTCCAGAAAATAAATCTATAACTATATTCAGGCCTCAACTCTTTGTTGGCATCTACTCGATTATGGGCGTGGGGACCATCGATCCCAGACAGAGTCGTAAATATGCCATTGTTATCTATTTTTTTCTGGCTAAAAACGTCTTTTTTTATAATCGTTTGAAAAAGAATTTACCCTCGACACTTGCGCCACTTATTCGGGCGGCAATACATTTGTAGTCGGTTATCAAGTACACACTCACTCCTTGGGCACATTAATTTCCGTGTACGATAAAGTCGTAAGTATAGTTTGTTGCGTACAAATTAATGGCATCGACTTATTGTGTCCCTTATTGTCAAATAATGAGTGACCAACTATGCATCACTAATAATCTTTATTTTTTCTTATTCTTATTTTTTTACTCATAAACAAAGGGTAGTACAATGTATGAGATAGGACGTGGAAACCCACAGTTTCCTCAAGCCTTCTACCCTTATAGAAAAGGTGATTACTATAGCTTTGTTAATGGAAAAGCTTTAATGTTACGCTGTGTTTATAACACAGTTGGTCTATCGAATCCAGTCTTTACAAGTATGAAAATATGGAGCTAATCGAATTTCGTATTGAAATTGTTTTAATAACTTTCATTTATTTGAAAGTTGGAGTTACTGGGCAGACGGGCACAGAAATGTGCTTCGTTAATTTACTTTACGTCAAATATTCTGTTGCATCGACAAACCCATACGTCAAAGGGAGTTGTTCGCAAGCTCAATCAAATGCATTTCCGTTAAGCTCGACTACTCTCTTTACACCTACAAGCGCTAATCTGGCAAAATTACAAATTCATGCTCTTTACGGAAATCAGACGGGCATTGTCAGCATAGACTCTACACACTCAATGAACTTGGTATAAACTCTATTATTATTTTGCAATTTTTCAAAATATTATGTTTTTTTTCTTTTATTGTTTCATTTCAGGATCTTGAAACGTTTTAGAGTCAACTTGAGAAAAACAAACTAAGTTATTTATTTCTTTTCTCGATAAATATAATTATGTCGTAATGAACCTCTTTTTTTATTCTATATTTATTGGTAATAAACCGGATTTACTATTATATTAGAATTTGGTCTGCACTTATGGATTGATTGTGAATAAGTCTTTCTACTGTGTCGTCATTTAAGATCGTATTTCTACAAAAAAGTTCATTTTCATTCGTTTTTAAAAACAATCTTTGGTCTCAGCATCAACGAATAAACGAGTGGAAAAAATGAATGTCTGAAAAGTACTGTAATGAGTGAAGTATCTAGTCAAGGTGCACAACATTTTTTTATCGATTATAAGATTGATCCATGCGGTAATACAAAATGTATTCTTGTATAGATTTTAAAAGATAGTGGAATAGGAATCACTCGAAATATCAGAACAATCGGCGGGTTCATCACTACTAGCATGGCTCAGAAGTGGCGCCAAATCTTATTTTTTTTTTTAAAGATACTTAACTCTACCTGATTTTTATATATTTATTTTTTTAATTATCTATCTATTTTTTTCAAATGGGATCACACTGTATTTTACAGTATAAATCCACTGGGCTAAAATACCGAAACAAATTCACAAAAAAACAACTCTAGAATGGCAGAATAAAAAGATGATTTTACTTTTGAATAAATTGAAGGATTGTAAGGCTCTTATCATGATGTTAAATAAGATGGCTTAGTGATGTAATGATTTACATAATTTAATTTATTGTGTGGGTTCTTTGTTTTCAGTAATATTTCAAAATCAATTGTTCATTGATAAAAGAATCCACTTCTTGGTTAACCAGATTTTTTTAACCAGATTTTTTTTTAGTGAAACCGAAAAATTACCATTTCAATAGCAAGAGTCAGTGTTGAATAAAGTACAGCAACTGATTTTATGTATATCGAATCGAAAATGTTATTATATTATGGGTTGGTTAATTCGATATTTAATTATGCGGTAACAAAGTTATTATGAATGTGCGAATTTGCTTTGGGTTCAGCCTAACGGATAGATCATCACCTTCACTAGTTTTAATTGTTTCAATTTTTACTGATTCATTATCATGGTGATTGTCTCTCCATACTAATCGTTGCGAGTCCTTTTTCCATTCGTTTCCTCCCAGCATCGTCTCATGAATGGATTCAATAGAGAAACCATTGAATAGATCCTTCCAATAAATATTTGAATAATACGAACTAATCATTGAGCTTAGAAACCGGAAAAATATGAGTAATATCTACTTTGAGATGAACAATGACTGGAAGCTGTTGTCTTTCTTTTTCATCGGAATCCTCGTCATAGAAAGTACTATGCTCTAAGCGCAGTAGGAAATCTCCATCTGATCGAGGCTCCAGAGTGAGAAGATTCACTTTTTCTGGAAGGTCACGATTCAGTAGCTTCACCTATTACATGCAAAAACAATTTTAAGTTAATTTGAAACTATATTAAGAATGCCATTTTCCTAGAAACTACTTCAGCGTTGTAATCCTTAGACCATGTCTCAAAAGAAAGTTTTGTCTCGTAGAATGATAGTTGAGGCTGCTTATACATATCTTGACTCAAAGATGTTACTAGTTTTATCGCTTTGCTGGTCTCACTTATAGTAATGTAGTGACTCCCGCGGACTGTCAATCCTCGGCCGTGAGCAACTTCATCAAGGACTTCCCCTATACCATTTCCATCTTCGTGAGTGAGCCTGCGATGAAGCATAAGTTCCACCTGACCATTTTTGAGACTGGATCCTCCTTGAGATCGATCTACAAATACAGTCAGCTGGCTGTTTTTAACAGAATCTTTGATGTAGATGTGTGAATTGATTGGGTAGTAATTTCCGGCTACGGGCTCTGTCTCGACGTAGTTGAAAAACTCTCTTAAACCCTTCTTTCGTTTCATAGTTTGGCGCCCATTAGAATCCGTGTAAAAGGTGCCACCGTTGGACAAATCTGTCTTGAAACGAGTGATGACTTCTTTCCCAATACCGTCTCTATTGGTAGAAAGCGCATTTACTTTATTTACATTTCGTTATATAGGTCATTTCTATAAGACCTACCCTATTGGAATAGGACCTATAACCCAATCAAATTCAACATGATCGGCTCCTTTGTAGAGTCGAATGACTTGGCCGATCCACTCGTTATGGTATTGGTGTACTTCTTGCACTAACTTTCCTACATATTCAGAAGATGAAATCCATTTTTAAATTAGAGAAAGTTTCAAACTTAATAGATGTTTCCACGTCGATAATATGTACCTTTGTAAACATATATGGTCATGGATGACCTTTCATTCATTCTCTTAATAATGGGAACGGCTTTCGACGATGCAGGACGGAACATGTAAGCACCTGAAGGACGTCTATCTTTACCATCGCTTCCATTGCTTGAAGGATACCATAAGAATTCTTGCTCTAGTCGACCTTTCAGTCCAGAATATGAATTTGAAAACGATTTCATAAGTCCCGATCGTCCGTCAAATTTAATTTCAATTTTCTAATGACATTTGAAGAAGATTAAAGTTAAAGATAACTACAACAAGCCGGCTTGGTATATATTTGGTATTTAAAAATAGCTATAATACCTCGTTAGAGATGGTGGGCTCTTTCATTTCAACAGAGTTGCTTAATTCGTTAATTTCAGGAGAAACTGACTCGGTTCCGTTTTCCGGAGGTCCAACGTAGAACGATTTACTGCCTAATGGAGGCAGTTGGGAAGCGAATAAAACAAGATCGTGAGTCGCTTGGCTATCTCTACCAGGAAGATTTTTAACAAATTCTGGTAGAGGCAACAATTCCGAAGCCACCTTATTACCTTATATGTTAATAAGGAACAATAATAACCGCTAATTAATGCTGTTTCGATCCCACTTATAAATCAAAATGACTTATACGGTTATACCATTTGAATCTAGTACTTGAAAGCCATAAAAAGCCAGCATCCCATTAATATTGACAGGAACGCGAACGTACTTATCAACAGTTCTTGGGAGTGGATTGTAAACGTTGACAACAAACCGGTCCGCATTCTCCGTTACATTACATTGGCTCATGTTAAGCTGACAGAAAGAGACTTGAATATCAACTTTCGAATCTTTTAGCAAGAATTTTCTGAGAATATTTGGGACATAAAATATTCAAATCATCAGAGAAATATTGGAAAAAAAGGAATAATGAAACTTGCCTATAGAAAGAGTTTTGAATCTTTTGGCATTTTTCTACACCTTCGTGAAGGATACGAACGTAATCATCAGCCACGCGCTGCTTTTCAGTGCCACTCACTGCGTCGGTGTGCTGCACGATTGCCATGGCCTTTTTCATAACCGAGATATCACCATCGTGATTGATTTTGTTCAGTTTCAAAACAGAAGCCATTTGTTTGCAACTTTGGAGTAGATTGCTTCCCTGCCGAACCATGTGCTTCAGTGACGGACGTGATGTGAAGTAACCAGTCCAATATTCGTAATACGTGCTCCCGTAAGGGAAGAAATCGTCTGTTTTCTTCGGCCATGATTTTGCATCAGCAGCGACGGCGTCGTTTTGATGATCGTTTAATGCTTTAAGATAGCATGCCGGTGTTGAATAGAACAAGTGAAACATGCTACTGTCATTTTGGCGGTTGTTAGCGTGCCTATATTTAATATTGAAAGAATTCAAGATGTTATTGCTAACTTGCTGAATCATCTACAATTACTTGATGAGGGTGTCCATTGAGTTAAACCAAGTTCTCGCATTTTGATAAGCAAAATCATGGCCCATAGTTATCATAATATTATTAGTCTTGAAAGATTCCGCTTGATGTCGACAATAGGCTAGAAATGCACTCACCTGTCATTAAATAAAATAGTTATTTATTGTACTGTACATAGTGTACTATAAAAAAAAGAGATATTAAGGTACCCTATCTTCCAAATGTAACGTATCTTCTGCTAAAAATTAATAATTTTGATTGTTTTAAACAAGACTAGTGCGAAGTGATGACTTGTTTTTGAATGGTATAGTTACAATTGAGTGATTTATCATGGCATTGGGTATGAGATGCCTCATCAAAACAGAATCCAGCAGGGGCAGTGTAATGATCATACAGGATTCCAGTGAATATGTCTCCATCAACTGCAATAAATAAATATTACGCACATAAAAAAATAGAAGTGCTGGTGAAACAGTAATCAAGTTATCAAGCTAGAACTTCACCCAAAGAATCACTTCCCGACCAAATAAATTCCAGATTTTTCTCCGACATTCGCTGATTCTTATCTTGGAAATCAATTCGACTTAAGAACATTCCATTGAATCCCTAATTTAAACATCCATACTAACGGTAACCACTATATAAGCAATAATAACCAAACTCCACGTATATAATACCATTTGTGCCATTAAGGAAGCGTGCTCTCGTGAGTGACCAAACGGGTTTATCTGCCAAGCCACTTTTGGATTTCCGCATTCGCCAAATGTTTTGTTTAAGAAGCTATATAAAAAAACAAACAAAAAAAACTCTTTAATAACATATATCATCATGAATGAGCCATTATACTCGAGTCCGAGGGACATTTGATCGATGATGTCGACGTAGTGGGTGCTACCTTCGTCGTTCATGCACCAACCACCATTGGCGAACTCGAGACGGCCATTGGCCACCAAATCTCGAACAATGTTCTTGATATCTTCTTTCTGTTGATCCCACCATCGCTGGAAAAAAGCTATTTCAGCGTAAATAAACCTGGTAAATAATAACATGCAATAGCACGTTTATAATCATACATTCCATTCTGTGATTTGAGATTGCCTACTTGCGCGAAGGATCGAGAAGGAGTTGGTCTATGGCGCTGTCGATGATCTTTGCAACGCTTACGTTGTGAACTGAATTTATACTGCCAGAGTAATATTCATCCATCGTGTTGTGCCAGCCGAGATCGTCATGAGAATCTTATCATATAGCAAAAGAAATATTTCAATTATTCAGTGTGAGATTTAGGTGATGGTTTATTCGGGCCTAAAAATTTACCTCGTATAGAAAATAATAGCATAATAGGGCCTATGCACTTGTATTGGGAAGTAATGTTAGGATTAATATTTGAGTTTTTTTTTAAACAACCTTTAAACCAGTATAAAGGTTATTAACACTCGTTCTACGTGTACCATCGCTTAAAAAAAATAACGACTTACGCAGAATAACGGTATTAGATACCCTGCCTGACAAGTCCCATAACTAAAATTTGACCTTAAATCCGTTTTTCCGTTTAATTCGTTTTATGTTTGGAAAGGAAATCGATGGTAAAACTGTTATATGTACCTACAATTTTACTTACTATCCTGCTTTTAAGTTTATTTTTATTTATCTTTAACATTAAGATTTTTCACGATTAATCTTAAATGGTTATCATTACTTTAATCCTTATGCTTAACGACAAAGAAAGGGGAAGAAATTAAAAGAAACGCTTTTACCACATGCCCTTACATTCACATTTTTTATTTCAAATAATTTTACTTACGTGGAACAAGGTGTACATTGATAAGTCCTGGTTTGGTCTTCGGACAACTCTAAAAAGAATATTTATTAAAGTTTTTTTAAAGGCAGCAAATATTACAGTTTTCACATATATGTAATCTATATATATTTTAAATATTGAGAAGAGTATTCAAACCTGATATCCACAAAATTTATTATTGACTTCTTTCTGTCCCTTCGCCAAGCTATTTCTAGAAGATATTGATATCTGTTCTTCAGATTTTTCGCTCTTTTTATTGGACGAAAATTGTAAATTGGAAAGGCTCATTAGTTTCATAAGCAGGACATATGCAGCAAAAATTTTGAATATATCGCGACGTTTGATACCGATTCTTAACATGCTACACTAATATTGAAGTATTCGCGGACGTATTGAAAACAAGTGCGCGACAGATTGCCAACTCGAGAATAAGCTTCTTTACCTATTGCATCTATATTATAAGTAGATTTTTCAACAACCTGAACGTTGAGTTGCCTTTTTTGAATGCTAAAATTTAAAATCTAGATGATTTCTTAGAACTCTGGGAAGTTCAAAAGTCTACCCATCTCCCCCCCCCCCCCCCCCCCCAACAAAAGAAAACAGGTTTCGTAAATTCTTATCGAAATCTCCAGCATTCTTTGTGGATTTGTGGGAAGCAAGACATCGATTTTTGAAGCCCGCTTAGATTAAACTCGATTTGACTATTTTGCCACACACAAAAAAAAGTTAATTAATAAAAAAAATTCAAAATAAACAGCACGAAACGGGAAAATGCGGTTTTTGAATTAGCTATTATTTCTAATTTCTGTAAAATTAAAGAACTTTTTAACACACAAACCCCCCCCCCCCCCCCCCCTCAATCACTTAGACAATCCAGACTTTGATGGAAGAATTAACGAGTTATTTACCAAGAACACCTCAAAGTTTGAAATGATTATTGACGACCCTTCGGCTATTGTCCTGGATTCTGGTTTTCATTTAGCGGTGAGAAACGTCTAGTCTGAACTGTCGCCTTAAGCAAGGTTCACACGGGAGTTCTTCCTTTTTCCTGTTTTGTTGCTTCTTTTTCGTTTTCTAGTTTTCATCTGTCTTTTGTAAAACCTTTCGTAATCAGATAACTTTTTGGGTGGTTTCAACATGAAAGGGATTTTATTACGATGAAAGCCATGACGAAAGAGTTGTAAACTATTCCATTTCTCCAAAACGATTAAAAATAAAAATAAAATAACAAACGTGAATTAAACTGTATGTAAAATAGAGGGAATATGAACTATATGGAGAAAGAGAGAGAGAAAATCAATACAATAAGATTATTCAATCAGCACCTTGATTAATGAAAAACTTCGACATATAGCAATCTTATTACTTTTGTGGCCAGATTGCTGTATATTTATAGAGCTTAGACCAATAATATTATATTGGTAAGTTGAAATCAGCTCAATAGTATGTTTAATTGAAATGGTCGTTTTAGGGTATAGCTATATAATTTGTCAATTATGCCGTAAATATTAAATTTCACTTCGTATTGGTATTTTTACGATGATATAAAAATGCCAAGATAAGTAATATCAAATGTTAAACTTCGATCTTTTTAAAAAATCTATTCCGGTTCGTTCCGGTAAAAATCTATCGGTAATAAGTATTTCTTAGAACTTATACTACTGTAAATATTGGTACTTAAACGCCATATGTTTTCTCTGAGGTACTATCTTTTCTATTGCTAGATGGCGTGACACGGATATAATACGACGACTATGACGTTAATAACGTATATAATTTTTGAATAAACTCGTTTTTCCCCTTTTTCTAAAAACTTTCACTTTTTCGTAGACAGTCTTTTATCAGTGATTTATCTAACGAATTTGAATGAACTCTTGTATTTCTTAAAGTAAACAACAGCTGGATTTATTGCAATACAATACACGCTTGTGAGTTTTATTGCATAAACAACTTCTGAAATTGGTGAGCCAAATTCTAATCGACCTGTTTGGATCTTTTCGGAAAAACTTGTGAACTTGTATTCAAACAAATATAACTGGATTTACCGAAAAATCTCCACGAAATTCACGCCAACCGACTCTGTGCCATTACTACGCCATTGTGTACACATGAAAACTGAAAGAAATCTTTAACAACACACAAACAAGCAAAAACTTGTCATCTCTTTTGCTGGCGTTTATACGTTTCTTGTGGGAAAAAATAAAAAGCAGAAAACATTAAGACATTAAGACATTGAGAAGTTATTTTTTACATGATATGGTGCGTCAAATTATAGGAATTCAAATTGCGAAATTCGTTTAGTTTGGACAGGCTTTGAACAATCATTCACTAATTGAAATACCAATACTGTAGCTTATGTTGGCATGTTGCGACATTTCTATTCTAGAATAAGGAATCAGATCAAGCGTACCGTTATTATTGCGAATCACCGTTAGTGTAGTGACCTAAATTGCTGGTGGTTTCACCAACAATTTTGCAAATCTTAAAACTTCAACATCTTCAACTCAAAACTACACCCTAAATCTTTTGGGGGTATTGTTAGGGTATTGTAACTACAATTGAAAATGGAAAACGATTGTTACTACAATATGCTATTGTAATTTTTAATTGTAATATACAATATGGTATTTTAAGCCTATATTGTAACAAGGAAAACTAAGGAAAATACTTGTTACAATATGTATATTGTAATCCCTCAAATATGGTATTGTAATCCTAAATTTAAATATCGTTGCAATATAAAGTTTACAATACGGTATTGTAATTTTGTAAAGCTTTTCTTTGGGGGTGCCGTTTCGCTCCCTTTCTTGTTCCAGACTCCAAACGTAAAACAAATATAACTGTCTGATTGTGGATTTATTAACGAATTAGTAAGTTGTAATCTGCGAAACATATTTTACAATATAATAAAAAAAAATTACACAAACTCACTTTTTAACCTTAAACTTTCAATATTGGATTAAGGAGCTCAGGAAGCAGTAGATGGACTTGGTTGGGACTTGGGATGCTTGTAAACAAAAGGTCCAAAGAATTCAAACACAGGGAATATCAATTTAGGGCGAATAGCGAAAAAAGTGAAAAAGAAGAGATGTTATATAAATTTATTTTTAATAGTCAACCCCTAAAGAAATTGAATATTGGTCTGCAAGGGGGAGAAACCCGTGCAGCTCGTTCCGCTCGTTAAAAACAAGAAGGCTCGTCTGTTGTTGGTGGTCGGATTTCTTCTACAGGCATAAATTAAAATCTGTAATTTTTAAAATGAAACATTGTACAAGTTAATTGAATAAAATATGAATTGGAATCTATGTAATAATACCCCCAAAACAGGCAAACCAATAATCAAGATTATCCTAGTTGCGTCTTTATTTTATTCTTGTAATTTTCCTAATAATAAAGGGAAATATTATTCAAACTTTATTTCCAGTCAGCTCATCTCGTTACCGAAACGTAGTATCTACGTAGATTTTGCAGGCTATGACTGTAAGACATAGGGATAGTCCGGATAGATATCTACGTAGATTCTACGTTTCAGCTACGAAATGTTGTGACTCTGATTTATAAGAAGATAAGCAGTATGAAGTAGTACCTGTTGGTGAAGCATTTGTAATTGAGCTGGAAAAATTGGACCTGCTTAAAAAAAATATCACGATCTAATTCTTCTTGAATAAGCGATAATCAATACACAGATTTACATTGGAGGTATTGGCTTTAAAGTTTTGTAATTTCGTTGGATTGTACGGTTATACCTTTGTCAATTTGCCTCCGAAATTAAGTTGTGAAGTTGAACCCGAGTTCGGATATACACCACCACTTTGAAGTCATTAAACACACTTAATTTGTAAACGCCTCCACATACACATAAAGCCTCCACCTTCGCAAGAATTAAGTTGATCTGTCACACCACTACAACAAGACACAAATGGTCACTTGTGTCAAAGTTCCGGACTTCCAATTAGCGGCTGCTACAGAGGGTCTTTACTAAACAGCAGTAAAGAGGTGTCAACATTTATCCCTAGTCTTAAAGTAGTCGTAACAAATAAATCACTTTAGTATTTTCTAATTTAGTAATCCCTTGATCAAAATGTTTTTATCTATTTTTTTTACGCGACAGAAATGTTTCTTCTTGAATGTGGCGCCTACAGTCACAAAAGCTGCTCCAAAAGTACTAAACGCGATTAAAGTGTGAAATTGATTTCTTGTATAATAAAAATACAATCCTTATGTCAAATTTTAAGTTTTTTACATTGCTATCTGAGAAAAAATGGGTAGTTTTTTAGATTAAAAAAATAATAAAGTAATATAAAATTGTCAAAATATAATTTCAAACCAGCTTATTGATATGAAAATTTTCTCATTATTATTTGAGTAAATAATAAATAACTTTAGTCATTTCATTAAAAAATCTTTAACAAATCTAAGTATTTATCGCTTTAATAATCTATCTACTTATATAATGTTATATAGACAATTTAAGTGCCACTAATTAAGTCCATTTAGCACAGTTGGTAGAGCGGCAGGTTCACCGCTACGATCTAGCTTCTGAGACACGCGTTCAAATCCGAAGCTAGCCAATAATTTTTATTCTCCAGCCATTGAATAAGTCCACTGTAAGAATATAATACGATGAGAAGGTTGACGTATTGTATCTTACAATAATAAATGTGTTCATATTTTAAGAAATATAGCCATGTTAACGTAAAATATCCCTGTTGTAATTTCAATTGTAAGAAAAATAGATTGTAAGGCCCTAAAATAGGGTATTGTGGAATCAATTGTTAGGTCTTACCATACCCAAAAGATTTAGAGTGTATACATCAAGGAATAACGAAATTTCAACGCCTCAAAATAATAAGTTTTCGTGGGCTTATTGGTCTACTTGTCATGTTTTCTTAGAAATATAGCTAGGAAATGTTCGATGCATTCAAGTCGAATTACTTACTGAGTACAACGGTTATATTTATTTAAATTATATACCATCAATCGAATACAATCAAAAGGCACAGAATAATTGTTCAAAATCATGTGGTAGGCCTACTGCTAACATACCGTCAAACCGGGCAACTTTGAACAAAAAACAGCCTTTTTTGAGGGTTTTTACCATTTTTGGGCCACTAGTTTTTGGAAATTCGAAAAAATAAAAATACCTTTTATACAACTTTTCATGCTCTATCGGATGGCGTAAACTAAGTTTTGATTCGATTGTCCCCTGATTTAATGAGATTTTTCAAAAAGAGTGATCAAAGTTGCCCCCCCATGCGTCTAACATTGAACATGCACGTATTCTTATGGGAAAACCCCTATTTTTACGTTGTATCGAAGAAATTTCATTGAAAAAACGGTCACACATAATTTTAAATAGCATCAAACTAAAGCCTTTCATTCAGGCTTCAAGAAAACCTAGTTTGTAATACCCCAAATTATGTTCATCTTTGTGAAATTCTCATTCAAAAATGATCCAACTAGAAAATTGAGGTGTTTTTATACTTTTCTTTCACTAATAAAGAAACAAACGATAGCACATCCCCAAAATTAAGTTTTAATGAAAGAGCAGGTCATTAGCTTCAAGAAAACTATCTTTTCAGCAAAAATAGTGAGGGAAAACTTGGTCAGATCTTCAAAAAATAAAAATGATCTTCATTTATTGGGGGTTTTTAAAAGACCAGCCACAATTTGATCAGAATAAATGATAAAATTCTACCGTTTCTTTTAAATGTAGTACTTAGAAGTGTTCTTCTTTCTCTCTGCTTTCGTTGACACAAGGCTTCAATCAATTTTCCGTTCATTTCAATAAACATAGCGATGGAGAACATTTTTATTTCGACGAAAGACTGCATTATCATACCTCGTCTCTTTACTTCTTCTTACTGTGTGGTCATCAAGGTAGTCTTGTCTTATTCATAATAAGTGTCGACTATTTTATTATTAATTTAATATTTTGGCTTGATTGGGATGAGATTGGTTGATAATGACCAATTCGTATTAATCCATGGGAAACCTCCATTGAAAACCAGTGATTACAAGTGCAATAACTGCATATCCTTCTTCTAGTTACAAAGTAATTGTTCTCCCAACTTTTAGAGCGTGCTTCCTATTTACTTTTTTTTCAGAAAGAGTGCTAGCGTAAATGATTTTACTTGCTTGAAGTGAGCGTCAATCAATCACCTGAGATATATTTTAGGATAATAGGAAAAGACTAAACATATCACAAATAACTCCTTGAATATGGATTGAGTGGCCAAATTTAAAGCTATTTGAAGATGACGACCAAAAAATTGTAAAAATAAGCTATTTTTAAAATCTTAAATTCCATTCAGTAGTACGGGGGAATGTGTCGTATAGTAAAATGTACCTGTTCAAAGATGCCCGCTTTTGACAAAAAATTGGGGGGCAACTTTGAACATCCTCGTAACTTTTAAATTATAAGATGAAATCTGTTGGCAACCAAATGAGATGAAATTTTAACATTCTTTTTATGGATTTGTACAAAAAAATTAAGACTGGACTCATCGTAAGAAAAACAAACGTACCACTTACTTTTAGAGGTTTTCAGGGAAATTCAGGACAAAAACTTCTAGACGTGAAAAGAGGTAGAAAGAATGATCAAACGAAGAAATTTTAAATCTAAAAAATGTTGCCAAGTTTCTTGGCTATCGATTGATTGTATTAGTTGATAAATTGCGTCAATTTTTACTAAACATATTTGTATCTAAACGATCGTGTCATTTTGATCAAAGTTGCCCGCCATGTTAAATGTTGCCCGGTTTGACGGTACGAAGTTTTTTTGGCTCAGATGACACCAGTCCAAAACCAGTGTACCCAAGGCCAAGGCAACGCGTATTGAGAGGCTGCAAAGAAGGAAAAAGAGAGAAATTTTAAAGGGTTTCTTGTGCTGTAACATGTGCTTTCCCTTATAAAAAAATACCGCATTTCCTCCACCCAAAAAATGGAAATCATGAAAATTTCAAATGATTGACAATATACAGATACAGGCCAACCTTGAAAACCAATATCTATCGAATATCAACAACTATATAGTTGCATATGTGCATTGAATAGCACATTTTCAAAGACTGCGATTTTCTGTTCCGCAAAATCTGACCTGGTTCTTTACACTATTTCAAGTTTTTAAGATTTCGATCAAATCGATCGATCTTCGAGGCAAAAATCATGTTCCCAGAGTGATCTACTTTTACAGAATCTTGATCAACTCCAAATAAATAAATAAAAATTGATCAGAAAAGTAAAAAAAAGGAAACGGCATCAGATCTCTATATAAAAAATATTTAAAAAAATATAATATAAGTAGCCTATTGAAGGCTTGACGTAGTTTCATTTTCTAAAGAATATTCCATGTCATGTACAGTGCCCACCGGAATAAAAGAAAACTTATTTTTCTTCGATAAGCGCTCTGGTTAAATTGACGTCCGTCTTATTGCGATAACTAGCTGAATTTCAACGGTGGATTTTTTCTGATTTTCTCCCATTGGAAAAATGTTTCCCTATCCCTCTGAATTATTTCAGATTTTAGTCATCATTCCTCATTGAGTTATTGATTAGGTCTTGTATAAGAACACTCGATTTTTCTCCCACTTAAGAACGGGTATATAGTACCGCGATCAACAATTCATAACTAATAACCGAGCTCCGATCCATCGTTGCCGACGATATATTCGATAGAATTTAGATTAGATATATTAATTCAGGTGATGTAGTCCATAGGCTAGACGAAAAAAAATCTCCCTTTTTTATCTAACTTTTTTTCCCCTAACATTTCCTTTTCGCCTATCAAAGTATACAAAACTAGAATCAGCTTGAAAACCTGAATTTAACTGTGTTTGTCTTTTTACTATAAACGCTGTGGTTAAACTATAAGTGCTTTGGCAAAAAACTAGAGATGGCTATCTGCACCCCAACCAAACGCGCGTTTTTACGCGGACGCCGTGTTGTAGTGAAAATTCTGTTCAACCATTGTGGAGATTACCATTTTAAGGTTCGACAATTTTTCTAGAAGTATTCTAAAGAGCACGCCATTTGAATCAGGCCTAGCTCTCAGTTCTCCTCATTTTCGGACACATATTATGCGGCCGTCGACTGCTTTCACTCAAAATCTTAGATAAATTAAAAGTTAGCATGCAACAACCCCCCCCCCCCCGCCCCCCGGAAAAAAACGACCACAGAAGAAAGATTGAGAAGACTTCCTTAAAATAACCTGTTCCGATTTTCTTCCACATGACAAAGGATGGTGCTTCCTTTAGAGCCCTTTAGGTTCAATCCTACCCGCTCGTTCACATGAACCAGTTAAAGGATAAATTTCCAAACCAAACACATACCGATCATGGAAGAGTTTCGTATACGCTTACTCATTAGAAAATCTAAAAATTCGAAATTCAAACAAATAACATTTTTGTCGATCTCCGATTGTTTGAAGGTTTTTTACGTCGTTTAGTTTTTTTACGTCGTTAAAATTATATATATTGGCGGGATCAATTTATTCCCTTCCTTCTTTTTATTGCGCAAATACACCGTGTCCCTGAACTGTAGACCGGTTTTATTTGGGGTCACAGCCGGGAGCGAAACTGCAGCGTGAAAACTGGTTTGAGTTGTTTCGTGGAACCTCTGCGCTATTTACTGATTTTCCATCTAAAAATTAATAGTCATTTAAATGGCTCACAAAAAAAATATTATTCCTTTTGGATATAATTAACGCAATTGAATGAAAAGTTTCGATAACGATTATTTATATATATTTCTATATTTAAAAAAATGAAAAATATATATGGACCTTTTCAAGATTCTATATAGCTGGTTCACGAGGAAACCCATCCCTTTACCCAGTTTTTTCTTAAATAACGAAGACTCCAATGTTCTCAATCCAACGCTGATATGTTCTCAATCCAACGCTTATCAGCATAAAGGACCTTCGTCCATTTAAACTTTGAACAACTTTAATGACCGGTTTTTGTTGGAATCACAGCCCGGAGCGGAACTCTACAGTGTGAAAACTGCGGTGTCCAAGATTTGACTATTTTAATTCCTGTATTAACTTCTCTAGGATTGGATAAAAAAAGGATAGAACCAGTTCAAAGCAGTTTTCTACGTTCTTCAAAATGGCGGAATGAAATGATAACGGTATCAATCATTTTTGCAGTGAATGTCGCATTCATTCATTGGCATTATTTTTATTTCTCGGTTAAAAAAATTATAACAAAACAGGCTAATGCTATAGTTAAATAATTTGTTAAACTATCGCCGTCGTAAAAAAAATATATAGCTAAAAAAGTTAAGAGGGAATGAATGAACGACTGCTGTACCACCTGATTTGTCTCCGTTCAAACCAGCGCGGTATATAAATGCGACGTTGCCGGATCCTTAAATATAGGGGACATCGTGAAAATCGTTTCACACTTTCGTTTAGTTTAATTTTCTGGAGTTTTAGGGGCGTGCTCACGCTAAACGCTACACTTTTGGTTTATAAGATTTGGGTTTTCGGATTCGGGAGACTATTCCAAATCGGAATATATGCCTTAAGACTAGTTTTATTATATGAGACAGAAAAATGATCGCTAGCTCTCAGACTATAGCTTATGATAAAACTAAAACCAGGCCTACCTTTGATCCCTATACTACACCGTCTTCAGTAGGAGTCACTAACTGATCTCCTTTTTTTCATTTACAAAGCCTGGCTGCAAGAAACAAATAACCTTGAAAGCCGCCTCTTTCAACTGATACACTCTACAAATATTCCTTGATAGACTGGTTTTAGGTTGCAAGCACGTCGCTAAGCTAAGCTGTTACTTTTACTTTTACACAAATTATGCACATAATATCAAGCGCCCACAGACTTACATAATCTGAAAGAGAACAAGGCTCAAATTCCCTCTTGATTAAGTGTGTAGAAAATATACCTTGAAGGTTGAGAAGTTGTGGTCAAAATTAACATACTGTATAAGTCGAAACAAAATTTAATTTCGACAGCCTTATTTCACATCGAATTATTTCAAGCTAAAAAAAAAACTCGTGAAATACCCTAGGCTGTATTAATCAAAAGAGACTTTGTCCTTATTAGATTTCATTTTAAAACGAATGCTAGTGGCTAGTGCCATGAAAACAGATTTAAACTGCATTTGAAATCTTCTATAACTTCCTGGCTAGTCTGATTTTATTGTTAGTAGGTATACCCCTACCCCCTAATCATCTAAAGGCTATTTTGATTTTTACATTATAATATTTGGTTACATTGAAGGGAATTCGCGAATTGAACGAAATTTTCGAGGGGACATTCATTTTGGCGTGAAGTTGTGCACCTCCCGTTGTGAAAGCTCTATTCCATATAGTAACTGAGTAGTCTATGATAAAGGTTTGGTCTAGCCATACTTTTACATTTTTAATACCTGGTTTTGGCAACCATTTCTGGTTTTCTGCCCTAGTAAGGCAAGAAGTAGGTAGAGATAGGGGCGCACGTCATACGGCTCAGACGAGTAAAACGTTTGAAACAACTTGAACAGTTCAAAATAGTTTCATTTGCTAATAAGCAGCGTCAAAAAGAGAACCTATTTATAATCGCGATAAAAATACATTTATTGTTCACAACTACTAAATGTTATATTAATATACGTAGACATTCCACATTATGGCCTACATATAAAATCACTGTATAGTCTTAAACACGTTCCATTTTTCCCCAGTCATTACGACATTTTAAGCCACAACTTACTATATTCGATTTATTTTTAATATAGATTTTCTTACTGCCCCAGCAAGTTTTTTTTTTATAAATCCCACATTCAAATTAATATGTAGCTCACAATAGAGTAATTTTAAAGAGCATTATAAACAAATGTTCGACCACAGATTTTATGGATGCATATAATGAGTCTTAAGATAAACCTAATCGCCTAATTTATTAACCCTAATAGAATCAGGCCGTTTAAAATGGTGTGTACTGCTGCAGCATAGGTTATTGACTTAAGCAATTATATGATAACCAGCTCATTGACTCTAATACCAAAACGTTCTAGTTTGAAGTAGGATCGATGATTTGGCATTCGATCAGACTGGTTCACACTGAATATCTTGGCTAATGCGCGAGACATTAATATTAATTTCCCGCATATTGGCTATTTGAAAAACGTGAACGTTGTCACCCCCGTCTTAGCTCGATCCATAAAATGAGGTCAGAACTCGGAGGCTGTAATAACCAAAAGTCTGCTTATGTACTCTATTTTCAGTTAATGCTGCAATTACTATACATAAATGTCCTTGTTCAAACTTCTTAGAAGAGAAAGGATCAACGTTTGAAATACCCGCAAAAAATAGAGAGAAAAATCACGCGATTGCATTTCTCACTCATTACTGCCTAGAAAGAGGAATGAACCGAATTAATCCCTTTAAGCTTTAACCCTCATTTCCATCTAGAGGGTTTTTATGAGAATTCCCTTTTACGTTTTTCATTTATGTTTCCAGACTTAACTAAACGGAAAATTTAGGAATGAATACCATATAAGGCTCGCTATAGCTATATATTCACACGTATTACATAGCTGTTGAATGTGACTCGTCCATAATTTTGGATTGAATAAACAAGTCTCGATTCCAGAAAGGGGGAGGAGCTAGTGACGACTCTCTATTCCCCTTCACTTCTCGTGTATTCGTAAAATCCGAAACTAATAAGGAAGAAAAAAAAACTTACCCCTTGGTTTTTTTTCAGGAGCCTTCCCGTAAACTGTATCGTTGGCCTGCATTAGGATAGTTTTACAATTAAGTTCCATCCGCTTAGACTGCGTGCGGGATGACGACACACATGACTGTTCTTAAAAATAATATTCGTTTAGAAAACATGGAACTTTTATTTTTCGTCTCGATGTCTGAGACTTTTGTTCCTGTCTGGCTTGAATAAACTGGTTTGGATCTATAAGGCAGTGTATTATATACTAAGGGAGCCGCCATCCGGTTCTATCGGCAAACTCACATGCATGTATACAATATCACAACACTATTGTTTAGAAATTAAATATAGGTAAATATGTGCAGCGTATTGTATAAATTGTCTTGTACGCATAGCATCGACTGTCGAACGTTAAACAAAAAAAGTTATACATGTGTAATAATATTTTTAAATGTCGTTTTTCTTCTTCATCATGGGTTGTTGTTTTCAAAAGCCCAATCATATGACCTTCTGGTATTTTCAGATGCACAATCTGATGGTGCTCATTCACGCAGCAATCATTGTAGCTGGTCAACTCGCATAATAGCAAACTAATCTGCTTGAATGTGTTACGCTATTTCCCTTCTATCTTGCGTTTAGTTATTTATATTGCACGTTTTCGTCTATTGTCTATTTTACGCGCTTTTATCGAGGATTTCATGAAATTTATTTGATTGGCAACGAAGTAATTAAACAAAGTACTATAGTTAGTTAAACTCACGAATTCCTCTTAATTGAACAACTAAAAAATAGTCACATGTCTTAAGAATCTTAATGCATACATTAAGAAATATAATTCAGCTTCTGTAGGCCTATACAAGCAGTATGTTATATTTTAAAGAAGAATGCACTTCTCCCAAACTCAAAGTAGGTGGAGCCTGAAAAGTCATAGTGGCGATATAGCTTCGGGGAATGAGAGCTCCAGTAGAATCAAGAAACAGGAAGCAAGTCTCATTCTTTTCAACAAACTCCTACATAAAATGTTTCGTTTCAAGGCTTTTATTAAGAAAATATTTGGATGAAAACGAACAGCTTTTTGGCTCGGATGACACCACACCGAGTCTAATACCAGTGCAGCCAAGGCCAAATAGACAGAAAACTCGTAGAGAAAGGTTCCAAAGAAAGAAAAAGAGTCATTTTCGAGATTTTCTAAAGCTGTGATTCGTACCTTTCCTTATAAAAAATACTGCATTTCTTGCACCCAAAAAATGAAATCATTATACTTTTACATGTTTAGCAACGTAGGCCAACTTTGTAAACTGACAAGCATTTATACTGATGAACAACAGGACCATTTACAAGGGTTTTTTTTACCTTGTCGTCGGATTGACCTTTGTTTTACGCCACTCTTGTCAGTTGGTTTATTTGACTGAAAAGAGTACTGAGTATTACAATCCCAATACCGGTTGAATTTTTGAATTAAAATAAAATTGAAATTTTTGTTGGAATTCTGAATTTTTTTTAGTTGGAAAAAAGTCACTCGATTTCTGAGAAAATAATGTCTCAAATAATACGACCTTATGAAAAGGAATCGTACAAATTTACTAATTTTTTTTCAAAAACAAAATTATTAATTATTCTCTGTAATAAATGAAATTCTCTGATTTTTTTATTCAAGGAAAAAGAAAGAGGCGTTGCCCCAAATGGTTTTAAGAACTGCACCTCGCCACCTCTAAACTTGATCTTTGGCTCACAACAGCAGGCTCCGCCGATTACACTTTGTATTGTAAGTGTGCATTCTTTGAAGTTAATTTACATCATGTAGTTGCCTTGATGACCTATTTTTCTTTTAAATCAGCTATCTAATTTTTTTTCTGATAGCTGAATAAACTAGTTCGATTCCATCATCAGGGTGGGGCCATGAGATACCTGTGTATATAGTAGTATATTTTTGTATAAATTATTTTTCCCTTGCAACACCAATCAATAAAATATTTTTAAAAGCTGTATTGGAATGAACAGTAACAATATGTCAATATTCACATTTTTAATGTGTGAATTTATCGCAATTAAATCATACATCTTTTACTAACTATGGAACGAGAATCACACCTGAAATAAAGTTATAAACAACCAAGAATCGAAATTAGGATTCATGCACTTTAAAAAAGTTCCCGATCTCCAACGTCAATAGATTCTTAAATTGAACATCGTCTAGTCTGTTAAAAATGTAAAATTGAAAGATTCCTACTACTATTCGGCGTAGAATTCGTCAATATTCATTTTTTAAACATTCAGTTAGCACGCTCAGATGAGCGGCTGAATAAGCAATCGATAATTGCAGATGGTTTTTTGTTGTTGACAAAAGGAGCGCACGAAGCGTTGCCTAAATGATCGTATTAACGGTGACTGGTGGCTCGCATGACCTCATTAGCAGCAGGCGCAGGCCCCACCCTCCTCGACTCCTCCCTAAAACTTTGAATCAAAAGCGCAGGTTAGGGCGTTAGACTATAGGTTATTCCCAATCCGATGATAGCAATAAACCAAATAATTGGCAAAATGTTCTATCAAGAGAGATTAAATAAAATAAAAAATACTTCAGAATAATATGGATGCAAATATGTAGCTTAATATACCTTTTTTACAGGTAAATAACATATGTATAGTAATATGTTTTATGAATTGGTCGAGAACCAAAGCTGGAAATAAAATTAGAACCAGTATGATATTCAAATGTGTGTGTGTGAGGACTGAAGTGTTGATTTTAAAATACGGGTCATCAGATATAGCCTGCTCTAATGGAATGCCTGAAACGTGGTCACGTATAATGATATTCTGCTTCTTGATTTCAGGTTTGATATCTAAACGCGCATTAATTATTAACCGTTAAAAACACTGCTTTTTTGGGTCATATTATCTTTACATTTTCAAGTCTCAGTTCCTGGTTGATAAGGAGGACGACTACTTTTTTTTGCTGCATGTAATACGCGGAAGAGGTCGATTGTTTGTGTGTTTTTTTTTGCAAATAGAGCTTGTTGCTCGATCTAACTGCATTTCATCGGCTAATGAAATCACGCTTTCCTATACATTGGAATCGGGTGTAAAAATTGACGCAAATGATTAGAGCGGCATCAGTGTCAGCCACAGACTGTGGTGTAAGCACTGTGTTTTTAGCAGAGTACCCTGCTGAGGACTCTTCTTCATCAGCAGCAAAGACATCTTTTTTAAAAGATGGCTTTATTTCCCCAATTTTCCAGCTCTTTTCTCTTGCTCAACATCGTCGTCGTCCATCATCACTTTTTCGCTGCTGATGCGCAAAAGTTGGAAACCGATTTCCCAGCTTCAACCGCGATAACTGGAAGCACCGAAAGACTCATTCAACTGAGAATGCTAGGGGCAATGCCCACTGCAGTAAGTCTTGTCAAATTTTTACCTTTTTTCCAGAATCCCATTTTATTCATCCTTAAATATTCACAGCTATAATACAGTACCGGCTCGGTTATAAGAACACTTGGTGCGCGTTCTTATAATCGAAACGTTCTTAAAACCGAGCACCGATCGTAGTAGTATTTGGAATGCAAATTTTGGTGCAATGGGCATTTTTTAGCGAACTTATCTATATATTAATGCTATAAAATGAGTTTTACGTCACTACTCCGACGTAAATCATTGTTTCCATTGGTGAGCTTTCCACTGGTGAGCATACTATGGATTGTTTATTCCACAGAAAATGCAAAATATCCCCGTTTCATGTATGCACATTCAAAACATTCCCCTTTCGTGCCAAAAAGTGGTGCATGAAAAAATCGTTCGTATAACCAAAACGTTCTTATAAATAGGCGTTCTTATAACCGAGCCGGTACAGTAGGGGAGAGCGGGGTTACTTGGGACAAAATTGTTTTAAAGGGCTTTCGGGATTTTTAGTTCTTTTATGAAACATCGTTAATAAAAACATTTAGGTGTATCTTGTAGCTTATTCTTTCCTCTTTTTAAATCTGTTTTCAAAATGTCTTAATTTTAATTACAAAATTAAATACCATTTTTTAAAATGAAGTTCATTTTTTTCTAAAATGTAAAAAAAGTACGGGGCTACTTGGGACAGTTTAATAAAATCATTATTCTGCACTAATATTCGCCGATTCGTTAAAAACTGAAATACCAGTTAGAACCAGAATTAATTTTTCTTTCTCGTGATATGCTTATATTATAGAAAATAGCACACCATAATGGCGAAATATGGCGAAAACTTTTTTTGGTCGAAAACGCGCCGCGAGCGCTGTCTCCCCCTACTTTTATGTGGCCTTTCATTGTCCCAAGTAACCCCGCGCTCGATGTCCTAAATAGCCCCACAGTACCTACACTCACATTTACCTTAATTGCAACTAAACTAAAAGAGATAGAAAAATGTAATGTTCAGCAAAGATAAAGTAAATTGAATTTCCTTGAAAATTGCCTATCTCGTTTTTTTAGTCTTGTTACATAAGTGACCGGTTTTTTTAATTAAAAAATTTCGTTTTTCCAGACAAAAAAGTTGAAAAATACATTTCACCCACTACAGTCTAAACTTATCAACATTTTCTAATGGAAATTTTTGTCAAGATGCGTCCTAGTAAAGCACATGTTTCCTGAAAAAACGGTGACACAGACCACAGTCTGTGGCTGACACTGATGCCGCTCTAATCATTTGCGTCAATTTTTACACCCGATTCCAATGTATAGGAAAGCGTGATTTCATTAGCCGATGAAATGCAGTTAGATCGAGCAACAAGCTCTATTTGCAAAAAAAAACACACAAACAATCGACCTCTTCCGCGTATTACATGCAGCAAAAAAAAGTAGTCGTCCTCCTTATCAACCAGGAACTGAGACTTGAAAATGTAAAGATAATATGACCCAAAAAAGCAGTGCAATTTTTTTTAAATCATTATTTATTCACAGGTTATTCAGAACTGTTATTATAATGTACTATCATGTTGATACAACTGTGATGTTGATTTGTACTGGATGTAAAATAGTGGAATTCGTCTCGAAGGAAATTGGCGGTCTCATTACTACTAGAGTGACTCAGAAGTGGCGCCAAATTTGAAAAATAGAGAGGATTTTATTTTAAAGATGTTAAGCTCTGCTTGATATTTAAATATAGAAATTTCTGCGAGCTTCCAATTAGGCCGGTCATAATGTCACCAGTATTTTCCGATTTTAATCTTCCGAATGCAATTAAATTACTTCAAAATATTAAGGGGAAAAATTGAGAAAAACTCGAAAAATGAAAAAAAAATTAATTCTTTGTTTTTTATTGAGTAATTTATTTATATAAGAATTGAAGGCTAATGGTAAAATGTATTTCTTAAGAGGATGCAGAGGCACACAGAGTCAAAAAGAGATAAAAATGAATTAACATGATTTGTTTTTTGTTAATAATACGCACAGTTATATGATAAAAGAGAAGGAAGTAAATAAGAATTAATCATGGAAGTATATAGCATAATTATATATATATATATATATATATTTGTTTGTATTATAGACACACCTCGAAAAATTGATGTAATTCCCACTAGTTTGACTTGATTAATTCTTTTATTTCCAAAAAATTAAAAGAGGCGAGTTTCACTCTGCGTTAAAATTCGATCCACTAGAGGCGCTGTTTTTTAATTATATTTATATTTTTTAAAAAATTAATTTAAGACCATCCTCCAGTGAGTTTGTGGAAGAGTTCTTCGTTCAGAGTTAGATTGGCTTCTTTGGACCTCATCGAGAGGAAAATGTAGCCACCGATGAATTCGTGCACCACTTTGCAATCAGCTGATAGGCAGCTGAAAATCACATTCTCCTCTTCGAATTGAACCATCATGTGCTTCACCTCCAAGTTCACATTCCAGGCCTATTAGGAAAATTAAATTAAATTAATAAATAGTAAATTGAAATTGAATCAAAACTAATTACCTTCATTGTATTGAATCTCCATGTTTTAATGTGCTCTCCAGTGGTTATGTCCATCCTCATAAGTCGGTTAAAGGCGACACCTAGGAGCTCTTCTTTCCGCTGGTTCATAAATTTCACGACGAAGAGAGAAACTCCGTATTCAGGCAGAGATTGCCAAGCTGCAAGATAAATAAAAAATAGTAAAATTATTTTTGAAACAAAGCATTTTTGAAAAAAAACCGTTAAAGAAAAAAAATCCAATAATAGCTATTTAGAATTAAATTAGTTAATTTCTTTGCAGATTGAAATTGCCAAACTGAAAATAAAATAAATAAAATTGTTAATCTCGTAAATAATTAATATTTAAAAAACTAGTAGAATAAATCAATAAGTATAAATAAATAGCGAAAAATTATTAAAATTAAAATTAATAATTAAAAAAAATTAATTCATCTTTAATGTAATTCAATTTGGATTCAGTCAGGCTCAGATCCTTTACATTTGTATGAGCCTCAAGGATTCTCGTGGACAGCTGAAAAAAAATTTACAAATTTAGTTAATAAAAATTTAAATTAAATTTTAAGAATGAATCACGAAATCTAACACACAGTTTTTAGAAGAAGACAAATTCAAAAATTAGTAGTAATGGTTCAGAAGCGTGCTTTCAAACGTGAGTTAACAACACCAAACACTCAATTCAGTTGATTAGTTCTTTATTACGCAATCCTTTTCCTGCACAACCAATGCACGACTTTAATTTTCCCGTAGGGATTCTGTACAGACTTTTTTCTCTTCTATGGTGGACCCTAGTTCTAAGAAATCTCGCTAGATGTCTTTTTGCTCATGTTGGAAAAGTCGGTGTGCACTTTTTCTAAATATTAATAGTTGACCGCATTCAAGAAATCAAGAATCGACTTAAAATGCATGTATCAGATGATAAAAACAGTGGGTTAACTTTTTTAAAGTAAAAATAAATTGAAAGCAATTGAAAAACTCTAAATAAATAAGATTTTATCGTTTTCAACAACGAAAACAGTTTTAAAGCATTAAAAACCATTTTCCCTGACGTAGTAAAATGTATTTTACTACTTAAGGCTTTACTGGGTTTAAATGTGGCGCCTTAGAGAGTAAGGCCCCACATCTTTATATAGTAAAACAGTGGCGCCATCTCTGAAAAAAAACACTTTAGGTAGCAATATTTTATCGAGTGGCGCCATCTATGAGGGAAAAAAGTTGATAATCGATTATTAACAAGAAAGTTGAAAAGAAGCTTAAAACTAATAAGGTGAGAAGGTCTATAACGTATTCTTTTATATTCTTTTTTAGTTAATGTAGAAAATAGCGTGATTATGGCCTCACGTAATCTTATTTTTTAATAGAAATATTCCGTTTAAGGAGTTTGATAGTCTTTTATCCTCGGTTTTATCAGTTGAATAGAAATAACAGTGCCTTTAAATTGATATTTTGTTGTTATAAAAACACTGTATTTGAAATAAATTAACTTCTACATCATTAGCTTTTTGGTCGTATAATCTTATTGGAGAATTGTGTTATGACAATAATCTTTACTTTTAGTCTTAATATTTTTTCATAATTATATCTTCCTAATACGTTTCCAGTTTAATCACTTATCTATTCCCTTTGTTCATTTGTTGTACGATGCAGAAATTACGGATCATTTTTAATTATTTCTTTAGTGTTTGTAATAAAACATAAGACAACTCGGTTTGGCCATTTTTACCAGAGCTATTGTTGCCTATTTAGTGCATACATTAAACCCTCCGGCCTTACCAGAAATAAAGAACTATAGCTATCTCTATATTCTCTAACTGGATTACACAAATTTTGAATAAAATAAAAATAAAAGACTACGTCAGGCCTCACGCAGGCTATTTTTAACTGGTTTAAAAAATGCTCACACGGGATTTTAAACTGGTTTTGAAAATTGCAACCCTGCAATAAAAGAGCGGGCGTTCGAATAAACGCTCTGAAACGCTAACCATTTTCGTTTAAATGATCAATTTAATAAAAGCTTGTTCAACTAAGAATACAAATTGTCAAATAGGCACAAGTAACAGCTTAAAAGGATGCCACTAGATCATTAGGCTCTTGAGTCTTTACAGATGAACATATATATTTTTTATTATTATCTTCGAAAAAAAAATGGATTGGAGAAATGGCAACCCTGTGATAAATTGCGGAAACTCAAGTAGTTCTTCAATATTTGATTCTATTATTTAGATTTCGGTAGTCCGTAGTCGGTACCATCAAAACAATGTAAATTATTTTCTTTAATCGTCAAGTAAAATTATTGCATTAGCAGATTTTTAAAATGAAAGTATGACACTCAGAGTTACCAGAATTTTGGTGAGTATTCCAAAATAGATTTATATTTTTTTATTCTAAAAAAGTAAAAATGTGCTTGCTTTTACTAAATTTGATTAAATTTGATTTCATTTTTATAAATAAATTTACGCATAGGTTTAATAATTTAAATGTAAACAAGGCACCAAAATAAATTTAAAATTGCTACATTTTATTTCAAAAATTATATTTGAACTTGATGCAACAACAAAAAAATGTAAAAATTGTATTGCAAAAAAATTATACTAATTATAACTTTATAGGTAAAGCGAAAATAAATTCCCTACGGGAACCTCCGTTGAGATCGACTCTCAACGCCCAGAATTATTTAATTAAGGTTAAAATAGAGAGAGAGAGAATTTTTTTTAATTTATAGTGTGGATTGTAAGAAGTTGGAACATAAACTCATAGATGGCGCTTGAGTGCTCACGGCGGCGACATTGGCTGTTCGCATCGCGTTCAACGCTGCGAGGTTCCCGAAGGTATTATTAATTGACATTTTCCGTTTTCCGTGACAAAGATTTAATAATGAAGCTATTTAGTTTTGGTCACACGTCATGTGTGACCATGATCTCCTCCTTATTGGCATAAAAGAATTAACGTGTGGAAGTTCAGCATGTATCTGATATACCATTTATGGTTTTATGTTTTTCTTAAAATATAATATAACATAATCGTTTTTTAAAACCCCCTGATAATATAAAGTAGGGCCTAATTTCCTGGTGAATGTGTTGAATTACAGTACCTCTCCGCCATCTATTACGGATCAAAGGAATTAAAAGTGGCTCATGCACTCGACTACCGGATAGAATCCCTTCGGGAAATAATCTTCGGGTTGAATATCCAGAAAAACCGGATTGAAAACGGGCGCTGGACCGTCTTCTGTATGGCTAAAAAGGCCAAAATGGATTTCACTTCCGAGTCGCAAGAAGCGTCCGCCATTGTTTTGCCTTTGGCCGCCAGGCGGCAGGCAGCCATCCATTTGGCCATTAAGTCAGACTTGGTTAAACATGGTAAAAAATGATAATTTTGATTTTTGATTTATTGTATTGTTATATTTAATATTGAAGTATTCACGGACGTCTTGGAAACAAGTGCGCGATAGATTGCCAACTCGAGAATAAGCAACTTTATCTATTGCATTTATATTATAAGTAGATTTTTCAACAACCTATACGTTGAGCCTTTTTTATACTAAACGACCCTTCAGCTATTGTCCTGGATTCTGGTTCTCATCTGGCGTGAAATCTAATGCCTCGTCTAGTCTGTACTTTCCTTTAGCAAAGGTTCACACAGAAGTTCTTCCTTTTCCCTGTTTTGTTATTTTGTTATTTCTTTTTCGTTTTCTATAGTTTTCATCTTTCTGAACTAATCAAATAACTTTTTCAGTGGTTTCAACGTGAACAGGTTTTATTACGACGAAAGCCATGACGAAAACAATTGTAAACTATTCCATGTTTTAAAGATACGATTAAAAAGCTTAAAAATAATAAAGCTAAGTTGGACTATGTGTAAAATAGAGAAAATATGAACTAAATGAAGAGAGAGAGAGAGAGAGAGAAACAGACCACCAGATTATTCAATCAGCATCTTGATGAACGACAAACTTCGACATATAGTTGTATTTATAGAGCCTAAACCAATACATATTTTATTGGTAACTTGAAATCAGCTCTATAATATGTTTAATTGGAATGGCGGTTTTAAAGCATAGCTATATAATTTATCATTTATGTCGTAAACATTGTATTTTACTTCGTATTAGTATTTGTACGATGACATAAAACTGTCAAGATAAGTAATGTTAAGATAAAATGTTAAACTACGGTCATTTTTAGAAATCTAACTTTTTACCTCTTCAAAATAATTTCTATCGTGTTTTCCAACGATAAAATATCGACTCGATATCAATTTATTCAATTTATTTTTAGACTTAGCTAATCTTGTTCTCAAATAAATGAATGCTGACAACACATTATCAATTATTGAATAATAGCATGAACACCGGATCCGGAACCATTTTTACATCACAGTGAAAATTTTGAAGAACGAAATAAGAAGATTGAAGGTTGTATTAATATGTCATATATACATATAAGGGTTTCATCGTTCTTGGATATTATAAAGTTAGAAGGCAAGAAATGGGAGACGGGACTTTTCATCCCTTATACTTTAGACCGGTTTTGAATAGAAAAGAAAAATATATCCCGCAGGCGCTCTACCGAAGATAAGTCTTCTTCTTCCCTTCAGTTCTTTCCATGTGAACTGTATTATAAATGGACTCAATATGTAAAGTTTTGGCATTGGACAAATGTTTATCTGAACGTAACTTTCCTTCCCGTAAACGTACTCTTCTGGCCCCAACATATATTATAGTTTCTTTACTGGAGTAAATAACGTTGAAAATAGGTACTGAAATAAACACGTTTTTTTAAATAACTCGAAGCATGAATTTGTAATTAACAGCTTTATGCCGCTTCAAAATAACGATAGTTGTCTAACTGGATTTTTAAATCAATGATGCTCATGCCTAGACTTCAGCTAACTGATTGAAAGAATAAAGAAGTTTTTACGTTCTTTCAAATCGAAAAAATGGTTCTAGTTTTAAATTTGAATAAAAAGAGTGCCAGTTATTTAAATTCATCTTGAAACGGTTTAGGCCTATTTTCGTCTTGCATTGCGGTAAAAAAATAGTCTCATTTACACCCAAGTCAATTAAAACCACGAAGTATCGTTTTCACGAGCAATCAATCACCACTTGGAATACCAACTAATAACTTATATTGGGAATGTTTTATTCTAAAACGAGGAACTCAACGAGCAAGTCCTATAATTTGTATATTTCGTGTATGTTAAATATGCTGCATCTGATTTAAGGCGAAAATATAAACAGATTAAATGCAACATTTTTATCGATAAGACCGTTAGTGTGATGAACTTCAATGATTGCTTCACAACAAGTTTGAATAACTTTAAACATGGAATCAAAGACGGGATAGAGGTCACTCACCCCTTTCAAATAGGATGCAGTGGGGTGATTGGACAGTGCCACAAGTTCATCACTAAGTAATTTGCTAACCCCAAAAATCCTTGTTGATCAAGCTAAATGTAATTCATTCACAGATAAACAGAACGTTTCTTTTATTATACCTTTGGCCCATGTTCATTCAAATTTCTTGAAGGCCTACAGAAGCCATGAGTGTAAAAATCAAACGTGTTTCGGTCGAATATATGCTATACTCGGAACAGGAGTGTTTTTAACCATGTATGAAAAAGGCACTTAAATTCACAATATTGGCCTATCCTTTTTATTATTATTTTGATTATTATTATTACAAATGATTTCCAAGTAGATTTATTCGTCAGCAATATCCCAATTTCACTATTTTGGGGACGATAGCAAAAGAAAACCTTTAAAATTACTATAATCATATACATACCGGTTATATAGAACGTCTATAAATACGTTAAATGGTTATATTTATACCAATGCGTTAGTAATAATATGTCATTCTATGATAATTTCGTACGTAAAAATACATTATCCACAGGTTGCCCAATCCCGAGAAGGTTCTACAGTGACTTTATATGGTAATCAGCTAATTGACTCGTATTTCTTACATTACAGTGAACCAAAATATGTTCCCTGTTTACATTATGGGCGATGTGGATTTGACCCGATTACCTGGCACTGCAAATTTCCTGATTGTTGCGCAATAAGGTATATAAATATCATGCGTCCATGTACAGGCATCCGTATATTGATCAATATTGATCTCCCGTTTTTTGTAACTCGTTTTTTTTTCACCTCTCGTATTAGTCTTATAAGGCTACCTGGATCCACCTGGCGGATGCCGGGGATTTTTTTGTGGATGCCTGTACATATTATAAATGTCCATGTATGATTGGATGTCCCTCTTTTGAATATGAACAGCAACAACAAAATTCTAGCTTTCGGTGTGACCATAATGTGCAGCTAGATGTGTTCTCAAACTTAATCAATATATCGTAGTAACGCATCAAACAAAATAAAATAATTTATAGTATTTGTGAACAACATAACAGGAAAAGGAGTCGTCATTCATAAGACTGCTGACAGAGTAAAAAAAAAAAGAATGTACAAGCAAGCTGCATATTTTAATACATCGTGGATTTACAGATTTCGAAAACAGTCTATCGATTTCTAAGGATTTTTGGCTCGAAAAACTGTATGCGATTAACGATTTTGAATTTCATGTACCATTATCTATAATATATTCAGATTCTAGTCTGGGGGAAAACGAAGGGGCGTCGTCCAAAAGACCTCAAGAACTAATGCGCACCTGACCATCAATAAAACTCGATCGGTAACTCGCATCAGCAGCAGGCTCCGCCCATTTAAACTTGAAACACCCATGTATGGCATGAAAGCACATGTTGAAATTAAAATTTGCCTGTCGTAGCTGTATTGTTGAACTATTTTTATCCTTAGTGGGCTATTGATCTTCCTGTGGGTGGGATAAACTGGTTCGGTTCTATCAGAGATGAGGTGGAGCCATCATGAATCTGATATATTCTTATTAGGTTCTCTCAATCCTCCCCCCCCCCCCTCTACCACATCAGTATTCAATAAATTTGCATTACTTATATAACTATATCGCAAATAAGTGTTAATTTTGAATGAATTTATCTTAAATGAAAATTTAAAAGCAAACTATCGAATATATACTATGATACATAATGTGTGTGCATGTGTGTGTGCATGCTTCGCATTATAACCTGTTGAGAGATGTAGTTTTCACTATAACTATATATACCATAGGACGGCCTAAACTCTGTAGTGCAAGTATGTAAATAAATGCAAGTTAAGTGGATTTGTATTCCCTTTTTGTCTTATTCTCTAGAAAATTATTGTTTTCACAAATAAGTTGCTTTACCTATTGCATCTATATTATATGTATCTATTGCCTATTGCATCTATTGCCTATTGTATCTATTGCACCTATTGCACCTATATTATATGTAGATTTTCAACAACCTGTACGTTGAGTTGCCTTTTTTGGATGCTAAAACCTAAAATCCAGACGATTTCCTAGAAAAGCAGGAAGTTAACAAAAGTCTTCCCACCCCCACCCATGGTTTCAAATTGGCCAAATATGGTCAATATGACAACTCTGATTAAGAATCAGTAGAGGAATTTTGACATTAAAAGGGTTTTTATAGGTTCATTTTGATTTCCCTCTGATTTTTTGTTGTGGTTTACGGAAAAATGGACATTTTTCATGATTATCGTTGTTCCTGCATTTTTGAGAAGAAAAAAAACGATGAAATATGGATGGTTATACACGCAGCATATTTTCAACTATCGCTCGAAGGCGCCTACACTGCATCGCTGCAAATGTTCAAGGCAGGTGATGCCAGCAGGTGTTTCAGATTGGCTGGCTCTCTTAACTACGTTTGACAGGAAACGAGTTCTTGCTCTCGCCCATGTTTCACCATTTTTATAATTGACAAGAAATGCATTTTGTGCAGAATGATAATGGAAAATAATTATGAAACGAAACTGATCTGTATTATTACAGACCAATCTGGTGCCAATTAAGACCAATCTAATTCTCATCAGTGATAGGTGCAACGGCTGCATGATGCATTGATGAACTATTTTTCTTTCTATGTTATGAGAATGTATCAGCAGATTGGGAAAATACTGGTTCTCTATCAAGGATGGCGTGGATCAATCAGAAATTTATGTAAAAACATAGCTGCATATTCACTTTTTGAAATAAATTGTCTACATATGAAAACAAATTCCAAATATTTATAAACAGACTAGAACCAATATTATATTTAAATCTGTGTCGACGTGTGAACGTGCACGCGCGCACGTTTTCAAATACGATATCAGATATTGCCCCTAATATGGACATAGGCGTAGAGTTCGGAGTATTTCGGAGGAAGCGAAGAACAAATAAGTGGAAGGGGAAACTTAATTTTTCGCAATTTATAAGGTCTGGACTCTGGATGGTATTAGCTATGTGGAAACGAACGTTAATAGCCGGCCGCCGGCCGAAATTTTTAGAAAATGTAAAAATATAATTGAAAAAGACTAATAAGTAAATAAAAAGCGCATATTTTTTTCCGGCGGGAGCAACTGGTCCCGTTGCCCACGCATACTCTACGCCTATGCTAATGGAATATACTAAATCAATATATTTTCACGTGTAATGCTCGTGATTTCAGGCTTATACACCCATGATGTTCTAAATTGTGAACCGTGGGAGATTCAAATAGGACAATGCCCTCTTCTCTTTCAATCTTCACAGTTTCAGGTTTCAGTCAGGGCCACCGCGAGGGGAGGATCACTGGGTACTTTGCAACCGAGTTCTCGGTCGCTAGGGGCGCAAGAGACGGCCGCAATTTTCATTTTTTGGGTGGTCGCCGGGCGCCACATAAGCTAGCGGCGGCCCTGGTTTCAGTTCCTGGCTGATGATATCGACATATCTATCTCCTTTGCAGCTTTTTTTACTGCGCAATGTTGATTAACGTGCTTAGCATAAGTAACTTCCTAACCCTTGATCGAACTAACTGCGATTCATCCGCACTGAAGAATTGCATGTCTTTTGCATAAAATTGGCGTAAAAACCTATACAGAAGCCAAGAGCAGTTTCAACACCCACCCCGGGTTAATTGGTAGAATCGTCTACTGAGAAATCATCATCATTACCAAAAAAAAACGCAATTTTTCAATGATTTAGTAACGATCTCTGTAAAGTAAAAATTCTTTCTTTTGTTATCCCATAAAGATGAATATAAAAACGAGGTGTCGTCCGAATGACTGCTGGGGTGAAAACTTGATTGGTGTCTCACGTAGTCACATTAGCAGAAGGTTCCACTATTACCGCTCCATCCATCTAAATTATGCTGCTGGTTGAATAAACTCGTTTTCGTAAAAAAAAGTGAGTAGTCAGATAGTCAGATAATGGATTATTAATATATTCAATAATACCTATTATACATATATGGTCATAGTAAATGCTCTGCTTCTTTCTGATTTCAGGTTCATGCTGTTCAAAATCATTAGAACCGTTAGATTTGAATAGGAAAATGAAGCCTCGTGTTCAAATCTTTTCCTTTTCTTCTTTTTTTCTTTCCTCTTTTTTGTGTAAAAAATACGGAAGAGGTCACTTGTTTTCCCCGTTAAAGACTTGTTGCTCGAAATAGCTGTTATACTTCCTGGTGAATATCACGATGCCCCGTACCTAGGGAGTCTACATATAAATAGGTGCTAATTTGTATACAGAAACCATTAGTCGGAAAACTAGCCGGGTTCCAGCCGAATAGCCCACCGAGAGCTCTTCATCTTAAAGAAATAAGACATCTTTATTATAAAGATGTCTTTATTTCTCCAATTTCCCAGTAAGTATTTATTCCTCTTGCTCGACATCATACTCGTCGTCCATCATCACTTTTTGGCTGCTGATGCGCAAAAGTTGGAAACGGATTTTCCAGCTGGAACCCCAATACCTGGAAGCAGTACTGAATTTCTTGTTGAATTGCGAATGAAAAACGCACTGCCCACTGCAGTAAGTCTTTTTCTCATTACATTTAATTCAGTCTTGATTGCTAATTATTACTATATTTTCCTTTAAACATTAAATATATATTACAATATTAGGCAAGGCTGACCCAATGTACTGGTTTTGTTCTCCCCCCTCTCGACCCTACAAGTGCTATCTTTGTTACCCAAATTAAGGGCTACGCTCCATCCACCAAGGTTCATCATTTAGCGCTGTATGGTTGTACTTATCAGCCGGATACTCCATGGTAAACTTGATATTGAACTGTATTATTGATATACTCTATATGGGGCTGTTTACGCCCCACCTAACCCGGCTAACCGTTTGTGCACGAAGTTCAAAAAGAGAGCTTGAAGGCATTCTGCTTTTTGAATTTCGTGCACAAGCGATTAGTGAAGTGCGGCGTTGTCGGTTGACCCGAAGGTAGGGTGTAAGCAACCAAACGCCGCGTGTTTTGATCAAATGATATCTAATTCTTTGATTTGTCATAAAGCGCTTGTCCAGTCAAACTAAGATCGACACTATTCGTGTCAGCAAAGAATACTCCGGCCTTCAGGCTTCCATTGCTTGGTGCTTATAGCACTAATATGCAGCTGGGTGGAAACTCGAACATTCAATATGTTTTCCTCGAGGTTCATTACCTCAACGCATTGTCGAGTCCGGATTCAACAACCGGGGTTGATCTACGAACAGTATATTCGTAATAATTCTCGATCTATATCATCTGATATAAAAGCATATTTTATTGAAAGAAAGTTAATATTTCACATTCCTTCATTTATTATAGGGCATTTTATTTAGCTGGAATCTACTCAATTATGGGTGTGGGAACCATTGAACCCGGGAGGCCTAGTAATAAAATATAAATTTTTTATTGTATATTTTTTCGCAATTTTTTTTACAGGTTTTACATTAGACACTTGTGTCACTTATACGGGCAAAGATCTTATGTATGTGCTTGGCTATCAAGTACATACCCACTCCTATGGCACATTGGTCAGTGTGTACGGTTATGATGTAAGTATAGCGTTGTATTAAAGGTAGTTGCATATCTAGTCACACTTCACAGTTGCAAATGATTTTCAAAGTTTATGTATATTGTGCAATAGTTAAGATTTTTTTTTCTCTCAGGGTGTCACTGTTAGTCAAATTGGGCGAGGGAACCCACAATTTCCCCAGGCCTTCTACCCTTACAGCGCTGGAAGTTTTTTCACCGTCAATCTGGTGATCGTTTAATGCTTCGTTGCGTTTACGACACCACTGGACTAACAAGTCCAATCTATACAAGTAAATTGAAATAGATAATTGAAAATTCATTTCATTACATATGTATATTTATTTCTAATAAACAAATAATGACGTTATGTTATTGTAAAGTTGGAGTACCTGGACAAAGCGGCACAGAAATGTGCTTCATAAACCTCCTCTACTCCAGTATTGACATACCGACAAACCCGTTCGCCAAAGGGACGTGCGATTCAACCCAATCTGCTAGATTCCCAGCAAGTTCGACTACTCTCATTACACCAACTACTACTGAGGCTGCTGATAAATTGAGACTTCATGCTTTATACGGCAATCAGACTGGAATCGTCTCCATAGACTCTTCGCAGACAATGAACTTGGTAATTCACTTATCACAAGAAACTTTATTACAATAAATCTTAAATCTTTTTTTTCAAATTTACCGCAGGATTTGGAAACTTTTACCTAAAAATGGAACTTTGCGTTGATTTTCACAGCAAATATATATTTATTTAAAAGTTATTTATGTATTGCTCAACATATTTTGCCATCTTTGATAAGAAATGAAAAAATTAACTATTTATTTGAACCAGTTGAAAATATATATTACGGTGTACAGCTGACACTGGGTATTTATAGAAAAACTCGATATGGCATAATTATTGGCAAGTGAATTACCACTTAATTTTCAAAACATTTATACTCATTTATAAGGTGCGTACCTTATTCATAGTTCTTGTTTCATATGTCCTTGATTGGAAAAATGCCATTTTTGGGATAAAAGCGAGTATTTTTCTCCTGTATTGAATAAACTGTTTTTTAGAATTATTCATTTTGTATTGCTTTTACCATAAAATAGTAACAGCTAGCAGCTTTTTTTTATAAATATAGAGTTCCATCAGTTTTTTCAGCATTGTCCCTACATACTCGATTGAATTTGGTTTAATATCTATTAACGTGTTCTCAATTTTAGAAGCTTTAAGAACTATGATGTTGTTGGTACATTTGTGTTCTTATTGATTACTAGATGTAATATAATGAAAATCCTAATCGAAATAGCTGACTGAACGGCGAGCAGCGTGAGCTCATTACTACTCGAGTGGCTCAGAAGTGGCGCAAAAATTTAAAACAGGATAATCAAATTAATTAATAATAATAATCTCTTAATCAAGTCTATATGATGTTAGAAAATACAATTCATTCGCATCTAATTCAGCCAATCGTGGGAGCAGTATTTTCCGAACTTAGCCTTCCGAATGACAATAGATAGTAAATTCAAGTAAAGTAAAATTCAACAAAAAAATTGAGAAACACTCTTTAATATACGAGAAAATTGTCAAAAAAGGAAAAAAATGATTTCGTAATTCTATACTATAATTATAACTATTGAATATCGATAAATAATATGAAATCAGGTTATCAGAATTAAAGACTGATCGGCAGATGCATTACTACTCTCAAAAATGGCGCCAAATTGAAAAAAGGAAACATTTTTTATATCGGATTAGAAATTAAATTCCAGTCGAAAAAATTCTTACAATACGAGAAAATTTACAAATAAAAAAAAGTAAAAATTGAAGGCTGATGGTAAAATGTATTTCTTAAGAGGATGCAGAGGCACACAGAGTCAAAAAAGAGATAAAAATGAATTAACACGATTTGTTTTTGATAATAATACGCACAGTTAGATGATAAAAGAGAAGGAAGTAAATAAGAATTAATCATGGAAATATTTAGCATAATGATTATTGTGAGCGAGTCAGCTTGTTTGCAGTCAGCTGATAGGCAGCTGAAAATCACATTCTCCTCTTCGAATTGGACCATCATGTGCTTCACCTCCCAGTTCACATTCCAGTCCTATTAGAAAAATTAAATTAAATTAATAAATACTAAATTTAAATTGAATAAAAACTAATTACCTTCATTGCATTGAATCTCCATGTTTTAATGTGATCTTCAGTGGTTATGTATATCCTCATAAGTCGGTTAAAGGCGACACCTAGGAGCTCTTCTTTCCGCCGGTTCATAAATTTAACGACGAAGAGAGAAACTCCGTATTCAAGCAGAGATTGCCAAGCTGCAAAATAAATAAAAATTAGTAAATTTATTTTTTTAAACAATTTTTGAAAAAAAACATAAGGAAAAAAAATTATACAAACAATCCAATTAAATATATTTTTTGAATTAAATTAATTAAATTCTTTAGAGATTAAAATGGTCAAGCTGAAAATAAAATAAATAAATTTTTAATCTCGTAATTAACTAATATTTAAAAACTAAAAAAATTAAATCAATAAATGTAAATAAATAGTGAAAAAAAAATAAAAATTAGTATAAAAATTAAAATAAATCAATCAATTCACCTTTAATATAATTCAATTTGGATTCAGTCAGGCTCAGATCCTTCACATTTGTATGAGCCTCCAGGATCCTCGTGGACAACTGCAAAAATTCACAAATTTTATTTAATTAATGAGAAAGAATTTAAACAAAAAGAACCGCACCAAATTTTAAAGCACACAATTTTTAGAAGTAATTAGTAGTGATGTTGCAATAAACGTGAGTTAACAACACCAAACCCTCAAATGAGCAGATTAGTTTTTGTTACGGAATTTTTATCGATTTTGCAGTGCCATCTCCTCTTCCTGCACAACCAGTACACGACTTTAATTTTTTTAATTGAGGTTAAAAAATAGAGAGAGAGGGAGATAAAATTTTATATTTATAGTGTGTAGAGTGAAGACTTTAAGAAGTTTGAAAATTGACCCATAGATGGCGCTAGAGTGCTCACTTTGTTCTTCAATTTTCGGACGAATCGCGGAGCGATGTAATCTTCGGGTTGGATGTCCAGGGATGCCGGATTGATTGCGGGGGCTGGGGCCGGCTCAGGCCGGCTTCTGCATGATGATGATGATGATGATGATGATGAGGATAGGTGTCACTGGCAGATCGTCTGGGCAGGGGCCCAGTGTTGCCAGATTTCGGGTCTCCCGAAGGACCACTAACACATCGTGAACAAGCTTGTTGTGGTGCGTTTTAAGTTCTGCTTGGCACAAATGAATGAAAATGAAGAGAGATTGGCCTATAGCCGGTCAAGGAGGCCGGGTGTAAATAGAAAGGAGCCCAGGAGGTGCTGGATGCGGTGCTGGAGGTTGACCGGAGTGTCCTGGTTTATTCAAAACACTGTGGCCCAGTCAAAGGAGAGGCTGTTCCGACGGAAAAAGCTGCGGAGTGGGGCTCTGTGTTGCTCGAGGTGTCTGCAATTCAAGACGACGTGGTCGGCGTCCTCTAGGTCTGGGCATCCGTAGGTGCACTTCCGGCTGATTTCCTGCTTCCACCTTCCGGTGGAGTAGTTGAGTCGATTGTGGCCGCTCCTTGCTTTGAAGAGCGCTACCTGGATCCGACGGCTTGGTTTTAGGTGCCAGCGGAGAGGGCCGGTAGACCATCTAAAAAGAACCGCCCTGTTGTTAGAGCCTCTTTGGAGTTTGTTAAAGATCCTGGTGGACTCGGCTTGGCGGAAGGCTGCTATTTTCTCGGCTGGTGCAATTTTGTTGTCCAGATGGCCGTCAGATGGCGACGTTCTCCCGGTGTAGGCTATTTTGTCAACAACCTCGTTTCCATGGATACCGCAGTGACTCGGGATCCATGTGATTTCAATTCTTGTTCCAGCAGCTTGACAGTTGTAGATTTCTGACAAAATTTCGATGATTGCTGGGTTTGTTGCCGTCTTTCTGGATTTAAGTGCCTCGATAGCTGCCCTAGAGTCGGTGTAAATACGAATTTTCTCATAGTCGTACTGGTAGAGTATTTTCAGTGCCATTAGGATGCCTGTCAGCTCGGTGAGTTTGTTTAGCGACCACGACTTCTCTAGGCCCAACTTTGGGATGAAAGCAGCATAATCTGTAGTGGACGTTTCTGGGTCCCTTGACCCATCAGTGAAGGCTGAGATGTGGGTCGGGGCTTCACTTGAGGTAAGTTGTTTGAATAAGTCAGCTGTCTTAAGGTGATTACGATCTGAGTCTTTCTTTGACATAGGAAAATAACTGGTGTCAAACTCCAATCGTGACCAAGGAGGGAAAGGAGAGACTTGAGGAGCATCCTTCGGGGGGCTACAGAAGATTTGCCTATCCAACAGTTGTAGCTTCTGTATTGTAGGAATGGCTGCTGGTGTACTTCTTACATGCCAGTTGATATTGGAGCTGGTTGACACCCAGGCGGAGTGGTATGCTGGATTCCATTGCTTCGAGTCCAAGTTGATGAGGTATTTTGCTGCTAACTCTTCCCATCTGTCTTTAATTGGTAATATTCCCGTTTCTAGGTTGAGGAAGTGGATTGGCGTTGATTTCATGCAACCCATGATAATACGGAGGAGGTCGTTTTGTGTCTTTTCCACCATGTACACCTTGTACTGTGGCAGGCTGCTGAGGACAACGGCACCATAATCGATGCGGCTGTGGGCCAGGGCACTATAGATTCTCAGTAGCAGTCGGAAGCCCAGGTTGATTTGTCTACTAGATAGCATCTTTAAGAGACCGGCCACTCTCATCAGTTTCTTATTGATCTCTTTCAGGTGCGGGATCCAAGTGAGACGACTATCAAAGGTCAAACCGAGAAATTTGAAAGTGGATACGACCTGAATGGGCGTTCCATTGAGCTCTAGCTTCAGATCCGGAAGAGGGTCTCTTCGGCGTGAGAAGACCATCGCTGCACACTTGCTGACGGAAAAAAATTGTCTCCATTTAGCGGCCCATGTACCGGCACGATTTAGTAGGGGTTGGAGCTCCTTCTCGGCTTCATCGATCGTGTCTGGGCTTCTGCATGGCAAAAAAGGTTAAAATGGATTTCACTGCAGAGTTGTCTGCCATTGTTTTGCCTTTGGCTGCTAAGCGGCAGGCAGCCATCCACTTGGCGTATTGCGATTCCTAAATATTTAATTAATTATAATTTTTTTTAATGATAGAAATTTAGTAGTTTAATTTAATTTTTAAACTAAATTGTATTTCAAAATCCTAATTTTAAAAAATGCAAAATAATTATTGTTAACAATGTGGAAAATAAAATATATTTCAAAAAAATTATTTTCATAGTCAGTAGGCCCTATCTAATTATCTAATTTATTTTTCAAACTATTTTTCTTATTTAAAAAATCCAGAAAATTAAAAATAGAATTCAAAGAAAATTTTCAAATAAAAAAATAAAAATAAAAATGGCTATCTATTTCTTAAGTTTACAATTAATTATTTAAAACAAAAAGAAAATTAATTTCTTAAATATAATTGGTCTTAGCAATTTTTATTTTGAATTTTAGAGTTGCAAATCTTCACAGACGAACCAGTAACGTTTAAATCCTTTTAAAATAAATGG
Source organism: Chydorus sphaericus (assembly GCA_030141595.1). Taxonomy (NCBI): domain Eukaryota; kingdom Metazoa; phylum Arthropoda; class Branchiopoda; order Diplostraca; family Chydoridae; genus Chydorus; species Chydorus sphaericus. The sequence continues at coordinate 7,108,997 of CM057926.1, read as the reverse complement.
CTTCGGCCTAAATAAATCAATAAAAAATATAATTATTTATTAGAATATATATAATTATTTATTAGAATTTTTATATTTTGTAAATTTTAGAAATTAATTTGGAATTTTTTTTTCAAATTATTTGGATGAAATCTTTATTTTTGGAAAGCTCTCTCTTTTTATTCACGATGTTTACATGATGACTCAACCTGGAAGGAGAGAGAAATAAAAATATACAACGCTCCTATTTCCAAACATGTCTAATAAGAAATCTAGATTCTTAACGCTCTAAAAAAAATTCATTAATCCATGTCATCTCAACAACCTCAAAAATAAAATAAAAATAAATCTTGGATAATTGATAATTGTAGCAGTGTTACTATTCAATACTATACTCATTCAATCTGGTATACGTAGTGATAACATCCGTAACAGTTAAACAATTTCCCTTTTTTCTGTTTTCATACTGACCATCATCTTCGGTAAGAAGTATTTCGTATAACTTCTACTACTGTAAATATTAGTACTAAAACACCAAATGTTTTCTCTGATGTACTATCTTTTTCTATTGCTAGATGGCGTGACACGAATAAATTTTCGAATAAACTCGTATTGCCCCTTTTTCGAAAAACTTTCACTTTTTCGTAGACAGTCTTAACTTGATTTATCTAACGAATTTGAATGAACTTTTGTATTTCTTAAAGTAAAGTAAAACAGCTGGATTTATCGGAATACAATACACACTTGTAAGTTTTATTGCATAAACCACTTCTGAAATTGGTGAGCCAAATTCTAATCGACCTATTTGAATCTTCTCGGAAAGTTTTTTGAACTTTTATTAAACCAAATATCAAATGGATTTACTGACGAATCTCCATGAAATTCACGCAAACTGACTCTGTGCTATTTTATTTATGACGATAGAAGAACTAACTCTGAGCTCTTTGAAACTTTCTCTCGCTTAATAAACACTTATTTTTCTAAATCAAGTGAAATTCTCTCTAAATTTGACCCCTGAAGTCTTATTCAAATATACAAACTTGGGTTGATTGAAATAAAAATTTACTTGATTAAGTAAAGACGGATTCCTTCAGATAAATGATGGTTGAATTTTTCTTTTACTTAGACTCTGAGCTTTTGCCTACGACCGTACGTTGTAATTTGACGCAAAATTACTGGATCTCTCAGCTTAAAAACTGATGATTCTTTTAAAGTTTGAAGCATATCCTAGGTCTTCCCTAACTTTAAAACAGACCAAAACAATTTATTTTCTTGTTTTTCCTAAGTAAATTTTTTTGAAAAGGTCTCTTTTACTATAGAAATATATATAATAGTAGCGGGTTTTCTGTATATTTTTAAAGTTTGAAGCCTATCCTAGGTCTTCACTAACTTTAAAATGAATAAAACATTTATTTTCTTGTTTTTTTTATTATTATTATGTTTATTATGTAAAAAGCCTTTTAAAAATATATCTTTCACTGCTTAATGTTTTTTAACAGTTGGAAAACATTTAGCTAATATCGACATTTTTTCTTAAAGTCTCTTGAATTTACTTTTGTACGAAAGCTACCGGATAGATTTTATTTAGTAGGCCGTGCGATACGATAGAATGAAAGGTCAAGAGAAAACTACACAAAAATTATGGTGATAGCGTGAAATACATTTTCCTCTTTCTCTAGGCCTACAGAAGGAATCCGGGGAGGGTCAAGTATAATCACTCGATCCGATCTTCCCTAACGAAGAGAGGGACAGTCTCTTGACTTACATCCCTTCGTTCTCCTTCTACTTACTTTATTGCCAATGATCATTTTCACTGGTCAATCTAATGTAACATATAAGAAGAGTTATACTGCTAGGGGCGACTTTCACTAGCATTCCACTTAACTTAAATGCGACAGTATTATTTGTTCACTGCTAATGGCAAGACTATTATTTTATATTCAACCACCTTTTCTTGTTATGTGCCGTGGAACTTAAGCTTATTGAGACGCCATCAGTGGCTTGTTCCGCCTTCCGCATTTCGGCATTTCAATACCACCCTTGCACTTCATCCACCAGAGGAAGAATTTGTTCATCTATATATTTAAAAAAATAAAAGAAATTATTAATTTTAAACAACTACTTCTTTAGCCCTAATATTGCATAATAGATAAATAATAATCACATGAGATCGTGTGACATTTTTTTGGGAGGGTTTTATATAATAGATTACTATGAAATATCATTTCTCTCTTTTTTTTTGTATATATACAATATTGATGTTTTTCCATTCCTACTACGATTGGACCGGTTTTGAATAGAATATAAAAACACAACTCGCAGGCGCTCTACAGTCTAGTTTATCTCCCAGCTCTTTACATTAGACTATAAGCTGTGAACTGTAAAAGAAATGGACCCATTCTTTTAAGTTTCCGTTTCGGCAGTGGTCTTATTCTGATTTGTACATATTTTAAAGCTACCATATGTATTTATTTTTCGACAAATGTTTTCTGGACTTAACTTCTTGTGTCATGAAAGTGCTCTTCTGGATGTAACATGGAATATATCATTTCTAGATCAGCAGGTAAATATTTCCTTGTTTTATCTCATATACCTTTTAAAAACAATTAAGACTTATAAATGATGTCTAATACCTAGAAAGAGAGAGAAACAAAAACGACGCAATATTTTTCAAAATTTCGATTTGAGGGCGTGTAAATGTACCAGTTGGTGAAGAATATATATACATATACCTTCACTTTTGAATAACTTATAGAAGCAGTTTGCCTGTAGTTTAAAGAAACTTGTTTGTTATATAGCCTGCAGAATGAATTTATAATCCACAGCTTTGTGTTGCTCGAAAACGATAGTCGGTTAACTGGATCTGTAGAATCATTGATGCTCATGCCTAGACTTTAACTAATAACCGATCGAAAGGTCGGATTATACTATTTGCAAAACTTAAGGCTTATTTTCGCCTATTTGAAGGATATTTTGATTGCTGGGATAGGAAAAGAATGATGCTTATTGCAGGCTGCAATGCTGTATTTCTGTCAGAAATTACTTTTTTTTATTGCAGTAGAGAGATAGCTAGGTGAGGCGTGCGCTTAAATATATTTTTAACCGGTACCCTTGGCCTACACACTAGCAGTCTAGCACTAGAAATCTTGTAGGTAATAATAAGGTGTTGAATGATCAAGATTATGAGAATTGAGGTAATAAAAAGCACAAGTTGAATGCTATTTACAGTAGCCTACCTTTCCCCCTTACTATAAATGGTTAATACAAATAAAATATTATTTGTTATTCAAGTATTGGACCAAAACGATAGTCATACTTAAACTATTGACGGATAGATTACGATATTATTGCCTCGATGGAATAAAAATATCATGTGACGTGGAGTAGCCTGGGAGCCAATGCGTAGTGACTCGTATACGTCAGATATTTCTATCTATCAGACATTAGCTAAATATAATTTCTACTGTAGCCTTAGAAAAGTGCATTCACATTCGTAAATAGTTATAATTTCTATTTCATTATAACAGTACGATAAAAAGATTTTTGATTAAAATTCTAATGAGACGTTTTATATTATTTTGATCGAAAGTACGAATTAAGCTTCAACAGTAAAAAAAAAAATCAACCCCGAAGGTATATATACCGGTACGGAATATTGTTAAAGCAGTTTCATGCCATCGCCGTTGTTGCGCTAGCATCACGGGCTGCGGTTCGAAAATGGTTCAAAAATCCATCTTTGCTTGTCGTTTTCTGGAGAACATTTACTTTTTTATCGGCGATTTTTCCGGATTTTTATTTCAACTAGTAGAGACGATTTTTGCTCATTCGCCGTTATCAATAAATATTCATAATTTTATTTTTTCTTGATTACCGTAACTGCAGTATTCCATTACGTAAAACATTTTGGACCAACTCCACTATACTATTTTTTTTTACTGTGAATCACCTGCAGTTGTTTTTGGCTTTGGCATATTTTTTCCGGGATGAACAATCTTCAATCTATGCACTACAAAGTACGGATCTACAACATATGACTTCACTTAAAGATCCTTTTAATTAATAACATAAGAAAATATATGGATATTAGGTAATACATAAAACGAAACGCAAATGAAAAGTTATTTCGACATTTCCCAGTCTATAAAAAACAAGTAATGTTTCATGAAACCTCTGATTGATTTTTCAGCTCTTTTGGTATAAAACTATAAAATGAAAATTTGAAATAAAAATCACTCAAAAAAGTATAACATGGTTTATTTAAATTTTTTGCAAATTCATATTATTATTTTTTCGTATAATTTTATCTTTCATAAAACTCATTCGAACAATAGGGCTCCTAAAAATATTCATTCGTAAGTTGTAAAGCCATTTTTTGAATAAAATTTTTATTCACATAGAAAATTTAATGAATTGGCATGAATATTGACAAATGAAAGAATTGATTACGAATCAATCGGGCGAATGTATTAGAATTCATTGAATATTAATTAATGGAAATTAATAATTTGATTTCTTCACTCATTTACAGGCATATTTTATTAGTTCAAACTATTTATAATGTTTAAACAATTAAACATGCAACATTTTAAACTCTCAGACAAATTAATGCACCAAGAAAATCGGTGTACACATTCTGTTTTTACAAATTATTAATTTAAACCAAACATTAAGCCTGATAAGTAACTTTTAATGAAATTAAAATTTGATTGAAATTATGCACCGCGTTATTTTTTAATGGTATGCGTTGTTTTTGAATGGGTTGGTTGTCTCTCCTATATTAAGTTCATAAAATTAATTAAAATTTGGAAATATATAAATCACAATATTTGAATACGATTCGAAATAATAAAAGCGAGAATAAAACCACAAACAATTTATGAATAGGCCTATACATTAGTTGAGCTTATAACAAATCTTATTGTATACATCCTTATTCATTTTATTTGAATTGTACCGTATAATATCGTCCTATTATTAAAAGTGTGTCGGGAAGTATATGACACCTCGCGCTCTCAAGCTCTCTTTTACACGATCTTTAATTCCCAAAGCTACGACTGAACAATTCGTAGGTTCCACTCACTTTGAGTTTGGAAGAGGTTGATTCAAAATTTATGGGATCCAAATAACAATTCAAATAAGCACAAATGTACAAACATTTATTCCGTCTCAACACCTTTTTTAAGGCTCATTATGTATAAAATGATAGAATTCGAATTTCATTTACATATCCGTTTAAAAATCTCGCTTTTCAATAATACTTTGTCCTTGGGACTTGTGTTCGTTGGACCGGTTTTTAGAGAAAAAGTAAAACGTGGCCACATCCTGTGCGCAGCATATTATCATTTCCATTTTAGTGTGTTGCTAGATTCTTACTTGTGAAGTATTAATTTAAGTAAGGTGATATTCTTTGTGAATTATTTATCATCATTTAGTTTACTTGAAACGCAATATATACATTTCAACTATTTCCAATTAATTTTTTTATAGTGCGCATGTTCCTGATTTCATCAGGGATGGCATATACAACTGGATTAACTGGTAATTTTGATTTTTTAAAATCAATTTTTATGGGAAAATAAGATTGGAAATATTCCCTTTTTTTAGTATAGTAGATTCTTTAGAAAGTTACAATATATTGTAGCTATAGAATTATTTTTTAAATGTTATGCTTTTTATTGTGTCATCTTATGAAGAATTCACACGCTTTCATGATCACCAGTGAAATATTCAAAAATAAATGTAAGGCGTGATAATCGCCATTTTTGGCGGTGAATTTTGACTTTAACTCCGCCCGCTTAAAAATGATCGGTTTGATGGCTCCCCGCTCGCACCTGACGAGGTGAGAGAGGAGGGAGAAGGCTGAAAAATGCTAGTTTTCTCTAAGGCTATAGTATTCACTCAGCTGGTTTTGTCATCCACTGTCCTTGCAGCACACAAATGGGAATATCGTCTGCTACTACATTTGAGAAACGTGGCCCGAGGGGATTTGACATAAGTCAACCCTCTCTATCATTGTTCCTCCTACCGACGAGGTGCAGTGAGAGGCGTCAAACCGCACTTTTCAAATGGGAGAAGCCAGATTCAAATTTCACACACTCTGCATCGGATAGTGAAATAAAACAAATCACTCACCTCCCCTATTTAAGAGGGAAAATAAGTACTAAGTTGAATCTTCCGATTTTATCGAAAGGAATAAGAACCAAGGGCTCGGTTTTAGCAAAAAACCCGACAGGCAACAAATTAATGTAAAACACTTTTGTTTTCTTGGAAATTTTAGGCCACTTCTTTTCAAAATTAACATTAAAAGTAGCAAATATATCCATATTCTGATTTTTATTGATTTTTTTGTTCGGAATAATTTGAAAAGAAAATCCAAAAAAGTGTGGTCGCGTAAGTGACCAACACTCAATTGCTTAGTTTAAAAGGATGAAGTTAAGTGTTTGAACTTGGAAATTTTATCCGAACCGAAACCAACTATTGAGGGTTCAAGTTAACGTGAAACGGCTTTAAAGTGTGTGTGCGAGGTTTAAACTCTCTTTTAATCGAGTAACAAATTGGAAAAATGTGCTTAATTAGCTGTAGTGTTTACAGATGGCGTTGTCGATTGGTTTTGATTCGAACGGTAATATATTAAAAAATATATATTGACTCCTTCAAAGGGATTTACCACTGAAGGTATTGCGTTTACTGATTGATTTTTCCATTTTATAGATTTTGTTGTAAAAGACTTGAAAATCTTAATCTCAATTGCCTTCTGAGCTTCAATTGCGGTATGAGGTGATTTGAATTAGACATGCAACTTGATATAGAATACAATAATAGAGCTAGTTATAGTTACCATCCATTACTATACAACTCTTTTAGTCACGCAGAATGCTTTACATCAAATATCAGTGTTCATTACAAGTTCCATTAGTAGTACTATATATGCTAGAGTAATATGTCTTATTATATAGGAGTAGGTCATTACAATCGGCCGATCTACGCTTTGGTAATTATTCCATTTGCATTATTTCAATGTGCCTTTCAGTACAAGAACTACATAATACCAGTATAGTTTTTCTATCCTTTGCCGGAACTTATAAAGGTGTATTTTTTGCGTTAGGCCTATTCCATACTTTGTGGGGAATAACTAAAAAAGTAAACTTTAAAGAATCGGGTTTGTTCAAGTGGCTCTTAAAAATAATCGTTCTTTATGATTGGAAAAATAAAATTGAAATTATGTAAATCAAATCATTTTTAAGGGAATTTAAAGGAAAAGTGGGAATCTTCGTCAATTTCATGATTCTGTACATACAGGGATAGACAGAAAACATAATTAACCCTTTCAATTTCAAATGTAAACAAAGATGAATAAATCTCAATTTTCCCTATAAATATGGAAATCAGTCTGTAACGATTCTACATTTTTAGCAGGCAAATATCGTGATTATTTGAATGAGTGTGTACTAGCATTTAGCCTTACGATCAAGTGAGGAATATTTTGTTGCTTAATAACCACTGCTTTTATAACCATATGCGCCTTTGTGTTTAAAAAAATCCACTAAATACGAAATTTTTCCGACCATTATTTGAGACTGTTGATCTTGGTATTCTATTAAATGATAGCTAAATTGAGATCAATTAAAGCTTTGATCCCAATTTTGATTCTACATAGCATTCTTAACTGGATTTCAATGCAGTTTTTTGCAGCCAATTAGGCTGAACTATAGAATGCGACTACGCTCTGTGTCAATTAGTTTAATTAAATCACTTAAATCTTGTAATGATTCACATGGAATGGTTTATAATCGGGGCCACTCGCGAAGAAAAAATTGGGTTGTCTTGGGTGGGAAGATTTATAATTAAGTAAATAGAAGAATTGAAGTAAACTAAGTAATTTAAATTAAGTAAGTAGATTAAGTAAATTAAGTGAATGATGGAATCCAAAGGGATTGAGAGAATAATTATGCCGGCCATAGAGCAGAGGGAGCTGAACACTTCCTACTGAATTCGTTAAATTGTTTAATTGAATGAATATACTGAAATACCCTGCGATTTTGTAGTCCTCGGAGTTTGTAGCAAAAGCACTTTACCGTTGAGCTGCCGAGACGACATTTACTCCTTAATTGTATATGTAAAAATATATCTAAAATAGACTAATTTATCAAAACCCTCATGAATTAATGTTCTAAACACTGAAAAAATCAACACATTTAGATAGAATTTTCTTTTACACAAGCTTTCTGCCATTGTAATTATCCCTTATCAGGAATATTTTTAATATATTCTTTTACTTGTTACTGAGCAAATGTGTAAACATGGAAAAACAACAAATCTATGACAACACACAAACAAGCAAAAATGCTTAATATTTTATGCTGCCTTTCATACGTTTCTTGGGGGGGGGGGGGAGGGGACATAGAAAGCAGAAAATATTTAGAACAATCAGTAAGTTACACAAAAAAATTTTTAATGACGTGGTGCGTCAAATGATAAGAATTAAAATGATGAATTTCGTTTAGTCAGGATGGGCTTTGAGCAATCATTCACTAATTTAAATACCGATACTGTAAAGCTTCTGCAAGTGTTGCGACATTTTTATTCTAGAATAAGGAATTCACAATCAAAAAAGTTCTTTAAATCGGGTTAAAGGAAAATATGTAATTAGATCAAGCGCGCCGATTTATTGGGAATAACCGTTAGTGTGGTGACCTAAATTGCTGTTTGTTTGGCCAACAAGTTTGGAAATCTTAAAACTTCAGCAAGGAATAGAGGAATTTCGACGCATCCAAATAAGGTGTCGTGGGGTTATTGAACGACTTCTTATGCGTTCTTAGAAATCTAGCTAGGAAATGTGTGATGCACTCCCATATTTGAAGCGTATCTATTATCTATATTTTTAAAACATGTCTCCTTCAAAATATTTTAAACTCATTTCTTTTTCTTTTTTTCCTAAACGGAAAATGTTGATTTAAAAATTGCCGTAGAATGAGCATCGCTCATTCAATGGGAAAATACTGTTCTTGTAACTTCTTTTCAGGCAAACATAAAATAAAAGAACAAATTTATGTTATTTCCCTTAAAACCAGGTAACACGGCTTTATTTGATTTGATTGTATGTCGACTATTGGAAGTTTCTTGATGAAATAATTAGATACTGAACAGCTTGATAAGACGTCCCCCTTAAAATGGGATCATTACATTAATCAGCGTGTTATAATGCACTTATCCTCGTCTTGTCACTAGGCTATGTCTCTATTATCTGTAACCAAAAATTCTTGATGTTTGAAAGTTCTTCTAACATAAAGAATAGCCTAAAATGTGAACATTACGGATAATCCAGTTAGTTTCAAATTATGTTTTTAAGACTTTTTTTTAATTATGTAATTAAGACGAAGAAAAGATTTTAACGTTGGAGGTATGAGTCACCTTCCCGCTTGAGATTCCTCTCTTTAAAATAATGTAATAGCAGATGGTTTATTAATAATAATGAAAAAGTGTAACTTTTACTAATACAAATCACTCGTAACTTTTCCTTTCTAAGGAGTTACTGGGATTTTTTCTATTGGTTCACAATGGGATGCACGAAGCTCCGCTAGTCCACTTATTAACCCTATTTGAGTAGTTTTCAAGTTAGCAAAACATCCTGCTGTTTGGGTAAATATTTAACCCAGGAGAATATCTAGTCAAAGTAAGCAAGAGTTCGATGATAAACATGAGCCGAATTACTTATTGAATTACTTATTGAATTACTAGTGGTTTGATTATTTAAATCAGATAGGCCTACCATCGATTTGATCCGCAAAATCTGCCCTGGTTCTTTACACCAGATCAAGTCTTTAAGATCTCGATCAACTCATTTCTCAATTGTGTAATCTCTGGGCACAATGCAGGTACCGAGGGTGATCTACTTTTTTTCAAAAATCTTGATCAACTTTGGATAAAAAAAGTTAACATGAAAAGTAGAAATAAAACGGCATAAGATCTGTATTTTTAAAATGTAATAGAAGTAGCCTATTGAAGGCTTAACGTTGTTTTATTTTTTTTAAAGAATATTAATAAAATTGTATGAATCAAGATTAAAAGTTTGCGTTAGAATATTCCGACGGAGGGTTGGGGGCCCTTTTTTATCTAACTTTTTTTCTTACATTTTATTTTCGCCTATCAAAGTATACATAATTAGAATCAGCTTGAAAAACTGAATTTAACCGTGTTTGGCTCTTTACTATAAGTGCTGAAGTGCAAACAAAATAGAGATGGATATCTGCAACCCCGCCAAAACGCCCACTTTTACGCGGGCGCCGAGTCATAGTGAAAATTCGGTTGAACTATTGTCGAGATAAACATTTTCAAGGTTCGACTAATTTTGTAAAAGTATCCTAAAGAACCTGCCATTCCAATTAGGCCATCTCAGTTCTCCTCATTGGTCGGACACATATTATGCGGCCGTCGTCTGCTTTGAAGCACAATCTTAGTTATCTTAAGAGTTAGCAGGCAACAAAACCAAACCAATGCGACGTAGAAGATTGAGAAGACTTCCTAAATATTTAACCAGTTCCGATTCTCCTTCACATGAAAAAGCAAGGCGATTTAGTTTTTGGCCATTATTAAGTTGTGCATCATGTGTGTTCATGATTAGTTACAGTCTTCTGGGGATTAGGACAACAACAACTGTTGTCTAATGTAAAAACAAAGATTTTTATAGGTATTGCACTTTTTCCAAACATCATATTCTTGCTGTGTTGAATAAACTGGTTCACAGATTTTTATGAAAACAGAACCGTTTGAAGCGCTTAAACAAATAATATTTCCCTCAATCTTCGATTGCTTCGATTTTTTTTAGTGAAATCCCACGTCAGGTCCCGAACTTTTTGAGGTTGACTTTATCATATAGGCCTAGCATTTGAATCTCTTCTTTTTTTTGAAAAATTTTCAACATATCCGTGTGAAGAAGATACGTCGTTAAAATTTTAAAAATTTGTGGGATCAGTTTATTCCCTTCCTTCTCTTTAATGCGCAAATACACTTTGTCCCTGAATTATAGACCGGTTTTTGTTGGAATCACAGCCCGGAGCAAAACTGTGCAGCGTGAAAACTGCGTAGCCCACGATTTGACTATTTGAATTCCTGTTTTAACTTTTCTAGGATGGAATAAAAAAAAGAATAGAACCAGTCCAAAGCAGTTTTCTACGCTCTTCAAAATGACGAGCAAAACATTTTCATACGGAAATATTTACATTACATTTTTATTTAAACAACTATTTATTACACTGCTAAATTGCTGCCTCATATCAACGACGACTTATGGAGTACGCTACTATTTTATGAATAGTAAATGAATGAGAAAAGCAACATTATGATAACGTTAACAATTCTTTTTACAGTCAATATCGCGCATCAATTCATTGGCATTCCTTTTATTTCTCAATTATTTTTAAAATTTTATAGAAAAAAAGGCAAATTCTATAGTTAAATAATTAGTTAAACTATCGCCGCCATAAAATAATCTAAAGCTAGTAAGATAAGAGGGGATAAATAAACGACTGCTGCACCACCTGATTTGGCTCCGTTCAAACCAGCGCGGTACATAAATGCGACGTTGTCGGATCCTTAAATATAGGGGGAATCGTGAAAATCGTTACACATTTTCGTTTAGTTTAATTTTCGGGAGTTTTAGGGAGCGTGCTCACGCTATACGCTGTACTTTTGGTTCACAAGTCTTAAGTTTTCGGACTCAGGAGACTATTCCGAATCGGAATATGTGCCTTAAGACTAGTTTTATTATATGAAGTAGAAGAATGATCGCTGGCTCTCGGACTGTAGTTTATAAGAAAACTATGATGATCAGTTCATTGACTCTTATACCAAAACGTGAATTCTGGATGGCATGGCATTCGATCCGATTATACCTGCCACACCGAATTTCTTGGCTAATGCGCGAGACAATATTTATTTCCCGCGTATGGACTATTTAAAAAAAAACGTGAACATTGTCGCTTTCCGTCTTAGCTCGATCCATAAAATAAGGTCAGAACTCGGAGGCTTTATTAACTAAGAGACTGTTTATGTACTTTACATAGCCTCAAATGTAAAAATGGACCCCCTAAAAGGCTTGCTATGGCTAATGGATATATATTCACACGTATTACATGGCTGTTGAATGTGACTCGTACATTTTTTTTGGATTGAATAAACAAGTCTCGATTCCAGCAAGGAGGAGGAGCTAGTGATGGTTATCTATTTCCCTGCACGCTCTTATATTCTGTGAAATCCGATACTTGAAGAACATATTAGACTAATAGACTGCTAGAAAATTGTTGGCATTATTTCAAATAACCTATTCTAATATTAAAATACTTTCAATTTTCTGCCTAGAAAACTAATTATATTTGCAGACTTACTTCATATATACTCTTATCTTGAAAAAAATGAAAGAATAGAAAGAAGAAAGCCTTTTACAAGAAAGTTTATACGAGATAAAATTTTGCCAATGAGTTTTTGTACATGTAAAACTCTTGACCATCCCGTGGTACATATTTTTCTCAAACTAAATTTATTTAGTGAAATGTGAACGGTCGTGGGATCCCGATAAGACTACGCAGCTATAATTCATTCTTAAATAAAGCCATAAAGGGTCGCCGGTCGCGCTCATATAATTTTGACTTAAAAGAGTACTGCGTATCAAATCCCAATACCGGTTCGCGCCGGTTGCGAAAATGTAAATTGAAAAATTTGGTTGCCATATATGTTATATGGGCTTCGTGATTGGCTTGGGCTCGATCTGCAATCGTGCAGGAATAAATCGTCTTATATAATGACCTTGTACTTGGGCGGTGTCAGCTAATAGTAATTAAAACTCTCTTTATAATTCGTCTGTGCCTTTTCTCTACCTATCTCTCCCTTTTGCGTGCAATAACTGAAAATGGTTGCCGAAACCATGTAAAGTAAAGTATAGGCCAAACCTTATTTCATTTACTCAGTTAATATTCTTCGAGTATGATTACATACTTCTCATTCGGGGATATTATATGCGTCAATATGTGTTTTTATCCTTGTCCATATGCAGCATATGATATGCCCATGTATGATTGGGTATCCCTTTTGGAAAATGACCAACAAAAGGAGATAGCTTTCGGCAAAATACAAGTTTTGTTGTGACCAGCACGCAATGATGGGCGTATTCTCAAATTTTATCGATACATTGCACTTCAAAGCTACAAATAAGGAAGTAGTCTTTCATAAAACTCATTCGAACAATAGGGCTCCTAAAAATATTCATTCGTAAGTTGTAAAGCCATTTTTTGAATAAAATTTTTATTCACATAGAAAATTTAATGAATTGGCATGAATATTGACAAATGAAAGAATTGATTACGAATCAATCGGGCGAATGTATTAGAATTCATTGAATATTAATTAATGGAAATTAATAATTTGATTTCTTCACTCATTTACAGGCATATTTTATTAGTTCAAACCAATTATAATGTTTAAACAATTAAACATGCAACATTTTAAACTCTCAGACAAATTAATGCACCAAGAAAATCGGTGTACACATTCTGTTTTTACAAATTATTAATTTAAACCAAACATTAAGCCTGATAAGTAACTTTTAATGAAATTAAAATTTGATTGAAATTATGCACCGCGTTATTTTTTAATGGTATGCGTTGTTTTTGAATGGGTTGGTTGTCTCTCCTATATTAAGTTCATAAAATTAATTAAAATTTGGAAATATATAAATCACAATATTTGAATACGATTCGAAATAATAAAAGCGAGAATAAAACCACAAACAATTTATGAATAGGCCTATACATTAGTTGAGCTTATAACAAATCTTATTGTATACATCCTTATTCATTTTATTTGAATTGTACCGTATAATATCGTCCTATTATTAAAAGTGTGTCGGGAAGTATATGACACCTCGCGCTCTCAAGCTCTCTTTTACACGATCTTTAATTCCCAAAGCTACGACTGAACAATTCGTAGGTTCCACTCACTTTGAGTTTGGAAGAGGTTGATTCAAAATTTATGGGATCCAAATAACAATTCAAATAAGCACAAATGTACAAACATTTATTCCGTCTCAACACCTTTTTTAAGGCTCATTATGTATAAAATGATAGAATTCGAATTTCATTTACATATCCGTTTAAAAATCTCGCTTTTCAATAATACTTTGTCCTTGGGACTTGTGTTCGTTGGACCGGTTTTTAGAGAAAAAGTAAAACGTGGCCACATCCTGTGCGCAGCATATTATCATTTCCATTTTAGTGTGTTGCTAGATTCTTACTTGTGAAGTATTAATTTAAGTAAGGTGATATTCTTTGTGAATTATTTATCATCATTTAGTTTACTTGAAACGCAATATATACATTTCAACTATTTCCAATTAATTTTTTTTATAGTGCGCATGTTCCTGATTTCATCAGGGATGGCATATACAACTGGATTAACTGGTAATTTTGATTTTTTTTAAATCAATTTTTAGGGGAAAATAAGATTGGAAATATTCCCTTTTTTTAGTATAGTAGATTCTTTAGAAAGTTACAATATATTGTAGCTATAGAATTATTTTTTAAATGTTATGCTTTTTATTGTGTCATCTTATGAAGAATTCACACGCTTTCATGATCACCAGTGAAATATTCAAAAATAAATGTAAGGCGTGATAATCGCCATTTTTGGTGGTGAATTTTGACTTTAACTCCGCCCGCTTAAAAATGATCGGTTTGATGGCTCCCCGGTCGCACCTGACGAGGTGAGAGAGGAGGGAGAAGGCTGAAAAATGCTAGTTTTCTCTAAGGCTATAGTATTCACTCAGCTGGTTTTGTCATCCACTGTCCTTGCAGCACACAAATGGGAATATCGTCTGCTACTACATTTGAGAAACGTGGCCCGAGGGGATTTGACATAAGTCAACCCTCTCTATCATTGTTCCTCCTACCGACGAGGTGCAGTGAGAGGCGTCAAACCGCACTTTTCAAATGGGAGAAGCCAGATTCAAATTTCACACACTCTGCATCGGATAGTGAAATAAAACAAATCACTCACCTCCCCTATTTAAGAGGGAAAATAAGTACTAAGTTGAATCTTCCGATTTTATCGAAAGGAATAAGAACCAAGGGCTCGGTTTTAGCAAAAAACCCGACAGGCAACAAATTAATGTAAAACACTTTTGTTTTCTTGGAAATTTTAGGCCACTTCTTTTCAAAATTAACATTAAAAGTAGCAAATATATCCATATTCTGATTTTTATTGATTTTTTTGTTCGGAATAATTTGAAAAGAAAATCCAAAAAAGTGTGGTCGCGTAAGTGACCAACACTCAATTGCTTAGTTTAAAAGGATGAAATTAAGTGTTTGAACTTGGAAATTTTATCCGAACCGAAACCAACTATTGAGGGTTCAAGTTAACGTGAAACGGCTTTAAAGTGTGTGTGCGAGGTTTAAACTCTCTTTTAATCGAGTAACAAATTGGAAAAATGTGCTTAATTAGCTGTAGTGTTTACAGATGGCGTTGTCGATTGGTTTTGATTCGAACGGTAATATATTAAAAAATATATATTGACTCCTTCAAAGGGATTTACCACTGAAGGTATTGCGTTTACTGATTGATTTTTCCATTTTATAGATTTTGTTGTAAAAGACTTGAAAATCTTAATCTCAATTGCCTTCTGAGCTTCAATTGCGGTATGAGGTGATTTGAATTAGACATGCAACTTGATATAGAATACAATAATAGAGCTAGTTATAGTTACCATCCATTACTATACAACTCTTTTAGTCACGCAGAATGCTTTACATCAAATATCAGTGTTCATTACAAGTTCCATTAGTAGTACTATATATGCTAGAGTAATATGTCTTATTATATAGGAGTAGGTCATTACAATCGGCCGATCTACGCTTTGGTAATTATTCCATTTGCATTATTTCAATGTGCCTTTCAGTACAAGAACTACATAATACCAGTATAGTTTTTCTATCCTTTGCCGGAACTTATAAAGGTGTATTTTTTTGCGTTAGGCCTATTCCATACTTTGTGGGGAATAACTAAAAAAGTAAACTTTAAAGAATCGGGTTTGTTCAAGTGGCTCTTAAAAATAATCGTTCTTTATGATTGGAAAAATAAAATTGAAATTATGTAAATCAAATCATTTTTAAGGGAATTTAAAGGAAAAGTGGGAATCTTCGTCAATTTCATGATTCTGTACATACAGGGATAGACAGAAAACATAATTAACCCTTTCAATTTCAAATGTAAACAAAGATGAATAAATCTCAATTTTCCCTATAAATATGGAAATCAGTCTGTAACGATTCTACATTTTTAGCAGGCAAATATCGTGATTATTTGAATGAGTGTGTACTAGCATTTAGCCTTACGATCAAGTGAGGAATATTTTGTTGCTTAATAACCACTGCTTTTATAACCATATGCGCCTTTGTGTTTAAAAAAATCCACTAAATACGAAATTTTTCCGACCATTATTTGAGACTGTTGATCTTGGTATTCTATTAAATGATAGCTAAATTGAGATCAATTAAAGCTTTGATCCCAATTTTGATTCTACATAGCATTCTTAACTGGATTTCAATGCAGTTTTTTGCAGCCAATTAGGCTGAACTATAGAATGCGACTACGCTCTGTGTCAATTAGTTTAATTAAATCACTTAAATCTTGTAATGATTCACATGGAATGGTTTATAATCGGGGCCACTCGCGAAGAAAAAATTGGGTTGTCTTGGGTGGGAAGATTTATAATTAAGTAAATAGAAGAATTGAAGTAAACTAAGTAATTTAAATTAAGTAAGTAGATTAAGTAAATTAAGTGAATGATGGAATCCAAAGGGATTGAGAGAATAATTATGCCGGCCATAGAGCAGAGGGAGCTGAACACTTCCTACTGAATTCGTTAAATTGTTTAATTGAATGAATATACTGAAATACCCTGCGATTTTGTAGTCCTCGGAGTTTGTAGCAAAAGCACTTTACCGTTGAGCTGCCGAGACGACATTTACTCCTTAATTGTATATGTAAAAATATATCTAAAATAGACTAATTTATCAAAACCCTCATGAATTAATGTTCTAAACACTGAAAAAATCAACACATTTAGATAGAATTTTCTTTTACACAAGCTTTCTGCCATTGTAATTATCCCTTATCAGGAATATTTTTAATATATTCTTTTACTTGTTACTGAGCAAATGTGTAAACATGGAAAAACAACAAATCTATGACAACACACAAACAAGCAAAAATGCTTAATATTTTATGCTGCCTTTCATACGTTTCTTGGGGGGGGGGGGGAGGGGACATAGAAAGCAGAAAATATTTAGAACAATCAGTAAGTTACACAAAAAAATTTTTAATGACGTGGTGCGTCAAATGATAAGAATTAAAATGATGAATTTCGTTTAGTCAGGATGGGCTTTGAGCAATCATTCACTAATTTAAATACCGATACTGTAAAGCTTCTGCAAGTGTTGCGACATTTTTATTCTAGAATAAGGAATTCACAATCAAAAAAGTTCTTTAAATCGGGTTAAAGGAAAATATGTAATTAGATCAAGCGCGCCGATTTATTGGGAATAACCGTTAGTGTGGTGACCTAAATTGCTGTTTGTTTGGCCAACAAGTTTGGAAATCTTAAAACTTCAGCAAGGAATAGAGGAATTTCGACGCATCCAAATAAGGTGTCGTGGGGTTATTGAACGACTTCTTATGCGTTCTTAGAAATCTAGCTAGGAAATGTGTGATGCACTCCCATATTTGAAGCGTATCTATTATCTATATTTTTAAAACATGTCTCCTTCAAAATATTTTAAACTCATTTCTTTTTCTTTTTTTCCTAAACGGAAAATGTTGATTTAAAAATTGCCGTAGAATGAGCATCGCTCATTCAATGGGAAAATACTGTTCTTGTAACTTCTTTTCAGGCAAACATAAAATAAAAGAACAAATTTATGTTATTTCCCTTAAAACCAGGTAACACGGCTTTATTTGATTTGATTGTATGTCGACTATTGGAAGTTTCTTGATGAAATAATTAGATACTGAACAGCTTGATAAGACGTCCCCCTTAAAATGGGATCATTACATTAATCAGCGTGTTATAATGCACTTATCCTCGTCTTGTCACTAGGCTATGTCTCTATTATCTGTAACCAAAAATTCTTGATGTTTGAAAGTTCTTCTAACATAAAGAATAGCCTAAAATGTGAACATTACGGATAATCCAGTTAGTTTCAAATTATGTTTTTAAGACTTTTTTTTAATTATGTAATTAAGACGAAGAAAAGATTTTAACGTTGGAGGTATGAGTCACCTTCCCGCTTGAGATTCCTCTCTTTAAAATAATGTAATAGCAGATGGTTTATTAATAATAATGAAAAAGTGTAACTTTTACTAATACAAATCACTCGTAACTTTTCCTTTCTAAGGAGTTACTGGGATTTTTTCTATTGGTTCACAATGGGATGCACGAAGCTCCGCTAGTCCACTTATTAACCCTATTTGAGTAGTTTTCAAGTTAGCAAAACATCCTGCTGTTTGGGTAAATATTTAACCCAGGAGAATATCTAGTCAAAGTAAGCAAGAGTTCGATGATAAACATGAGCCGAATTACTTATTGAATTACTTATTGAATTACTAGTGGTTTGATTATTTAAATCAGATAGGCCTACCATCGATTTGATCCGCAAAATCTGCCCTGGTTCTTTACACCAGATCAAGTCTTTAAGATCTCGATCAACTCATTTCTCAATTGTGTAATCTCTGGGCACAATGCAGGTACCGAGGGTGATCTACTTTTTTTCAAAAATCTTGATCAACTTTGGATAAAAAAAGTTAACATGAAAAGTAGAAATAAAACGGCATAAGATCTGTATTTTTAAAATGTAATAGAAGTAGCCTATTGAAGGCTTAACGTTGTTTTATTTTTTTTAAAGAATATTAATAAAATTGTATGAATCAAGATTAAAAGTTTGCGTTAGAATATTCCGACGGAGGGTTGGGGGCCCTTTTTTATCTAACTTTTTTTCTTACATTTTGTTTTCGCCTATCAAAGTATACATAATTAGAATCAGCTTGAAAAACTGAATTTAACCGTGTTTGGCTCTTTACTATAAGTGCTGAAGTGCAAACAAAATAGAGATGGATATCTGCAACCCCGCCAAAACGCCCACTTTTACGCGGGCGCCGAGTCATAGTGAAAATTCGGTTGAACTATTGTCGAGATAAACATTTTCAAGGTTCGACTAATTTTGTAAAAGTATCCTAAAGAACCTGCCATTCCAATTAGGCCATCTCAGTTCTCCTCATTGGTCGGACACATATTATGCGGCCGTCGTCTGCTTTGAAGCACAATCTTAGTTATCTTAAGAGTTAGCAGGCAACAAAACCAAACCAATGCGACGTAGAAGATTGAGAAGACTTCCTAAATATTTAACCAGTTCCGATTCTCCTTCACATGAAAAAGCAAGGCGATTTAGTTTTTGGCCATTATTAAGTTGTGCATCATGTGTGTTCATGATTAGTTACAGTCTTCTGGGGATTAGGACAACAACAACTGTTGTCTAATGTAAAAACAAAGATTTTTATAGGTATTGCACTTTTTCCAAACATCATATTCTTGCTGTGTTGAATAAACTGGTTCACAGATTTTTATGAAAACAGAACCGTTTGAAGCGCTTAAACAAATAATATTTCCCTCAATCTTCGATTGCTTCGATTTTTTTTAGTGAAATCCCACGTCAGGTCCCGAACTTTTTGAGGTTGACTTTATCATATAGGCCTAGCATTTGAATCTCTTCTTTTTTTTGAAAAATTTTCAACATATCCGTGTGAAGAAGATACGTCGTTAAAATTTTAAAAATTTGTGGGATCAGTTTATTCCCTTCCTTCTCTTTAATGCGCAAATACACTTTGTCCCTGAATTATAGACCGGTTTTTGTTGGAATCACAGCCCGGAGCAAAACTGTGCAGCGTGAAAACTGCGTAGCCCACGATTTGACTATTTGAATTCCTGTTTTAACTTTTCTAGGATGGAATAAAAAAAAGAATAGAACCAGTCCAAAGCAGTTTTCTACGCTCTTCAAAATGACGAGCAAAACATTTTCATACGGAAATATTTACATTACATTTTTATTTAAACAACTATTTATTACACTGCTAAATTGCTGCCTCATATCAACGACGACTTATGGAGTACGCTACTATTTTATGAATAGTAAATGAATGAGAAAAGCAACATTATGATAACGTTAACAATTCTTTTTACAGTCAATATCGCGCATCAATTCATTGGCATTCCTTTTATTTCTCAATTATTTTTAAAATTTTATAGAAAAAAAGGCAAATTCTATAGTTAAATAATTAGTTAAACTATCGCCGCCATAAAATAATCTAAAGCTAGTAAGATAAGAGGGGATAAATAAACGACTGCTGCACCACCTGATTTGGCTCCGTTCAAACCAGCGCGGTACATAAATGCGACGTTGTCGGATCCTTAAATATAGGGGGAATCGTGAAAATCGTTACACATTTTCGTTTAGTTTAATTTTCGGGAGTTTTAGGGAGCGTGCTCACGCTATACGCTGTACTTTTGGTTCACAAGTCTTAAGTTTTCGGACTCAGGAGACTATTCCGAATCGGAATATGTGCCTTAAGACTAGTTTTATTATATGAAGTAGAAGAATGATCGCTGGCTCTCGGACTGTAGTTTATAAGAAAACTATGATGATCAGTTCATTGACTCTTATACCAAAACGTGAATTCTGGATGGCATGGCATTCGATCCGATTATACCTGCCACACCGAATTTCTTGGCTAATGCGCGAGACAATATTTATTTCCCGCGTATGGACTATTTAAAAAAAAACGTGAACATTGTCGCTTTCCGTCTTAGCTCGATCCATAAAATAAGGTCAGAACTCGGAGGCTTTATTAACTAAGAGACTGTTTATGTACTTTACATAGCCTCAAATGTAAAAATGGACCCCCTAAAAGGCTTGCTATGGCTAATGGATATATATTCACACGTATTACATGGCTGTTGAATGTGACTCGTACATTTTTTTTGGATTGAATAAACAAGTCTCGATTCCAGCAAGGAGGAGGAGCTAGTGATGGTTATCTATTTCCCTGCACGCTCTTATATTCTGTGAAATCCGATACTTGAAGAACATATTAGACTAATAGACTGCTAGAAAATTGTTGGCATTATTTCAAATAACCTATTCTAATATTAAAATACTTTCAATTTTCTGCCTAGAAAACTAATTATATTTGCAGACTTACTTCATATATACTCTTATCTTGAAAAAAATGAAAGAATAGAAAGAAGAAAGCCTTTTACAAGAAAGTTTATACGAGATAAAATTTTGCCAATGAGTTTTTGTACATGTAAAACTCTTGACCATCCCGTGGTACATATTTTTCTCAAACTAAATTTATTTAGTGAAATGTGAACGGTCGTGGGATCCCGATAAGACTACGCAGCTATAATTCATTCTTAAATAAAGCCATAAAGGGTCGCCGGTCGCGCTCATATAATTTTGACTTAAAAGAGTACTGCGTATCAAATCCCAATACCGGTTCGCGCCGGTTGCGAAAATGTAAATTGAAAAATTTGGTTGCCATATATGTTATATGGGCTTCGTGATTGGCTTGGGCTCGATCTGCAATCGTGCAGGAATAAATCGTCTTATATAATGACCTTGTACTTGGGCGGTGTCAGCTAATAGTAATTAAAACTCTCTTTATAATTCGTCTGTGCCCTTTTCTCTACCTATCTCTCCCTTTTGCGTGCAATAACTGAAAATGGTTGCCGAAACCATGTAAAGTAAAGTATAGGCCAAACCTTATTTCATTTACTCAGTTAATATTCTTCGAGTATGATTACATACTTCTCATTCGGGGATATTATATGCGTCAATATGTGTTTTTATCCTTGTCCATATGCAGCATATGATATGCCCATGTATGATTGGGTATCCCTTTTGGAAAATGACCAACAAAAGGAGATAGCTTTCGGCAAAATACAAGTTTTGTTGTGACCAGCACGCAATGATGGGCGTATTCTCAAATTTTATCGATACATTGCACTTCAAAGCTACAAATAAGGAAGTAATCTTATGACAAAAGTAAAAAATAAAATCTGTAAATAACAGAAGTCTTCAAAAGGAAGGATGGCGCTCTGTCATTGTAAAAAAATTACTTTTCAAAAAGAACGTAGGAAGCAGAAAAAATATATTTAGAATTAGGAATTTTTTTATTTTGAAAAAGCCCCTTAATTTCTGAGAAAATAATATATTGAATACTACGACATTAAAGAAAAAGGAATCATACATTTTTACTAATTTGTTTTTTCAAAATCAAAATTATTAATTATTTTCTATAATAAATGAAATTCTCTGATTTTTTAGTAAAGGAAAACAGAAAGAGGCGTTGCCCCAAATGATTTTAAGAACTGCACCTCGCCACCTTGAAACTTGACCGTTGACTCGCAACAGCAGGCTCCACCCAATAAAACATTGTTTTGTAAGTGTGTATTCTTTGAAATTAATTTTCATCACGTAGTTGCCTTGATGACCTATTTCTCTTTTAAATCAGCTATCTGGTTTTTTTTCTGATGGCTGAATAAATAAAAAAAAACAGGGTGGGGCCATGAGATACCTGTGTATATAGTAGTATATTTTTATATAAATTCTTTTCCCCCTGCAACACCAACAAATAAAGTATTTTTAAAAAGCTGTATTGGGATGAACAGTGACCATATGTTAATATTCATATGTAAAATTGAAAGATTCCTACTACTATTCGGCGTAGAATTTGTCAATAATTTTCAAAATATTCAGTTAGCATGGTAGATGAGTGGCTGAATAAGCAATCGATAAGTGCGTTTGCAGATAGTTTTTTTGTTGTTGTTGACAAAAGGAGCGCACGAGGCGTTGCCCAAATGATCGCATTAAAAGTGATTGGTGGCTAGCATGACCTCATTAGCAGCAGGCGCAGGCCCCACCCTCCTCGACTCCTCCCTTAAACTTTGAATCAAAAGCGCAGGTTAGGCTATAGGTTATTCCCAATCCCATAACAGCAATGAACCAAAGAATTAGCAAAATGTTCAATCGAGAAAGATTAAATGAAATAAAAAATACTTCAGAATAATATGGATGCAAATATGTAGCTTAATATACATTTTTTCAGGTAAATAATGTATGTATAATAATAATGTTTTATGAATTGGTCGAGAATCAAAGCTGAAAATCAAATTAGAACCGGTATTCTGATATTCAAGTGTGTGCGTGTCAAGTGTGTATGCTGTTGATTTTAAAACACGCATTATCAGATATATCCTGCTCTAATGGAATACCAAATCCATGGTTTCGTATAGTTGTTATTCTACTTCTTGATTTTAGGTTTAATATCTAAAAGCGCAATAACTATTAACCGTTAGAAGTACTCCTTTTTTGGTCATATCTTCACATGTCCAAGTTGCAGTTCCTGGTTGATGACGACTACATTATATACTTCATTTGCTGTATGTTTGACGCGAAAGAGGTCACTTGTTTTTCTAATAAAACTTGTTCCTTGATCTAACTGTATTTCATCGGCTGATGAAATCACGCTTTCCTATACATTGGAATCCGGTATAAAAATAGGCGCAAATGGTCAGAGCGGCATCAGTGTCAGCCACAGACTGTGCTGGAAGCACTGTCTTTTTTTAGCAGAGTACCCTGCTGAGGACTCATCTTCGTCAGCAGAAAAGACATCTTTTTTAAAAGATGGCTTTATTTCCCCAATTTTTCAGGTCTTTTCTCTTGCTCAACATCGTCGTTGTTCATCATCATTTTTTCGCTGCCGATGCACAAAAGTTGGAAACCAATTTTCCAGCTTCAACCGAGATACCTGGAAGCACCGAAAGACTCATCCAACTGAGAATGTTAGGAGCATTGCCCACTACAGTAAGTCTTGTCAATTTTTTTCAATTCCCCATATTATTCACCCTTGAGTATTAACTGCTATATAATTAATCATACTGTTATTATTATAGACAAGGCTTACCCAGTGCACAGGGTTTGTGCTGACCAACCCTTCAACTCCCATTTATGTTACCCAAATTAAGGGCTACGCTCCGTCGACCAAAATTCATCATATGGCAGTTTATGGCTGTACTACTCGGCCGGTTACTCCATGGTAATTATATCAGATTCCACTTGTATAATAATATAACACGGTTATGTTATAATAATTGACGTATTTTATATGTTCATGAAGCGCTTGTCCGCTTAGGTCCAGATCTACTATATTTGTTTCATCACTTAATACACCGCCTATAAGGTTTCAAAATAGGATTGATTTCGAACAGAGTGCTATGCAACTTGGCGGATCCTCGAGCATTCAATATGTATTTATAGAAGTACACTATAAATACGCATCATCGGAACCGGATTCAACGACCGGCGTCGACCTGCAAACACAAACAAATGCGTAAATAAATCATTATTATTGTGATACACGAGGTTTTCTTTTTTAATAGTTATAATGATATTTAGGCCTATTCAATATGTTGGAACCTACTCGATTATGGGTGTGGGAACCATCGATCCCGGACAGAGTCGTAAATATGCCATTGTTATTTAAGTTCCTCCGGATAGAAATTATTTTTTTTTCGTTTAAAAAAGAATTTCAACTCGACACTTGCTTCACTTATTCTGGCGATAGAATTTCTGTATTCGGCTATCAAGTACACACTCACTCCTTGGGAACATTAGTTTCCGTGTTCAATGAATACGTAAGTATAGTTTGTTGCGTACAATTTTAATGCATCAACTTATTGTATACATTGTCAAATAATAAGTTTTCAACTATGCAACACTAATAGTCTTTTCATATATTCTTGTCTCATGGACAGAATGCAGTGGTTAGTGAGGTAGGACGGGGGAACCCACAGTTCCCTCAAGCCTACTTCCCTTTCTTAAAAGGTGCTGGATATTTTTTCTTTTCGGGAACTTTTGTAATGTTGCGCTGTGTTTATAACACAGTTGGTCAATCGAATCCAGTCTATACAAGTATGAAACATGGAACTTATTTAAATAATTTCATATTATAACTATTTTTTCAACGATTTTTATTTATTTGAAAGTTGGAGTTCATGGGAAGACGGGCACTGAAATGTGCTTTGTTAACTTATATTACCGCAAACTTTCTATTCCATCGGCAAACCCATTCATCAAAGGGAGCTGTACCCCAACTGAATTAAATAAATTCCCAGCAAGCTCGACTAACCTCTTTACCCCTACTGGCGCTAATCTTGCAAAATTACAACTTCATGCTCTTTATGGAAATCAGACGGGCATCGTCAGCATAGATGCTACACACTCAATGAACTTGGTATAAACTCTATTATTATTATCTCGTACTGAATAATTTTTAAAAATATTATATGTACGCTTATTATAATGGTTATTTTTTAATTTGTTTCATCTCAGGATATGGAAACGTTTTAGAATCAACTTGAATTGAATTGAAAAACTAATTTATATATTTTGTCAAAATAAAGTGATATCACAATTAACCTTTTTTTAAATATTTATTGACAATAATACCCAATTTACCAATATATTAGAATTTTGTATGTATTTGTTGATCAATGGCGAATAGGTTATTATACTCTGTCGTCATTTCAAATCGCATCCTACAATAAATTTCATTTTAATCGTTTAAAAAAAGTCTTTGGTGTTTGGTCTCAACATTTTAAAAACAACGAGTAAACGAGCAAGAAAAAACAAAGAATTACTGAAAAGTACTGTAATCATTGGGTGTAATCTCACTCGGAATAGGGGAATCTCACTCATTACTACTTGCTTGGCTAAGAAGTGGCGCCAAATTTTAAAAAGTATAATTTTCAAGAGATACTAAACTCTACCGATGTTTCTATATCTATTTTTTTATTATCTATCTTAATCCTTAGAATATGATTATACACTGTATTGACAATATAAATCCACTGGGCCAAAATACCGAAAAACAAATTCACGAAAAACTCTTGAAATATCAGAAAAAGACGAATTCTTCATTTTTAAAATTGAGCAATTTATATTTGAATAAATTGAAGGCTGATGGTTAAATGTATTTCTTAAAAGGATGTAGAGGCACACAGAGTCAAAAGAGATAAAAATGAATGAACACGATTCGTTTTTTGTTAATAATACGCACAGTTATATAATAAAAGAAGGAAAATAAGAAAAAAGATTGACAAATGGTCATTTTGTCCGAAGTTACCCGGTTTTACGGTACGTTAGTCCCATGTATTATCAAATACTTTTGACGTTACGTCAAATTAGCCATAACCTCACACCCGACAATACATCTATATTGATGTATGATGTAATTTTGATGTAAGCTTTTAAAAAAATCATAGTTGATGGTAATGACGTTTGATGATAGCGACGCAATTAAGTACACTGTTTACCATCAGTATAAGACAAATATTAACAAAAATAAAACTGTAGTTATACCATATGATTCAATGAGATGATAGATATTTTTTATTTTAATATGGTCTTTGCTGATAACTCTTTAGTTATCCAAAGATCGTTTTTAATTATTGTATCGTTGGTTAAAACTATCATACCTCCATTCTTACCGACTAATGGCTATACGGGCTACCAGGCCCATAGCACTCATCAAAGTCCGTTCACTATCCAATCGTCGATAAAATAGCACACCCGCTCCTGCCTATCAAAGTCCATTATTTTTTGCCTTGATGGTAAATCCGTTCACCATTCAAACGAGGACCATAGCTGTTGAAGCAGATTTAGACTAGCTGACAGGGAGCGGAGGATTACTGAAGAGAGAGAGAGAGTAGTGAAGTGAGAGAGAAAAGAGGGCGCTGCAGGCGCGCCTAGACAGCCGGTGTGTACGTTGATACACACCCGTACGGCCGTGGGTTTAGGCAACCGCCAACTATGGAAGTTGCTGAACCGTACTGCGTTAACACCTGGTCTAACTTTGATAGTTGGCGTAATAGTCGAGGTAATAGTTGCCTTATCAAGTAGTTAGGCTGTTAGCGACCAAATGTTCTATTATGAAGAACAAAATGAGTTTGAGGAATAAATTGAATAAGGAGCTTTGTTGTATATTATTGTAACAGTAGATTAGCTTGAATCCCAATAATGTCGTTGTAATGTAATGTAATGTAATGTATTTATATAGCGCCTTTTCCAGTATTTAGTTCAAAGGCGCTCAAGTAGTCGTAACGCGTTAAACCACAAAGGAATACGCAATGTTTCATTTAACGTCAAATTCTACAGTGTAGAATCCCAGTGTAATTGTTGCTGCTTTATTAGAAGCGCTGCTACCAGTTTTTGACGGGACCTGAACTAGCGAACTGCGATGAAGGCACTGACCATTAAACATAGACAGCGCCTTAGCCAACTCGGCTACTCATCCCCGTTGTAATGTGTGGTGATGTGTAATGAATAGGGATACATTCACGCTAGTAAGATTGGTTGGAACGCGTTAAATGTCAATTATAATTTATAAGTGATGTAGCATTTTGATAATCGTTGGGCCGGTCATGCAGTCACCCAATGTCCTGTTTATGTATTGTAACAAGGCTAGACAGCGGTAGACTCGTAGTAATCTGCTAGTGCCTGGTCTAATTGATTAGATCCTAGTAGTTTGATATGTTAATATATACTGAGAAAATCCTGGTCTTTACTCATAGCTTGCTAGGATTATTTAATGATGGGATTTCGATGTAAGATATGTCTGATCGATTGATGTGGAATGTGGAGTATTTGAATTTGAATAATGGATATAGACTGTCCATTATTTTCGTCGCTGAGAACTTATGTGTTATGTGACACCTGGTGTGAATGACTGAGTCCCAAGCTTGATAGATTATATAATACCTGGTCTGGTTGACGAGTATCTGAAACGTTAGATTACATAGTACCAGGCTTGGTGACGAGTCTCTGGGATGATAGAGAGGCGCCTTGACAGCCAGTGTATACTGAATTATACGGTCGTGAGTTTAGGTAATCGTCAACTATGGAAGTTGTTTAGCCGTTCTTCGTTATTACATGGTCTAACTTGTGTAGTTGACGTAATTTAACTGTATTGTTATGTCACTTTGGACAGATTGCTTTATTGAATATATAATGAATATATGATTTATTGATTGAGTTAAATGGGATAAATGCATTTCATGTCGTTAAAGTAATCTAAAATATGTGAGTGTACATTTACGATGTAGCTTGAATGCTTATTTATATGTCAATTATAAGTGATGACGTAATTAAATGATCGTTGAGTGCGTGAACACCCAAGTAAATGTTTGTCTTTTTTTGTTTAATACTGCTTAATTAGGAGTTTGAACAACAAGCACGCGTTTGTCAGATTTGCATATTACATAAGAGCTGTTTGTGTGTGTGACCACCAGACAAACACAGATCAAATTTGTGTATTGCAGAAGAGTTGTTTGGGTGTGTGTGAACACTAGACAAACCAACATGGACACCGAGCAGTTGTGACAACCTTCTTGCGAATCGCGGCCCCTAGCGGGCCGCGTAGAAAGTGGCACCACCGCTGCGCCCACTGGATATATCCCCGAATGCTTCGCATTCGGGATAGGGACAGGGTAGTCTAATGGATTAGAGCGCCGGTGCGCAGCATCGGTGCCGGTACTGGCAACTACCGTGGGTGGGAGGTTCGGGACCCGCTCCCGGAGGTTTCTTATTGGCCTTTTTTTAGCTGAATTCTTATTGGTTTAGGGTTTTGCTGCATTCTTATTGGTTTTTTCATATAATTAGCATTATTTATAATTTATTATAATTAATTTGCCACCAATAGGGGACTAGAAAGCCCCGGATAGGTCCTGGTAGACGATTACGTCATAGGTAGGTGAGGTGGTAGGTGACGGTTAGGTTATTGTTGAACGTTAAGGTAGGTCACGTTACGTTAGGTTAGGTTAGGTTACATTATTTTATTTTAATTTAAATACTAATTTAGGCCAGGCTAACGGTAGGGGGCGCCACCGCCAAATTTAGCGGTGGCGCTACTTTCTACGTGTTCTTATGGGCCGTCATCCGCAAGCTGGTTGTAACGTCTGCTGCGGTGTCCAGGCTGAGGCAAACGTAGATCAGATTTTCGTATTGCATAAGAGTTGTTTGGGTATTGGGTGTGTGTGGACATCAGACGAACGTAGATTAGATTTGCGTATTGCAGAAGAGTTGTTTGGGTGTGTGTGACCACCAAACAAACGTAGATTGGATTTACGTTTTGTATAAGAATTGTTTGGGTGTGTGTGAACACCAGACAAAAGTATATTAGATTTGCGTATTGTATGGCTAAGACGAGTGGCCAGTGTTTGAGTAAAGATACAAGCAAACACTTAATGGAAAAATAAAACCAGTAAGATATTTACATAATTGAAGGTGAGATGTTTTAGTTTGAGAAAACCAAGCAAACATGTGACACTACTGGATTTCGACCAGTGAGGCAGTGAATACGTTGAAAATGTCGAGCCAGACAAACAATGTCTTGATTGAGATTTGTGCGTATAACAAAAAGCTTCACAGTGGCTAAATTTTACTTTGAGTGTGGTTTCACAAGGTAACTTGAAAACGACTTGTGAAACTATAATTTACAATTCCTCCAGTGTAAATCTGGGCCCATAACCTGTTGAAGCAGATTTAGACTAGCTGACAGGGAGCGGAGGATTACTGTAGAGAAGAGAGAGAGTGGTGAAGAGGGAGAGAAAAGAGGGCGCTGCAGGCGCGCCTAGACAGCCGGTGTGTACGTTGATACACACCCGTACGGCCGTGGGTTTTGGAAACCGCTAACTATGGAAGTTGCTGAACCGCACTGCGTTAACAATAGCTACAGTGACAGTGGGGCCATCTGCAATGTCCCTTTTAACCATCACAAGCGCTCAGAGAACTCTTTTGTTCACTTTTAAGTCCTATGAACATTTTCCTTTTTTTCAATTGGATTATGCTTCGCGCCATCGCCTTTTCTCCTTTCATATTGCATCAGCGACACACAAATGCTGCGGATTTATTTTAATCTAAAACACCTGCCTGGCATCTATTGGGCACTGATCTGCCATATGTTGGGATATGGGTCTCGGTCGACGACGAGTGCCTAGAATCCCTTCGGGAAATTTTCAAACGAATCGCAGAGCGACTAATTATTTTAAACATTCTTTAAACATTCTTTAAAAATAAAATAGGCCTACATTAAAAATATTTTAAAAATTAATATCAAATTATCTGTTCAATTTTAAAAAAAGTGTTTTTTATTCGAAAATTTTTTATAACAAAAAATAAAATCAAACGAAAAATATCATTTATTTCTTAAATTTTGAAAAACTACCCACACAGCACATGGCTAAGGTTTGGACATCGTTTGATCATCCCAAAGGATGTCGAAAAAAGGGTCGTGTGTTAAACATTTGTTACTCCTCCGGGTCACCGTTTGGCCGATGGTTTCGGTCCAACGAACTACTTAAAGATATCGTTAGGATATAATTTTTTAAAAAGATCGTTCACGACTGGGCATCATAAAGATGCATTTTTGCTCTTTTATGAATTTCTTCAAGATATGGATAAAATATTGCAATTTAAAATTAATTCAAAATAAATAATGTATTATTATTTATTTATTTTGTTTAGAATAATAGTTAATGCTCAATAATGACCCAATCATATCCACTGGATACTCAATCTCAGAAGGGAAAGTAAACCCCATACTGTCAAATTCACATGAAACAGCATTTACGGATTTACCCAGTAAAGCTGGTAGATATACTTTCCTTTAAAAGATGATAGATGTTTTCGGAAATTTAAAACAAATGTACCATCAGCCCCTTTTAATATAGTTGGTTGAGTTTTAACTTGAATGGGTTGCTTAAACCCTCTCTAAGCCATGTTTATTTTAGTGGTCAAAGTTAATTTATGCATGTTGCTATATTTATTGAACTTGCCGATGCTTTAAGCGCAAAGTTCATTTAATAAAATCTCAATATTGCAATTGTTCGCTAAGTTATGACATTAAAAGATTAAAAATTACTAGTTATCTGACGTACTTTTCCATTGTTCTCACATGTTTCTAATGTTAAAGAACCTATTTGTTAAAAACGAAAGCAATAACACCTGTGATGTGGTGTAGTGGTTAGAGTACTGGCATACCATGACGAAGTTTGTGAGTTCGGAGCTCATGGGAGGTGATGCTTTTTTTCTATAGAAATATGAAAAATATATGACAAAAGTGTAAGTTGTCCTCTGATCATCTTATAAGAGTTCAAAATTATGGACGAATTACACTGAAATCTGAACTATATACTAAAATATTCGGTACTCCGTATAGTTATCCGGATGATAACAGGACATTTCCCGATTACGCAAGACATTACTCTGAAAACGTCGTTCATCCCGAAGATAGCTTTCAACCTATTAAAAATAAATTCCACCGTGTTATCCAACATTTTCGTCGACGATTATCGTCTTGATATCAATCCCCCGGATCATAAAAAATAAATTTCGTTCGCTAAAAAGAGAATAACTTAAACACATCCTCAAATCTTCAGTGGCAAGAAATTGAAGCTTCGGACAATGGGATATGATATGAATCGGAATACGATCAAAAAGATTATCCCGGTGCTGTGTGGGAGGTAAGAAAGTTTAAAAAATATTCCATCATGTAAAATAAAAATAAAATAAAATACATCCATCTTTATTTGATAATAGGTAAATGGCCTGCCAGTATGTCTGCCAGCAATGAGGAATGGCCTTGGCAAGTGTTCGGTAATCAATTTTTTTTTAGTAATAATCAAAAATCATAATCAGATTTTTTTTTTGAGTCCCGTGATTATTTTGGTAATCATAATCACGTGATTATGAGGGTCAATGATTAATAATCAATAATCATAATCATAATCAAAATGCGCTGTTGCCAGTTAGTCAAATAGTTTTTTTACGCACAAATATTTACCTACTCCTCCACCGGACTCACGATTTTCGTTCGGTCATTAACTTTCAATAACAGCAGAGGCTCAAAAAGATCTTTGAGCCTATTGCGTTTACACGTAAAAACGATAGAGGCTTGGCTAATTAAGTTTTCGACGGGTGCACTTGAAGGGAGAGTTGTGTTAATTTCAATAAAAATGTTAAGCATATCTGGGTAGTCGAACAACATAGCGAGGTCCTTACGTTTATCACTAAGTTAATTATCTAACTCTGATGAGTCAGTTTTAATAACTGGATCAAAGGATAGGAAATTGTCTGTAGTGGGAGAAGTTGCAGTCAAAGTGCGGGAAGCAGTGACCTACTAAGGCACAACTTGTGTTGTGTTGTAGTACTTAGGCAGTACTTATTTTGATCAAACCACCTCAATGCTTTTCCAGTCGTCATTATGCAAAGAAATATCTGTGAAATCAAATGAGCTTTTAAAAGATTTGTTTCAATAAAATAATAAAATAGTAATTTGACAGCTACGCACCAGCACAGCGTTGCCATGTTTGATTATGATTATGGTTGACAAATATTGCCAAATAATCAAATAATCATAATCATTTCGACCCATTTGATTTCCGAAGGTAATCATAATCAGCTTATGATTATAATCATGATTATAATCACTTTTGATTATAATCAAGATTGATTACCGAACACTGGCCTTGGCCAACTTTTCACCTTATTTTCATGGAAGAAGTACTTTGATTACCGGCATCCACTATTAGAAGTGGTTCGGATAGTCCCATTACTTTGGATAGAACATAGATGACGTTTACCTCGTTGCCCTTCTAGCTGAAAAATCCAGCCCCAGTATCCGTACGGTTTTCCCAAATATGACTCTTTTCGTGATGTTAAATAAGATGCCTTAGTGCTGTATTTGTTAAGAAATAAATCAATTTGCACTCGTAAGCTTCTCTTTCTTTGTGATGAAGGTTCAATTGTATTTCTCTTCTCAGTTAACATGCAGTTATATATATAGTAAACTTACAGGAAATTCTTATCTTCAAAGAGATGGATTGATGTTGCAGTTGAACTTCAAGTAAGGAGAGCACATATATATAAGTAGAACTTGTTAGCACGGTGGTGTGGAGAAGATAGATCAAGATTGAACAAGGATTCTACTTTTGAGATGATGAGAGAGTAAACGTTGAGATGACGAATAGAAGATGACGAATAGAAGATGACGAATAGATGATGCCTAATGGCATTCAGAGAAGAGGGCTATCCTAATGATTTCTACTGAACTACTTAGTGATTAATGCTTCATGGGATACATCGGGTGTGTGAAGGTCATGGCTGTTTGATATTCTTAACACTCCCACTCAAACAGTGAGGTGACCTAACGAGCGGGATTTTCGACAACTCCTATACGCTTTCGAATGGACCTAAAATGGGTTGACTCTAGAGGCTTGGTGAGTATGTCGGCCAACTGATCCTTGGTGTTGATGTATCGCACATTGATGTCACCTGCCTCCTGCTTCTCCCGAATGAAATGATATCGGATGGCGATGTGTTTCGTGCGCTGATGATGTTCGGGATTATGCACCAGGCGGATGGCACTTTGGTTGTCGCACAAAAGAGTAGATGGACCATCGGGAAGCACTCCAATTTGCTCCAATAAGTAACGTAGCCAGACTGCTTCTTTTGTCGTCTCACAGGCAGCGACGTACTCTGCTTCTGTAGTGGATAGTGTCGTACAGCTCTGCCTCTTGCTTCCCCATGCGACGGCTCCTCCAAATAGTAAAAAGATAAATCCAGTAGTGGACTTGCGGCAGTCAGTATCGCCACCAAAGTCCGAGTCAGTGTATCCTATAAATGAGCTCCCACTAGAAAAGAGTAGTCCATGACCAGCTGTTCCTGCTAGATAGGCTAAAACTCTCTTTGCTGCTTCCCAGTGTCCTTTGCCAGGATTGCTACAGAATTGAGCGAGTTGATTGACTGAATATTTGTCCTGACTTGGCGGAGTGGTCTGGAACAACACTATTCCACCAAGTTGGCCCGGGTTCGATTCCCGGGGTTGCGAAAGCATAGGCTGTTTCTAATCCCACCTGAGTTGCGCCACATAAGGCTGCACCCCTTCCCTTGCTTAAACCGTCATTCGATCTTTCGTGTGGAGAGTGCGGTATACAAATTGATTCAATACAATACAATACAATATGAGATATCCGGTCTCGTGCAGTTCGCTGCGTAAGATAGACTGCCGATGAGCTCGCGGTATGGAACACTTTCCATTTTCTTCTTCTCTCGGACATCCTTTGGTGACATTGACAATGTTGGACGTGAGTGTGTGTCAGCTGGAGCGATTCTAGGATGACAACTAGCCATGTTGAAACGATGAAGCATGTCTATGATGTACTGCTTTTGGGATAGGAATATACTGCGATTCTTCCGGTCACGAATGATGCGTAAGCCAACAAAGTATTCCGCCGGTTTAGATGATACCGGGAAATGAGATTTAAGATGAGTTGTCACTTCTTCGATGATGGTTTTACTGTTGCTGCAAAGGATTCCGTCATCTACCCACAGACCAAGTAGAGTGAATTCGTTGTCAGACTGGCGGATGTACACGCAAGAGTCGGCGGTAGAGCTTATGAATCCAATGCTGGTAAGGATGCCGTCGAGTTTCTTGTTCCACAGTCTTGATGATTGTTTGAGCCCGTATAGTGCCTTTTTGAGCCGGCAAACTTTTGATTCATTTCCCTTCACAACAAAACCCTCTGGCTGTTGCATGTATAGCTCCTCTGTGATGTCAGCGTGTAGAAAGGCACCTTTGACGTCTACTTGTACTATTTCCAGATCCTTGGCGGCTGCGATGGATAGTATAACTCGAAGAGAATCATGTTTTACTACTGGCGAATAAGTATCGCTGTAGTCTAGTCCTTGAACTTGGGAGAAACCTCTTCCTACTACGCGACATCTGAAGTGATCGATAGCACCTTGTCCATCTCGCTTGATCTTGTAGGTCCACCTACTACTAATGATGTTGCAGTCGGAAGGGGGATCCACTAGGTACCATGTGCCATTTTCAATCAGTGAGTCATACTTGCATAGCTTTCTTCCATTGTGAAGCCTCTTTAGAAGAGAGTGCCTCTGAATAGTTACTTGGCTCGATCATTGGTGAGATGGCATCTGCCTTCGTAGCCCACTCCTCCCACTGTTTGGTTGGCTGGGGAGGTCTTGATGAATGACGGATACGATGAACGATGAACTCGATCATTGGTGAGATGGCATCTGCCTTCGTAGCCCACTCCTCCCACTGTTTGGTTGGCTGGGGAGGTCTTGATGAATGACGGATACGATGAACGTGGTCGTCTTTCTCCTCTGTTGCTTTCTTGATGGGTTTGATGGCGTCCAACTCGATGGTGTTGCATCTGTTACATACTGTTGGCTTGGTGGCTTCTTTTTCCTTGTTGCTGACTTGATCGGGATTTTCATTGATAACGGCGTCTCTGCTTACTCGAACAACTTGATTTGCTGGGTCCCAGAAGCGATATCCTTTTTGTGTGTCACAGTATCCGATGAGCATACACCTGATACTCTTTGCATCACGTTTGCGACGCTTTGCATCTGGCACGTGAACAAAAGACTCTGATCCAAAGATACGAAGGTGGCTCAGGTCCGGCTTCTTTCCATTCCACATCTCGTATGGTGTCTTGGATGAGTACTGTGATGGCGTTCTATTGCGCGTGTAGACTGAGCAGCTGACTGCTTCTGCCCAAAGAGAGAGAGGCAGATTCTTCATGTGTAATATACTTCGTGCTGCGTCACAGATGGTACGGTGTCCTCTTTCTGAGACTCCATTTTGCTGAGGTGTATGTGCAATGCTTGTTTCGTGGCGGATTCCCTTTTCAGTCATCCAGACTTTCATTTCTTCACTCATGAACTCTCCTCCTCCGTCGGAGCGTAGAGTCCGGATGGTTTTACCAGTTTCGCTTATCATCTTGCAGAGAAGAGATTTTAGGTTCTTGAAGACTTCTGACTTGTTTTTCATGAAGTATACCACTCTCATGCCGCTGTAGTCGTCTATGAATAACACGTAGAAGATGGATCCTGAAGTAGATGGAACTTGGATTGGGCCTTCCACATCTGTGTGAACAAGTTCGCCGATGCGAGATGTGTTTCGGTTGCTGACTGGGAAAGGAAGTCGAGCCATCTTTCCGTATGCGCATCCACTGCAGAGAGTAGATGGTAGTTCTTTCATCCCTTTTAGTGTCATACCGTGAACTAAACAGTTAGCATCCATGCGAAGAATGGTCTTGCAGCTTACATGAGATAAGCGTTGATGCCAGACGTTGATCGTAGAGTCTGAAGATACAGCTGCTTGTGCGGATGAATGATTGTCAGCTTCGAAGTTTAGGCGGTATAGTTTAGAGCCATTTCCGTGACTTCCTGTCATCTTGACTTCCGTGCCTCTTTTGATGATAACTTGCTTCTTGGAGAATGTGACATCGTATCCTCGATTTGTAACACATTTGATTGAGAATAAGTTCACGTTTAGACCTGGTACGTATAGAACGTCATTAAGAATGCTCCTATGGATCCTTCCTTTCACCCTGATTGTTATTGGGATGTCTCCTCTTCCAGCTACTCGAAGCTTCATTCCTCCAATGCCATCAACGGTCCAATTGTCGGATTCGACTGCTTTGAAATTATTGAAGAGGTGAATCTTATCAGTCATGTGGTTGGTGGCTCCCGAGTCAGCGTTCCATTCACGATCGCTCCTACTTTGAATCGATGTGACGTATCCGTAGTCTCTGGGGCGACTCTCTCTTTCCCTTTTCACTTTCTTTGAGTGTGGTGCAGGACTTTCTGGTCTCCTGCTAGATGATTTAGAGCTCCTTTCCGTCCTGCCGCTGGATCGATTGTTCCCTTCTGATCTGTAGGGTGAACGAGAGACTCTAGCTGGCCTGGCTTCATCTCTTTTTCTCCAGCAGTCCTTTGAAACATGTCCTAGCCTCTTACAGTTGGTGCAGGTTGGACGTCTTTCTCTTTCTCCTCTTTTCTCCTGAAGTTCCCAACAGTCGCTTTCCATGTGACCGGACCTTTTACAAAAAGTGCAAATAACTTTGTTTTTCTGTCTAGCACGTGATGTTGATCCGCGCGATCTCTTTCCTGATGTTGAGGCATCAACTCTTAGGGCGCTTGAAGAGGGTTGGTCCAATTCTTGTGAAACTTCTTTGTTTATTTCTTCCTCAGCAATCAACTGTTCAGTCAGTGTGACTAGGGTTTCGTCAGCGATCTTCTTCGTGATCCAAGTTGATCGGAATGATCTGAACTGCGAGAGAGGAAGAGTTGTGACAATTTTAGTCAAAACGTCTGCTTCTTCTACTGAGCCTCCTGCATCACGCAGTTGTTCTGCGAGTGTCTCAATTGCTGAAATGTGGGTTGTGACGTCGTGTCCAGTTTGGTATTTGTAACTATGAAGTCGAGCTCTGATGACACCTACACTGGCTGCTGTTACGAGAAGTTGCTGAGTGTTGATTCGCTTCCAGATATCATTGGCTGTCTTACAGGTCATGAATTTCTCCTGCTTATTGGGTGCGATGGTTTGAAGTAACAGAGCGAATGCGTCATTGTTACGTTGATTCCATTGTTTGATCAGTTCTAGTCGTGCTGTTATTTCAGCTTGATTGGCTGGAACTGGTGGAACTGGTGGAACTGCTTGAGCTGCTGCAACAACTGCTGGAGCTGCTGGAGCTGCTGGAGCTGCTTGAGCTGCTGGAGCTGCTACAGGAAGTATAGGTTCCGGTTTGATGTCCGTACCCTGAATTGTTAAGTAAAGAACCAGAGGAGTCAGATATGAGCTGATACATCAAGCTTACTAATATCTTGTACTACCTCAACTACTTCATAGATGTTCCGTTGTCGAAATAGCGAGACGATGTTGAATTTCCATAGCTGGAAGTTTGTGCCATTGAACGAGTCGAATTTGGGTTCGACTTTCATTTCGATGGCGGAGCTTTAACGAATTGTGCTTTCCTTGATTATTAATCTAGGCGTAGGCTGGGCCCATAACCTGTTAAGAAATAAATCAATTTGCACTCGTAAGCTTCTCTTTCTTTGTGATGAAGGTTCAATTGTATTTCTCTTCTCAGTTAACATGCAGTTATATATATAGTAAACTTACAGGAAATTCTTATCTTCAAAGAGATGGATTGATGTTGCAGTTGAACTTCAAGTAAGGAGAGCACATATATATAAGTAGAACTTGTTAGCACGGTGGTGTGGAGAAGATAGATCAAGATTGAACAAGGATTCTACTTTTGAGATGATGAGAGAGTAAACGTTGAGATGACGAATAGAAGATGACGAATAGAAGATGACGAATAGATGATGCCTAATGGCATTCAGAGAAGAGGGCTATCCTAATGATTTCTACTGAACTACTTAGTTATTAATGCTTCATGGGATACATCGGGTGTGTGAAGGTCATGGCTGTTTGATATTCATAACAGTATTTACCTATCTCATTCATTGCACAGGTTCTTTGTTCCTGCTAATATTTCAAAATCTGACGATTTTTGCTCATTGATAAAAGAATCCACTTTTTTTTATTTACTCTAATACTAAGCTGAACTTCAAAAGTGAGCCATAGCCTAGATGGCTAAGGCGTTGCTCAAAAGATGTATGAAAATTAAGGGATAATTGAGGTAGAATCTTTCAACTGTGTTTATTTTTTTCGAATTCAATTTTTTATTTTAGCAAAGAGGAGACCCCTTTATTGTGCTTTGCGTCAACTGCGAACTGCATTATATTTTTACATCTCTTTTAATTTTTTTTTAAAATATATCTTAATTATTATCATAAGAGATGGATTGCAAGACCGAAGCCCGGCAAGCGATTGTCGAGGGGGGCACCCGCTACGCGGCTCCCTCGACAAGCGGAGTGGGAGTTTGCCGGGTAGACTTGGTAATAGTCATATAATTATTTTAATAATAATAATTTTATAATAATATTTTCAATAATTAATCATAACTAATAGTTATTAGTTATAGCATTTTAGCCACAATTATATCAGCCAAAATTTAAAAATTCAACGTTGAATTGAAAAAAACAAATATTTGAAAAAATCAAACCCGAGGGATGATAATTAAAAGATCTTGTTTGTTATATGTGTGCGTTACTTTTGGAAGCAATTACACCGTCGTTTTATGGTTTATAAAATAAAAATATTTTCTTCAATGTAAATCAGGCCAATTATATTTAAAAAGCACATAAACGCATTAAAATTCATAATTTCTTTAAAAAATTAAATTTCATTTTTTACATTGTTATATGGTATGAAAGTTTAAAACACACACATCATATATTCCTTTTATGTAGTTTTTGATTATAGTTGGGTGATTTAATTGGCTAAAGAAACACAATGTTGGTTTGAAACGGAAATAATGGGAAAGAAAGAATTTGAATAAAGGGAAGATGATCTTAAGTTTTCAATTGAATTGATTTAGATTCAACAATATGAAAATATGCGCCTGGAATTCAATTTAGTTTTAATTCGTGCATTTGTACGGTTGGAAGGTCTACTACGGGATTCTAAGTGTATTTAAAGTACATTAGCTGGATAATATTAAAAAGCACGGTAAATTATAAGCCATACAACCATATATATATACACTAGTAACACTACGAGTTGATTTTTAACAGTGCGAAGCTACAGGACTTGGTAATATTTTATATATATATTGTAGGTTAAGAATTAAGATATCCAAATTTACTTGAAATCAATTTATAAAGATCAATAATGAATAATAATTGCACTTTTAAATTTTCGATAGATTCACACTCAAGCCGTATACGTAAAAACTATTTTACAGTATATAAATGATTGGACCCTTTCAGTATGATTTTGATAGCTTCAGAAATGATTTAGCTAGCATATATTAAATAGTTGATTCTGATTGTTATGGAAATGATTTTGATTGCTTTCATATTTTTATAGCTTTTTATCAGATCGATTAATTTATTCTCCTCCTCCACCCTCTTCAATGACTTTATCATACGAGTTTTACTTCAATGTGATTTATTAAGCAAAGAGTAAGCTTTGCTTTGAAGCCACCGATGTCCTCTGAAACGTGACTGCTTTAAAAGCTCTTCACCGACGGTTGTCAAAACAAG
Organism: Chydorus sphaericus; assembly: GCA_030141595.1. Lineage (NCBI taxonomy): Eukaryota > Metazoa > Arthropoda > Branchiopoda > Diplostraca > Chydoridae > Chydorus > Chydorus sphaericus. Next base: position 7,068,879 of record CM057926.1, on the reverse strand, counting down.
ATAGTGATAACGATCAAGCCATTGTAACTAAAAAAAAATATATAACGATAGAAAACACTAGAAGCTTTAAAAAAAGAATTAAAACAATATAATTTTATAATAAACTAGCTGGCCCTTGCTTGGCTTTGCCCGAAATGACTTTAAATTTGTATTGATTGGTAACTGTGTGCATGCATTGATTCGCAGTGTTACAACCCGTAATAACAACTATTTTACTTTTGTTATTCAACCAATTTGGCATTTCTCGGGCGGCCTAAGCGGCTACCTTTCGTTCAAGGACTAAACTAAGGTTTCTTCGCAACTCGAGAAAATAGTTGCAAGTAAAGTTTTGTTCTAAAAAACATGTACATGCAAGTTAATAAACTTGTTTTATGGCTAGTTTTAATAGGGTTAGCGTTGATTCCTCATATTTTCCTTAAATACTAAAACTACATTTGCAAGTTAAAAGTTCGATTGCAGTCTCTAAGCCCCTCCCCCTCCAAAATTTCGACCAATCAGGAATTTCTTGCCACATTTCCTCAAAGTTTCTGCTTTATATAATAGACTAGCTGGCCCATGCTTCGGCCCGAAATAATAATTTGTTATTCTGTTTTACATGAATATTTTTAACAACTGATGCACTAAATAATGTGTGCATTGATTCATAATTTATAGGGAAAATATATAAAAAAATAAATATTTCAAAAATGATCTTATATATGATTACACATATTAAAAAACATCATAGTGGGATAATTTTTTTATTGGTTCACCACTAATTTATAGGGTAAATATTTTTTCAATATATTTTTCAGAAATGATCTGATATTAGAGCATACATAGTAATAAATAACATTAACATTACACCACTATGTTTACTTATTTATTTTAATTCATCCTCCAAGTAATGCTTCTTTGTAAACCACATTTCTTGTCCTTCCATTTGGTGCTAATATGTGAAGATTTTTACTGCTACTAACTCTCGAGAATGCGACATACAGTTGCCCGCGTGAGAAGCAAGGATGGCGCAGATCCACTCCTGCGATTTTAAGGGTTTGTCCTTGAGCCTTATTTATTGTGATAGCATAGCAGACCCTGACCGGGAACTGTAGTCGTTTAAACTGGAATGGGCAGTCGTTCGGAATGAGTGGAATTCTTGGTATAAAGACACTTTTACCCTTTGATATGCCTGTTAAGATAGTGGCTTCTATAAGATGCGGTTTAAGAGTTCGTTACTCGTAATCTTGTCCCGTTGCAAAGATGTGGTGCATCAAGGTTCCGTAGCAGCATTATTGGAGCGCCAACCTTGAGTTTGAGTCTATGGGGAGGCATGCCAGAAGGGGTCTGTGCATTAAGAAACTCAGTGGGATATTGAACAGATCCTTCATCTGTTATAGCAGGGTCTGTCGAATCATATATTTTGGAATCTCTAGGTAACTGATCTGTCAAAAATTCGTTGATGGGAATCGTTTGTTCATTAGTTGGTGTCACTATTGCTCGTTCGCATAACCATTCGTCTGATCTGGTATGAAGCAATGATACATCGTCGTAGACAGCAGCAATCAATTCTTCCGATGTATTCCAAATGTTGCCTATGTTTCTAGCTATCTCGATTTCCCCATCTGTCTCCTTGAGCTTTCCTTCCCCGATGTCCAGAAGTATCTTTGAAAATTGGGCGGCCGATTCATCACCATACAAATGAGCTCTCATATTTTTTGTAAGAGATAGTACTTTCACATGTTTCCACACTGACGATTGTTGTATAGATGCGTTTACTTCGTCGGCTCTTGTACATCTTTGGATAACAGGTAGAGTCTGTCGGAAATCTCCAGACAGTACCACAGTTACTCCTCCCATTACTTTGTCTGATTTCCGCAAGTCCTTTAAGGTTCAATCTAATGCTTCTATTGCTCCTTTGTGCGACATTGTACATTCGTCCCAAAAGATGATGCTGCAATCTTGTAAAAGCTTGGCCAAAGACGACCCTTTCTTAATGTTGCACACTGGATTCTCTGTAAATACTAAGTTCAGCGGAAGTTTGAAGGTAGAATGAGCTGTTCGACCCCCTTTCAGTAACGTAGCCGCTATCCCAGATGGTGCTACAGCGATGGCAATTTTTCCCTCAGATCTTATTTTTGCTGCAGATAAGTTTATACAAAATGACTTCCCTGTCCCAGCATCAGCATTTAGAAAGTACACGTTCCCGCTGCTTTGTTCAACACTTTCCAGGATCTCATTATAAACCCTGCGTTGCTCGACTGTCAGCTTTGGCTCGTTTTCTGTCACAAAATCTAATTGTTCTTCGACGTTGTATAGTGTTTCTCTTGTATACTCGGTTCCAAATGTTTGGCCAACGTTTCGTTTTCGAAAATTCTACTTAACGTGGGATTGTAAGGGACCACCCAGCTGTTGTCAACCTCTATAATGTTACCATTTTTCTTGTGCAACTCAAATGAAATGCCTCCATCCGTAGTAGATCGACATCGATATGTTGGGTATCCATCCTTTCCTGTTTGAGTTTCTCTCACGAATTGTCGAGGATATTTCTTCGTACATTTTCCATTATCCATACACGGAGACTTTGGGTTGTGTAATCCACAAGGGCCGTGAATCATGCTGGTCTTGATGATCTCATAAAGTTTCGGGTCGGATTCAGGATCGGGGATCTCTGCACAGATCAATTTGTCAATGTCATTAGGGGATAGTTTGTTCTTTAGCCAGAGTAAGATGTGCGCGTGTGGAAGCTCCCGTTTTTGCCATTCGACTGAGTACATATAGCATCGTACTTCTCCGAAAGCCTCACCTTTAGTAAGTAGGTCGATTAGCATTTTGAGTTTTAGCTTGAACACCCTGGAAATAATATCATGCCGATCTGAAGGTGTTTGTCCGGGATATAATGCTTCTTCTATTTCGTCCCAGATTTGATTGGTCGTATAGGTTATGAAGAGATCGGGGCCACCATGTAATCTAGTGTAGGCCATTGCATCTTGTGTTTTCTCGTGCATGTATCTTGGTCCCCCGGTGAAAGATGATGAAAGGATTACCAACTGCCCCATTTCTGCCGGGTTTCCATCGTTGACTGTTGAGTCTTTCAGATGAATATAGCTATCTACTCGAAGCTCTTTCTGACTGTTCCTGATAAAGTTTAGACGTTCTGTTATCATCTTTGCACCCATATCCACCCAATATTGGTTTGATAGTTGCCTAAACATGAGCAAAGAGTTCAGTTGATCTGGTCGAATCATCATGCGATACCGGTAAAAGTCCATAGCAGAAACCTTTTTCTTGGTGAATACGTTCTTTACTGGATCAAATCCCTTAATGTAAATGTTGTAGCTATCAGTACCGTGGTGCAGAATCAGTGGGTACTGAAGAGCGTCATAAGTAGGATGGATTTCTGAGATTCGGTGCAACTTGTCGTCTCTAGAACGAATTATGATGTCTCTCTTTTCGCATTGTTGCCCAACCATCAAAACAGCCACTTCATTTGCAGTTGGTGCGTTGTATCGGCCTGGGTGATCTTTTGTAGGTACTCTTTTTTCATGAATGACGATGCTAAGCTCTTCTTGTCCCATCGTTTTCTTAGCCATCTTGAACTGTTTAACAAAACTATTGAGCTTGTGCAACATCGTCTGAAGATCGTCGACGATGTCAGGTTTAATGTCTGGAATAATTTTACACCGTTGTTGTAGCTCCTCTTGGTAACTCTCCGGAAAGTAAACCTGTAGAAACTTGTGCACATCATCCGTTGGAAGGTAAGATCCGAAAAGATGGCAGACTTGTCCAAGAACTTTGAATGTTGGCATGAAGTTTCCCTCTTTTACAATATCCGCTCCGAAGGAAGTCATCTGGAAGGCACTGTTATATTTCCTAATATGTGCCAAAAAGTCTTTCGATCTTATATCTGTTCCCGTCAACAGACCGTGAAGAGGTTCAGAAATATCTGGAAGCTTTTCGAGTTTCACTTTTCCATTAGAGCAACATATTCCAGGGGGTTCGTTTTTCCATTTCAGGGCATCGCAAAACCTACACCGTTCAGTCATAGAGCCAATCTGGAGTATCGGGATGCTTTCATATTCGATTGAAGGGTCGTAGTTTAGGGCCAGGAGCCTCATTTCCACTCATCCAGATAGCCGTTGCCTCTTAGCTCTTTTTCTTTGGTCAGTTAGTCTACAATTTCGTTCCTGTGAAGTTTCGTCTCGTCTGCGTTTGTTATTATTTTCCCGTTTTGATTCCAGTCTCTTGTTTTGTTCTTCTGTGGTCTCTTCTCGTCGTCGCTTTGCAGTTTGCTCCCTTTTAACTTTGAGTCTTGCTTCTTTTTTCTGTTTAACATCAGCCTCGTCAATAGTCCTTTTTGGTCGGCCTCTTTTTCTACTCATTGCAACTTCCTTAGTGCTGTTATTTATTTCTTCTGTAATAGCGTTATTTGTGTCGAGCATTCGAATGGGTTCCATTTTTGGTCGTAGTTTCTTAACCAATAAAGATTCATATATAATTGTTCAAGAAGGAAACTTAACTTTCAAATGTTTCAATTTCTTTTAAATTATCATTTCCGTGCTACAAAATTCAACAATTGAAAAAACATATATATGCCAGTTACTCAACGTGTTTTACTGTTGGCGTTATTATAACTTTAACCATAATAACCTTTCTCATATCTAATTCTTTAAGTACTAAAACTTCATTTGCAAGTGAAAAATACTAAAACTACATTTGCAAGTTAAAAGTTCAACTGCATTCTCTAAGCCCCTCCCCTAAAAAATTTGGACCAATCAGGAATTTCTTGCCACACTCAAACTTTCTGCTTTATATAATAGACTAGCTGGCCCGCGTTTCGGCTTCGCCCGAATAGATTTTAAATTTAGTGTGATTGCATTATCTATTCTTGATTATAAATCGACGAATCAAAGAGACCTGATAATTATTTGCTGTATGATTTGTTTCGAATCTTCCCAATCAATCCGCTTTACTTTAAACTAAATTTTTACTTCTATTTCTACTCCTTTGGTATTTTTTTTCGTAAATCATGATCAGTTTAAATAACGGCCCATATATTTTCATTTGATCCGTATTAGTAGTAGTGTTCCCGTAACCCCTAATACCAACTATTTAAATTTGATTGTACCAGTTTGGCATTTCTCAGGCGGCCTCTGGCCACCTTCGCTCCAGTGTTTAAATAAGGTTTCTTGGTAACTCATTAAAATAGTTGCAAGTAAAGTTTTGTTCTCTGAAAGACATATATACAGGTTGATGAACGTGATTTACTGTTAGCGTTTAAAGCATTGTCGTTAGTAATAAGCTCTACGATTTATTCCTCGTATACTTAAACTATTTGCAAGTTAAAAGGTCAACTGCATTCTCTAAGCCCCCCCCCCCTCCAAAATTTCGACCAATCAGGAATTTCTTGCCACACTCAAACTTTCTGCTTATATAAAGATAGTAAAGCAGAGCTTTTCAGCTCGCCTTATAGATATAGTAATCCAACATAGCTGTATTATACAAATAATGATTTATTAGAATTTTTTCTTAAACCAATCATTGCAAATAAGGTTGCTTCCTCTTAAATATATATATAGATATTTTTTGCCGATTTTTTAGCAGAGAAAAAACAGTCCCTACGTAGAAAAGGTGTATCTGTATTTTTATCAGTTTACCGGAATCAACAGAATCGGCCATAGAAGAAAACAGTCCCTACGTAGAAAAGGTGTATCTGTACTTATATCAGTTTTCTGGAACCAACCGAATCGGTCAAGAAAATATCAGTCCCCACGTAGAAAAGGTGTATCTGTATTTTTATGAGTTTACCGGAACCAACAGACACGGTCGAGGAAAAAACAGTCCCTAGGCAGCAATTCTTATTCACGCTTACGCACGACTTATTAGCTCCGCCTAAGCGGAGTTTTTTCCGCTTCGCTCCAAAAAACTCCACTGGCTCGCAATTAACTATCTATAGACGCACTGCGCCCGAAGTGCGTAAATAACCAATCTTTTACTGTGAATAACTGTAAAGGGACAGTTCCGAACGCACTTACTTTTTTAAAACTCGAATTCCATAAATAATTCATCAATATAAACTAAAACCTGACTGAAGGACATCATTGATGCGTCGATCAAATCAATTTCAAAAGGCATTAAAGTTACGGGTTCAAATTTCAGAAAACCTGGCGAGCTCTGAAGATCCAAATATAATATATTTTAGAAGGGTGGCATGATTACAAAGAACGTTTTAAAAATTTTTATTTAAAATTAAATTAATGTTCAAAGACATTGGTTAATTTTTCTTACTTTAACTGCTCGTAAAATCGATTCTAAACGAACACCATATTGATTTGTCAAATATACTCCAGGTTCTGCGTTTTCAAAGAGAAAATTAGAAAGAAACCAGCATGTTTGATTTCTATTTGTCTTAAAGATTTACCATCAGAGAAAAAGAAATTGGGTTTAAATAAATGAGATTCTTTCCCAGAAATTCGGATTTGAGTTGGGCCTGTGTAAAATCGTCATAAAATAAGAAGCATCACTTTTATAAACGTTGATCTTTTCTTTACTATAATTACTTTCATGAACGTTGAGAAAGGAGCCAATCCCATGGCCGGTTCCATGAGAGTAATCAAGACCAGTCTCGTAAAGATATTTACGGGCAATAATATCTAACCGAGTATCATCAATCGTTTCTGGGAAAACCAAATTGGCTAAATCAATGGCACCCATTAACACTCTAGTGTAAAGCTCTTTTTGTCGTTGAGTAGGACTCCCAAAATGAAATGTTCTCGTAACATCCGTCGTCCCATCTATAACATAATAAATCAATTTATTATGTTAATTAATTATATCCATTTTAATTTTTGAGATAAATACCAAGATATTGTCCGCCAGAATCGATGAGTAATAGGGACGAGTTGTCAATTACCCGATTTGTTTTCGTCGTTGGCCGATAGTGAACCACAGCTCCATTGGGACCGAACCCAGCAATTGTTTCAAAAGAAGGTCCCCGACTATGCTGTTGCTCTTTCCGGTACTCATTCAGTACAGAAACGACCTTCAACTCGTCCCACTTTGCATCCTCATTCCCTTGGGTGATTTCCTCTTGTAGTAGAGATATGAAATCGCATAGAGCAACTGCATCTTTCAAATGGGCATGCTTCATCCCTTCTACCTCAACAGCATTTCTTTGTGCTTTTAAAAGAATCAAAGGAGATGAGATCAATCTTCGTTTTTCTACTGGGATCTATTTACATTAATAATTTAATTAAATAGATTTCATTATACGTATGTATTTGTATGTATATCGCATATACCGTTTGGTAGATGGCAAAACTAGCTCCTCCGCTATACGCCAATGTGGAAGGAACCAACACAGTCGAGGCATTGGCAACTAGATTTGATAAATCTGAGAATATGTCTTGGTATTCTCTTACCCTAGAAATATATCACAAATGAACAATGTAATATTTTTTATAACATAAATAAAATTATCATCAGAAACTTACTCTACTTTCATTGATGCTTCCTTATTATAGAAATGATTGGTTACATCTTGATTTATTTTCTTCATGTCGACAAATAAGACAATTCTCTCAATGGATAGATAAACGTAACTTTTAACTAATGGAGTGTGAGGGATATCACTCCCGCGAATATTGAATAGCCATGCCACTTCATCAAGAGCTGTAATTACTATTCCATCGATTCTTTCCTTCTCAAGTATTGCTCTAACCTCTTTTACTTTCGTTTCCCATGATTTACCTATAATATATAACCACGATAAATTTAAGATATGGTTACATTCTTTGCAGCCTATTACCAGCAAACATCAAATCGTGAACGTAGATAGGGGAATGTTGTGCTGAGCCGTTATTTTTACTTGTCCAAATTACGTCCACTAAATTATTTTCAACTGCTTTCAAAATTATTCCTAAACTATCTGATGATAAATAAATAAATGATATTCTAATTTTAAAATATCATGAAATGACGACTCCTTTACAATACTGCAATATAAAGCAATTCAAATCATTCTTATACCTAAATCAGATAACCACTGTAACCAAAGATCAGCACTGACCAGTTTTGGATCTGCACCAACATGGTCGCCAGGTTTTAAATTCATTTTAAGCCATTGAGTAATACTTGTTTCCTTAAAAGAAACGAAATATTATTAATAAATAAAAACTGCTACATTCAAATATCTTAAAAGTACAAAAATATTATTATTTTACTAACGTGTTTTTGTCCTGTTTTCATTATGATCCATTCACAGTCTAGCTCTTGTTCTGCTTGAAGGAAATAACGCCCATCAGTCCAAAGGACGGCAGATCGTTCAGTTACTACAACAGTGCCGGCACTTCCCGTGAAGCCGCTCACGAATTTCAGTCTTTGGTCCTCTGTTGAAATCATTTCGTTCTAGTATTTTGAAAGTTTATAAAAAAAGTGACTAAATAAAAGAAATGAACTATTATATACTCTTTACAGAATGTTCGTCAGAGTTTGTGATAATGTAAGCTTGTATTTGGGCATCAGTGAAAATCATCTCACGACGAAGTTTATCAATTGGCTTCGAATTATTGTTTGAAAGCAGGGGATCCATCAATTGACAGTCAGGTCGATTGTAAATCAATTCGGATTTACAGTGAATTACACCAAGGCCTATTAGTATTGAAACTAAAATTGATTTAAAGAAGAACATTTATATTATTCTTTTAAGTGAACGACTTGTATATGTTTTAAAATTTATTACTGCAAAAGGTGATCAGTTTGGAGAACATCATTGTCGAAACGTCTTAGACCTACTGAAGAAGTGACCTTATCTGAAGAATGTTTTAGCTACAAGATGATAGTTCTTATAGATAAGAACATGGGCAGATGAGTCAGTAGTAGTTAAGTGGTGGCTTTTATTTTCATTTTCCGATAACAGTCACGTTGAGCTCGTTAACATTTTCTGATGTAACTTTTAATTGAGGAAAAACTTTCAACTTCAATAAATATAAAACCAGATGTAATCATGCAATTATCTGTATGTTTTGATTTATCTAAAAAAATACATTTTAATTGCATAAGAATGAATAATACTAATCAAAATTTGATGCATGCAAGTATACATTTTTTCGAATTAGATCGAGTGTCACACGATGTTTTCATTTAAATATAATAAATGGTCAAACTCAATAATATGCGGCAACTTTAAATTTAAAAAAACATCATTTCTTTAACACAAAAACGTAAAAGAAACGATTTGAAACAGTCGATAATTGGGATGGTCATTAGAACTATTTATTGCTTAAATTTACATTTATTTGAATGAATAAAGCACATTTGGCTTTCGGTTATTGTAGATAGATTTCAACAATACATCGAAAATGTACCCCACTAATCAGACTAATGTTGTACATATAACATTAGTGGGATTTTTTAAAAGTACGTTTAAAAACAGAAATTTTTAGCGACGTGGGAAATATTCTAAAAATAAATGTTATAAAACTTGAATTTATCTTCCCCAAAAAATCCCTTTACATTTCCTTTGAAACAGCATATTTTGTTTTTCTTTCGCTTCCCCGTTACTTCACAATCAAGACAATTGTAAAGTAGTGTTTTAAAGGAAAATCGGAACAGGTTCTTTTGCGTTGTAAGCTCTTCTTTTGGGAGGAGCTAATAGGAAAACAAGTTATTACCAGACTACTTTCATTTGATTGAATTAATAGATATCTTTTTTTTTAAATAAAAAAACAAACACATTGTCGGAAAGAAACTTATATTTTGTATTTATTTACTTCTCAAGGATATTTGGTCCAAGGTTATTTCGTACACAATTTTCGTTTTCTATTATTTAAAAAAAATAAGTTTCATAAAGAAGAATGACAAAACTAAATCCACTACAATAAGGTACCAAGATAAATATACATGTTTTCCTGAATAAACAGAAATTACAACTCTCAATTTTTTAACGATTTTGTTGTAAATTTCCCTTCCCCATGATAAGAATTGAAATATAATAAAAAGGTGTATGATAACCTAAACTACTGAAGTAGGCACTCATTTAAGTACTACAAAATTTAAATTCATCGGAATTTTGTTTGAACACGAGGTTTGTCTGCAACACTTCAATAGATCAGTTTTAATCGATTTATAGGGTTTAAACATGCTTTATAAAACATTCGAATAAATTTTTTCAATCATAATTTTTTCGAACTGTCAATCGTTTACTCTGCTTTAGTTGGATTAAAAAAAAATAAAAGGTGCGGAGCTTCAAAGTGAATGAATTTTGCTTACTATCATTTACTAGCGCAGTACTTACCTAAAAAACAGTTCTCCTGTTTACTTTTCATTTGCAGCTGTTGAGTTGTCATTGACCATTCTTGCAGCAACGAAGACAAAGAAAAACAAAAAAAAAAACATCTGTTTTTTTCTTGTCTTCAATACGTCGTGCAATGGCTAGATACATACATCTCAGTATTACTGAGATGAGAGTCATTGACGTAGTGATACATACTGACTCAGTATGTATCACTACGTAGTACGTCATAAATGATTCAAGAAATTGTGTTGTATAAATTGTTAGTATCTTTGTTTCTTTATAAATTTCACTAGCATCGAGAATATCGGAGAACCCAATCGACCGTGGAGAAGATTCCTCACCAACAGGATTCTGAGAAAGAGATGGTAAATTTCTGCAACCACCGGTCGCCGAGTTGTCCGACTCTCCCCTTTCGGCTGAGAAGAACGAGTTAGAGGAGGATTCACCACCGCCATGAGACCGGGAGCCAAGTCCCGAGTCGACCGTCGTGGAGACCCCCATGGTTTCCTTTTTAAATTAAAACATTCAATTTTTCAAACATGCACAACTTCAAAAATTACTTTTGTAACTTTTGTTATAATACTTAATTTTTAAAAACAATCACTCGTTTTGAAAATTCTGCTTCGTCTAGCACCTCCGAGGTCAAAGGTTTGATCTTGTCCCCTTGTGAGCCTTTAGGGATGCACAGTTCAAATCCCCCGCTTTTTCTTGAGATATTTGCTGTGGCATTAAATCAGTTAGAAGATGGAAAAAAATATACCAGCAGGGCTTTTAATACCTTAAGATGAGCTCTCTCATTTCGGATCTTGACTCTTTCCCGGAAATATTGACGGTGGCGAACCCCAGCCCACCGGCGGTGTAGTCATCGGCCACTCCGTATAGCCTTTCTTGATTGATTCCTTAGTTATTGTAATCGGCCACTTTCTGTTTGAAGAAGAGCGTGAGTTTGACACAATAAGCTCTGTTTCCGTCTAAACCTACACTTAAAACAATTAATTAGCAAATCATTAAAGAGGTAACAAGGATTCCCTTAGTAGCGGCGAGCGAACAGGGAAGAGCTCAGCACCGAACCTCGCGCCCGGCTTAGCCACAAGATACCTTTTCTTTTCTTGTTGACAGTGCTAGGACCTGCTCAGTGTCGATCGGCCGATTCGCCCCGTTCTCTTTGGCAGCGGCCCAAGAGAAGATCATAACTCATCCCAGGTAAAAATCAAGGCAATTAAATACGAATTTGGTATTTAATTGCGTAATAATTTCGGACAATTTGTATTAATCACGTAATTAATCATAATTTTTGTGATTTACACCACCTTCGTTCCAAGGCTGTAAAAAGATTTCTTCACCATATAAAACCAGTTGGAAATTCAGTCTTTTCTCTAAAACATATATATGCAAGTTGAAGAATAGGTTTTTGTTATAGGCGTTATTTTAAGCACTTAAACTACTTTTGCAAGTTATAAGCTAAACTGCATTCTCTAAGCCCCTCCCTTTCCGGACACCCCGCCATTTTTTCTGCTTTAGAAATTTCATATCTATCCCCTCCATCAATATGTTTATTTATAAAAGAATAAATACAAATTAAATTAGGCGAATTGTAGTTGTGGTTGTTGACAATGTACTGCTGGCCATAAAATATCCACCTTAACCTCTAGGGCTTAGTGGTCCATCGTATTCGCCTCCTCCGCTGCGCCAACCACTTCGGCCACCAGGGCTTTTGGAACTGGAGCTTTAATATCCGCCGCCGTTTCCGCATCAGCCGTTTTCCTCGTCATTGATCAACTTCTTTAAAAAAATATAGCATCCTTTTATCACAGATGTTAAACAGGGACGAAATCAATCTGCCCAAACGAAATTGTAATAATGCTCTTATCGGCCAATTCTAAACCTTCCTCCAGCAGGTTTGTTCCATCAACCATTCCATTATTTTAAAAAATGACTGAAACTATTTGGTTCATTAACTCTATTATTTGTAACTTCTCCTAGGAAGCTTTCAGTCAAATCATTGAAAAAATATGGATTTTGTAAACACACTACCAAATCATGAGCTTCAATAATCACATTTCGTACGTTAAATGTTATATCGGCGTGGTCTTTGCGTGCCTCAGCCGTTCAAATGTTTATTTGTTTGACGTCGTTTTTTAATTTTTTTATTCTCGTCTCAAGTGTATAACTGAAGTTGAACTATAGGGAGCCAAATCTTCGCTACTTGTGTCATTTCCACCAAATTTTTTATTGGTAGCCGCCATAATCGTTGGAATGAACAAACACACATAAGTGATTAATGTTTCCAATGATTACGCATATGTGTTCATTTTCAAATATTTAAATAGATTTTCGTTAGCTTTTCGGAAGTTCTATTTCGTACATTAAAATGTAAGAGTCAGGTTCGTTACTAGCAGGCCTGATTTAGACTTTTGGAGGGCCCATGATACATATGGGTACTCTTTACACATAACACGTAATATTCATATTACGTAATGTACAAAGATACAAATCTCCCTATAGTCTCTTCCCCCAACCCGTACCTGTTCCCAAATAGCATTTAAAATTGAAAGTGTATTAAAATTTTACACCTCTTGGGTGGGAAATAGAAATAGCCAAACACATTTTGGACTGTCTGCAACGAATCGAGATTTAGTATCTCTGTGGTAAATAAATGACAATATTGGGTACAAATTTCTCTATTATTTTCCACTTCAAAGTGATTATTGCTTAAAAAATTACACATTATCAGTCAACAATTTGAAAGGATCTGGTTGAGGAATAAGTGTAATGGAAAACCTGGTCCTATTCAAGCATCTTCTAATCTTCTTCTTCCTCTTGAGATAGATCTGTAAAAAGCAACGAAAATTTACTACGATGGGTGATTTAAAAAACCTTAACAATGTTTCAATTACGAATTTAGAGAGTCAAGAACTTAATCTTAATATATTTTGGTTTCAATTTTTTATCAGTTTTAGAAAGGGAAAAATATGGCTTACTCTCTGACAGAACGTACACGCGATTGGGGTCTCGAACAAATTCGGGAGGATTCGAAATTTCATTTTCCTCCTCTAAGAGGTAACGACTCTTGATCATTTTCTGTAGTTTGTCCACGCGAGCGATCAGTTTTTTCTTCTCTTCAGCAACACGTTTCTTCTTCTCTTCAGTGTAGGTGGCTACTAGAGGATTAAGATGTTTTGCCACGTCTTCAGTGCTGAACAGAGGGCACTTGTGATCTCGGACGCAGGAGATTGCCGATGAGATGAGAAAAGCCGCCTGTCTCAGCGTGCGTTGCCTGCCGAGCTGATGCAGTCACTTCCTCATTACACTTTCAAGAAACTTGACATCGAATTTTTCGCACAACTGGTGAATTAATTTAAGTGCTTGGTCTTGATTCTGTTTCCAAAGATAGTCTTTTCAAAAAAAAATTTAATTTTGTAAATTTTACATTAAATATTACATTACGAAAATTGATGTCCATGCTGACTTATATCCTTTGAAGAAATAATTAAATCATCTCGTTATTAATTCTCAGTTATTTTTCCTCTCAGTTGATTCTAGACGAACTGGCAGAAGCTAATGGCGGACTGCCGGAAATAGGAAAGAAATAATAACAGTGTGCGTTAAATTCGTGTTAACCGATAACAGAATAATTGAATGTGGTAATCGGTAGTCGGAATAATAATGTGATTCCTATGCCTTGCTATAGGCGTTATTATTAGACCATCTTAGGCTGATGATCCTTTTTCTATTGTCACACTATATTTGTCTAGGACGCTGAAGACTGAATGGTTTCAAATATGGAGAATCTCAACATCAACTTGAATCCATTCAAAATAAAGTGGTTGAATAAAATGTTAGGCCTATTCCCAGAGATTATGAGATTTGCTATATTTTAACTCTGGTATTGATAAAAGTTCATATTTATTCTTTTTATTATTTTCATCCATATTAGGTTTCAAGCAGCTTTGAAAGACATATATCTACTGGGTCAGGTAAAACATTTATTGCTGAAATGCTGATTAAGGCACTTACGAGTGATGTGTGCAAACCCCTTGTGGATGGCGGGAAGTGTAAAGTATTTCTGGTTCCCATTGTTGTTCTGCGGCTATGCAACAGGCTGAGTATTTACACATCTCACAGTGAAGGAATTTTATGGCTCCATGGGAGTTGATCTTTGGCGCCCAAAACAAAAAGTTTGTTTCTATCTATTTTTCTTTTATCCACCATCACATGTTAATAATATTTTTTAAAATTCTAGATTTGTAAAACCAGGTTGAAGGAAAAATTTGGAAAAAATCATGTCCTTGTCATGACTGTCAAAATATTTGAAGACATCCGCCACGAGTCATTTCCAAAGCCAACTTAAACGAATCGTTACGTCGTATTTAAAGTGATTATCCCTTGCCACCGCAAGTAGGGCTAAGAATCTTTTGCCTACGTCACCATTTGAAATGACAAGAGCTGAAAAAGGTTGCGGCTGCCCCAATAAAGATGAAACCTTGTTTTCCTTCTACAATCAATACATTGAATACGATGTTAGACCTGAGGCTGCATTTGAATCAGGACAAGACCTCGACAACTTCCCATGTAAGAAACCAGCTCCTAGTCTGACGAACTAATGTTGTTTCGTTGGCAACATTTCGCTTCACGTCGTTTCGAGCCTTTCTTCAGATTCTAATTCACATTTGTTATGTTTCAACTTAAAATAATCTATACAACCCCCCCCCCCCCTTTTCAATTGTTAATTTAAATATTAAACCATAATTTGTTTTTTAGAGTTAACATTGAAGCAATTTAAGATTTAATTTTAATGAAGAATCCTGCTTGAATTTTGTTGGTTAGGATGTCTTTCACCAGGTAGAGTCCGTCCAAGTTTAAGGAACCAAATTTTTCCAAGTCCTTGCAAGAAGAAGGCGGAATTGAGGCTTTTGGCTTTATCACTCCATAGTTTTTGCTTGAAGGCTTATAAGATGCAGGATCAAAAGCCCATTTATAAGGACGAAAAAGTTGTACATTGGAAATTCGACCCTTCAAAAGTAGTATCTCTTGATCCTGTTCTGAGACTATAATTTTCAATTCTTTCACATCTGATTTGAGTCCTGTGTTTTCGACTTGCCTCTTTTCCTGTTCAACACATTAATATTTTTTTTTAATTAGCAATACAATCCAATTATTTTGTAATAAAGTAAAGAGTTCGTGAGAAAGTAAAACTGTTATTACATTTTCAGCCTCCAAAGAATCAACTTTTGCTTGCAATCGGTCCAATCGATCAGTCAATTCTTCCTATTTAAAAAAACGCAAACAAATGTGAATAAGACTGGCAAATGCACTGTATTTTAACATATTACAATTTTCTCATTTTCTATAGGGTTGCTCGTTGATGTTTGTACTAGCAGTAAGACACAAAAAACTAACATCAACATGAAATAATCAACTTTAGAAGTCATTTAAAATAATAGGTTTTAATACTAAGATTCAGTGTCTGTTACTGTAACGCAGACATTAAACGCGACTTACTTTATCTAGTGATGGAATATACTCATCTCAGCATGACTTTTACAAAATGAGATTGACATGTTGTTCAATTTTAACACACCAGAAAGTGATAACTGATAAGTCAGTTCGATAATAATAAATAGAAAAAAATTGGAAGATTTCAAAATGATATGATTTTTTTTATATTTAACATCTTCTATGAAAACATAACCCTAAAGTACAAAATATCTTTTGAATCTACAGCACATGTCTGGGAATGTTTACTTCTTTATTCTTTCAAGGTCTGCGGCTCAGTCAACGGCGACGGAGTGCCTCTCAGCTGACCGCATGATGAGACCACTATGCTATGATAGCTTTTCAAATAATGTAACGAAATGATTAAAATACCTTAAAGTGATTAAGTTAATTATTAATGAATTAAAGCTATTAAGTGAAGGAAATATATGAAATAGGCAAATAGCATACATCAATTAGAGGAAAAGTCATAATTTCAAAACTTTATCAAGATACAATATACTAGTTCTTTCAATGGAACACAGCAGTTACTCATTTAAAACATAGCTATTGTAATTACGTAACGTTTTTAGATCAATAATTGAACAATATTAGAATAAAATATTTTTAACTATGCGCGAATTCAAAAACTATCATGTTTAAACTTAAGCCAGACATTTATAACGGTTTACGGATTGATTTTTAAAATTTTGTCAACTTTAATGTAATGAACATTAGATGGCACCCCCGAAACACCCGCAATTTCCAGCCGATGCGGGAAAGCCCTGTCTATAGGTGTCTATAAGAAGCAGACTTTAGTACACCACCTGGTGGGAAGTGGGGATTTTTTTGCGGATGCCTGTACATGAGTCACATTGCCTATCACGCTAAAAATAGTACTCATGGATATAGGTATGCCTGTATAATTTGTTCCTAAAAACCGTGCAATAATGGATTGGTTTAACCAGACCCTCTTAACATTTATTTCCTATTACCAGCAAACTATTACATTTAAGCCAAAATAATGCTGTTTTTTAATATAAACAAAAAAATCAAAACGGTAAAAAGAGTCAATTTATAAGTCAATTTATAATACATACAAAAATCTCGACACAGAAAGTATGCAAGAGTAAATTTTACGACTTAAGATTGTGTAAGGCTTAACTGGCAAAAAAATGAACTTTTTTTGTAAACTCTAAGTTGCCAATAAGCACAAAATATACACTTATGTATTAAGCTGATCTGATTCGCGATATACGGGATGAACTCCCTGTTATTACAGAGCTACTTAAGCAGAGCTCTAAGCCGGTTTCTTGCCAACTATAGAGATTAAGGTACCTGAGATAGGTATAGAAATCGAAAATCTGCGCGAGAGGCTTTAATCGAGCACGAGTAAATTATACTACGGATGAGTTTGTGGCAATAAGTAGAAATGTCACCAATCTTAATCTTAAAGGTTTATAAAAATCACAGCTTAAGTGAAAGTTAATACGCTCTTTCGAATGCTCGGCGGATGATGCCTCAATCTTTTTTTTTCACCGCGACAGCAGTGGCCTTTACCAAAATGGGCACCGGCCATAGAGAGGGCGATTTACCAAAGCGCTTTGAATGACTTCGGCTAGTGCCTATAGATGTGACTCGTGAGTCATATATGTATGCCATACAGCCTACTAATATACCACTTCTTACGTCCGTTTAAAACAGAATTCACTAAATTTAGTAAAACCAGTAATAGTAATCAGTTCAATAACAAAAAAATCATTCTCAATATAAGACACTGTCTGTTTGCAGCATTCATATTCGACCATTTATTAAAAATTTTAGGTATTTAAGCCCAGATTTTAGGTGCAATTTACCATACCTAAAAATCTTAAAATCTTTAGGTACAAAAAATTTTCCCTTAAAGTCTGGTATTCCTGAAAATCAAGGAACCGGCGAAAAGTAGAAAATTACCTGACTATTGACCAAATATATTCTTTCAAATTTGTGAAACTATTTACATCTATCTGTATATTAATTACAGTCACTGGCACAAATAATGGTATCTGGTTGTTCTGGCACCTGCACTATTCTGGCACCTTCGTTCTGGTACATTTTTGAGTGGTTCTGGCACATTTTGAACAAAGTGCCTTTCTAAACATTTAAAAATCCAGCAAGTCATTTCTGAATATATATGCTTAAATGAATGGTATCTATTAATTAATTGAAAGGTTCTTTTTAATTGGATTTGCGTCAATTTTCTTCTTCGAAACCCATTACGTCGAACGAGGATGGAAACCTTTCAGATTTGCATTCGAATGTTCACGCAAACATTCTCCTTGCAAGCTATATGGATATTTCAACTTTGTAACGAGCTTATAACATCCTACTATCGACACATATCGAACCGTTTAAATCGTAATGGGAAAGCATTTCACAGAGATGAACTCTTTCACGTCATGAAATGTTGGAAAAGCATCGAGAAAGCTCAGGATACTCTCAATAAGGGGTTCTCAACCACTCTCATGACTGCTCCTTGTTTCAGTTTCATTCAAGTACTCACGTCATCTCATAATGCTATTGAGGACTTGTTGATGGATAATAAGATGTGGTGTTTTTTCTTCTGGGATCTTTTTGACACAGCTGACTATTTCCTCCGTTTCGTTATGATTTGTTTCACCGCAGATCGAGCGCACGCAGCTTTCAGACCATATTGACATTCTTAATTATCATCTACCAATTCAAAGGTGTTGGAAACTAAAATAATAACACCCCACAATTTTCAGTATTAATTTTATCGCCATACCGCAAATATATATATATATACTGATAAGTTGTTGATCAACATGATCGTAGCTAGGAGTGAGTTATTCATTCATTTTCTTTACTTATTGTACTTATAGAATGAAAATAAACAATTAATATATAGTAATGGCTCTATATATTTATTGAATGCATTTAGATAAAGTGGTAATTACTGGTAATAGCTACGGTAGTTGATTGATGCATTTTCATTGTACATATACAATCAAATGTTTCCATTCTCCAAGAATGGAACTCATTTATTGTAAATGGGCTCACATTTCCCGTGTGAAAATAAAAAAATGGTATAGAAATACAGAAATTATTTTAATTTCTAACATTAATCTAATGAGTCGTATTTTATTCAATGCTATTATATTGTGGAGGCAGCCTCCTATATATTTTAGTCCTTAACGATAATACTGATCAATATATTATCACCCAACATATAATCATCAGTTTTGGTAGAACCACTATTGGTTTTTCGAACAAAGTCTTTATTTTATATATATATATATATATCATTACATTTAATTCTCAATTGATGTTAATCATATATTAGTTCAAAGAAAATGTATCTGAACTCTTCATCAACAGCCTGCAAACAAAACGCATTATAATTACTAAGAATCGATAATAATACACACAACCAATACGTATAAAGTTATTCTGACGTTTATTGACACAAGTATACAATTAAAGCTACAACTATAAAAGAGGAAATACATACAAATTTGGAACCATGGTTAACGTACTCGCCAATCAAGATATCAGCGGAACTCAATTAACGAGGGATTTCATATTCATTTTACGTCATCTCGCTGCAGCCATTTTCAGTTTCATAACACATATAATACTCTACATTACTATCATATCGACAATGAAGTCTTTTTGGACTGCTCTTAAACTGATTAATCGTTTGCTGAATTGTTGCTCTTTACGATCTCTTTTGTGTTCGTAATAGATCTATTTTGGCTGCTACCTGGATCGCAACAGTGGCACTAACATTACAAAACCATTTTTTGTATTATAAGATTGAATAATATATAATTTCACCAATTAGATTATTCTTAATTGGATTTTGGTCATCTTTCTTCAACGAACAAGACTGGAAACTTTTCAGATTTGCATTCGAATGTCCACTCAAACGTTCTCTTTACAAGCCTTTTGGATATTTGCACTTTGTAACGAACTGATTACGTCATACTACCGACACATATCGAACCGTTTAAATCGTGACCAGAAAGAATTTAAGAGGGATGAACTCTTTTACATCATGTCAGAGGTGTCGAAAACTGAAAGAAGATGATTAAGTATTTCGCATTTTAGCGGCATATATACAGTGAATAGTTTCTATAACGAATATGCATATCAGTCAAATTGTTAATAAGAGCGCGTTACTGATTAACTTTCATTGTATAATATTTATGAAATAAAAATATACAGTCAAATATATATTAATGGCTCTATATTTTATTGAATGATTAGAAAGACTACGATAACGTGTTGATAACTGTATACTCGTTTTAATAAGGTAATATTTAGGATAAAAAAGGTTTGCAAACGCCCCCATCTGTTTAGTTAAATTTATTCATTTTTCCTTCAAATATTCTAGAATATCGTCTAAAATGATGGAGTTTCATGCTGTTGTTATGGCTGCTCAAGATTGTAAAAAAATTGCAACTAGTAATTGAGTTGATGTCATGATTACAGTACGATTATACCAGTTGAACTGAACACGATGAGCACTGACCGTTCCTTTTAGGCAAGTTCTCAAAATCCCCCGCAATAATAAGATGTAATAGAGATTAAGGATGCAGCACCAAACTCTTCCGGCTTGTAGTTTCTCTCGTGAAAATCCCTTCCATTTTTCCATCAGCCTTTATTGTTTTTAACACAAAACTCCTCAGATCTGTCCGTGGTGAGAATGAATATCAACCGTTTCCCGGTTTTGACAGTTAATCTGGGTGCATCGCGATCAAGTTGGACAATCGCTGCTTCCCTCCTTGACCCAGATTGGTATTCTTAATGTATTCTAATTTTAATGTATAGAACGTGTATTGATCTTTTATGATATTGTTCCTATATTAGTAGGACTGCTATATCATCATATGAACCAGTCGTTCAAGCCGTTCACGAAAAGTGAAAGAAGCTCTAATAGCGGAATCGATGTAATTATTAGTATATTGAAGAAAACATGTTGCACGATTTGGGTGCTAGTTTTGACTGTTTTTTTTATTTCTACCATTGTTCTATATATTTTTTAGTTGTTTATTCATTTCTGTTCTAGTTCTTCATTTGAACCTCTGATAAACTAGAAGAAAGAAAATGCACGATTTTTTATTGATGCGCATCTACTCGTTTTAATCAATCCATATAAGAATCACGAAATAAATGAACAAAACACGACGGTGAGCTATTACTCCATGTCCGATAAATGAGTCCGAAGACCTTGGTTACTGATGAAAAACTTATTCCTGCCGTACGTGAGGACTGATATCGAATATAAGAAATGGAACAGACCATATTAAGGACTTGGTTATTAAAAATGAACATTTTTATAATGCTAACGCCCTATTTTAAAATATACTGATATACAGTACCCCCCGGACTATAATTATATAAGCGTATAGTTCAAACTAATGTCAGTTTTCTTGTAAAAAGTAGCTCAAAATTGTGAACGATGGATTTTTTTCTGATTTTTTTCCCCACTCCTTACATGCTTATCTCTTCGTGAACTCGTACGTGAGCCAATCAATAACTCAATGAGGAATGGTAATAAGAATCAGATATAATCAAGAGTATAATGGACCAACATATTTGGGTTGTGGGAAAAATCAGAAAAATGCTTTAAAATTGTGCTACTCTTAGCCAGAAAACAGTTTAATCCGTGCGTTTGTATATGGGGGAAATGAGAGGTGTGCTTGTAAGTCCGGTATGTGCGGTGACTTTCTGTAAAATTTTAGGTTCGACGATATGAATTGCTACTTTGATATATTTGAAAAAAATAGCGGAACCTGTGTTAACCCGAAAGGATGATAAATTTAAGATCTTGTTTATTTTTATATACATGGAAATCGTTATAAATAAAACACGGTTCGTTAGTCTAGTGGTATGATTCTTGCGTTGAATGCAAGAGGTACTGGGTTCAAATCCCAGACGAACCCTTCTGGAACATCTTCGATTGTTTGTTGGGATCCGCTATCGATGTTCCTATTTTAATTCAACTTTTAAAAGCTTGAATCTAAATACTAAATAAACTAATCTTTTATACTCATAACTAAAAAATGGCAAAAAATTAATGCAATAAAGGCGAATGACTAATTTAATATTTACAAGTGGTGCCGAGATTGCATTTTAATTTGGTCATCAAAATTTCCTCCGATGAATATAGAAGATGTTGATATTAGTGAAGAAAATTTTGACATGATACAAGTTGAAGTCTTTCCTCTTCTCGCTTGGATTAAAAACTTGAAAAGTCTAAGCATTCTTAGAAGTGTCAATGGGGTGATTGGCAATAGTATACATATACATATAAGTATACATATGATCTAGTTGTATATTAGTTTTTATAAAACAGTCTGAAAATGTGATGATGGCTTCTAAACAATACTATCGTGAATATGTGAAAGTTCCGTGTTATTATTTATCAATCCGAAGTAGAACCGATCGATTTATGGAGGTGGTTTTGAATTTCGAACTCGGCTCAGCGAAATTGTAAGTGCAGATTTGATTACATACACTGTTATAGCTCAAACCATCAATCATATAGCTGTTTTTGCATATAAAATATGAATGTAGGAGGCTCATCTTGAAATTACTTATATTTTGAATTGCTGCTGAGGAAAGGAATAATTTGACATATAGACTATAAGGATATTATCTACAGATTTATTTCGATTTCGAAATGGGATCACCTGGTCGCTCAATTATACAGTACATTATGTAAATCATCTTCATTCCATCAAAATGCAATATTTAACTCATTGGTATTTACATTAAATAAATAATTTAAATGTATAACTAACTGGAAAATATTACATTCGTTAGATGTGTCTGGGATATGACTGCTACAGCCAAGGCTCCAATTTTCTTGTTCTATGTCATAGTAATTGGCTGCTAGGGATAGGTCGATATTGCATGCGTTATGCTGTGTATTATGAAAACTGGGATATAGCTCGAAATATATTCGTTTATACACATTTTTATCATTCCCTGTTGGAAAGTCCACAAAGACACAAGCCTTTTATATTTATCGTGAAAAATGGATCATCTACGCAATCTATAGGTCCATTGTTCAGTTTATTTTAAATATGAAGAGAGCAGAGTGGCAGCAGAACAATCAAAAAGTAAGATTAATTTGAGTCTCTTTAAATCGATTAATCAAATTGAAATAAGGCATATTTAAAGGATGAAAGGATCGAAAAGTGAAATGTATTACGGTGAAGCGTCAGAGAGATTGTTGAAATCATCATCGGTGCAACTGATTGATAACGGAACGAGTCTGGAATTTAGATTGCGTTTTAATAATTTTTAAATAATTTTTCTCATTACTTATATTACTCATAACTAGAATTTACAATTTAATTCAATATATACTTTTTTTCATTTCAGGACCGTCGTAGGATCATCTTGAAACAATAACTTTTCTTGATATTTATACCTGAATTGAAATTTTTAGTGTATTTTTCGATATTTTATGTATTTTTAAAAATGATTTCAGATATATAAAATGAGATATAATTAAAATATGCGCAAGATGGAATCATAAAAAAAATCAAACATAATAGTATAATTTTAAAACGACATATACATTAGGATACTTTAAAGTAAAATCGTTGTACAAATCAACAAGTTTGCACAAGACCCAGGAGATAACGATACACATTACTGCTATTATTAATACCAGCAAGCCGCAAGTCAAATGTTACATGCGGTTGTTAAACCTATCGTTTGTACTTCATTTTTTTCAAATATAATTAACGTTTATAAACGTCGATAAGAAAACATGGGGAACATTTAAATAGCTATTATGCAGTGAAGCCGTAACACGGGCTAGCTAGTGCGAGTATAGTTTGATGAGCATTTTTCTTCCATGCGTATTTCGGTTTATTATTAAAATTTATTTTAAGTCACGATAGAAAGCTCGCTTCACATGGCTCGTTGGTCTAGGGGTATGATTTTCGCTTTGCGATGATTCTTGCTGGGCGCGATAGGTCCCGGGTTCAACTCCCGGACGAGCCCTCACTTTATTTCATTATCAGGCGTGTCAGTATCTGATAGAGGAGAATATGTTTTGTTTGGTTTTGTTACTGTTTGAAAACCACATTTTGCTTAAAGAAACCAACAACAACTTCCTCAATGTAATGAAAAGTCAAATTTCAATTTTGTATATAGTTTTAAATAGAGAACTCTGATTTATGCATTAGATTGGGTGCAAGATTTAATACATATATTAGTCTTATTTTGCTGAGATCATAAGTATGTCATTGAAATATTCGACAGATTTATCAGTACTAAAATATAGAGCTAATTTATATACCAACGGACACTATTTTCTAGTTTCTTGGGGTATAGTTAATTTCATATTATTCTGCTATTTAAATAAAAAACACGAAATCTATTTGGTTATTTTTTCACTAAAAATTAATAGACACAGAAATGGTCCCAAATGTTTAAGGTGGGTAGGTGGCTTATTGATTGATTGGCCTCATAAATCAGCATCACAATCAATCTATGTCCCTTATTCTCTATTACAAAATTTGTAATGCTTCAAAGAATTTAAGAACTTAAATTTAAGATTAAAGTCTTAAATTTAAGTTCTTAAATTCTTTGAAAGTCTTTCCTAAACTGTCTTTCATGTCTTTATGTTTTTCATGTATTTTAAAAAAAGGTAGTGGGACCTCTCCTTTTTATTATATGTTACCGAGTGATGAATAGCCGCCTATAGTTTACTCGAATTACGCAAGATAAAAAGGGGTCGAGCTAAACACTTCACCAAGCTGTGTACATCTCTCTCTGTCAGGCGACGTCCAACTCATACCAAAATCATATCCAACTGGTATTATGAAGTTGTATTATTTATTTTGATTAATTAATTTAAAAGTACGGAGAATTAGACCATACCAGGATTGCTTATAAACTGTTTAAAGGTAACAGGTACTACACGATTTTGGGTTCGTAATTTGTTTGTTCATCATATTATTCATCCTAAATAATAAATAACAGAAAAAAAGAAGCAATGACGAGTGTATCATAATTTCAACATAAAACTCATCGCGTCAACAAGGGAACAATCGGGTTGGAACCGGTGACCTTTCAATATGCAGTCGAATGCTCTACCACTGAGCTATATTCCCTTGTATGGAATTAATAAAAGTATGTTTATATTGAATTGATTAAATTACTTTCTAATTTACGTATGAAATTCGGAATGCTTTTCATTAATTATAAATCATATTTACAATTACAATTAAAATTATTTTAGTGTTACCAATAATTAAGGCTCATTAGTGTAACTCTTGATTGAAACTAATCAACAATCCACTGTATTTTGAGTATGTTATCATGGAAAATTGGGAAAATATCTGTTCTGAAAAAAAAAATACTTTTTAAAACCTTATAAAAAAATTAATGTTTTCTCACAAATACACACAATGTTCTTACGTATGTAATTAAAGAAACATTTCTGTTTATATCACCAACATATAACTTGAAAAAAAAAATGAAAAAATACATAGTACGCATCATACCCTAGTATGTAATTAAGGTAAAACCTCAATAATATCACCACAAATTTATTAATCTATGAATATTCTATGTATCTAATATGTATAGAAGAGTAGAGTGCGCGAAAATCGTTTTTAAGAGTTAATGTATGTATATATAACGCGTAAATTGGTTTTTAATTTTTAAAAATCATTCTGCAAAGTATAATTACGTATAGGGCGAATCGAGAGCAATGGGCTATTTTAAAATGGGACAGTGGGACTTCCCTCCCTTTAATTATATTATCCGATGAATAGCCGGCCGTCTGCTTGAATTACACAAGATGAAAAGGGCTATAGAGTGAGCACATCGATTGAAGTTCCGAAAAAGAAGAGCGGGGACTCCAAGAACGTCACGAATCAAGGGAGCTATTCACCCTTCGGTTCTTTCTTTCGTTTGACGTTAAATTAGGCAAATGTAGGTCTGCCATATAGAGGACATATACTGAGCTGTCTGAGCAATTTCTTTTGACCAATTAGCTGTGCCTTCTTCTATGTAAATATTACATGGGTTCGTAAATATTACATAAAGCATGCTAAAGGGGAGACTGGGGATAAATGTAAAAAAATTTACTTTGTTGCTAATATTTGCTGTTCTACTCAATGGGTTTTTAAAAATTGTAAAAATTCTGAAAGCTTACTTTCTTTCCTATCCAAACATATTTAATATATATTTTTAATTTGAGTTTTAAGGAGTGAAAAATTGTAAAATCTAAGACACCCCTGTGTTACATTTACCCCTCATGTGTCGGGATGATTGTAACAGCTGTTTTGGTAAATGTAACTGACACGAAAACGTCACAGCATTTCTTTATCTGATCATCAACTTTATTGATACTAATTAAAAATTAGAAAATATTAACTTCCATTCATAAAATTACACAATTAGCCTTTTCGTCAAGCTTTTTTCGATTTCTTATG
Source organism: Chydorus sphaericus (assembly GCA_030141595.1). Lineage (NCBI taxonomy): Eukaryota > Metazoa > Arthropoda > Branchiopoda > Diplostraca > Chydoridae > Chydorus > Chydorus sphaericus. The sequence goes on along the minus strand of CM057926.1, from coordinate 7,042,665 downwards.
TAAACAAACGACTACGCCATCTATTGTTGACATTTCAAAGCATTTAGTTTGCGGGATTTCGTTACGTTGTGTTTTTATCAATTGTTAATATTCGGAGGCATTCGTACCGAATGCAAGGTTTCCCGTATGGATTTTTCTCTGTTGTATTTAAAATTTAAAATTATTTAATCCTTTTATTACATAACCCCTTACGGGGTCAAACCCAACCTTTGAACGTCGCCAGGGCCTTCTTTTTCATTCCTCATTTTCGTTAAATATTTGCCAGTTTTATCACGGCTCCATTCAAAGAGTCTGCTTTGCCCCCTTACGGGGTCAAAGCCGACCTTTGAACGTCGCCAAGGGCCCTCTGTGTCATTACTCATTTCCGGTCGTTGTCTAATGAGCTTATAGTCACTTTCGATTTCAAAGGTGAAATAAATCAACATTTACTATTTCACTGTTATTTGCTAATATCTCCTATTATTTATTCGGCTTTAAAATAGTTGTTCCGCTTAAAGCCAATTCCAATCTAATTTACTATTATCGAAGTTATAATTTTATTTTAATTTATTTTAATTTATCGTAGTTATAAAATTTTATAATTTAACTAGAACTCAAACCAGCATAAAACATAAGGCATGCGCCGCTTATCTTTTTTCCCTTAGTTAATGATCTGACAATTTCAAGGTAAGTCAGGAGAAGTGGAGAACCCATAGATTTGGAATCCATTCAAAATATGTTGAACACTTCTTTTTCAATTATGATATAGAAGTATTTAGAACGATCCATGGCAATGTTTAAAAATATGCCGCCAAAATCATAATACAAGATGGCGCTATGCCCACGAGACATCGGAGTTCGTGAAATAAGTGCCAGGGGCAATAATTACGCAAAAAAATCTAAGCAGGCTATACTGGAGAACTCTTTCTCCTCTTTCGAATGACGCAACTCGCGCGTTCACCGGAAGCTCACAGCGGTCACGCATAAAAAAATAAGTTTGATCATTTGATCAACGCCATCTATTGGGAATCCGGCGTTCTAATGGGCCCCGTCTCACACTTTTTTTGGTATGGTTGGTACAGTATACCCCAAACTGGCCGATAGTATTCCCTACGAGAAAATTTGATAAATATATGTTTAAAACGTCAACATGATCATTTGGAATGATTTTTTAACCAAATTACGACGTATTATTTCAATAGACTGGCGTAGCAGACAAAAGTTCTGAATTTGGGGGTGATAAACACTGGCTGTTACATTTCTTGCACACAGACTTAACTTGATTCAAACCCGAATTTGTAGATATAATTCAGATTAAAGTAAGGAGTATTTATATTTTTATTGAAGGGCTTTTAACGAGCAATCATACTATACCAGTTGTTATTATTTTCATATCAATATTAGAATCAAAGAAGAAAAAGAAAAAGAAAACAAAATTTTACTTTTGACCCCTAAAACTGGTTTTTGTTAGATTATTCAAAAACCTGTACAGAATTAGTAATTTAAGTCTAGCCATCCTATAGACCATAGAAAAATACATGTATGGTTATAATAGCATAATTTTAGAACGGTTAAAAGAGGAGAAAACGTTTTTGTTACATTTGCTGCGCGTTACATTCATCCCCAGTTTCCCCTATATATGAATATTGACCGTTAGTCTTTCACCAGACATCGAAAGAGATGCAGAGCAAAACGGATCTTCCAAATATTTATATATGGAAGAATTTCCAAGTTCTTTTTCCTATTTGATATGAGAAAAAGCTGTTCAACCAAAGGTGTTGTGTAATAAGAGCAGTCTTATAAGTTATACATATATATCTTAATTTAATTTCTTATAAAAGTATCTGAAAATGTGGCGACTTCTAAACGATATTATCGTGAAGATATGATAGCTCCGTATTATCATTATCAACCCGAAGTAGAATTAATCGATAATGGAGATGGTCTTGAATTTCGCACTCGGTTCACTAACATGATAAGTACAGATTTGATCTATAAGTCATGTTATACATCTAATAGGCCTATAAAATATAATGTTTATGTTTAAATTAAAAGGATCGTAGAAGAATCATCTTGAAGTGACGTATACTGGATTGCTGTCGAAGAAATTAATTTGACGTATATTTTGATATCGTCTCCATATTTGTTTAAAGTTTGAAATGTGAACAACTGATGGCTCAATCATATACACTACAAATTTAATCATTATCACTCAAAAATACAGTATGTTTAAACTCTAATTTGATTTACTTTCCTTCTGAAAAATGTAAGATAATACATACAGGGGAGAGTTTAAATTTCTTTTCATTAAAGAAAATTTAAATATTGTATTGTAGTCCAGTTTTTCTTCTTATAAAATCTTATTTTAACATTAATTTATGTACAGAGTTAGAGTATTAATTGTTTACCAAAACACCTTCCCCCCCCCCCCCCCCAAAAAAAAACATTAATTGTATTTTTTACGTAAGCTTTGGGACAACATGCTAATCGAACCAGAATTGTGTTTTCTCTTTGGTTGTATAGCTATATTCCCATTTGAAAAAGTCCATAAAATCCAATGAAACAAAAGTAGTATAAGGACAAAAACACACTTACTAAGAAATAATAATGGTTACATTATGTAAGATGCCAACGAACAATATTTTCTTGTATATCAGGATATAACTTATTTCATATTCTTTTGCTGATATTAAAAGTCAATATAATGCAATTATACGATGTTTTTATACAATGTTATAATTCCAATGTATATTATATACATGAAGATGAAATTAATGAAATAAACGTTAATTATACTTGGCGTCTAACATTTATATTATAGATGGATATAATGTGGCATAGTTTGAACTATTGATTTATTGAGCAACATAATTTTTCTCTTCGAATTGGACCATCATGTGCTTCACCTCCCAGTTCACATTCCAAGCCTAATAAAAATTTATTTAATTTAAATTCTAAATAAAATATTTTTTAAAAAAATTAAAAATTAAATAACCTTCATTGTATTGAATCTCCACGTTTTAATGTGATCTCCAGTGATCATGTCCATCCTCATTAATCGGTTAAAGGCGACACCTAGCAGCTCCTCTTTCCGCTGGTTCATAAATTTCACGACAAAGAGGGAAACCCCGTATTCAGGCAGAGATTGCCAAGCTGAAAATTAAGTTTAAATTTTAAAACAAAGCATTAAAAAAATCGCTAAGATCTAAGAAGATATTATAAAAATAATTCATGTCCACCAATAAATATTTTAATAAAAAAATTGAAAATTTTTCAAGATAGAAATTTTTTAAATCCCAAAAAATTAATTAGGCCTACATTTAAAATCTATTCAATCGATGAAAAACAGTGAAAAATTCAAAATTTTAATTAGAAAATTTTGAAAAAAATATTGATTTCACCTTTAATATAATTCAATTTCAGTCAGGGGATTCAGTCAGGGATTCAGTCAGGCTCAGATCCTTGACATTGGTGTGAGCCTCCAGGATCCTCGTAGACAACTGCAAAATAAATTATTAATTAATCAAATAAAAAAAAATTAAACAAAAAGAACCTCACACCAAACTAAGCACAACATTTTAAGAAAAAAAAATCAAAAAATTAGTAGTGATGGTGCAAAAGCGTACTTTCAAACGTGAGTTAACAACACTCAATCAAATCAGCTGATTAGTTGGTTTTTATTATGCAATTTTTACCGATTTTTCAGTGCCATCTCATTTTCCTGCACAACCAGTGCACGACTTTAATTTATTTAATTGAGGTTAAAAATAGAGAGAGAGAAAGGTTTATTTATTTATAGTGTGCAGTTTGTAAGAAGTTTGAAAATTGACTCATAGATGGCGCTAGAGTTGTTCTTCAATTTTCGGACGATCCGCGGAGCAACGTAATCTTCGGGTTGAATGTCCAGGGATGCCGGATTGATTGCGGGTGCCGGGGCCGGCTTTTGCATGGCCAAAAAGGCCAAAATGGATTTCACTTCAGAGTCGTAAGAGGCGTCCGCCATTGTTTTGCCTTTTGCCGCCAGGCGGAAGGCTGCCATCCATTTCGCGTATTGCGATTCCTGAAGAAAAAAAAGTGAAATTTTTTATCAATTAGAATTATTCTTTTTATTTCTCAAAAATGTAGAAAATTAAAATTAAAACTAAATAGTACTAGACAAAATAAAATTTAAAATCGAGTTTAAAATTAAATTAATTTTTTTATTATGATAAATTAAATACATTTAAAATAATTAAAATAATACATTATAAAGAAACTAAATAGTACTAAAAAATAAAATAAAAATGCAAATTAAGTTTTTTATGAAACCTGAAATACATTTAAAATAATTAAAAATAAATCAAAATCTAATAATATGTAAATTTTAAAAAAAGATTTTCAAATTCCAAAATTCTTTGTAATAAAGTTTAGTATTAAAAGATACTTATAAAATAAATGAAAAATAAAAAATTCTTAAATAAGCAAATCAATTATTTAAAATACTTAGAAAATAATTGTCTAAATCTAAATAATAAAAGCGATTTATTTTAATTTAAAAAAAAAAAAAGAATTTGAAAATTAGAAAAATTACTGAATCGCATCTGATGAACATTTCCGACATTCCATCGGGTCCGGGCACTTCCAGTCAAATTCCAAATTTATCTTGGGCTAAATTGGCGTTTCTTCGTGAACCTTCTCGCTTAGAGATTCCCCCCTTTAAAATAATCTAAAAGCAAATGGTCTATTTTAAAATACCTTTGAAAAAAGTGTAACTTTTTCTGATACAAAATACTCGAGAGTCGTGACTTTGCTTTCTAAAGGGATACTCGTGATAGGATTGTTTCATTGGTTCGCAATGGGACGCACGAAGCTCTTCCAGTCTGCCTATTTGAATATTTTTCAAATTAGCAAAAAATCTTGCTGTTGACGTAAATATTTAAGACCAGGGGCAATCGGCATATCAAAGTCAAAGTAAGCTAGTTCGAGGCTAGAATGAGTCGAATTACTTACTTAAAAATTGTTCCCCTTTATGATTTGGTGATGATGAGCAATGATAATGAATATTATAATTAATGTTGTGTCAAGACTGATTAAAAACCAAAGATGGAACTATATGTAAAATATCTTGTACCATTTGAATCCAGTACGTCGAAGCCATAAAATGCCAGCATCCCATTGATATTGACAGAAACGCAAACGCATTTATCAGCAGTTCTGGGAAGAGGGTTGTAAACATTGACAATAAATCGGCCCACATTCTCTGTTACATTACATTGGCTCATGTTAAATATGCCAGAAGGAGACTTGAAGATCAACTATGGAATCTCTTGGCAAGAATTTTCTGTGAAGATTGGTAAATAAAATACCCAAACCATCAGAGCAATATTGAAAAAAAAAACTCATTAACTTGCCTATAGAAAGAATTTTGGATCTTTCGACATTTTTCTGTTGAATAGAATAAATGGAATTGCTGCTACTGTCATTTTGGCGGTTGATGGGGTGCCTATATTAAAAATTAAAAAGCAGTTAAGATTATTGCTACAATTATTTGATGAGGGTGTCTATTGAGTTAACCAAGTTCTCGCATTTTGAGAGGCAAAGCCATGGCCTATAGTTATCATAATATTATTAGTTCTAAAATATTCCACTTGATCTTCTTACTTTAGCAGGTTTATAAATTTCACCACAAAAACGGAAACTTCGGATTCAGACAGTGTTTATTGCCAATAAGTTGCAAACTTAAATAAATGAAGTCTTTTTTATTTCGTTTAAATTGTCAAAATAAATAGAAATTAACTCTGAAATTGAATATTTTCGAATTGTACGAATATTTAAATCCAAATACGAGAAAAAAAGTACATTTTTCATTTAGTTTTTCGTGGATTTTGGACTTTTTTCCGCCCTTTTTCGATTTATTATTATTTATTATTTTTGGCATATATTTTTTTGGGAGTGCAAGACTTTTTTGAGTGAACAGCCTAGGCACAATCCAGAAAAAAAAACATTAAAAAACATCTTTGTAATAAGATTAAAGATTTTTTTTAAAATTCATCCTTAATGTAATTCCACACGACAGGCAGCTGGCAGCCGTACAATTGCAGCAGTATTACTATTCGATCCTATGAAGATTGGAATAGCTTCAAAAACTACTCAATTTGATAATTGCAGCAGTGTTAGTATTCAATCCGGTACGTAGTGATTGTAATGGTTTCAATTAATGAACAGTTAAACAATTTCTATTTTGTTTTACATACTGGCCATTATCTTCGTAATAATTATTTCTTAGAACTTATATTACTGTAAATATTGGTACTAAAACACCAAATGTTTTCTGTGATGTACTATTTTTTTCTATTGCTAGATGGCGTGACACGAATATAATACGACGACTATAACGTTAATTACGTATATAATTTTTTAATAAACTCGTTTTCCCCCTTTTTCGAAAAACTTTCACTTTTTCGTAGACAGTCTTAACTTGATTTATCTAACGAATTTGAATGAACTCTTGTATTTCTTAAAGTAAATAACAGCTGGATTTATCGCAATACAACACACACTTGTGAGTTATTGCATATTTAAGTTATTTATTGCATGAAGTTATTTATTGCATAAACAACTTCTGAAATTGGTGAGCCAAATTCTAATCGACCTATTTGGATCTTCTGGGAATAACTTGTGAACTTGTATTCAAACAAATATCAACTGGATTTACCGAAAAATCTCCACGAAATTCACGCCAACCGACTCTGTGCTATTGTATCTATGACGATAGAAGAACTAACTCTGGGCTCTTTGAAACTTTCTCTCTCTTAATAAACACTTTAATTTTTCTAAATCAAGTGAAATTCTCTCTTGATTTGACCCCTGAAGTTATATTCAAATACACAAACTTGGGTTGATTTCAATAATATATATTTCTATAGTAAAAGGTCTCTTTTACTATAGAAATATATATAATAGCAATGAGTTTTCTGTATATTTTCTTAAGTTTCTTGATTTTTCTATTATGTTTATTAAGTAAAAAGCCTTCATAAAGGTATCTCTCACTTAATGTTTTTTAATAGTTGGAAACCATTTAACTAATATTGAAATCTTTTCTTAAAGTCTCTTGAATTTACTTATTTTTGAAAGCCACCGGATAGATTTTAATTACATTAAATATAAAAAAATGCGTATGAAAACACTTTTCTTTTCAATACACTTCCTCAAAAAGCTTAACTCTTTCAGCCTTTTTGATTCTCTAAACAAAATAGAAATGTCTAGTGAATAGCAGTTGTATCAGCTTACCATTTAGATGATTTTCAATAGCTTTAGGATCGATTCTGCTTTTCCAGCATCTGCCGGGGTGTTGCTAGGAGGAATAAGAAGATTCGCACGTGGTCGTTCACAATAACTGGTGTGTTAGAACTAACTCTCTAATTGAGGCTCATTCTAAGTCTGATGTGAAGGTGCGCACGTCATATAGGCTTTTACACAGGTAGGATTAGGCCATGCGCGATACGATAGAATGAAAGGTCAAGAGAAAAACACACAAAAGTTATGGTGATAACGTGAAATACATTTTCCTCTTTCTCTAGGCCTACAGAAGGAATTCGGGGAGGGTCAAGTATAATCACTCGATCCGATCTTCCCTAACGAAGAGGGGGACAGTCTCTTGACTTACTTTTCTTCGTTCTCCTTCTACTTACTTTATTGCCAGTGATCATTTTCATTGGTCAATCTAATGTTACATGTAAGAAGAGTTACTGCTAATGGCGACTTTCACTAGCATTCTACTTAACTTAAATGCGACAGTATTATTTGTTCACTGCTAAAGGCAAGACTGTTATTTTATATTCAACCACCTTTTCTTGTTATGTTGCCATATGGAACTTAAGCTTATTGAGGCGCCATCAGTGGCTTTTTCCGCCTTCCGCATTTCTGCATTTCAATACCACCCTCGCACTTCACCCATCACAGAAAGAATTTGTTCACCTATATATTTAAAAAATAATAGAAATTATTATTTAAAAAAAACTACTTCTTTGCATAATAAATAAATAATAATCACATGAGGTGTGACACTTTTTTTGTGAGGGTTTTATATAATAGATTTATTTGAAATAGAATATCTCTTTTTTGTGTGTATATAATATTGTTTATTTTCCATTCCTACTACGACTGAACCGGTTTCGAATAGAAAAGAAAAACACAACCCGCAGGCGCTCGGCAGTCTAGTTTATCTCTCAGCTCTTTACATTAGCCTCTAAGCTGTGAACTGTAAAAGAAATGGACCCATTCTTTTAAGTTTCCGTTTCGGCAGTGGTCTTATTCTAATTTGTACATATTTTAAAGCTACCATCCGTAATATTTTTTCGACAAATGCCTTCTGAACTTAACGTCTTGTGTCATGAAAGTGCTCTTCTGGATGTAACATGGAATATATCATTGCTAGATCAGCAGGTAAATATTCCTTGTTTTATCTCATACCTATTAAAAACAATTTAGACTTATAAATGATGTCTAATATGTAGAAAGAGAGAAAGAAACAAAAACGACGCAGTATTTTTCAAATTTCGATTTGAGTGCATCTAAATGCGAGTCTACATGCACTACTTGGTAAGAATATATATGCACATACCTTCACTTTTGAATAATTTATAGAACTCCTGTATTGGAGCAGTTTGCCTGTAGTTTAAAGAAACTTGTTTGTTTTATAGCCTGCAGAATGAATTTATAATCCACAGCTTTGTGCTGCTCGAAAACGATAGTCGGTTGACTGGATTTGTGTAGGCCATTGATGCTCATGCCTAGACATTAACTAATAACCGATCGAAAGGTGAAAGGAGTTTTTTGTGTTCTTCTAAATCGTAAGAAAGAGTCTAATCTAATTTAAAATTTGAAAAAAGGGCCAGTTAATTGCTTGATGACCGTAATTGCTAAGATTCATTATGAAAAAAATTTTGACCAACCCCGCTTTACTATATTTGTTTGTGAATTACCTGCAGTACCAACCAAAATTTTTAACTTGGGTTTAACTTAGCTTTTGAAGAGCTCTTGTAATAATTAATTATTCTAATAGAAAACGATCTCGAGCTGATTATCAAATTTATTTATAATTACTAAGTTGATTGGTTCATTTAAAAACCTGCATCAGTCCAAAAGAAATTACTGTACGAATTGCTATTGTTTTTTTTAGAAGATTTTTTTTTAGTTTCCTTAACTATTCATTTATTATGGACAAACCCGGAGGAATCCGTGTAGGGCCATCTCATCTAGCAACTCATCTTACTTTCTCCAGCGTCTAATGAATAATATCTCGGAAATTTTTTTTAGGGTTGGGATCATGCTGTCACTATCTCTTATTGTTGGTACTCGTTTCAAAAAGTACAAGAGAGATGAACATGTGACCATCATAGTAAATTCATATTTGTTTAGACATTATTACAGGAAAATAATTTGAGTCGAATTGAAATCACTTTGAGTTTGGAGGAGGATTCAAAATTGATGGGATTCATACAATAATTCATATTAAGCACAAATATGCAAACCTTTTTTTCCGTCTCAACAGCTTTTCTAAGGTTCGTTATGTATAGAATGATAGGATTCGGATTTCGTAATTTACATATCCATAAAATTTTTGCTTTTCAATAATACTTTATCCCTGGGACTTATGTTCGTTGGACCGGTTTTTAGAGAAAAAGTAAAACGTGTCCACATTCTGTGCGCAGTAGATTATCACTTCCATTTTAGTGCGTTGCTAGATTCTTACTTGTGAAGTGTTAATTTAAGTATGGGGATGTTCTTTCTTAATTGTGTATCTTCATTCATTTTACTTGAATCGATTTGAAACGATTTTATCTCAACTATTTCCAATTAATTATTTTTATAGTAGTCATCAGGGATGGAATATACAACTGGCTTTACTGGTAATTTTGATTTTTTCTTAAATCAATTTTTAGGGGGAAATAAGATTGAAAATATTCCCTTTTTTAGTTTAGTAGATCCTTTAGAAAGCTACAATAGGGGAGTTGAATTATTTTTTAAATGCTTTTCATTGCACCATCTTATGAGGAATTCACACGCTAAGTTTCATAGCCTCCAGTGAAATTTTCAAAAATAAATGTAAAGTGTGATAATCGCCATTTTCGGCGGTGAATTTTGAATTTAAACTTGCCCGCTTAAAAATGATCGGCTTGACGGCTCCCCGCTCGCACCTGACGAGGTGAGATTGAAGGAGGGAGAAGGCTGAAAAGTACTAGTTTTCTCTAAGGCTAGTATTCACTCAGCTGGTTTTGTCGTCCACTATCCTTGCAGCCCACAAATGGGAATATCGTCTGCTACTACATTTGAGAAACGTGGCCCGAGGGGATTTGACATAAGTCAACCCTCTCTATCATTGTTTCTCCTACCGACGAGGTGCAGTGAGAGGCGTCAAACCGCACTTTTCAAATGGGAGAAGCCAGATTCAAATTTCACACACTCTGCATCGGATAGTGAAACAAAACAAATCACTCACCTCCCCTATTTAAGAGGGAAAATAAGTACTAAGTTGAATCTTCCGATTTTATCGAAAGGAATAAGAACCAAGGGCTCGGTTTTAGCAAAAAACCCGACAGGCAACAAATTAATGTAAAACACTTTTGTTTTCTTGGAAATTTTAGGCCACTTCTTTTCAAAATTAACATTAAAAGTAGCAAATATATCCATATTCTGATTTTTATTGATTTTTTTGTTCGGAATAATTTGAAAAGAAAATCCAAAAAAGTGTGGTCGCGTAAGGAACAACACTGAATTGCTTAGTTTAAAAGGATGAAATTAAGTGTTTGAGCTTGGAAATTTTATCTGAACCGAAACCAACTATTGAGGGTTCAAGTTAACGTGAAACGGCTTTAAAGTGTGTGTGCGAGGTTTAAACTCTCTTTTAATCGAGTAACAAATTGGAAAAAATGTACTTAGTTAGCTGTAGTGTTTACAGATGGCGTTGTCGATTGGTTTTGATTCGAACGGTAATATATTAAAAAATATATATTGACTCCTTCAAAGGGCTTTACCACTGAAGGTATTGCGTTTACTGATTGATTTTTCCATTTTATAGATTTTGTTGTAAAAGACTTGAAAATCTTAATCTCAATTTCCTTCTGAGCTTCAATTGCGGTATGAGGTGATTTGAATTAAACATGCAACTTGATAAAGAATACAATAATAGAGCTAGTTATAGTTACCATCCATTACTATACAACTCTTTTAATCACGCAGAATGCTTTACATCAAATATCAGTGTTCATTACATGTTCCATTAGTAGTACTATATATGCTAGAGTAATATGTCTTATTATATAGGAGTAGGTCATTACAATCGGCCGATCTACGCTTTGGTAATTATTCCATTTGCATTATTTCAATGTGCCTTTCAGTACAAGAACAACATAATACCAGTATAGTTTTTCTATCCTTTGCCGGAACTTATAAAGGTGTATTTTTTGCGTTAGGCCTATTCCATACTTTGTGGGTAATAACTAAAAAAGTAAACTTTAAAGAATCGGGTTTGTTCAAGTGGCTCTTAAAAATAATCGTTCTTTATGATTGGAAAAATAAAATTGAAATTATGTAAATCGAATCATTTTTAAGGGAATTTAAAGGAAAAGTGGGAATCTTCGTCAATTTCATGATTCTGTACATACAGGGATAGACAGAAACATAATTAACCCTTTCAATTTCAAATGTAAACAAAGATGAATAAATCTCAATTTTCCCTATAAATATGGAAATCAGTCTGTAACGATTCTACATTTTTAGCAGGCAAATATCGTGATTATTTGAATGAGTGTGTACTAGCATTTAGCCTTACGATCAAGTGAGGAATATTTTGTTGCTTAATAACCACTGCTTTAATAACCATATGCGCCTTTGTGTTTTAAAAAATCCACTAAATACGAAATTTTTCCGACCATTATTTGAGACTGTTGATCTTGGTATTCTATTAAATGATAGCTAAATTGAGATTAATTAAAGCTTTGATCCCAATTTTGATTCTACATAACATTCTTAACTGGATTTCAATGCAGTTTTTTGCAGCCAATTAGGCTGAACTATAGAATGCGACTACGCTTTGTGTCAATTAGTTTAATTAAATCCCTTAAATCTTGTAATGATTCACATGGAATGGTTTATAATCGGGGCCACTCGCGAAGAAAAAATTGGGGTCTTGGGTGGGATGATTTATAATTAAGTAAATAGAAGAATTGCAGTAAACTAAGTAATTTAAATTAAGTAAGTAGATCAAGTAAATTAAGTGAATGATAGAATCCAAAGGGATTGAGAGAATAATTATGCCGGCCATAGAGCAGAGGGAACTGAACACTTCCTACTGAATTCGTTAAATTGTTTAATTGAATGAATATACTGAAATACCCTGCGATTTTGTAGACCTCGGAGTTTGTAGCAAAAGCACTTTACCGTTGAGCTGCCGAGACGACATTTACTCCTTAATTGTATATGTAAAAATATACCTAAAATAGACTAATTTATCAAAACCCTCATGAATTGATGTTCTAAACACTGAAAAAATCAACACATTTAGATAGAATTTTCTTTTACACAAGCTTTCTGCCATTGTAATTATCCCTTATCAAGAATATTTTTAATATATTCTTTCACTTGTTACTGAGCAAATGTGTAAACATGGAAAAACAACAAATCTATGACAACACACAAACAAGCAAAAATGCTTAATATTTTATGCTGCCTTTCATACGTTTCTTGGGGGAAGGGGGAGGGGACATAGAAAGCAGAAAATATTTAGAACAATCAGTAAGTTACACAAAATTTTTTTTAATGACGTGGTGCGTCAAATGATAAGAATTAAAATGATGAATTTCGTTTAGTCAGGATAGGCTTTGAGCAATCATTCACTAATTTAAATACCGATACTGTAAAGCTTCTGCAAGTGTTGCGACATTTTTATTCTAAAATAAGGAATTCACAATCAAAAAAGTTCTTTAAATCGGGTTAAAGGAAAATATGTAATTAGATCAAGCGCGCCGATTTATTGGGAATAACCGTTAGTGTGGTGACCTAAATTGCTGTTTGTTTGGCCAACAAGTTTGGAAATCTTAAAACTTCAACAAGGAATAGAGGAATTTCGACGCCTCCAAATAAGGTGTCGTGGGGTTATTGAACTACTTCTTATGCGTTCTTAGAAATCTAGCTAGGAAATGTGTGATGCACTCCCATATTTGAAGCGTATCTATTATCTATATTTGTAAAACATGTCTCCTTCAAAATATTTTAAACTCATTTCTTTTTCTTTTTTTCCTAAACGGAAAATGTTGATTTAAAAATTGCCGTAGAATGAGCATCGCTCATTCAATGGAAAAATACTGTTCTTGTAACTTCTTTTCAGGCAAACATAAAATAAAAGAACAAATTTGTGTTATTTCCCTTAAAACCAGGTAACACGGCTTTATTTGATTTGATTATATGTCGACTATTGGAAGTTTCTTGATGAAATAATTAGATACTGAACAGCTTGATAAGACGTCCCCCTTAAAATGGGATCATTACATTAACCAGCGTGTTATAATGCACTTATCCTCGTCTTGTCACTAGGCTATGTCTCTATTATCTGTAACCAAAAATTCTTGATGTCTGAAAGTTCTTCTAACATAAAGAATAGCCTAAAATGTGAACATTACGGATAATCCAGTTAGTTTCAAATTATGTTTTTAAGACTTTTTTTAATTATGTAATTGAGACGAAGAAAAGATTTTAACGTTGGAGGTATGAGTCACCATAATGAAAAAGTGTAACTTTTATTAATACAAATCACTCGTAACTTTTCTTTCTAAGGAGTTACTGGGATTTTTTCTATTGGTTCACAATGGGATGCACGAAGCTCCGCCAGTCTGCTTATTAACCCTATTTGAATAGTTTTCAAGTTAGCAAAACATCCTGCTGTTTGGGTAAATATTTAACCCAGGAGAATATCTAGTCAAAGTAAGCAAGAGTTCGAGGATAAACATGAGCCGAATTACTTATTGAATTACTTATTGAATTACTAGTGGTTTGATTATTTAATTTATAGGCCTACCATCGATTTGATCCACAAAATCTGCCCTGGTTCTTTACACCAGATCAAGTTTTTAAGATCTCGATCAACTCATTTCTCAATTGTGTAATCTCTGGGCACAATGCAGGTACCGAGAGTGATCTACTTTTTTCAAAAATCTTGATCAACTTTCGATAAAAAAAGTTAACATGAAAACTTAGAAATAAAACGGCATAAGATCTGTATTTTTAAAATGTAATAGAAGTAGCCTATTGAAGGCTTAACGTTGTTTTATTTTTTTAAAGAATATTAATAAAATTGTATGAATCAAGATTAAAAGTTTGCGTTAGAATATTCCGACGGAGGGTTGGGGCCCTTTTTTATCTAACTTGTTTTCTTACATTTTATTTTCGCCTATCAAAGTATACATAATTAGAATCAGCTTGAAAAACTGAATTTAACCGTGTTTGGCTCTTTACTATAAGTGCTGAAGTGCAAACAAAATAGAGATGGATATCTGCAACCCCGCCAAAACGCCCACTTTTACGCGGGCGCCGAGTTATAGTGAAAATTCGGTTGAACCATTGTCGAGATAAACATTTTCAAGGTTCGACTAATTTTGTAAAAGTATATATCCTAAAGAACCTGCCATTCCAATTAGGCCTTCTCAGTTCTCCTCATTGGTCGGACACATATTATGCGGCCGTCGTCTGCTTTGAAGCACAATCTTAGTTATCTTAAGAGTTAGCAGGCAACAAAACCAAACCAATGCGACGTAGAAGATTGAGAAGACTTCCTAAATATTTAACCAGTTCCGATTCTCCTTCACATGAAAAAGCAAGGCGATTTAGTTTTTGACCATTATTAAGTTGTGCAGCATGTGTATTCATGATTAGTTACAGTCTTCTGGGGATTAGGACAACAACAACTGTTGTTTAATGTAAAAACAAAGATTTTTATAGGTATTGCACTTTTTCCAAACATCATATTCTTGCTGTGTTGAATAAACTGGTTCACAGATTTTTATGAAAACAGAACCGTTTGAAGCGCTTAAACAAATAATATTTTCCTCAATCTTCGATTGCTTCGATTTTTTTTAGTGAAATCCCACGTCAGGTCCCGAACTTTTTTAGGTTGACTTTATCATATAGAGCTAGCATTTGAATCTCTCCTTTTTTTGAAAATTTTTCTACATATCCGTGTGAAGAAGATACGTCGTTAAAATTTTAAAAATTTGTGGGATCAGTTTATTCCCTTCCTTCTCTTTAATGCGCAAATACACTTTGTCCAAGAATTAAAGACCGGTTTTTGTTGGAATCACAGCCCGGAGCAAAACTGTGCAGCGTGAAAACTGCGTAGCCCACGATTTGACTATTTGAATTCCTGTTTTAACTTTTCTAGGATGGAATAAAAAAAGAATAGAACCAGTCCAAAGCAGTTTTCTACGCTCTTCAAAATGACGAGCAAAACATTTTCATACGGAAATATTTACATTACATTTTTATTTAAACAACTATTTATTACACTGCTAAATTGCTGCCTCATATCAACGACGACTTATGGAGTACGCTACTATTTTATGAATAGTAAATGAATGAGAAAATCAACATTATGATAACGTTAACAATTCTTTTTACAGTTAATATCGCGCATCAATTCATTGGCATTCCTTTTATTTCTCGATTATTTTAAAAATTTTATAGAAAAAAAGGCAAATTCTATAGTTAAATAATTAGTTAAACTATCGCCGCCATAAAATAATCTAAAGCTAGTAAGATAAGAGGGGATAAATAAACGACTGCTGCACCACCTGATTTGGCTCCGTTCAAATCAGCGCGGTACATAAATGCGACGTTGTCGGATCCTTAAATATAGGGGGAATCGTGAAAATCGTTACACATTTTCGTTTAGTTTAATTTTCGGGAGTTTTAGGGAGCGTGCTCACGCTATACGCTGTACTTTTGGTTCACAAGTCTCAAGTTTTCGGACTCAGGAGACTATTCCGAATCGGAATATGTGCCTTAAGACTAGTTTTATTATATGAAGTTGAAGAATGATCGCTGGCTCTCGGACTGTAGTTTATAAGAAAACTATGATGATCAGTTCATTGACTCTTATACCAAAACGTGTTTCTCGTTTGAATTCTGGATGGCGTGGCATTTGATCCGATTATACCTGCCACACCGAATTTCTTGGCTAATGCGCGAGACAATATTTATTTCCCGCGTATGGACTATTTTAAAAAAAACGTGAACATTGTCGCTTTCCGTCTTAGATCGATCCATAAAATAAGGTCAGAACTCGGAGGCTTTATTAACTAAGAGACTGTTTATGTACTTTACATAGCCTCAGATGTAAAAATGGACCCCCTAAAAGGCTTGCTATGGCTAATGGATATATATTCACACGTATTACATAGCTGTTGAATGTGACTCGTACATCCTTTTGGATTGAATAAACAGGTCTCGATTCCAGCAAGGAGGAGGAGCTAGTGATGGTTATCTATTTCCCTGCACGCTCTTTTATTCTTTGAAATCCGATACTTGAAGAACATATTTGACTAATAGACTGCTAGAAAAATTTTGGCATTATTTCAAATAACCTATTCTAATATTAAAATACTTTAAATTTTCTGCCTAGAAACTAATTATATTTGCAGACTTACTTCATATATACTCTTATCATGAAAGAAATGAAAGAATAGAAAGAAGAAAGCCTTTTACAAGAAAGTTTATACGAAATAAAATTTTGCAAATGAGTTCTTGTACATGTAAAACTCTCGACAATCCCGTGGTACATATTTTTCTCAAACTAAATTTATTTAGTGAAATGTGAACGGTCGTGGGATCCCGACAAGACTACGCAGCTATAATTCATTCTTAAATAAAGCCATAAAGGGTCGCCGGTCGCGCTCATATAATTTTGACTTAAAAGAGTACTGCGTATCAAATCCCAACACCGGTTCGCGCCGGTTGCGAAAATGTAAATTGAAAAATTTGGTTGCCATATATGTTATATGGGCTTCGTGATGGTCTTGGGCTCGATCTGCAATCGTGCAGGAATAAATCGTCTTATATAACGACCTTGTACTTGGGCGGTGTCAGCTAATAGTAATTAAAACTCTCTTTATAATTCGTCTGTGCCCCTTTCTCTACCTATCTCTCCCTTTTGCGTGTAATAACTGAAAATGGTGGCCGAAACCATGTAAAGTAAAGTATAGGCCAAACCTTATTTCATTTACTCAGTTAACATTCTTCGAGTATGATTACATACTCTTCATTGGGGGACATTGACTCGCAACAGCAGGCTCCACCCAATAAAACATTGTTTTGTAAGTGTGTATTCTTTGAAATTAATTTTCATTACGTAGTTGCCTTGATGACCTATTTCTCTTTTAAATCAGCTATCTGGTTTTTTTCTGATGGCTGAATAAATAAAAAACAGGGTGGGGCCATGAGATACCTTTGTATATAGTAGTACATTTTTATATAAATTCTTTTCCCCCTGCAACACCAATAAATAAAATATTTTTAAAATGCTGTATTGGGATGAACAGTGACCATATGTTAATATTCAAATGTAAAATTTAAAGATTCCTACTACTATTCGGCGTAGAATTTGTCGATAATTTTCAAAATATTCAGTTAGCATGGTGAGATGAGCGGCTGAATAAGCAATCGTTTGCAGATAGCTTTTTTTTGTTGTTGTTGACAAAAGGAGCACACGAGGCGTTGCCTAAATGATCGCATTAAAAGTGATTGGTAGCTAGCATGACCTCATTAGCAGCAGGCGCAGGCCCCACCCTCCTCGACTCCTCCCTTAAACTTTGAATCAAAAGCGCAGGTTAGGCTATAGGTTATCCCCAATCCCATAACAGCAATGAACCAAAGAATTAGCAAAATGTTCAATCGAGAGAGATTAAATGAAATAAAAAATACTTCAGAATAATATGGATGAAAATATGTAGCTTAATATACATTTTGTCAGGTAAATAATGTATGCATAATAATAATAATGTTTTATGAATTGGTCGAGAACCAAAGCTGAAAATCAAATGAGAACCGGTATTATGATATTCAAGTGTGTGCGTGTCAAGTGTGTATGCTGTTGATTTTAAAACACGCATTATCAGATATATCCTGCTCCAATGGAATACCAAATCCATCGTTTCGTATAATTGTTATTCTACTTCTTGATTTCAGGTTTAATATCTAAACGCGCAATAACTATTAACCGTTAGAAGTACTCCTTTTTTGGTCATATCTTCACATGTCCAAGTTTCAGTTCCTGGTTGATGACGACTATATTATATACTTCATTTGCTGCATGTAAGATGCGAAAGAGGTCAGTTTTTTTTGCAAATAAAACTTGTTGCTCGATCTAATTGTAACTCATCTGCTGATGAAATCACGTTTTCCTGTACATTGGAATCGGGTATAAAAATTAGCGCAAATGGTTAGAGCGGCATCAGTGTCAGCCACAGACTGTGCTGTAAGCACTGTCTATTTTAGCAGAGTACCCTGCTGAGGACTCATCTTCATCAGCAGCAAAGACATCTTTTTTTAAAGATGGCTTTATTTCCCCAATTTTTCGGGTCTTTTCTCTTGCTCAACATCGTCGTTGTTCATCGTCACTTTTTCGCTGCCGATGCGCAAAAGTTGGAAACCAATTTCCCAGCTTCAGCCGCGATAACTGGAAGCACCGAAAGACTCATCCAGCTGAGAATGTTAGGAGCATTGCCCACTGCGGTAAGTCTTGTCAATTTTTTTTCAATTTTCCATATTATTCACCCTTGAGTATTAACTGCTATATAATTAATCATATTGTTATTATTATAGACAAGGCTTACCCAGTGCACAGGGTTTGTGCTGACCAACCCTTCAACTCCCATTTATGTTACTCAAATTAAGGGCTACGCTCCGTCGACCAAAATTCATCATATGGCAGTTTATGGCTGTACTACTCAGCCGGTTACTCCATGGTAATTATATCAGATTCCACTTGTATAATAATATAACACGGTTAATGTTATAATAATTGACGTATTTTATATATTCATGAAGCGCTTGTCCGCTTAGGTCCAGATCTACTATATTTGTTTCATCACGAAATACGCCGCCTGTAAGGTTTCAATCAGGAGATTACGGACAGAGTGCTATGCAACTTGGCGGATCCTCGAGCATTCAATATGTATTTATAGAAGTCCACTATAAATACGCATCATCGGAACCGGATTCAACGACCGGCGTCGACCTGCGAACACAAACGAATGCGTAAAGAAATCATTATTATTGCGATAAACATGGTTTTCTTTTTTAATAATTATAATTATTTATAGGCCTTCTCGATATGTAGGAACCTACTCGATTATGGGCGTAGGGACCATCGCTCCCGGACAGAGTCGTAAATATGTCATTGCTATTTAATATTTTTCTGCGGCTAGAAACTAGTTGGTTTTTTTCATTTAAAAAAGAATTCAAACTCGACACTTGCTTCACTTATTCGGGTGACATCATTTATGTATTCGGCTATCAAGTACACACTCACTCCTTGGGAACATTAGTTTCCGTGTACGATAACTACGTAAGTAATTTTGTACTACAATAATATAACAAATAATAACCAAAAATAAATAAGTAAATAACAATAATTACAAATAATGTAGAAATTTAAAAGCATCAACTTATTGTGCACATTGTCTTTGGTTTATATTCTTTATATTTTCTTGTCTCATGGACAGGGATCAATTGATGAGGTTGGACGGGGGAACCCACAATTTCCTCAAGCCTACCTCCCTTACAGAAAAGGTCAAGCATTTTTCTTCTTTTCCGGAGATGTTATAATGATGCGCTGTGTATATAACACAGTTGGTTTAACGAATCCAGTCTACACAAGTATGAAACATGGTACAGAATTCTGCAAAAAAATGTGCAAAAGATGGCCGTAAGTCCCATAAGCGGTGTGCACATTTTATTGCAGGATACTGTTCAAATTTCAATTTCATATTATAATCATTTTAACGATTTTTATTTATTTGAAAGTTGGAGTTACTGGGCAGACGGGCACTGAAATGTGTTTCGTTAACTTATATTACCGCAAAACTTCTATTCCATCGGCAAATCCATTCGTCAGAGGGAGCTGTACCTCAGCTCAATCAAGTCAATTCCCAGCAAGCTCGACTACTCTCTTTTCACCTACTAGCGCTAATCTTGAAAAATTACAACTTCATGCTCTTTATGGAAATCAGACGGGGATTGTTACCATAGACTCCACACACTCAATGAACTTGGTATTGACTCTATTATTTCTTTTGTAATGTTTGATTTAAAAAAAATATTGTTTGTGCGCAATTATTAATGGGTTTTCTCTTTATTATGTCATTTCAGGATCTTGAAACGTTTTAGAATCAACTTGAGAAAAAAACAAAGTAATTTATTTCTCCGCAATGTATCCCAGTCGCAACGAAGTTCTATATTTATTGATGATAATAAACCGGTTTTACCAATACATTAGAATTTTGTATCTATTTATTGGCTGATGGCGAATACGTTATTCTACTCTGTCGTCATTTCAGATCGCATTCCTACAATAAATTTAATTTTAATCGTGTTTAAAAACAGTCTTTGGTCTCAACGTTTAAAACAACGAATAAACGAGCAAGAAAAAAAATTAATAATTTTAGAAAAGTACTGTAATAATCATACAATGTAATCTCGAAATTGCAGACCGATCGGCAGGCTCATTACTACTAGCACGGCTCAGAAGTGGCGCCAAAATTTTGAAAAAAAATTGTGTTTTTTACAGTAATGATTATCATAATTTTTCGAATAGGAGCACAGTGGATATTGACGATTAAAACTCACTGGGCCGACATTAAAAAAAAAAAATAAATAAATAAATTTACGAAAAACTCTTAAAATATGCGAAGATAACAAAGACGAATTCTAATTTTTTTTTTTGAGTAGTTTATATTTGAATCAATTGAAGGCTGGTGGTCTAGTTCTCTAACTCAGTATCGACAGTACCTATAAATCCACTGAACTAGAAAATAAAATTTAAAAAATGACGAAAATCTCAAGAAACACGAGAAAATTAACAAATAAAGAAAAAGTGAATTCTTTATTTTATAATATTTATTGTTCAGAATATTGAAGGCTGATGGTAAAATGTATTTCTTAGAGGATGCAGAGGCACACAGAGTCAAAAGAGATAAAAATGAATTAACACGTTTTGTTTTTAGTTAATAATACGCACAGTTATGTAATAAAAGATAAGGAAGGAAAAAAGAGAGAATTAATCATGGAAGTAGAGCATAATTATTATATATTTATATTTTTGTATTATAGACACACCTCGATTCCCCACAAGTTTGACTTGATTAATCTTTTTTTTCAAAAAATTTAAAAGAGGCGAGTTTCACTCTGCGTTAAAATTCTAACCACTAGAGGCGCTGCTTTTTTAATATTATTTTTTATTTAAAAAGAAATGAATTTAAGACCATCCTCCAGTGAGTTTGTGGAAGAGTTCTTCGTTCAGAGTTTGATTGGCTTCTTTGGATCTCATCGAGAGGAAAATGTAGCCACCGATGAATTCGTGCACCACTTTGCAGTCAGCTGATAGGCAGCTGAAAATCACATTCTCCTCTTCGAATTGAACCATCATGTGCTTCACCTCCCAGTTCACATTCCAGGCCTATTAGAAAATTTAAATTCAATTCATAAATAATAATTCAATTTAATATAATGATAATTACCTTCATTGTATTGAATCTCCATGTTTTTATGTGATCTCCAGTGGTTATGTCCATCCTCATCAAACGGTTGAAAGCGACACCAAGCAGCTCCTCTTTCCGCTGGTTCATAAATTTCACCACAAAGAGGGAGACTCCGTATTCAGGCAAAGATTGCCAAGCTGAAAGTTAAGTTAAATTAAATTTTATATTTTAAATCTCGTCAATAAATGAAATATTTTGAAAGTAAAACAAAAAAAAGAAATTATCAAAGCAAAGTAAATTTGGTTTAAAAACTTGTGCATTTTCATTTCTAAAATTTAGAAAAATTAAAAAAAAAAAACTTTAATTCACCTTTAATGTAATTCAATTTGGATTCAGTCAGGCTCAGATCCTTAACATTCGTATGAGCCTCCAGGATCCTCGTGGACAACTGGAAAAATTCACAAATTTAATTAATAAAAAAAAATTAAATTAAAATGAACCACATCAATCTAAGCACACTCAATTTTTAGAAGAAGAGATAATTCAAAAATTAGTAGTGATGGTGCAAAAAAGCGTGCTTACAAACGTGAGTTAACAACACCAAAACACTCAAATCAGCTGATTAGTTTGTTTTTTATTGCGCAATTTTTACCGATTTTTCAGTGCCATCTCCTCTTCCTGCACAACCAGTGCACGACTTTAATTTTTATTTAATTGAGGTTAAAAATAGAGAGAGAGAGAATTTTGTTTTATTTATAGTGTGTAGATTGTAAGAAGTTTGAAAATTGACTCATAGATGGCGCTAGAGTGCTCACTTTGTTCTTCAATTTTCGGACGAATCGCGGAGCGACGTAATCTTCGGGTTGGATGTCCAGGGATGCCGGATTGATTGCGGGCGCTGGGGCCGGCTTCTGCATGGCCAAAAAGGCCAAAATGGATTTCACTTCAGAGTCGTAAGAGGCGTCCGCCATTGTTTTGCCTTTGGCCGCCAGGCGACAGGCAGCCATCCATTTAGCGTATTGCGATTCCTAAAAATTTCAGAATTTTTTTTATTAATTTTCAAAAATTATTTTCTTATTCTACAGAAATGTAGAAAATTAAAATTTAATCTTAAAAACTTAATTGAATTAAAAACTTTAAATAAAAATGCAAATTTATTATTTTATAAATTCTTAGAGATAAATAAGTTGAAAATATTTTAAAAATTAATATCTCATTACGTAAAAAAAATATTTTATTCAAATTCTTGATAATAAAAAATTTTATTTAAATCTAATTTAATTTTTAAATTAGAAAATTTATTATTTAAAACATTTATAAAATAAGTTAAATTACTGAATCGCATCTGATGAACATTTCCGACATTCCATCGGGCCCGGGCACTTCAAGACGAATTCCAAATTTATCTTGGGCTAAATTGACGTCAGGTGTGACCTCACATCCACGCAACTGGATCCTGTGGGCGGCTCCGGCCGACATCTCAGCCCTCGTCTTGTAGCCGTAGAGTTGCAAATCTTTGCAGACGAACCAGTAACGTTTAAATCCTTTTAAAGTAAATCGCTTTGGCCTAAAGTAAATAAATAAATAAAAATTAATTTAATGAAATACTAAATAATAGTAAATTTATTTAAATTTTGGGAATTTTATTGAATTTATTTGGAATTTTTGAAAAATAAATTTGGAAATTTTTCAAAATTTATTTTGATTAAATTTTATTTTTAGAAAGCTCTCTCTCTATTTTTCACGATGTTTACATGATGACTCAACCTGGAAGGAGAGTAAAAAAAATATACAAGATTCCTATTTCCAAACATGCGTAATTAGAAATCCAGATTCTCTATGCTCAAAAAATCTCATTCATCTTTGTCATCTCAAAAACCTCCCAAAAATAATATAAAACTCTGATTTCCCAAAAATAAATCAAATATAACAATAATTAAATTTTAAAATATATGAATAATTTTTAAAAATTAAAAATCCAAAACAGCTTTTTCTTTCTAAAATTTTAATGAAAATTATTTTTATTAATTGTTTATAATCGAGTATTTTAAAAAAAATTAAAATTTAAAGCACTTTTTTTCCTATTTTTTTCTTTTTTCGAGATTTTCTTCATTTATTAATTTTGAAATTTAAAATATATATATATATATACTTCATGTAGCGGAGATAATCGGATAATTCCGGTATGGATGTGATATCGGCCGTACTGCTGCCTCCACCGTGGTGAACATGGGTGCCTTCCAGGGTATCCTGCAGATCCGACAACGCCGCATCGATGTCGTCCTCTCCGTCCCTCTCATTCCCGCCGAAAGGCTGTGGCTGGGCCGATTGAAGATTCACCTGTAATTAAAATTAGAAAATAAAATGTAATTATAATTCAAAAATGTGTGTGTTTAGGGATTGGTCAAAAGGTGTGTGTTTAGAGATGTTCAGCTGAAACTATCAAAATTGCAGATTTAAAGGAATTTTAAAAAAATGTTTTTTGGGAGTGTGTTTAGGGATTGATCATGAAAATGTGTTTAGGGATTGACTATAAAGGTGTTTAGGGATATTAAACTAGGATCACCAAATTTAACAATTGAACGGAATTTAAGGGAATTAAGTTTTAGTGTGTTTAGGGATTGATCATGAAAGTGTGTTTAGGGATTCACCATGAAGGTGTGTTTAGGGATATTAAACTGGGATCACCAAATTCATCAATTGAACAGAATTTTAAAATAATAAATTTTAGTGTGTTTAGGGATTGATCATGAAAGTGTGTGTTTAGGGATAAATATGTTTCACCTGCAATTGGAGAGCTCCGAACATGAGCATCTCCTCTTCGGTGCAGTCGATCTCTTCGTTCAACAATTGCCACTTGGCCTGCTCGTAAATCTGGTTGATGCGGACGGCGTCGTATTTGGGGTTCAGGTCGTAGAAAGAGTAGAATTTGTAGCGTAATAACAGAGTGCTGTATTCACGAACGCCTTGCTCCATAATTGATAATGAAGAGTCCAACCACCTTATTTGATATAACAAAACAAAATTAATTAAATAAATTGAGATATTTATTTTTGGTGTGTTTAGGGATTTTCAGCTAAAAAATTGTCAAAATCTTAAATTTAAATGAATTTTTTGTAAGATTTTTTTTGGCGGGAAAATCTTACAAAAAATTATTTAAATAAATTTGAAAAAAATTCATTTTTTAAGTGTGTTTAGGGATGATTAATTTTGAAAAAATGAGTAAAAATAAAATCCTGTAGGAGTTTAAATATTTTTTATTTTATTTTGGTTCATAGAAGCCTATTTATAACCTAAGGAGAAGGCTAACTAATGATGCTGTTTCCAGCGGCCGCAACAGCTGCTCTTCTCGCCTCTCCCTAGGACAAATCGCTTTCCAGCCCTCCTCCAAAAAGGATTTTTTTACAAAATTTTTAAAAATAAACAAATTTGAGAAGCTCGTCGAAAGTGGTAAATAAGAAAAAATAAAATAAAATCCCGTTTAGCATCAGAGCAGTCGAGTGGCTCTTGAAAACTACTCTCAAATGTCAATCAAATCAGCATCTAATAAAATTATTATTCTTAATTAATAATTTTAAATTAATTTAAATAATTTATTTAAAAAAAGTAAAAATAAATTAAATCGCAAAAAATATTAAATTCAATAAAGAAAAAATAAATAAAATCTAATATTAATTAAATAAATTATTCATAATAAATATAAGTTCCTAAAGAAATTAAAATTTAATAATTTGAAATAAATAAAATCTAAAAAAATTTTAAAAATCTAATTAAAATTTAAAATTAATTTTTTTCCTAATCAATTCAAAAATAATATTTTTTAAAATTTTAATGGACTTACGCAACATTAAGGCGAGCCCTCTCTACAAGATTTTTCGGGCGTAGGAGACGGGATTTAGCCTCCTGGCTGGGCGTGGCCGGGCTGAGTGCCAGCGACATGTCCGGCTGCTGTAGGTGAGAGCCGTTCATCGTTATGTTGGCAGAATTGTTGGCACTCACGTCGAAAGAGTTGTTTACAGCGTTGCCATTGCTCCCATTAGGCGACCCGTAATTCTTCCTCCAAGTTCCCTATTTGAAAAAATAATAATTGAGAAATTACGTAAGATAAATAAAAATTTAATTAATATGAAGTTTCACTGTGAATTTATAAGAAGTCAATTTAAGTTTTATTTCTAGTAAATTAAAATATAATTATTTTTATTTATTTACTATGAATTTATAAGCCAATCAAACATTTATTTCCAAATAAAATAAAAATATCTAAATTTAAAAAAAAAAAAAAAATTTCCAAGGAAAAAATTTAATTTCAAAACAAAATCAACTTTGATTAAATCAATTTTTTTTTTTTATTTTGTAAAAGAAAATTTCAAAACTTCTGGAATATCACATAGACAATCACAAAGCTGATAAAATCAAGATCTGCAAAAATTTCATGAAAAATAATTTAGAAATTCCATAAAAAAACAGGTTTCAAGTTAAAAATCTAAATAAATTCCGATTTTAATCAAATCAATGTCTGACAAAAAATAATAAAAATTAATTTCTTTTTCAAACCTGAAAAATTTATAAATTAAGTTTTTCGAAAAATTTACCTGATTGGCGGGTGAGCTGATGGGCGTGACGGGTTGATGAGCTCCAGGGGATCTGTTGATCGTCGTGTTGGGCAGTACGGGCGTGCAGCCCGAAGTGGCCTTGATGTTATCCAAACTATTGTTGGAACTGTGCGTCGAATTTCCCGCCGCTATGAAAGTGTTCGTGTCCGCCGTCGGCGCCGCTGCCACAATATTGTTTCCACCTCTCTTCCTCTGCGCAGCCGAGCCACTTCCACCTTTTAAAATTTAAAATATTTTAATAAAAATTCGATTTCAACTATTTATAAAAAAAAAAAATTCCACGTTAGTCGATTATTTAACTATTCCACTTCCACCCTTTAGAATACAGACCTAACACACTTCCAATGATTTCAAGTTCCATTTCCACATTTTAGATATTTCCACTTAGCAATAGTCAAATCTAAATTTGAGAACCTCTAGTTTCCACTTCCATCATTTAGAAATCTCTCGAAAATCAAATAAAAATGAATTGTGCTTTCCACTTCCACACTTTAGACTGTAAACCTGGTGAATAGATGACAAATCCCTATTCCACTTCCACCGTTTAGAAATGATTCAAGATCAAATACAAATGAATTTCTATTTCCACTTCCACACTTTAGAATCGTCTCCATAGCAAATGGATGATAAATTACTATTCCACTTCCACCTTTTAGAATTTTAGTGGAAGTAGGTAGAAAACCCCGATAAAATTCCACTTCCATCTTTTATTACCTGAGGGTTCTCTGTAATTATGACGCAAATCATCAGCTTCCAGCGGTTTAGCGAAAGATAATTCTTCCGGATGACGGATGCCGAGCTCCTTGCAGAGCGTCACGACGGCGTTGAACGTTTTGACGCTGAAATCGACGCGGCAGTCGAGGTAGCGGAGATCCGGTAGCTGGACGCGGAGCGTCTTGTGCATCGGAGTAAAATGGAGTAGAGCATCCGCCTGCACTCCGCACTGATCCAGCGTTGAACGAGTGCGGGACAGCCAGCAGTTGCGGGACGGCCACCAGAGCGCGTGATCAGACCAATCCAGCGCGATATCTTAATAAATATAAAATAGTTAAATTAAATGCTCTATTTATTTTTTATTAATTCTAGAAAATATTGTTGGGGAAATTTGATTAAATTAATTTAATGTAATTAAATTTAAATAATTTTTAAGTTAAAAATTATTTATTAAATATTTAAAATTATTTTCAAATTGGTTATAATTAAAATAATAATTTACTTGAAGAATTCCATTGAATTATAATTAATTAAAATTTATTTAACTCTAAGAAATGATTGAAATAATTTTTTTTCAACTTTCTAAAATTTCCATCAGGATTTTTTAAAATTGAAAAATCATAAAAATTCACAAAAATCATTAAAAAATTAATTTGATCTAAACAATAATTCAAAAATTTTTTTTTAACTTTCTAAAAATTCCAACAGGATTTAGATTATTTCTTCTTTAATTCATTATTTTAAATTAAAGTTGGCAGGTGAGCATTCCACACAAAGTAGGTGGAATAAATATTTCACGTCACGTATGGAGGGCAATGGCCGGATAACGTGACACGCTATACTAGCGGCCCAATTTCTTTCTCAGTCCCGCGTGAATTTATTTATTTAGTTTTTTTTTCTCCTAAAAAGGGCGTCGGCTCCAAACCCTACTAATGGAAATGGATGATGATGATGGAAGTCACACAAACCAAAAAAAAAAAAAGAAGAAATCTATTTGCATAATAAAATTAAAACCACATTTTCGCGGTTAGGGAATTTCCTTTAGATAAGACAAAAAAAAAAAAGGTTTTTCCAACTTGAATGAAAAATTTCAAAATTAATTTTTATCTTAAAAAGAAAAAAAAATTCAAAATTTAATTAATTTAATTTTAAGGATTTAAAATAAATTTTAATAAAAATTTTTAAAAATTCATTTAAAACAGAAAAAATGAAATAAATTATTAAAAAATTCAAAATAAATTAGAAAAAATAATTAAATTTTTTTTTAAAAATATGAAAAATAAATCCAAAACTGGAAATCGATATAGGGCGTGTATACACAATAAATCCAATTTTTTGTCTACAGTACACATCCATCCCCATAAAAGGGCTGCCAAAATTCCACCCACCCATAAACGGAGTAAAGTCAACCCACACACGTCCACTCATAAAAACCCAAGGCCAGTCTTCTTCTTCATCTCCTTTTGTTATTTACAGTAAAAAAAAAGAGGGGAGAAAGAAAAAAAGATGCTATTTTTAAAATTCCCCCTAAAAATCTGGCGGCAACATGTGCGCTCAAATGTGTTTAGGGAACTCATCATAAATAAATGAAAAAAAATTAAATTAAATTTTATTTTTTAAAAAGTGTGTTTAGGGATTGACCACCCAAATAATTCAAAAATGTGTTTAGGGATTTTTCATAAAAAGTGTGTATAGGGATCGACCACTAAATTTTTTTTTAAAATCTATTTTGGGATGAAAATAAAAATTAATTAATTAAATCACTGTGTTTAGGGATAGTTCACAAAAGTGTGTTTAGGGATCGACCACCAAAACATTCGAAAATGTGTTTAGGGATGATCAATAATGAAAATTTTTTTAAAATGTGTGTGTTTAGGGATCGACCACCTAAAAGTTCGAAAATGTGTTTAGGGATGACCAGAATTAAAAAATAAAAAATAATTTTTTTTTGGTGTGTTTAGAGATTGACCACTAAAAAAATTTTAAAAATGAAATTTTTTTTTTACCTAATTCTTCGACAAGACGTAACATTACGCCACCGATGTGTAGGTCACCTTTGACCCTAAGGCACCTCTCGACGGCCAGGTCTGTGACGAGGACGTGAAGCTCCCAGGAGCCATCGCCCACGACCTGTCCGTCTGCAATCATTTTTTATTCAAAAGAGAAAAACACCTGTGGGAAATGAGCTTAGAAAAACAAGATGCCGAGGCACGCCGACGTGACCAAACATGGGCACAAACTCCGTCCCACAAAAAAAAGCCGTCTGCTACAAACAAGACACTTTTAAATCAATTTCACACTCTTAAATTGATTACAAATGAATTAAAAGGCTGGAAACTGAGTCAATTCACTGTTGATATCAACTTTGATTGAGTTTAAAAGTGGATTTTTGTATAAAAGATGAGAGAATGAAGTAAAAGTGTGTCACTACGGGCATCTCCCCTCTCTAGCACTGCTGGGGGAAAAGGAGAACACGCCTTAACGGTATCCCTAGTAGTGGGCGCCTAAGTATCGATACTTAAGACAATCGATTGGTAATTGATTAGATTATTATCATTTATACAGTTTGAAATGTATTTTTTAACACTTTTTGATAAGATAGGAATGTGAAATTGTCAATAGAGAATTGATAAAAGAAAATATTTAATTGATTTTGAAACTTCCGCTAGGGGAACTAATAATCGATAGATAACTATTACGGGGTAAATAAATGATTTAAATTGTTTTTAATTTTAAAAATAGTTTTTAATGAATTTTAAAATTATTAGAAGAGTTTGGGATGTGAAATGATTCAATATTTAGTTGATTTGAGTTAATTTAGTTTCATGTATCGCCGCTAGGTGGCAGTGTAGATCGATAGTTAACCATCTCAACGTAAACAAACGTTTTCCTTCCTTCCTTCAAAGGTAAAAGAAAAATTCAAGTTTGCAAATTTAAAAGGTATTTAATTATCCTCAATTTTTCAGGGGAGGTGTAACAAGTATAAAATAACTACGAGAAGAATTCAACTTAAAGGTATTACTCATAATCAAAATTAAATTAGTGTGTAAGAGCTGAAACTTATTGCATCCAGAGGAAGCGAAACATGAATCCCAAGTTATATAACTGAAATAAATGAATGTTCTCTCTTGGGTTTGCAGGAAAATTTTAAAATTGAAATATCACAAAGAGAATTCTATTGAAAGGTATCATTAAATCTTAACTCAAATTTATTATGTAACATTTAAACTACTCTGAAAAGAAGCGAAACATGAATCCCAATATTTATTTGTAAATTAAATTATTCTTTGATTTTTAGGTGATTAATTAGCTGTTAATCAACCACTGGGAGAAGGTATAATTCAATAAAATTCATTTTAAAAAAATTATATTTATCATCAAGTGAAACATACAGTCTAAAATTTTAATTTTAAAATATTTATTTTCACATTTTCAGGTTAATAAATAAAAATAAATTCTCTGCATAGAAAGGTAAAATTTATTTTTATTCAATCGAAATCGATCCCATATTCCCTAATATGTGTTTTTAAATATTAAAGTCAATTATAAATTTCAAGTTATAAATTTATGTAAATAAATTATTTAATTTTTAGGCTATTTTAAATTGGATTAAACCACTAAAGAAGGTATAACTAAATTTAATTCACTAAAAAATTAATTCCATGATTTCCATCCACTTTTATATTTGCATCTAATTTAAAAAAAAAGCTTTTTCAACTACAATATTATTTTTTGATTTTCAGGAAGTTCTTGGCTAATAACCACCAGAAGAAGGTAAAATTTGATTTAAATCAACTTCAATTTAAATCTGAAAAAATAATTTTAAAAAATTAATTTAATTTCAGAAGGAGTAAATCTAAAGAATCTCAAGGTAATCAGCAAAAGATGTGGAGGTCGATTATCAAGCGAAACTATTCCCAGCTGCTCCAGAGGTCCCTAATCAAAGTTGAAGGGCCGGACGCAGCCCCTTTCCTCCAGGGGCTCATGACGAACGACATTCGTCACCTCGAAGATGCGGCTAATAAGAGCCTCTACTGCATGTTCCTCAATGTTCAGGGCAGAATCCTGCACGACGCTCTCATCTACCCTCTAGACTCTTCTTTTCTCATCGAAACAGCTGATCAGAGTGGCAAAGATCTTTTAGCCCATCTAAATCGTTACAGAATCAGGCGGAAAGTCACTTTAAACCTCCTAGACCCGAAAGAGTGGAAAGTTTACCACGTTTCTGATGAAAGCTTCGAGAATCGACTCACAGATGGCGTTCAGATCGTGGCCAGAGATCCTAGAGTCAAAGAACTGGGATGGAGGTGCGTTACTACCAACAGCTTTCAAGAACAGTTGGTAGATGGCGCTGCGAGCGATAGATACACCGAGCTGCGCTACCGCCTTGGGGTCTCTGAAGGAGCGGGAGATTTGAAAATCGCCTCATCTTTCCCGCTGGAATGCAATTGCGACTATCTTCACGGAGTGAGCTTTCATAAAGGGTGCTACATCGGTCAAGAGTTGACGGCCAGGACCCACCACACTGGCGTGGTCAGGAAGAGGATCATGCCCATC
Source organism: Chydorus sphaericus (assembly GCA_030141595.1). Taxonomy (NCBI): domain Eukaryota; kingdom Metazoa; phylum Arthropoda; class Branchiopoda; order Diplostraca; family Chydoridae; genus Chydorus; species Chydorus sphaericus. Next base: position 7,011,077 of record CM057926.1, on the reverse strand, counting down.
AAGTTTGAATCTCCACCGTTAGATGGCGTGGATATTGACGCGCCAATTTTGAATGAGAAAGGCGCCAATGTGGGGAAAGTGAGAGCTGTGATGTTGAATGGGCTCTACGGCCTAGGGTTACTTAGAGTCCAGCAGGCCTTAACGGCGAATGAGTTGAAAATTGGAAATTTAAAAATTAGTACCGAAAGGCCCGCTTGGTGGCCGATAGAAGCTCCCAAAGAAATTGTGTAAAAAAAAATTGTGATCTATGTGGCCAATAAAACAGTTTGAAAATTTGGATTTAATTTTTTATTTATTGGAAATAGATGGAGGTTGTAGCTAAACAGGAGGTGGCCCAAGATGAAGGCGGGGTATTCAAATGTTTCGTCTGTAATTGGACGGAGCGTTACCATGGTCACGGATTTAGCCTCCCATTCGCCCGCGGAATCACATTTAATGAGGTTAGATTTTCAAATTTAAATTAAAGATGTATAATTAAAACAAATCAATTTCTATTATGAAGGATGCCTATTGCATGAGGGACCCTTTCGCCCCCTATGGCGCCAATTTATACGTCTGCTTGGGAGCTCCTTGCTCAATCTGCCTTCAATTAGTGTGCCTAAGTTGCAGCGTTTTCTACTCTAAGCGCTTCTGTAAAGAATGCGCTCTTAAAAATCTGTCCGATTTTCCCGCCGAAATTCAAAAAAAGGTTAAAGAACTCGATGCTCCCCCGATTCTGGATAAAAAATAAATAAACTTCATGCGTAACCATTAAATTACTCTCTTTTTGATCGAGTTTAATATGTGAAAATCCGGATTGAATGATTGTATGATTGTATATTTTTTATTTGAAACATTTGGGTAATCTATGAAGGTTTTAAATTAGATGTAATTCAAAGTGAATATGCTTTAAATAAGTTAATTTAGAATATGTTGTTGGATGTAGCTATAGATATTTCCATTAATGGACGACCGAAGAAAAATTCTCAATGTCCTATTTTGAAATTAAAACATAACTAAATGTGGTTCTCCGATTGATTTAATTTAAAGTAGTCAATCATATTATTACCAAGTTCATGAAATAACTTCCGTCTGAAGTGATTTTGACTAAACCCGTCTGATTGCCGTATTGAGCGTGAAGAGTTAATTTTGAGTTGTCTGGTAGAAAAGTAGTAGAAGTTGTGGGGAACGAGTAATCCGTGCAATCTCCATGGGAAAAAGGATTTGTTTCTGTGGGCACGTCTGAAGTGTAGTAAAGTAGATTTCCTATACACATCTCTGCGCCTACTTGGTTGGCTACTCCGACTTATATACACAAATTAAAACAGTAATCCAAATAAAAAGTTACATTTCGGAAAACAAATTTCTAATTACTATTTCATTATTACTTGTGTAAGTCGTGCTCCCTTCACTACGCGAGTCAAAAACACACCGAAGAAGAATTGGAGACTCGATAAACATTTCCTGTGTACCGGGTTTCGGCGTGATAGGATAGTAAGCTTCGGGGAACAGTGGATTTGCCTTTCCTATTTCAACTGCTTGTCCCATCTATTTAACAAAATAAATGAGTATTACTCAAACAAAGTATTTTTTAAGTCTTATTGTAAGTGACCTACCCAATTGTAGGTATACAGGCTCACTTGCTTTCCTATCCTATGCGTGTGGACTTGGTATCCAAACACAAACATACTGGGCTTGGAGGCCTCGCCTACAATACTGACGCAGCTATCCAATGTGCTCTCTGTAAAATAATACATCGATAAAAAAGGGGATTTATTAATAACTTCAGATTATTTTTTATTTACAACAAATTAATACAGTTCAGAAAATAAATGATTTATCACATGCAAAAATTACTTTCTTGTCCTTGTGGTATAGCCCCTAAGCCCATAATCGTGTAAATTCCGATAAAGTATTTCGGTCTAACGAGTGTAATGCGGAGATCAACCCCTGTTGTGCTGTCAGGCTTGGTAAGGGCTGCCGCATAGTGAATTTCGAGAAAAACGTATTGAATCAGAGATGAGCCGCCTATTTGCAGTCCCGTTTTACTCGCTCCATTATCAACTGTAGGGAAACGGATTTCTGGCGTATTCTTCACGGATGCGAAAATAGAACTTCTATCTTTCAATGAACATGAGCTGTTTTGAGATAATGCAAGGAATATGATTACATATAATGATGTAAGAATGAGAGAATGATGCTGTGATACCAAGCGGAGCCGGTTGGTTTGTAGGTACAGCCGTAGAGTACGAGGTGGTGCACTGTCGATGGATTTGCATAGCCCTTCAACTGTGTCACCCAAAAGGGGTTGTTAGCAGGGTTAGTAAGGGTAAAGCCTGTACACTGGGTAAGACGTGCCTTTATTATGTATTTGAAAGTAAGGAATACATTAATTTCTAGTTTTGTCTTAAAGAACTGTTTTGCAGATGAATTACTGAGGTTGGTTGAGCTCCTAGCATTCGAAGTTTCACAAGTTTCTCGCTACTTCCACTTATGTCTTCGCCAGCAGGGAATGTTGTTACCAAGACTTGGCCGTCGATTACGGAGGTTCTGATGCATATAAGTAAATAATAAATAACAATTATTGAGCTTACAGACTTGGATATCTTGGAATGGCCCCGATTGTGAGCCATCTTGCTTTTCTGTCAGAGGAATCTAGATGACAGTTGTTTCTTAATACAACAACTTTGTCGCACTGATGATTCCAGGCGTGAGGGTGCCGCAGTAATATGCAGTGCCAGTCGGTCAAACATGGCAAAATCAAAGTTCGCAATCTTCAAACCAGGAAATGTAACGTGCTGGTTGCTGGGCAAGTCAGCCAGTCAACGGAAACCTGAAAATCGGACTTGTTTTGTAAATATAATTTTAATAATCATAGAAAATAAAATTAAAATAAATTTAGGGCATTATATGTAACGGTAGATCGTCACCTCTACAAAGACTGTCTTGAGCATATAGGGAAATGGTCATTAAGAAATATTGATAATACGATGAAATGACAGGATTCTTTTATGGTTTACTCGAGGGGTTGCCCACTTGAAGACAAGGTGAACCTGAGAAAAGTGTTCAAATATTTTTTCTCACTTTTTCTCAATATTTCTCATTTTTCTCAAAATTTCTAACTTTGCTCAAAATTTCTCATTTTTCTCATTTTTCTCAAATTTCTCACTTTTCTCAAATTTCTCACTTTTCTCAAAATTTTTCACTTTTCTTACAACTTCTCAGTTTTCTCACGATTTGATTCTAATTACTGTAATGTTTTCTCCAATGTATTTCTTATGTTTACTTACAAGAAATCGTTAATTAATTATTCATAAATTTTCTTTGCATAAGAGGGTATTATAAATAATTAGAAAAATTTGGATTAAGTTACTTCTCTCAAGGAAATTTGATATGCAATTGTTCAGAGGCAGTTAATCTGTAAAGAAATTAAGCGATGGAGTGATGAAACCACCTAAACCGTCATAAATCTAGTTGTTAAACGTAATTGCAGCAGCCAGCAGTAAAATAATTTGCCGATTGGCCGCTAGCCCACTAAATAAAGCTATAACATGTACTATTCACGTAGATGTAGTTTTCTGATAATACATGCAGTATATTGAATAATATTTTAGAAATCTAATTCAGGAAATTTGATATTAATATGTTAGGTATTGAAGTTTGGTGCACTTTCATATGTTGAGTTAACAAAAATAGTATATTTCACAAAATTTTCCCATCCTTGCCAACCAATTTCTCAAAATTTCTCACTTTTCTCAAAATTTCTTACTTTTCTCAAAATTTCTCACTTTTCTCAAATTTCTCACTTTTTCTCAAACTTTCTCATTTGACCAAATTTCTCACTTTTCTCACTTTTTTCTCACTTTTCTCACGGGGTGAACCATGAGAAATTTAGTGGGCAACCCCTCGGGTTTACTTAACTCGATTCACCACTTAGAAATGGAATTTAGATTCGTTTGCATAAATAACTCATCAATATATAGCGAACATAAAACAAAGAAATAATGAGTGATCTGGAAGAAATCCGTAAGATTTTACCGCAGTTCTCATCTTATAATTATACATGTAGATTTTAACTCATTTATTTCTTTTTAATATTTATGCTAGGTAAATACATAAATGTGATCGTTTGAAATATCAAACCGATGACCATCAATTCAAAAAGCCGGCGGCTGATCTAAACTTACTGCGCAAATACTAAAGACTAGTCGTCTCAATAAAAAAGTGTATATACAAAGTGGATGCCCGAATGCTTCCTATATCTGAGGTACCTGACTTGTTAACGGTATGTAAATTCACACCTTTTTTAGGAACGCGAGTCGTGTGCGTGATATAAACTGGTCATTCAGCAATGCTGACAATGATTTGACCAAACCTTTTATGGTCAGCTTTGCCCGAATTGCTAATTGATTAATTGATGAGCATTTATGCGTACTTGAGAAAATGGCGTCTACTATTTAGTGCTGGGAAAGTGGAATTGGAGGACAACATTAAATACGAGAAAGACCATGTTAGTAATAACCATTCTGATGTGAACATAAACAAAAGAATATGTGCAGCGCATAACCTATGCACACATGGATATAACATTTCAAACTCGTTCTTTCATTATAACCGATGTTTTTTTTAAATCACCGGTGTTTGCCGTGAAAGTTGCCGGAAGTTTGACGATCTCCCGTCCTGCGATGAATCTATGGCCAATGCCGGAAAAAATTTACCAGAGTTGGCCATAAAAATTACCGAGGCTTTGGCGTTGTCGAGCCCGGCAAATTTTTTAGCAAGCGCCGTTGAACTTATTTTCAATAACAATGATATAAATTTTTTACGCTGTATGTTGTTGTATTATAAGACTTATGTAACTATTGAAACAACACAAAAACTACTCTCGATCAACTCACTCCTTTCCATATTTGCATTAAAACTACGCTATTGCTGTCCTACAAGATTTTCTTAAAACATTTTATGAACGAGCTTTCCAAAGCTCTCAGGCTAATGTTTTGCCAAAGGTGTGTGTATGTTGAAAACCAGACGACGATTGACAGTTGAAAAAAGAGAATGTAAATTAAGAAGTGAAAAAAGGGAAATAGCCGGGAGCTCTATAATTTTGTTTAAACAAAAGGTTTGATTGGTCAAAATAGGATATACACATTCTCAAGAAAAGAAAAAAATGACTTGAGATTTGGCTCAGCTGAATCGCCTTAGTTTTTAGATTAAGAGAAGGTCTACCATCCTAATGGTACCTTGACATCAAATTTTGCGCCTTTATTAGCCTAAAGTATTGGTAAGCAGCATGCCATTGATATACACGCATACATTCCGAAATATTCACGGAAAAGATAACATTTCAGCATACAAAATTATGATAACTTGATTGTTTCCTACTTGCATCATTTATACCATTTAAGATTTTTCTTCAATTGAATAGCTAATAAGTTACAATACGCTCTAAACCATTAAAAGAAAAACAATTATTGACTTCAAACTCCGATTTAAAATCAAGTCTGTTTTTACTAATATGACTTACTCGGTAAACTGAAAATTCTGGGCTTGTTGGCGCCACAATTATATTCGGTCAAAGATGGCGAAGAAAAAAAGTTCAAAATTTCCAAACCAGGAAATGTAATGTGCTAGTCGGGCAAGTCAGCCAGTCAACGGAAACCTGAAAATTTTACATGTTTTGTCAATTAAAGTTTAATAATGATTTTTTTGCAAATTTTAATGCATTATACATAACGGTACATCGTCACCGCTACGAAGACATTAGTTTTGAGCATATAGGGAAATTGTCATTAAGAAATATTGACAATACCATGAATTGACAGGATCCTTTTATGGTTTACTTAATAACCCGATTCTCCACTTAGAAATGGAATTTAGATTCGTTTGCATAAATAACTCATCAATATATAACGAAGATAAAAACAAAGGAATAATTAATTATCTGTAAGAATAAATCCGCAAGATTTGACCACTGCGGCAAGTATTGTAATTAGCCTCATCACAACATGTAGAATTTTATTTATTTTTTCCTTTTTTAAATATTTGTGTTAGGTAAATATATATTTTTATAATGATAAATGTAATCGTTTGAAAAAAAATCAAACCGATGACGTTCTAGACCAAAACCGGTGACTGATCCAGACTTGGTGCGCATGTAGTGTCTAATGTGGCCTCTGTCAATATCGGATACTATTATTCACTAGTAATATTTAAGCTTTAATTTAATATTTCTTTAAGAATTTAACTCTTTTTTTACCTGTTAATTTTTCAACGTAGTTGGTATAGTACAGTAGCAGTCCACCAAGTGAGGCAAAAAGTGTACCCTCTTTTCTATTCCACTTCTCGAATGGTCTCACTTTGCGACATCTCATTTGAATAGCACATAAATGTGTTCGGCAACATGCCCCCAGAGGGCAGTAGATAGGTGGGCACAGGAATTTGCTGCATACTAAAAAGTGGTTGAACCCTGCAAAACTAGACACATGAAAATTTTCCCTTTTCTCTCGCACATTTCTTCTTTAATCCAGGTAAATAAAAAATTGAATAGTGAACAGTAAAGTTTTCCTCGTGACAATTATTGTTCATTTGAAAAAGTATATTGTTCCTTGTATAATAAGTAGGAAAGCTACTTTTTTTCAAAAATCGCGATGAATGTACAGTACAGTACGTTTTCATTTGCATCGCAACGTACTTATAATCGCACGCATAATAATTCGAGGATTCCCAATTATGAATGAATATGATTTCGGTGCATCCTTTTTTTTTGTCTCACTTGGCGGGTATCTCACTTTATGGACCGCTACTGTAGACGGCATTGTCCATATACGTCTCTGAACAGGTTTTGGTATATCCTTCATTTACAGAAAAATGCTTTGGGCGAAAAAAAACCAGTCTGTTTTGGAAAAAAAATATTCAAGTAGAATAAGATAATATATATACGATCTACCATTAATACTATAATAATTAAAGTAAGTTTCTCTTTAATCTGACTCGGAGATGCCATTTCACAAATGGTTAAGCAAAAGTTGAGCAGATTGAGTGAGTGCCATGTATGAAATCTTGACAGGTAATCCAGCCTTGTAAATGATAATTTGATAAGTGAGGGAACTTCCAGCAGCCTTTCACATAGGCTCCCATATAAGCGGTCTCAGTGAATCTCACATGCCATCTAAAACTGTCCCATTACTATAGGTTCTCTTTAAGAAATTAATTATAAATAATATCATTTGATAAGTATTATTTTTGTAAGCAATTGTATAGCCTGAAAATTTGGTTTGCTATCCGATTTTATTTCTCTAATTTGACTGCACTAATTCGAGTAAAGAAGGACTCGAAATCCAACGTAGAGTACTGGTCCATCCACGGAAAACAACTATCTAATGATGTAAAACAGCCAGCTGGAGGTTAAAATATATTAGGCGCCGATATGAGGCGTCTAGCCGCCAGTGGCGCCAGTGGAACCTACCTTTTTCAGCTCAATAAAAAAAAACAATCCTCAACGTTTACCAGAATTGCTAAAATTTTTTGTTTGTTTCAATATTAAACTACTAACTTTATCTGAGTTAAAAACTTTAAGACACAACTTGTTAGATTAACTTGTGTAGTCTATAAACTACTCTCTTTAGATTGAGTTTAAAATGGGAAAATCGGGAGAGAATGAGTATACATATATGTATTTATCTTTGTTAAAATATCTTTATGATTTGAAACATTTCGGTTATCTAAGGTTCTATATTAGATGTAATTCAAAGTGAATATGAAGCAAACTTTGTAAATATCTATTCTGCTTAAAATAAGATGATGTAGAATATGCTGTTGAGTGTAACTAGATATGAAGTGCCCATCGTATATTTGATATTTCCATTGATTGACGACCGAGGGTTTAACTAAATATGGTAATTTATATTAATAAATCATATTACCAAAATCTCGCTTTCCCTGCTTTAAAAGTTAGGAGATATTTCTCACGGACTCGACGCGGAGCTGAACGGCAAGAAAAAGAGTGGGCAACGGGCAACCCGTCGGTTCGCCCAGCATATGATGCGTATTATAGCTGCTTGGCATTCACACACTCACTGTTATTTTAAAATGTTAAATGAATCCCGATGTGACATTAAAAAAAGGTGACGAACGATGTATTAATACACGAAATCGTGCTTTTATTGTCAATTTATTTCCGATTTTGAATTGAAAACACAACGTTTTTAAAGGTCGAATTTCTAGGCGCAAGCATTACACAAACGTAGGTGTGCGTAAGTAGGCTACACCTGTGTCAAAATATTGCAAATTTGTTGCAAAATCAACTTAAGAAAGACTTTTTTATATAAATAAAATAGAGCTAATTTAATTTAATTCTTATTTAATGGTATTGAATGTTTTTCTTTAATTTAATTAACAAAAGGATTTTTTAACAGATCCAGGAAGAAAGTTTTAAGATTATATTCGATTATATTACAGGTTTATAGGCTTATTTATTTTTTAATAATAATTAAACTTTGAATAAATTGTGCTTATTATGTGCCAATTGTGTATTTTAGATTTGAATTCAAAAATATATGTTGTAAACATGGTCTAAGCTCTAAGCTTTTCCATACGTAAAATTGTTCCAATTTTTAAAGGTTTTGTTTTTCAATGTTATTGTTTCTGGTAGATAAGAGAGCGAGAGCCCTTTACTGTGTGATAGGATCATGAGTGAGAGAAGACCGACAGGAGTGTTAAATAAACGAGCAGAATGTTGACCGTAATTAATTAAGGGGGCGAATAGAGAAGAGTAAACTGTATAGGAAGGTTGCTAAACTATAAGGCGGTCTTCAGTCTTCAACATATATGGAAATTTCTTGTATTCTGGATTATTCTGATGTAAATCAAATTATAATTATTTGAATTAGCTAATAATATTCAAATATATGGGTATACTTATCAATTGTTTTACTTACTCAATGGTCGTTGTATTGCTTTTTTCCCGTTAATTTTCTTTGCATTCTCCATACCACGGGTCTGCATTGCAATTTGTCTCATACGGTTCCCCGTTTGGTCGTGAACCGGTACCACACTAACACGAATGCATACATTAGAGAATCAGTTTTCGAATACTAATATCGCGAGAATTAAAGACAAACACTCTCTATGCCAATACAAATTATAGCGATGAAAATAACTAAAGCATTTCATAAGATAAGCTTCAAATATAATTATTGAAACATTTAAAAAAATGAGAATTTAACAAATAAATGAATACGCACTTGATGGCACGGTTTGCATTCGCCTCTAATGCCCTGTAGTCCGTAAGTGCCGGGAGGGCAAGGGGGGATTGAAGAACCGCACCGGTATCCTTCAAATCCGATTTTACACAAGCATGATCCGTCTACGTTATTGCAAAGTGCGCGGTCGCCTGCTTTAGCTAATTGAGTGCCATGAGAAGAGCAGTCACAATAGTTTCTGCATTTATCCCCCCAATATCCAGCATTACATTCTATTGTACGAAAAGCAGAATAAAGGAGTATATATTAGCCAATTAAACTAATTGAATTTAAGTTAGCGTTGCATCATAGTTAGTTTATAGAGCAACTGATCCACTGTAACATTTTATCTATATTACAATATTAAGACACTTTTTTCTTATTTCAGAACTAAATTTGCTTGTTTTCGTATTTTACCATGACAGGGCTGTCCTACAAATCCAATGTCACACTGCTCCTCTGGTTTGTCGCAGTTGTATCCAGCAAAACCGTCTTTACACTCGCACGCTCCACTGACGCGATTGCAAAGTGTTACCCCATCAGGGTTCCAAGTGAACCACCTTCGTCGGAGGGTGCCAGTAATAGAACAGTGTTGACGGCAATATTTTTTGCAATCCTGGCCCCATATTCCTAAATCACATGCTATTGTACAAAAGGGTAGAATTAAAATGCATTTGTCTATTATTAAACGATTAACGAATCTGCCTTGCGCAGCCTTTTAAGTTTTGATAATTTGGAAGTAATACACTTTAAGTTATTTCCGTAATATGGTGTTTTTTTATTACACTTATACAATTATGCCTTAAATTTTTCAATATGTACTGTACGTCCCACATAAAAACATTTTAAATTGGTTAACATTAAAAAAGTAAAGTGTTTTATAATTAGCAGTTACAACTTACAAACAAAAATGCTAGTATAGACTATAGTAATATAATATTGGATAAGAATATTATAAATACTGTACATATACTGTTACTTCTTAAAAATATCAACTCTTGAAAACAAATGTTGTTAATAATAGGGTTTGGATGAAAACACTACCAGAATTGCATCGTTGGTTCTCGTCTGTTGAATGATATCCAGGATGGCATTTACAATCGTCTAGGCGGCCCGGAGCCTGACTGTTTTATTATTAAAAAATATGGAAGAAAAGAATAAAATTGAAGAAGTAATTAATGAAATCCACTAAATTAAATATGTGTATAATTAATAATAATGTGAATAACTGTCATTTTTAAATGAAAAATATATTACAGTATGTATTAGCTATTATAATGGAGTCGGGACTCACCAAGTTCCATGGACACAAGTTTTTTCTCGATAATTCTGATCCCGAGACATCCTGAATACGGCAATATATGGTTCGTAATGATATGAACTGTATCGATAGTAACAGCATTGTTCGCCTTTTAACATGATTATATAGTACAATTAATTTTTTAGAATTTTTAATATAAGATAGTACAGTAATATTGCTGGAAAGTAATTGTTGGGTAATTAAATTTATTACGTTCATAGTTGACGATGCCGTCGTTGCAGAAATATTTACGGGGCCCTTGCTGCTTCCAATTATAAGGAACCGGATTGCCCGGCCAACACCATGTCCCACTACACCAATTCGGTGCCACTCCTGGCGCGACATCCTCACACCAACGGAGCCCAGTAGGAGAAATATTATGGCCTATTATTCCTTCGCATTCCCACCCTTCCCGCAGAACTTGAGGATTGGTAAATCCCTCAGAGATCTCACAGTGAGCCAGATAAATCAGAGAAGCAATTAGCCCTAGCAGGATCTGCTTATTCTGCATTCTTTTTAATGTTTTTGGCGTCTTGCCTAAAAATAACAATACGACAAAATAAATACTATTGTGTATCATATATTATTTTATTATAATAATTAGTATGAACATTTTACTTACAAAAATGACAAAGAAGGGAGATGAACAGCAGAATGTAGTGCGACCGAGGAAAACCCAGGAACAAGACTGAATTGCAAATTTACGAAACGGCCGGTATTTGTGAAAAAATAGAGTGAACACGTAGCACAATTGCTAAAGGATTGAAAATTATTTTATATAAAGCTATACTTGATTGGTCAATTGGGGTTAGTAACAAGGATTTGTTTTTTACATTTACACGTGGACCAATGAAATTAAAGGTCATATTTTTTCATAGGTGATGTGGCAAGGCGTCACAGCAACGAATTATGACGATAATGAGAACCCAATCTGAAAAACAACATCGGATTATTGAATGTCAAAGTTGGTAAAAAAAAAAAACAAGTCGAAAAATCCAATTTCTTTGAAATGTCAATCTATTTTTAAAAATGAACGCAATGGATGTATATACTTGTTAAATATAAAACAGATTTCGTTTAACTTGTTTAATAATATATGTTTTAACTTAATTCATATACATATTAATTCTGTTAATCCATCATTCTATTTCACACATTAAAAAAAAGTTAATTACCCTAATACGAAGTAAATTTGAAAAAGGCCTTATTTTTGTGTGCAGAATCTCTAACATAGGCAGGTCAGACTGACTAAGCCACTAAGGATGCTTCTTAATGTGGACACTGGTCATTAATCTCGTTCTACAGATGCATAAATGCTAGGTGTGCAATAAGTTCTGCATTTAACTATAGATAAATTTGAATTTTAGACTAAGACAGTCTAAACATTATCGGTGTCGCTGACTTCATAGATCGGTTTTCAAATAGATCGAACGATTATCGCAAAGCATCGCAAAAGTATCGATCGATCCTATTTCATCGACTATCGAAGCAATTTTAACAACCCTGATTAAAGGCTATTTACCGCATTTTTATTCACTGGGAATCTATTTTCTTTTCTTTTAAACTAGTTCATGCACATACTTTATAATTTTCATACCATTTAATGTGAAGATGTTTCTTAAGCTACAGAAGTCGAAAATATGCGTATCACTGTAGTTTTTAAAATTATATTTAATATATAAATTTTCTATATAGGACAACACATTATGATAGTTAAAACAGACACTTTCACTTTTAAACGGCCTATTTTTTAAATATTTAACTTGAGAAAACTGGTAAATATATCTATTTTTATTTTTAAAGGTTTCTTTTGAAAACTATAGTCCAATTATTCACGAAATACGTTTTTTTAAAGGGAAAGGAACAAAAAATAAAAAAAAGTTTTAAAAAGCATATCACCGTGTTCAACGTGAAAAACTGAACATGTTTGTGTATTATCATGTGTAAGAAATACGTCATTTTCGACCTGTAAAATACTGAAAAATTTGGGAAATTTATGAGGAATACTGCGTGTTGACCTTTTGAATCACGTATATTATTCTACAGTGTTGCATTTCACTTTATTTCACAATCAATAACCGAACCAGGTGATAAAAATAGCTCAAATAACTTTTTTTTAAAATTTGTTTTCTTTACACGCTCGTCTTTCATTTTTTATTGAAGCCATGCATTGAAATACACACACAGTTTTTATTATTACTTGGTTACCTTTCAAGGCAAGAATAATACATAAAAAAAAACTATTGTTCGCGTGTTTTCAAATGACATTTTTTTTTACTAACCTTTTTTCCAGAGGTGGTTCATACTGGTTACCAATGTAAAGAAACACGAGTCGTCTACCCACGCCAATATACGAGGGAATCAATCCAACATTTCTTTTCGAATCGTCATTCGCTCAGTTTGGATTTTACTCGCAGCTCGAGAACATTTCCCAAAAGTTGCTGTAGCTTTAATTAAACCTTTCTTGACATCTAAAACTGTAATGGAGAATTTCAAAATTGAAATCATCTTGGTGATTTTAGGAGTCATCAGGATCATCAACTGTTCTGACTTGCGGGAACCTCGAACCCTTAATCACCCAAGCATCTGCAAAAAGGAAGAAAAGTAAGCTAACCATATTTTTAATATGAGCGGATTTCAAGTGGTTTTTATTCGATAAAAATTATTATATTATAGTTCAGTATACATTAAAATTGGATTAGCTCTGAAAGTAGGAGTAAATTGATTAGGTCTGATTAATTAGTGCGATAACCTTTTAAAAAAAGTAATGATAATAATAAAAATAATTTAAAATGTGATTTGTGTCCTCTGCAATTTATCTAGTTACACGGAATTCGTCAAAATTTCGTACTTGCAACCTTACGAAGGTAAAATCTGGACATGTGCATAATTTTTATCCGTTGACATTTGTAACTCTTTATACTTTAGTGAACAGACCTTCCGTTTGGAGCAAACGCCCAAACATCGTTGTGATATATCGAGTCGAATATAGATATGTGGTAGGTCTAGCTTCAATTGCGATATAACATACTGAAAAATTTTGTTTATTTTGTTTCTTTTTAACTTTAGGAAATGGTAAAAACGCGGCGGGTACCCATATGCTGTGATGGTTACGAAGAAGAATTCGGACTAGATTATGTAAATTACATGGAAAAACGTGAGAAAATTCATTTCGATCACTTTTTTTTATATAATCATACTTTCTAGAATGAAAATAAATTTGAGATATAAATATATAGTTTTATAATGTATCGTAATAAAATATTTTAAAAGTATAATAAAAGCTAAAAAAAATTAACTTATAATTAGAAGTTTTAAAAACATATAATCGAAATTACTTTCTTAACAGGAGGAAGTGTGATTTGGTGTGAGCCTGAATGTCGATCGAAAGGGTTTAATTACTCTTTTCGTGATGGGTTAAAAACAGAGACCTTGGGCCAGACATGTTTTAAAGGAGTTTGGTAAGTTACATGACCAAATAAAACAAATGATTAGTAACGCCCAATTAAAATTAAAATAGGGCGTGACCTTAAAAAAGGAACAGCAATAGTAAAGCTGTTGATTTTCTTTAATTCTCAATGATTCTTGACAAATTTTGACAAAATTTATCAACATTTTTTGGCGGTTTTACCATTCACTTTCTAAAAAAAATTTTTCGAACACTTGAATCAAAGCACAAAGCCGGGCCTTTGCCAATGCAATGAAGGATACACAGGAAAGATGTGCCTGCCAAATTGTATTGCATATAGTAAAGAGTGGGAAAACAGTGAGGAAGGAAGGAATAAGAGATGTGAAAACGGAAAATGGTACGTGCTAAATTTTAATAATCAAATATAAATAGTGAACACGTATAGGGATGACACATTCACGCATATATGCATGGTTTAAAAAAAAGTTTAGGTGGCGGGGCGCATAATATATATATAAACAGTATATAATAGGTCTAATTTAAAATTATTATTACGGCTGATGCAGTTAATTGATGATTGAACGCAACCACTACAGATACACACTAACAAATAAAAAAACAATTATAGATAAACAAAACTCACTTTTAAAATTTATAAAAATACAAGTATATGCGAATTGAAAGTGCCTTTTCCGTAAATATAAGATATTTAATTAAAGAAATGTATACCAATACACCTTTTGATTAATGCTATAAATGCCTTTTTGTTGATCCACAAATACTCCCCAAAAATGTAGCAACACAACTCTGGAAGTCTGTGATTGCAATGAAGGATTCAATGGAGATCGGTGCCAGTGGGGTAAGTTAATGTTACTTACAAAATTCGAAAAGGCTATAATAAAAAAAAGTCTGAGTCTTATTTTATTTTTCTAAATCCTTTTACTTTCTATAGGTCTTGTGATATCAGCGCTTATAAAGGGATATTAAACTGTCCATACCAAAATGGGGGAACATGTGTTCCGGATAATAATTTTGGCTACCATTGTTCTTGTCCCTCGGGCTTCACTGTAAGTTTATAATAATTATTCCGCAAAATAATCTTATTTCACATATATTAGGGTATCGAAACATTATCTTATCTGCTGTACTTAATTAAATTATACTATTTTTTAAAACACAAAATAACAGGGCGAATTCTGCAAAACGTCTTGTTCCAAATATAGTTGGAGCTATAATGTAGGTTTATGTTCATAATAATTATTTGACAGCATTATTCCCTTAATGTTTATTATCATAACGAAACGTTTCCTCTTCATACTTAAATCATGTATTTTTTTACAAAAACAAAAAACAAAAAAAAACAGGACGAAATCTGCAAAACTTCTTGCCCTGAAGGATTTTGGGGCAAGAATTGCACTGATTGCATCGCAGGCTTCACTGTAAGTTTATGTTTATGATACATATATATTACTAAATAAGTTACCATAACATATATAGTAGGAATATAAAATTATCGGTTATCTGTTTATAATTAAATTAAATTTTATTTCTATAACAGGGAGAATTATGCCAAACTCCTTGTCCCAAAGGATCTTGGGGAGAAAACTGCATGTTGGAGTGTCCGACATTTCCTTTCAGCATGGGCTGTAATCTCAAAGACGGCAGGGTCAAATGTGTACACATGGGCAAGGTATATTAACAATTTTTATTACTAATTATAATATTGCTGATTCTCATGGCATATAAAAAGCTAGAACGAATAGACAAAAAAAAAACGATTTATCACCCAACGATAAAAATTTTCAATTACAGTGTGGCGGTAATCCTGTGCCATATCTCCTTAGAAACGGTGTTAAGGAAGACTCAGCTCTACTTGATTTTGAATACAAATATGAATCAGAACGATTTGACTGTGAGGTAACAGTTACCAAATATAGAAATAGATTTACAAACGTTATAAATATTCAATTATTACATATTTTATATTTGTTCTTATGACAGTGCAAACTCTGGGAGAAGTGCGTCTATGGTTACTGTACGGGTAACCACACAAGTACTAAATAACGCACTACAGCAACAAAAGTAAACGAAAAAGAATAATCCATCATAACGGCATACCGCATACACCCACCCATTTCTACCGTTGGCTATCGACTCTTCCCCTATTAAAAAAAGATTGTATTCATTGCTCTATGCAACCTATACTTATTACTCTACTATGCTTACTATGTACTACCCTACTGTTCCTACTATATTTAGGACTTCCTACACCAATTATATTACTGTATTATTATACCTTAATAGTGGTAATGTTATACCTTTTACCCTTCTATATCTACTATACTATACTTGTTACACCCATTACTATACTTACAACACCACTGAAAAAAAAAATAGAAAAAACAAAAAAAATTAAAGAAAGAATATTATATATTATTTTATTCTACAGAAATGTCTAAGCGGCTGTAACCCTGTTAATTAAAACCCTATTGGAAAATAATACATTTTCAGAGAATGATTAATTTACTATTTCTATACATATCCAAGATTATTTAAATCCGGATCAGGTACACAAATTACACAATGATTAACAATAGGCACAGGTATTAATGATTCATTTTTTTAAGAGATCAAACGTTCGCTCATTATCTCCTATTCCATTTATAGTCAACTCTTCCGATAGGTATAAGTATAAAACGAGTATATCACGGTAAAGACATAATACTACAAGTAGCAGAAAGATCAAGGAAATATGGATAGAAAAGTAATTGCGTGCTGAAGATGTATGGTTAAAAGAAAATATTTTCATTAATTTTTGCTTTTGGGGACCGAGTACTCGTTCCGATACCAAAGTTAATCGTTTATATATTCATAATATATAAGAATGTTTTATTCAAATGATTTCTTTTGTTATTATTTTTATTACCGATCTTGAGTTAATCACCACAAACAACAGGTAATAAATAAGAAAAACAGTATTATTAATTATTAAACCGTAAAAGCGTTTCAATAATTTTTACTTTTCCCCAGCAGTAATACAATAAGTCGACATGGTTCATATAGAAGTATCGATGTCATAACAAGGTTGTTAATTGGCGGAACAGTTCAACAGTTTTCCTGATTTCAAAATAACTCAAAGTATATATATATATATTTTTTTTTTTGCTTCCAAAATGTGTGTATTATTGAAAATTTAAACCTGTATAGATTGGGGAAAAACAAACAAGTGTGTATTAGTGTAGCATAGTGCAGTTATATATCAGCTAGTTACCACTATTGGGATGGACATGTAATATGGATTGAACTATACACGTTCATATTCTGCTCGGCAGCAGCCCACATATCCATAATCAGAATCATTCTGGAGGGAATAATGTACGCCTTTGTAGCACTCTGCAGGCTTTTGGGCAGGGAAAAGGTGTCCACAATATACGTGATCACCTTCAGTGCAATCTCCCAGACAGCCAGAATCGAAATGCATCCCAGAGCGGATCTCAATGGACTTGCAACAGGAATGATTCGCATCAATTTTGAAGCAAAAGGCGGCAGTATTTCCAGGGTGCTTCTCGCGACAAGTCAAATGCGAGAAGCAATTCGACCTTTCATCCGAATTTAAATATGGATTTATTTTTCCGTATGGACGATTGAATGGCCCTTGTGTGACTGTCAAACAGCCCGTGTACTTGGGCGAGTTAGCCTCGATCCACAAAGCCATCAAATGTGAAATGTTCACAAATGGATTGGTTGGAGTCTCGTCCACTTGGCGATTGGAAAGAGCCCTCTTCACCTTAACGGGCATACTTTTGACAGCAATCCAGTAGGTATTAAAAGTCTGGACAAATGTAGTCCTAATAAAACAAATTAAAAACAATAAATATGATTGAGAATTAATTTTTTTTAAGTAAGTACTTGAAAACGACGGATCCAGCAAAGTTAGCAGGAGGATTCCAGATGGCAACAATTGAGGCCTTTTCGTCACGACCAGTGTGAGTCAAAGCACTCTAGTAATTTTTTAACATTAAAATTGACACGCAAAAACAAAAGGTATTAAACATTATTTTACTTTTTGAAGACTAGCACAATTAAGGGTCTTAGTAACATCTTTGCTATCTTGGAAAGATCCGATTAGGTACCTTTGAAACCCCTTTTAGAAGAGTCGGTACGTTGAAGTGTGACCTCCAAACTTCCGTTGGACATGATCTGCACCTATTTTCACACGTAGACATAAGGTGAGTGATAGCTAAAGAGTAAACTCGTAATTTAAAATATAAAATATAATTTCTCAAACGTACCTTTGCTGGTTTAGTGATGTATGGAGAGGAAGTTATTTGGCCTTCCGTGTGCCCGGGCTCCATGTCTCCACAGGCCTGAATGGGAGCTCCATTGGGCTTGGTGCTCACCGCCACAATGGAGATGAGAAGCAAAGCGATAACGTAATCAGAACGGTCTGAAGAAGACATGTTTAAAGGTACAGATCCCGCGATCGACTAGCTCTTTCACTCGATTGCATCTGGCCTTTTTATGACACATTTTTCCCCTCTCCCCGCCCGCTGCGTATTGAGTGTTTTGACATTAAAAAAGGTCACGTTTTTAGCAGTATTGGTGGTTATATTTAGCAGTTATGTGGCAAAACGTCATATTGAAAAATGATGAGAACCGGACCCTAACATCACGAGATATCAACTTCGTTTGAAAATCAAAGGTGCGTAAATTGTAATTTAAATTATTTATATATCTAAAATTATAATTTTTTTTCTTTCTACTAACTTGAAACTTTTTGAATTAATTTTACCAAATCTGCGATAATAATCGATTGCATTTAAAATCATTAGAAATAGAACTTTTTGTCTTTAATATTTCCTGTTGCTTGTGGCGGTTACTTGAATTTACTGACGACGACACCAGATGCGTTTCCGAATACGTCACAAATGGAAACAGATCTATACTACTCTTGTTCAAAGATTGAAAATAACTTTGCATTTCCTTGTTGTCGTTATGAAAATGAGCTGTTTTGACTTGGGTTATTTTAGTAGATTGATTTGAGGCGATTTGAGGCGAAAGGTTATGAATTAAATAATTTGTTATTTGAATTTATAAAAAAAATAGAATCGTCGCCCAGAAAATAGTGATGAGAACTAGATCCTAAAATCACGAGAACCTTTGTTTGAACTTCGTTTGAAAGTTAAAGGTTACTGTTCATAACAATGAAAATAAAACTTTCATTAGCAAATCACTATTTTTTAAATCTTCTTGAAAATTCTTACAACTATAAAACGGGTTCTTCGAAATATAAACGGACCTTCTATTCTATTCATGATTTCATTTCATACGACATATATTTTACTATTTCGAATTGAAATTTAAATTATTTATATTTATAAAAATGATTTTTTTCTTTCTACTAACTCAAAACTTTTTGAATTTATTTGAGCAAATCTAGACACTATCGATAATACTCGACAGCATTTAGAATCAATAGAAATAGATATTTTTTCTTGAATATTCCCTGTTTATTATTTGAATGAATATGTATTTTGGTTACTTGAATTTGACGACGACACCAGATGCGTTGTGGCGAGACAAAGCTACATTTTCAATGATATGATTTTCATTTATTTAAAAAAAAATTGAATTGTATGATAAAATCTTCCTTTGTTAGGTCCTTTGATATCAGCGCTTACAAAGGTAATTAAATTGATTTTGGCAGAATGGAGCAAAATGTATGGCGGGCCTCAGCTGAGGCCCGCCATAAAAATGGACTCGAGACGATCATTTTAGTTACCATTGCTCTAACCCGCCAGGCTTCATTGTAGGTTAATGGTTGTAATAGCTATATAAATTAAATATGTAATTTTTTATATAAAGTGGCTACCGTATATATTCCTCATTATTATTTAAAAAATAGTTTAAGTGATAAACTAAGGGTAATGTATCAGAATGAAGTTACGGATGCATTATTGATTAAAATGAATACGTAAATTAACAATGTTCTCTTTATGGGCAATACAATAAATACGGACGATCGAGACTGGTCGGTCCATTCAGAGAAAAATGGATAATTTATTGTGCTGCCAGCGGCGGGTACGGCGTAAAATGGACTGGAACACTAAAATGATTTGATTATATTTGGCTCACTTAAAAATAGTTTCACATCCAATTATTAGAAGATAGTTAATTTATTTGGCATTAATTGAACATAGTTTTCACTCTTATAAAATAAGACTGATTTTTAAGGATTCTCCTCATCGTCGATGAAGAATTTATATTGTAGCCTACGATACCAAATGATTACTTATAATATAAATTATTTTACTTGCTGAACTGAATTGGTGGAATTTAATTACTCATAAGCACTGTTCAAATACTAGGATTCATAAAAAAATATCAGCATTTAAAAAAATATTTATATCAAAAGTTGTTTTTAAAAAACATGTAAATATAAAGTTTTTTAGCATCCCACATTATAAGATGATCAAAAAGAGGAATGAAAAAAATAATGATTCAAATTTGGACATCCTATAATCCAAAACGTTCTATGATCAGGTTATTGTCAATTTCTACCAATATTGCGTGTTTCAATATGACCAATCATGTATTAACGACGTAATAAATTATGGACCAAAAAAATTAACTTTTCTTTTTAATTTCATGTCCAGCGATGGGTCTTTCACATCAGTTACAATAATCAGAATAATAATAATAATACAAATAATAATAATAATAATAATAGAAAGGACAATTTGTTATATACGTCTCTATATTTATTATAGCCTGCTAGTTCATTACAGTAAAGTATAAGTTACTTAATTTTTCTCTCACATATGACATAGCCTTCGACTGCATCTGGTATAAACGCGTCATGAATATATTGGGCGTACACGATTTTCTTTGGATTTTTATTATCTGGTTGATAAATGTGGTGTACATAATAGCGACGGGAGTCATCGCACTCTTCCAGTGCTTGAATTGCTTTTGCTCTCTCCACTAGCTCTTTGTAATACACTCCCTTGTAAGTGAGCAAATCAACAAAATCGGCCGCCCATACGTTGCCTCCATAATCTGGATAAGAACGGAACTCCATCGTATCCAATATCAATTTCTTCACTTCTTCCTTATTTGCATCGGTACCACCGGAAACCAGTTTAGCGTCTAGTGAGTCACACTCTTTGATGGCTTCAGAATAAGTAGCTTGAAATTGAGTAACAAGATATTCCCATCCTGGTTTGACGGTTGAATTTACGCGCAAAATATCCCAAGAAGACCCGGCAAGGGCAGACGCACCGGATCCATCCGACAATTTCGATTTGCATACAAAGGGAAGTCTAACCGGATAGATCTCTTCTTCTTTACTAACATCAACCTCATCGGATAGCATGGACAACAGTTGCCAGCAAGCATGGTCGTCTTGAGAAACCCTGTAATCTTTTGCAACATAGATGAAGGGATACGATTTTTTGAAGGTCTCAATATCTTCCCTGAAATTTGCTGGGTAGCAAAAGAGGTTGTAAGAATTTGATGCATTGAAGGTATCATCCCATGGCCGTTTATCTGCTCTCCAGAAGTAATATCCTGTCCAAAGTAAATTGTTTTCCTCTTTATCATTGAATAGGACTTCCTTGTGCTGTTTCACAATCTGGTCGATGGCTTCTTCTTCTTTTATACTTGATGGTTTGATGGTGTTTTGACCCGGGAGCGTAACCAGACGTAGCATCTTAGAACAAAAACTGATCAACTGCTTGTATTCGTATGCTCCAAGGAAATCCTCTTCTATCCAATTCATTCCGTCCGAACTAGTTTTAATCTTCTTAACATCGGCAATCCACTTGTGCTGATTCACGTCGGCGCAAAATAGTGAGTAGGGGATGCTATGGTTATAGGATGGCAAATAGTGGTATGATTCAGGGGCTGGTTTACCGTCGACAGAATCGCATACTTGTTGCATCTCTTCATACTTAGCAGATCCGTTGTAAGGTCTTGATATCCAATTATATCCATCCGTACCGTTTCGAGTCCTCTTAATATCGGCAATCCATTGGTATTGGTTCAGTTTGGGGCAAAATAGTGCTATGGGAAATATATCCAATCCCTTGTTTGGAAAGTATATGTACGAATACGGTGGTTCTGTCTCGTCTTCTTTTTTCCTTACGATTCTGGAACACACTCTTTTCATCTCGTTGTACGTGGCTGCTCCAGAGTAGATGCTCAGTTTATAAGATTCTCCGTCAGGACTTTCATACAACATGGGCACATCCTTAACCCAGGTGTAATTACTTCTACTGGGACGGCATGTTTTTCCATTCGAGCCTGTATCGTCTTTATCGGGCCCGGGGTCAGGACCATCGGTTTCATTCGTTTTCGCTCCATCAACCAAGATGAAATAGGTTCCAACGGCGATTGCTGCTCCGATCAAACTTAGTGCCAAAACCATGCAAATCCAGAACAAAGGACTTGACCACAGTTTTTCTTCCAGTGACTTCTTCTCGTCCGCTTCAGTCCTGTCCGCGTCGGGGTTGCTCCTTTCGTCAGTCGATTGCATCTTCAGAGGTTATAATTTAACAAGCTGATAGGCTCTCTTATATAACTAGGTTGGTCTAGAAAGTACGTTTGCAAGTAACTTTTTCCCTTTTAAAATGCAACTTTTTCGACTTTTAAATTATTTTAAAATTATTTTAATAAACAAATTCCCGTTTGAAGATTTTCAAATGTAATTGGAATAGACTAGTGATACTAAATCTTTAATTTAATTAAAGTTAAATTTAATTTAAATTAAAGGTTATTGTTTTGAATTTTAGTTTTACCCATATATAGACACTTTTTCGGTAATATTCAACTGCAAATAGTTTATTTCGCAACTAACCGTGCATTATTTCTAAATACTCTGCTAAAATTAAAACTATATTTTAATTGATTAAAAATCAAGGAATGTTGCATCTATCTCAATTTCAATAATCATTCCCACTTAATACAAATAAATTAAGTACATAAATAAATCTAATAATGCTACGTTATCTTAATAGCGCGCGCGTCGCATGCCCTATTATTACCTATTTTATGAATTAAAAAAAAATTTGTTGCCTTTTATTGGTACACAGCATGCAGTTTGCTCCATATTTGCAATAACCTGGTGTAATCAACTGTTATCTTGGCAAGTACTTTGCATGTAGACAAAATCCATTTTTTGAAGGACAATCCTTTTCAAGATGCTGCTGGCCATCTTTGAAGTTATGCCTGTGAACTTAATTTGATTAAAAAAAAAGGATGGATTGACAACCTATGTCAATCTTCTTAAAGTTTGGAACAGGTGTTACGTGCGCACGTTTAAGCAGGAATCAGTTATATCAACCTTAAAGGTCATCCACTGTAACACTTCTGGTCGATTGATCTTGTTCGCGTAATAATAATCCAGTTTAATTTATTCTTTTACTTCCTGGATGGTTTAAAATATTCAAGTAAGTACATAAAAGGTAAGTTCATCTGACACATTTCGGTTCTTCAACCAGTTATTGCGCTTCAACAACATCCACAGTCGACGAGAATCATCCCTGAAGATCAGACGAACTGTAATTAGACTCTTAGAAAATGACATCGAATACTCCTGGAAAGGAAACGAACAAAGTTAGTAGACCTATTGTATTATAAATCGAAACTATTAAACATATCTTATACACATTTTTAATTTCATAGTGTATTTTAATCGTTTTGACCATCATGACTTCTGCCTTTGTTGGCACCCTTGTTTCCTGGATCATGATCCAGATCAGACTAGAGCAATATATTACTATCAATAGCTTACTAGGCATGAATCCAGATTTCAAAGAAGATGTTGCGATTCACGAACCATCGAAACTCTCATTAGAAGCTATCGAATCATGGCAATCGTGGATGGAGAAGAACGGTCTCTTCCAAAAGGCTTCCAAAAAGCAGGTTGATCAACCTTTAGAATTGGAATCATCGCCAATGAAGACAATTCTTTATTGGAACGATCGGAGGTAATTTTATATCTTAACCAGCATCTAACTTAATTATTTTTACTCATAAACTTTTTTAATTACACGTATTCAAGTAATGACTCGTTGGAGGAAGCTGGCTGCCCTATTTCTCAATGTCAGCTGATTAACCGGTTTGATGTCGATGACCTCGAAATATCTGAGTTCGATGCAGTTTTATTCCGTTACAAAAACCTGAATTTAAAGGATCTTCCTAAAGAACGTTTGCCACATTAAACCTACGTTTTGTACGAACGGGATTCTCCTTTAAGTCACTCCGATAACTACATCGAAGAGACGATCCCATCGAACTTTTTCAATTTGACCATGACGTATCGATGGGATTCGGATGTAGTCGTACCCATCGGCGGATGAGTAGAACCAGGATCATCTCAGATGATCGATGATCAGCAATTTGACAAAACACAATCGAAAATCAAGATCGCCTGGATGGTCGATGATGCTAAAGACTGTTCTAATGCAAATGATCGAAAGATTGAGCTGATTTACCGTCTTAGAAGCTACAATATTCAAGTGGACATCATCCGTAATTCTGATTGTAGTCTTCTTGATTTGGTCGACGATTGCAGTAGGAAAGCAGAAGATGAAAAACAATCGGAACCAATCGAACATGGTGATGATGACAGCCGCCTTAAATGCCGCCAGAAGGTTGCCAAAGAATACGCATTCTACTTCGCCATCGAAGAAAAACTGTGTCTAGACTACATCACCGAACAGTAAATTTAATATTAATTTAAATAAATATTATGTATTAATAAATTTGGTATGATATATTTGCAGGTTTTACTCTATGTTGGACCATCCGATCATTCCATTGGTGATGGACGCTCACGAAAATTACGCTAAAGCGGCTCTCCCACATTCCTACATTAATGCCATAGATTTCCCATCGGTCCATGATCTGGCTAATTACTTGATTCATTTGAGCAAGAACCAACATCTCTATAATGAGTACTTTGTGTGGAAAAAGTACTTCAAGGTTCATAGGAATGGTGATGAAGGATTGGCGATGAATCACTTGTGCAACCTGTGCGCGTCTCTTCACGATGAAAGTAAACTCAAAGGCGTCATCAACAGTGAACATTCTTATAAAGATATCGAGGATGGTGGATCCGAAAAGCGGCCTGTAGAAAACTAGGAGACTTCACGATGGTAGAGGAAGTAGTAGTTTTTCAATAATAATAATAATGATTTAAAAAAAAATTTCAAACCAATTTTATAATTTATTTATTTTCTTTATACGTGTATTTATTTATTTTTTATGTAATTTAACACTTATATATATAATTTTTGCAATTGAGATGCAGAGGTAATTTAAAAAAATCTTATAGCTAGAAAAAGTATTTTGTGAACTCTATTACACCAATAAATTGCATAAACTTATTTAGTTGGTACATTTTTTTTATTTCCTTGACTGATAATAATGAAACACGACAACAACAGCAGAAGAAGTAAAAATAGAAACAGCAGAAGCTAAAAAAGTAAGTAGTTCAAACTTTCCTCGGGCATTGAAAAACAAGATCCGCTCCCCGTATCGACCGGATGGGACATGATTTTTTTTTTTTTTGCTGTTTGATTTCGGAAGAAACATGCTTTTTTGTGTATTATTATGTTCAAACTTCGATGAAGGGAATAAATAAACAAAGATTTCTGCCGAGTTTTTAAATTATTTTTAATAGTTCACTACTAGATCAACACCGCAAATAATATTGATTAATTTCCCCATAGTTATATTTTTATTTTTAAATAATGAAAGATTAACTAAAAAGAAGAGAAACAGAATATGGAGTATTAGAAGGGAGCGGTAGATGGCGTAGAAATCTCGGGGGAAAAATAAAAAAGAAAACGCACCTATCGCTTTCAGCGCTAGGAGGTTCCCGAAGGGATTGAAATTTCGTCATAAATATAATGAAATGATTACTGTTTAGCATGTTGTGACGAAATGAAAAACAGAAAAATTATAAATGTAACGAAAATATTTACTTTTTAGAAAAAAATAAAAGGGGTCGACGGGATTTTGAAACTTTTTAGAATTATAATTACTGAGATATAGAATTGAAACAAAAAAGAGACATCTTGGATGTCTAATAAATATCGGAATAGAATAGAGATCAGCCCACGGGTCTATTATAGCTGCATGACATCATGGAGGAAATTGTGCTTTCCTCCTTTCTTGATCTATTGAAAATGTTTGAACTAGTCCCGCGCGCAATATGCGTGATATGAGTCTTTGTTTAAGCTTTTTTTACAATATCGTCCAGCAAGGCTGCGTATAAACGTTCATTCCCAGGAGCTCGAGAACTAGACTAGTTCAAATGGAATGTAGCAAATACAAATGCTAGAGAAAGGATACAATATACATGTACAGGCACCCGCGAATTAATCCCCGGCATCCGCCAGGGGGATCCAGGTAGCCCCATAAGGCTAACATGGGAGTTACAAAGACGAGTTACAAAAAACGGGAGATCAATATGCGGATGCCTGTACCTATATTTTCAATCATTCGACTGCGAAATTGAATCATTTCAACTCATCAAGTCAATAATCGTAATAACTTGAACTTAAACAAAAATGGCTCGTCTAACGCATTATTATCTCGATGACAGAATAATTAAAATCATTTAAAATCTTGTGGCGTTCTTTGCACACCCTGTGACGTTCAAACATCTATGAAGTTCGATTTAATTTTAATTTTAGGATAACATTTGTACTCTTTTTACTTATGACACCATCTAATAACACGACTTGTGTCGTTAAATACATTCTTCGACAAAGTACAATTAGGTCGATATAATATTCTGCGTAACAAGTTATTATTACTTCTGATGACGCCCAAAACCTTCTGCTTCTTCCAAATTCTAAGCTTTTAACTAAAGTCGTGCTCCGGTGCATCCATAAACTGTAAGAAGAAGGGACTGAAAAGTAACGTTCAAATCGACGCGCGGCAGATGAAGAAGCCAATGTTATTCGATGTTGTGGATGCGCTATGGGGGGAGGGAGAAAATAAAAGATCGTTCGCCACCTGTCGGCAAGTGGTACTCGGTCGACGACGAGCGCCTAGAATCCTTTCGGGAAATGTGATATTCTGGGCGTTGAGAGTCGATCTCAACGAAGGTTCCCGTGACATGTACCTAGTAGATCTTGTCGACATTAGATATTTGGTGTATCGACTACAGATCTAGGTGTTGTATTTAAGAACCTATTAAATCGACAGCAAATCTTTTTCCATTTTTTCGTGATCTTTTTACATCGACATTGGGTATTTTTGGTTCGAATATAAATCTTTTAAAAGAACATTGGATCTTTTTAGAACAAAAAATATTTAATTTGTTACTTTAAGTAGATCTTTAACAAATAACTTGAGATCTTTACTTTCCGACACAAGTTCAACAATTCTACACTCTACCCTCCTTTTTAAAACATACGACACGAGATCATCTCTACTGAAAATGTCTATTTAGAACCGATGTAGGCCTCTCATACTCGTTTAGTGTTTCTTTCTGCCTCTACGTGGCGCTTGGCACGGTTATTGATTTTTTATTTGAATTTCGCAAGGGTAAGTATCCTGTCAGTTTTACAATAAAAAGAAAACAATAGTACCAGGAAATAATTATGAAAGTAATTATGAATAATTTTATAAATGATTTAATAATGATTTTTTATGAATATTGTATCACTTGTGCTTTATCATCTCCGCATAAATCAAGACAGACGAAGGCAATTCATTCCTTCACGGTATAGTATTTTCTTCTACCTCTACGTGGCGCTAGACACGCATTTATATTATTTTTTTTATTTCTAGGTATACACCGTTAGTCAAAGAAAACAAAAAACATTTTCTGTAATAAAGTGATAATGTACAAGCGGTTTTTTATTATGAGTAATGTTTCACCATTACGATTTTGCCTTCTTCAGATCATTGATAGATCTTCTTCATTCGATTGATAATGTATTAGCATATCATTTTATTATCATTAGTATATTATCATGTTGTCATAACTATAGAATATATCTTAAAAATTGATTTTAAATTGAAAATGTTTCAAACATTACACAAGAAGCAGGCGAAAGTTGGAGTGTAGGCAACTTTTCAAGTACATTTTTGTTATATACTTTGTGAAAACTGAAATAGATTTGGTCATAAACCAAAACATTCTACATAAAATAAATAACTAATTATGTAAACCAGTTATATACTTAGATTATTAATTAATAGGACGCCGTCGTAAAGGGGGTCGCTTGTGTCGGTGCGTGAAAGGTGGTTTGGACTGTTGATCTTTTTGCGATGATATTTATCGCAATAGAATTATTCAAATTACGCTAAATACAGTTTTAAGAGCTGATTTCTAAATATGCTAATTTAGTTTTTGAAATTAAAAAATGTTTTCTATTTTTTAAGGGGTGCGCGTTTTGTCATATTGAATGTCAACAGGAAAGCAATAAACCTACTATGGGAGTATGGGTGTATGCTTTCTTTTATCTATTCCACCACCACCCATTGAGGTCATGCGTTTTGAAAAGAAAAGAAAATAGTTCCCTGGGGTAGGCTTCTGCTGAAATTTCCTCCCGCTGACCTTAAAAAGAAAACCGCCCTTTCTTATCCAATTTTTTTTTCTTAATAAAAAAAAATCAATCAAAATATACATAATCAAAATTAACTTTAAAATTGAGTTTAACCGTTTTTTTCATTTTACTAAAAGTGTTATAACTCTTAAATAAGAGATAGCTATCTTTAGCCCGACAAACGTCTGTTTTTACGCAGACTTTGTGTTAAAACACCTACTCAAATTTTTTTTTATTTAAAATTCCAGAAGAATGGATTCAATTCAACTAAATTTTAAAAATTTCGACTGACGCCAGCAGATGTTTCATGAATAGGCCTATAGGGAGAAAAGAGAGAAACATAGTTTTCAAAGGGGCGAAAACTTCGCCTTTGGCACTTTTGTTTTCTTTCTTTTTCGGCGTAAATATATTTTTTATGATGGGACTGAATTGGAGTAATCGTGCCAATTTAGATTGTTTAGTAGTTTTAGTCGGGATAAAACATACAGCTATTTCGATTAATTGAAAAGATGTTATTTGCTTGAATTAGGCTACTCTATATATATAATATGCTGAATATTTCTTTTTAAATGGTGCGATGAATTAGTTATATAAATTTATTGAAAACTGTAATTTTGAGAGTTTTCATTAAATGGCACGCAACCTAAGTGTGAGATAAGCAGCTCCCTTGATCTCTAGATTTCTTATTCTTCATCTTCTTTGCTATATTCTCATTAAAAACACTCTATAAATAATCAATAAAGATGACTTTCATCGATCTCGATAAGTGGCTAACCCCTTCAGATCAATAAATAAGTTTCCATTTAATATTTTATTTTGCAAAACAAATCACATATAATGCGGAATCCTAAATAAAATGTCGACATAACGCGCTTTATATTTAACTAATAAATTGATACTATATTTTCAAGAATCAAGATTCTTATCTGGTTTTATTTAAAAAAATTATTACGCTTTGAATAATGTTGGAGCAACCAGATTTAGGCGTATATGGCCCAGATGTTGAAGCGGACGGTACCCTGGCGAATTTTGAAAACTAAAAAATCCCGCATCAAAAAACGTTATTTAAATCTAGTGGCACGGCGAATAGCATGAAAAAATCTTAAAATTGGGCATGATATAAATTTCACCTTCAGGTATTAAAAATAATTATCGCATATCCAAATAGTAAAGTTTGAAAGAGAAAATTCACGCGATCACGCTTAAACTTTATTGCGATCTATTCAAGTGATATCAATGAAATAAAATAATGTAATTTTAATGATCGCCATTAGTCGTATGCTGACCTCGTTCTGAGATGAGCAGCTCCCACGAGGAATGGCCATTAACTAGTGCTTAGGATTAAACTAAAAAAAATAGGGTGTTTACTAATTCAAATTTTCTAAATAAAAATGATTCAGCGTGAATCAGCGGAAGAAAAACGAAAATTTTTGAAACTACTTGCAACTGTAAAAGTAAAATAAAGTTTTTGAGATAAAAATATCTCTCCTTTGAAATAAATAACTCTCTAGAAAATTGATGAGCTCCGATGATGAGTGATAAGCTTCTTTAAAATGGTCTGTGAGAAATTCCTTAAGACGCACATTTGAAAGTAGTACTTATGACCGGATTTTTTTGCGCTATCTCTTTTCTCGGCCTTGCGCGGATCGTATGAAAATAAAAAAAACACTCCCGTACTCAGAATAACGAGATTAATCGATCTATAATATAGATATTGATCTTTTTTTCAAATTATCATTAAAAAAGACGCTTTGACCAAGGGTAAGGCCAGTAGAAAACCTTTTTCGCGTCGAGATAAAGCAATAAAAGCTTTAGGGCTGTAGGAATTAAAAAAAAACAGGCCTATATTAAATGGGGCCTATATAAATTTGTGATTGCTATTTTAAAATAATAACTCTGGCTTTTTCGCAAAATCCCACAATAGAAACTTCACATTTAGCACAACCACTTTATAAAAAAAATACCGCTTTTAACTTTTGACGCCGTGTTAAATAAAAGTATATCTTTCATCGGAACCCTAGTGATAAGCTTGAAATAGATTTCGGTGCAGACATATTTTTATAGAAAAACATTATTTCATTTGATCTCAACCGGGCGTCGTGTTTACAGGAAAATGAACAAATTTGTGGCTCGAATCTAAGCTATAAGCAAGTATTATTTAAATTATATTATATACACCTTTGCCGGGGAATAAATATGGTAATTACCAAGAATTAGACATATTTGTATTTACAGTTTTGTTTAGAATTAACATAAACGTGTAATCTATTGCATTTCTATATATTTACGAATATTTATTATATACCACAGCATTTTTAATTACTAATTGAACTTTATAAACTGCTGGCCAATTAGAAGAGAAATTAAGATTTATAGCATGCTGACCTCTTTTTCTGTGAGGGTGTAAATATACAGTCATACCAAACAATTTCAACTAAAAAATTATTTTAAGGAGAAGGAAAGAGGGTCGATGGACGCAAAATAAAAAAGGGAGAAAGTCATAGGTTTTGTATAAAGAAAATTGGCTCTATTCAAATGTCTTGAACCTGTTCGTTCTTCATCGAGAGAGATGACCATATGTCTTTTTATCTTCCGATTCTCAAGTGGTATTTTGGTTATTTTCCCAGTAATAAAACAATTTAAGGCCTGTTTTGACCCTCCCACAAACATGTGCAAGAAATTCTCGGAAAAGATGAGCCTTTTTCACAAATGGTCTCATTTTTTTACTATCCTTCAAATTTTTCATTGACATTCTGAAGGCCATATGTTTTCAATAAGACGGTGACTTCGATATATTCCGATATCGATATATTTGGGATTCAAATATTTTTCTTTTTGGAGGGGAAATGATATGAGTACAATACTCATTGTTTTTTTCTTCGCCGAGCAGTGGGGTCGCAGTTCTTGCTGGTTAATAATCTTCATTGTTAAAGTGGGTAAAAGAGTAAACATTCAAACACCTCTGTTCAAAAACGTAATTAGAATCTGATAGCGATTAGAATATGATAATAAGAATTGCGTAGCGTAACACCTTATTGGTAAACAATAATTCGCTTGCTGAAACTATGTAAAATGTTTGTTTTAAAAAATATATATATTTGTGTTTTTTTATATTTGAAATTAATTAATTTAATTTTTTTATCACCAGACCAGAGATGACGGAGTTTGTAACTTTAAGAAAAATTCCAGGATCAACATGGGGTTCATTCGTCTTCGTTGACGATTCATCATTTTTATACTACGATTGTAGTGAGGAACTCGCTGTAAAAAGGTATGATTTACTTAATTAACTACAATATAAAATTCTATGCAAAGAAGTTTTTGTTTTACGGCTATATAACGGCTATAACTTGCGTAATTTTTATTTGAGACCAACTAAACCATCTATACAAATGATCAGCAGATAATGAGATAATGTTCTATCGATTAGAGCAATATTTTGTGATCAAAACATGAAGATTTACCCAGGGACCTTACCCATTAATGGGCTAGAGGCTGCTACGTCACTTTATTTTAAAGTTTTATTGTAAAGTAAATTATTTTCCCCCCGCCCCCTCAAATTCGAGAGTAGCTGTATATAGAAAACGGGGGCAAGATTTTTAGAAATATATTTTTTAGCTGATGGGGATGTAACTTCAAAAGCATTCGTAACGCAATTTGAATACGGCAAAATACTAAAAATAATGAATTACTATATTATTATCTATTTATATTGATTACTTATGTTCTATTGAATTTTATCAATTCGTGTTTTAAATAATATCTTACTTATTTAACACTTTTTTTTACAAACATTGCTCTTATTATTGGATTTAGAACCTTTCGATGCAGGAAACATAAAGCTAATCTTTCTTCCTGTTCATGCCGAATTAATGAACAAGTGGACGGACGTTTCTTGCTCGTTAAGACTCACAACCATCCTGATGAATCAACCGCTATTCTAATGATGGAATTTCGATTTGAATGTGAGCGGCGAGCAGAAACTGGTCGGATGCGACCAAAACAAATATTTGAAGAAGTGAGGCATCAGTAAGCAAAATAAAATAAAATCGCTTAATGATTTGGAATAAAAATATAACAATCATTTCAGGTTTCCTGGCCTTATAGTTGGATACAATCAAGCTATTGAACGTGGGATGCAGCGGGCTCGTCAAAGAGGTCAGCCTGCCATTCCCCAGAATTTTCAACATTTTGAAGAGCTGCTCGATGCCCATACTCAGTATAAGTATTACTGTCTTTTATAACTATAAAATATACTTATAAAACTGTAATATATATATATTTTTATATATATATTCTATTTAAAAATTAAGAAATAAAACCAAGTAAGTACAAAAAGGACTCTCTTATGTTTATTTTAAACGTGTGTATATATTCATTGATTACCATTCCCGGAGTACAATAAACGATTCTAATAATAGGAAAACCTATGACGAAAAAAACGACTTCTACAAAGGACGAGTATCCACGCCATCCGGAGATACAGCTTTCATATTCATTTCGATGGCATTGCTTCCTCTCCTTCGGGAATCGGAAGAAATTCACTCTGATGCGACTTTTGAAATTGTTCCAGAGCTTTTTTATCAATTGTTTACTCTCCACATTACTGCATATGGAAAGGTAAAAACAATGAGCAAATATTAATATTTTATTTTCATAAGTCAGTGAAATATTTAAATTTAAATAGG
The DNA here is from genome assembly GCA_030141595.1 of Chydorus sphaericus. Classification (NCBI taxonomy): domain Eukaryota; kingdom Metazoa; phylum Arthropoda; class Branchiopoda; order Diplostraca; family Chydoridae; genus Chydorus; species Chydorus sphaericus. Next base: position 6,977,892 of record CM057926.1, on the reverse strand, counting down.
TTTGAGTAAATTTTTTTAAATAAATAACTTAAATTTCAAGTAAAATGAATTGCAATAGCCATCTAAATAGAAAGTTTAATTTTTGTTTTTTTATTTTTAGATTTTTCCAGCTGTCTATGTTTTAATGTCGTCCAAAACCACTGAACTGTATCGTATGGTGATGGCCTTCATAGTTAATGAAACTAGAAGAACTGTACCAGGAGATTTTTGTGTTCGACTGATGATTTCAGACTTTGAAGAAGCAATTTTAAATGTTATGCAAGAAACTTTTCCAGAAGGCCGGGCAAGGGGATGCTGGTTTCATTATGGACAAGTTTGTTTCATATAAATTGTTCAAATAAATAGCTTTTAAAAATATATCTTTCAATAACTTTACAGGCAATTTACCGGAATGCGTGCAACATTGGCTTAAAAGTTGCCTATAAGAGAAATAGCAATGTACGAAAGATTGTTAAAATGCTTATTGCTCTAGCTCTTCTGAAATCAGAGAGGGCCTACGAAGGATTTCTGGTAAAAAATATCTATTACTAGATAAATTAAAAATATATGATGATATTATTTTTAAAATCCTCCAGCTGATTAGAGAAAAATCCGATGAACTATTAGCAAATGCAACAGAGCGAGTGAAGTCCGATATTATTCAACTTTTTGAATATATGGGATATTGGTTTATGGGCAACAGACCAAATCGATTCTCTATCTATGGGGATGCACGCAGAACCAATAACGACGTAGAAGTTTTTCACAAGTGGCTCAATAATCGTTGCTACCAGACAAGACAAAACTTATGGTCTTTTATCGGTAAATAGCTATAAATAAAACATATTTGAACCATTTTTAATTAAAAAATTGAATTCTCTCTGTAAAGAACATTTACAGAAAATTGAAGAAAATACGCTGAAGGATGTTAATGCACTTAGATATAATAGCGATCTTCGAAGAGGTAGACCTCGCAAAGAATCACAGCGCGACAGAAACATTGCAAGGGATGCATATGACCTCGACAATGGAAGAATCTCTCTTCTTCATTTCTTAGAAAAGAGCTCGAATCTATTCGAGCCAAGTAATGTTAGTTTTATTTATAAACTTACATTTTTTGTATTTAAATGTAACAATATTATTTGAATTACAGGAAACTTTGCTTGACTTAGAGAATATACGCGTTGATTACCAACATGCTCCAATAGAGCAATTTGACCTTGCAGAGCCTGTTTTAGAAGCAATGGACATTGAAGGACATGAAGCAGGGGGAATGGTACCTCCAGTAGAGCAAGACAATGCTCCCCGAGACCTTGGCGAGCAGGCTCCTGGTCAACAAGAAAACGAATTAATTCAAAATTTTAATGTTGATATTGAACCAGTTCGCAGACGCCGTGGTCGCCCAGCTAGACGGGCTGTAGAACAGCAACAAAGACCCGTAGATGTTCCCGCTAACCTACCACGTGCTGAGAATATTGGGCCAGTACTTCGTCGTCGTGGTCAACCAGCTCTGAATGAGCCTATTCGCCGTGCACGTGGCCGACCACGAAGACCGATTGCCGCAGCTATTGTTGAGCCAGTTCGTAATCTTCGTGGACCAGCTGCTCCAGTTGTCTTACATCGTCTTCGCCAAAGAGGGAATGCAACGGGGCATGCAACACGAGCTACTGAAAATCCTCTTCACCGCCTTCGTATCCGAGCACATCAACGAGTAGCTGTTCAAAATAATGTAGAAGATTTTAATCAAGTTCAAAGGGATATAGTAACTCATCGGAATGAATGTTCTGTGTGTACTCTAAATACTATAAATCGGGTTTTTATTCCATGTGGCCATACGTTCTGTCATGAATGCACGGAGCGTCTTTTGCCACACGGAACTTGCTACGCGTGCCGCAGTGTTGTTCAGCAGACGATTCAACTGTTTATTTAGTTGCCAGTTACTCAGTTAATACAATACACAGCGTGACACAGAAAATTGTAGATGATTTATATCGTATTAACAATTTTACTAAACAAAATTTGACTAAATATAAAATTGAAATTTTATTAAACAAAAAAGAGCGTCTTTTGTCACACGGAACTTGCTACGCGTGCCGCAGTATTGTTCAGCAGACGATTCAACTGTTTATTTAGTTGTCAGTTACTCAGTTAATACAATACACAGCGTGACACAGAAAATTGTAGATGATTTATATCGTATTAACAATTTTATTAAACAAAATTTAAGTTGATAAATTATAAAGATTTCATATTTAAAATTACGAAAATTAAATATAACAATAATTATATATACATATTATTGTATTGGTGACAACGAGTGATTTGAAATTTTTTTTCTCCTTTCGCATCATTAAGTGCGATTTATTTTATATAATTATTGATCTAGGTGCTTATATACTTTCTCGTATTTATTCCGTACTATATAATATATTTTTAATTATATAGCTCATATAGTTTATGAGGAGTTTTTCTTTCTTCTCTTCCTTATAACGAAGTATTATAAGATTGGATGATGTTTTATTCCTAGAGCTAGATTGTCAAGTCTTCGTTTCTTGGTCAGTAGGGTTATTATATCTAACCTTAAATTGCAGCTGATTTATCTGCTCGCATCATTAAGTGCGCTTTTACTTTTTATTATTATTGGTCTTGGCGAGAAAAAAAACAGTGAATATCTGATGTCGGAAAACCAAAACTTTAGTCGGAAAACTAAAACTGGTGTCGAACAGATAAGATCTGAATATGCTAATAAGTATTTCTTCTACTTTAAGTAAGATTCTTTGTCGCTCTACCAAGATCAACCATAAGATCCAGTGTTCAACCATAAAGATCTCAAGTAAATAAAAAAAGATCTTCAGTCGACCAGTAAAGAACTCAAAAGGGTTTCTCAGATCCCTTTTCAATGTGCCTAAGATCAAGTGTCGAACGGATCCACTGTCGCGCTACCGGTTCCCGTAGGGATTTTATAATCTATTTATTGTATCATTTTTTATTGTTTATAAAAATTCTAAATTTTGTTTTCTAGACCACGTTCAAATTTTAAACTTTATTATTGAAATATGATTTTTTTGTGCCTTTTCTACGTTCATATTTTTTTCAACTTTTGCGTACATTGCGCGTAATTCATATATATTTACAATAAACAAGTACATTATCCTTTACAATAAAATTTAAAAATTATTTTTAAATGATCGTCGAAATTTTTGAACGCTTATCGTTATAATGTTTTACTAATTTAAATAATTTACTAATAAACTGATTTTATTTCCCAATCATAAAAAATTAAATTGTTCAGCAAACTTTATAAATGCTAATCGACATTGTTTTTCAGAAAAAGTAAATAAATAACGCTTAGTATATTCGACTTATTTGTCTTTAAAATGTGATAAAACGACGAGATACGGATCAATTAAGAGAAATTATTGAATTAAGAGCTCCAAAAGAGGGATGAAAAGAGTGGGAATAACACGATATAGTCATATAGAATCTCCGATATCGAAATAAATTCGATCCCATCAGTAAAAGAGAATCAAATATTAACAAACCACTCGACATATTTGAATTCCCGCAATTTATCACTGAGTTGCCATTTGGCCAACTCTTTTGATCATTATGAAAATAGTTAAAACCTTCTAGCCTTGCTTCTAGAGGTTTCATTTGAATGCCCGCTCTTTTTATTGCAGGGTTGCCGTTTTTAAAACCAGTTTTAAATGATGTTTGAGTAGGGCTCCTAATCAATTCAATTCATGGGTTTTTTCGCCATTCGAATGAATAATTTATTTTTTAAAAAAATTATGAATGAATAGTCATATTCATAGTGCAATAGTGAATGAATGACGAATGAATATGAATATATTTAACTATATTCATGAATAATTAATTTTTTTAATTGCTTCAAAAAAGATTGTTTTTACGGCCGTATAATGCATTTAGTCATCAATTACAATTGACCTACTAATCCGAAAATGAAGTATTACTATTCTTTTATCGACAAAACCAGAAAAATAATTTTGATCGTAGGATTTTTCAGGAAAATAGGTCTTTTTTGTTTTAAAAAATGTGATTATTCATGAATATTCATGACTTTAAGACATTCGTTAAGATTTTTAGGCGCCACCTAGTATATTTTTTGAAAAAAAATAATAGAAATAGGTCTAAACAGCAATTTTTTCTTTAAAAAAAGTGCCATTATTCACGAATAATTCATGACTTGAAACCATTCATTCGAATGAATTGCCATCATTGATGAATGAATATGACTGAATAGAGATACCGTTTGAATGGATATGAATATGAATATTATTCATGAATAGTGAATTGTATTCGAATATTCACCATTCGATTAGGAGCCCTATGTTTGAGTCACTTTTTAACCGATTAAAAATTGTTTTTTATGCTTTAATACTGTTTTATTTGTTGAAAACGATATGATCCTAATTATTTAGAAGCTTTTCAATCGACTTCAATTTATTTTGACTCTTAAGAAGTTAACCCTCGGGTTTGATCATGTGATATAAGTGTTCAAGTCGATTACTTTGAGTTAAGTGCACACCGACTTTGCCAACATGGGCAAAAAGACATCTAGTGAGACTTTCGAGAACTAGGGCCCACCATATAATGAGAAAAAAGTCTGTACAGAATCCCTACGGGAAATTTGAAATGCCGCCAAATTCATGGCACAAGATGGCGCTGTGTCCACTAGACAACCGTGTTAGTTACAAATGAGAGCCCTGGGGCAATAATTCGGAGGCATTCGTACCGAATGCAAGGTTTCCCGTAGGGATTTTTCTCTCTGTTGTATTTTAAATTTAAAATTATTTCACCCTTTTATTACATAACGATTATTACATCTTAACATTTCCTAAATCTTCCGTGTGGACTGAAATAAAATTTAGTGTAAAGCCAGAGTAATTACCAATCCTCAAAGAAAACTATCAACATTATGTTATAATGGTGCTCTAAGGTTACAAACAAATATAATTAGTTATTAAATCTGTAGAACTATCAGTCGGTTTTATTTTGCGCCATTCAAAGAGTCGGTTCGGAGTCAAACCCAACCTTTGAAAGTCGCCAGGGCCTTCTGTTTTATTCATTTTCGATCATTTTCGTTAAATATTTGTCAGTTTTATCACGGCTCCATTCAAAGAGTCTGCTTTGCCCCCTTACGGGGTCAAAGCCGACCTTTGAACGTCGCCAAGGGCCCTCGGTTTCATTACTCATTTTCGTCCTCATTTTCGTTTGTCTAATAAGCTTATAGTCACTTTCGATTTCAAAGGTGAAAAAATATTCTTCAACATTTACAATTTCACTATTATTTGTTATCATCTCCGATTATTTACCTATTCGGTTTTCAAATGGTTGTACCGCTTAAAGCCAATTCCAATCTAATTTATTATTATCGAAGTTAATATTTTTATATAATCTAACTAGAACTGAAACCAGCATAAGACATAAGGCATGCGCCACTTATCTCTTTTCCCTTAGTTAATGATCTGACAATTTCAAGATGAGTAAGGAGAACCCATAATTTTGGAGTCCATTCAAAATATATATTGAAAAATTTCCTTTTATTCCGCCCGACCTTTGACCGCCAAACCTTTGAGCGTCGCTAAGTTGTGCTCTGTTTAATTTCCCGTTTTCAGTACGGTAATTGTCAAAGTTTATACTCACTTTCGGAGGTGAAAATATTATTCTTTGAATTATGAAATAAAATTGCGTAAGGTGGCCTTATTCACTATTCGTTTCGGTTTTACTGTCTTTTTCTACTATACCTCCAATTATCCATTCGGTTTAATAAGTTAACTTATAAGACTTTAAGCCAAGTACAATTTCATCTAGGATAAAGGACGAGGGCAGGAGAGTAGTTTAAAAACCGCGGCCAAGAGACAGGTTTAAATCATGCGGGGGGAAACGTTGATCATACTTAAAGTACGCAGATATTTTCTTGGACGGAAAGTTGTCCAAATTACGCGATGTTCCAACGATAATAAGAAGTAAAAAGTTAGTTGTATTTTAAAAACATAATAAGTAAATTAATATTTTTATTGTATTGGGGGAAATTATATTGAAGCCTATTTTCTATATAAAAAAAATATTTTGCTTTCTAAAGTGCTTATGTGATTCGGATCAGACTGGGTTCGCCGGTTCGCTGTTCCTTCTAAAAGTGGGCCAAGAGTGGCTACGGGAGACGTGTACAGAAGTCGGACACCGTTGGCGAGGGTTGTTCCCAAACAGTTGTCTAGTCTATCCGTGGAGGGGTAGTGTTATTCTTCCCCTCAAAGTTCTTGGCTAGATTGGTGGTTGACGCTGGATTTGAATTCGGACTAATAAAGAGAGGTTAACAAGATATATTTCTCGTTATCTGATCCGTTTTCGCGATGAACCATAATGGCAAGGTAGCGTATACTGACGGTATCCCACTCACTGCACTATATCCTATGGATGTCCGAATTAGAGCCGAACATCCCATATCCCTTTTGGATGTGCAATGGATGAATAAATGATGTCTTTAAATAAATTTATTTATGTAACGCATTTTAAAATATTAGCAAACACTAACGTACTTGGCTGCCGAAATCTAGGGGTATAAAATGCCGAGTGCCGCTTCATACAGACAACAACTATTGTAGAAGATGCAAAGCAACGACACCGTCTTAATAGGTTGTGATAGATTCTGAGCGTTTGATTGTGAGTGGAGCACAAGTGGATGAAACCAATATGAATTAGCGTAAAAGTAACGTTTGAAAATTAATGCCTGTGTGGCTGGGAAAAGGATGTCCATGGGCTTTATACAGGGCGCAACTTGGAGGTCCCTAGAATGTATATTGGATGGATTTTCACCTCCACGGTGTACTTATGACATCCAAGTTGGATGTAGCCTACATCCCATGGATGTAGAATATATTGCCCATTTTTGTCCATTGCACATCCAATATACATTCTAGGGACCTCCAAGTTGCATCCAATATACATTCTTGGAACCTTTTCCGTAAGCTTTTAAAAAGAGAAAGTACATACGGAGAAGCCGTTTTATAACATACATTTATTACTTTACTGAGAAATCAGGGTTACGGAATTCTCGATATGACCGGGAGACCTGACGTTTAGAGGCTTCTTTGTTCACGCGTGATTCCCGAGGAATCTTTTTGCTAAAAGATCATTTTCTATAGTTTATTGCAGTACGGAGAAAGTTCAAGCGAGACTTTCTCATTTAGTAAATGGTTCACACACACAGAAAACATAATCATTTATTTCAAAATGTACGTAATTACGAATCATTCACCCACTTTCAAACGTTACACTTTTTATTGTCTGACATAGAAGCTCAATTCTTACTAAAAAAAACCGATGACAAAATGAAAATATACCATCTTCTCCGTGCTGTTTATGATGGTCACAGCTCTCTCGTTTAAAAAAAAACGAATTGGTATTTTAGGAGGGTTTTTACCGAACGTATCAGTCAACCAGAAGCGCTCCACCAATGCGGTAGGGACGATAAAATTCATATGATTACTTGAGTGAACACCTACTGGTCATTTCGCTGCTGTGAGAGCTGAGTCCATATACCACACCCATCCAAAAGGCGTTCGAACGGTTACCGGACCTGAAGGATGATCTTAATATCTTACAAGGGTAATTTGCTAGGTACTGTCATAGCAGCGTGAATAGGTAATGAAAAGGATCCATCGTGCGCGTCGACCACATAGCCAGTAATGATAACGACCCGACCATTAAACGTCTTAAACCTTTTTGTAGTTCTTTCGGCAATATTGAAACCAAGAAGGATAACAAAATATTCACTAGTAAGCGTCCCGGCCTCCCGCCGTCTAGAAAGGCAGCGACGTCTTCCGATTTTCCTTTGATAGCCTGATTAGTTACTGGAGCGATATTCAAGAGCGTTGTGTAATTTTGCCGCTCTGAGACGATTGATGGTATGTTCTGCTTCTCTTCCCTATTCCCGGGTCCGTCCTTCCTTAAAATCCTTTCGTCTGCAGAAACAATAGTATGGTGTCGTTTCCTGCAATCCTTTATTAAGCATATCACCTTGGACGGGCAGCGACGGGCGTAATGCCGGCAAACACATTACCTTTAGCAACGGTCCTCTTATCTAATCAGCTGAACTCTAGTCTCTAACATTATAGAGTTTAAGTAAGCTCTAGGAATATGCTGCAGTCATCATTAGGTGGAGGAGAGATCTTACACACCAAGCAGCAATAGCACTGTTTAGATTCTTCTTCGTTTGATGAACGGTGATTATCCGAATTCCTTTCACCTTCGTCACTGGCTTCATCGCTAATCAACCTGATGGTTGATGGAGTGGATGTCTTCATTTCTCCTCTCTTTGTTGGTATATTTTAAAATACTTTTTTCCTGCCAAGGTCTCTTTATTTGATGGTGGGAAGAGCAAAATTTTTGTCTTTTTGGGCTTTAGCAAGAAGAATTCTTGACCAAACTCTTCCTAATGTGCTAGATTGTTTGCAATGAAGAGATGCCTCCAGCTTTAGGTTTGTCTCACCCCGTGTTATTAACGTCATGAGAGTTAGAAGGATATTGTGGACCGTTTTGGTATATATAAGACCCCTGGAAACTGATAAAAAATAAATGGAACGACTGCTGAACCGTTTTCTTATTCACTTGGCCGATGGTCAATGTGAGCCGTGCTGAGAACCAAACTGGGCTCCATGATGGCTGAAAAAAGCTCGACGATGTTGAAGCAGAGTTGGCTAACCCTGTCGCCCTCGCGCGTTAATTGCAGAAGATTATGCTGGAGCTTGTTGAAAGATGGGCTGCAGCAATAGCGGTAGCATACCCTTGCGATGACTGTCCGAGGGGCATCCAAAATTGGGATGCCAGAATGAAGCTGGAATCCCGGTTGATGATGTACTTGATAAGCTGAAACTAGGATTTGTTTACTGAACCAGTGGAACGGACGACTGCGTAATTCCTTGATGCGGAATCGTTGTGATAGTTGAGGCTTCAGGTATTGCTGACTGGAACACAGTGCCGGTTGGAGCGTATCCAAGTGACCCCTGTCCAATCCAAAAAATCTGGGTGGATGATGTAGAAGACTGAATTGGCGGAAGAAGAACAGAACTTGACGTAAGAGCCGTCTTTTGGTCCAAAAAATAAGGGATTCACAGTTGTCATGATAGGAGGCGCAGTTGTCGTGAATGCACTCGACAAACAAGGTGCAAAGAAGCTTAGAGATGCTGACGTGAAAGACCGTGGAGGCATTAAGAGCAAGAACCATCATCAACGGATTTTTTTAGATTTTTATTAGTAGCCATGGACGCAGGTGGGAAACACGATCCAATTGAAGCTGTAGGAGCGGGCCCAGTATTGGTTGAGCCAGCTGGAACAGTCCGGTTGGCATATGAACTGTAAAGAATGAACCAGCCATACTGAGGCTGGGAGGCAGAGAAGAAGCAGAGAAGAGTTCAGTGGCTATGGGCGAAGCAGCTATTGATTTGGCGGTGGTGGTGATGGTCGGCAATACGGGTTGGTTGATTTTTCCCGCTACCTTACAACTTCTTTGTGGTTCCTCTCCACTCTCGTCTTCCAATCTTCATGAGCATCTACTGGACCTTGGCTGCATCGGTGCTAATTGAGCAGGCAATAACAACCCCGTTCAAGTTAATTTCTGTTTTTAATTGCTCCTCCAACTTGTCTAACAGAGGATGAATCTGATGATGACGGAACCATAGTTAGAGAAACGGGACGGTTGGCGTCATATAATCCAGTGTAGTTTGAAACGAATTTATTGAGATCGGACAGCATATGGCCAATCGGTAGAAGGGAGAAATTAGAAAAAGTCGAGGGGAAAGCCCGATTTGATTGCAGCGGCTCATTGTGGTCTATTATTGAAGGATTTGCGTGTACGGAGAAGCTTCTGGTCGTGCTCGTACTTAGCATTTATTTGACGTTGGGATTAGGTCTTCCCTTGATCTAGTGGTTTGTCTATTCCTCTTCGTGTAGGGTTTTTCCTCTTCTTTCTCCTTCAGGAGGTAATAGGATGCTCTGAGAGCTTTTACGGAGTCGTTAAGCTTGTTAAAAGTAGTCAGAATCAATCGTATCAGATGAACGAGAACGAGTCACCGAATGTTCAGAGGACACCGGAGAAGAAGAATATAAAATTAGGTGGTCCATAATAAGAGTGTGCCATTAAGACCAGTATGATGAGGTAATTGCCGGTGGTTGCGACGACCGATACTGTGCTGAGGCGATTGTTGAGTCTGGATTAATACACTGTATTTGTCTCAGGCGATAACATGAGTAATAGAGCACCTTACATGTCTCGACTCTATATAGGCTGAGCCAGACTGCCTCTTCCATGGGAGAGAGAGGCCAAGCAGAACTCTCTAGGGGAGGGCGGGTAGACATGGCATGTACAACATTGCATATATGATATACAACATCGCATGTATGATAGACAACAGCGGTGACGGACGAACACACACATTCAGCTTGGTTTCGTAGACGAAATCACAGTTAACGGGGTCTGCTACGCGGGACTTAAGATAACTAGAATGGATATTTACGGATGGGGTCGATTCAAGGCGATTCAAGTAGCTGTGTACGAGTATCGGTACGAGTCTAGGATATGTTTACAACTACTGAAGAGATAAATCAGCAATTTAAATGGGCGTAGATTTGTTGCACAGAGCCCGATTGTCTTTATACATAAGGTGTATCCCTGACAGAATCGAATTTGTTCGATATTAAGCTTCATTAGCATCTTATTCCTCCTCTTTTTCTCCCCCTTCTGGAGTGAGTCTCAAATCCTTATTCCCCTTGATTCTAGCTACTCTGGCGCCTCTAGCCAGGCCTGTCATATGGCATACATTTAATAGAAAATGGTTACAATACTATTGGTATATTAATGCGTACTCATTATAATACCGGTTTCCCATTACAAATCGTGTACCCCGTAACTATATCGTACTTGCATCGTTAAGATCGTTAAGAAGAAAAAATGAAATGTTTAACCTATCGATAAAATTTACTAAGACGCAAGACATATTCGAGATTAAAAGAGCGAATTGGTTTTCGTTATTTTTTCAATTCATAACGACTTCGTAACAATATCGTCTCTCGTTACGTATATTATTACGATCAAAATAAAAAATATGAAAATGAAGACAGATTTACTACCGTAATGGAGTGGATTCCAGAATCGATCTAGTTGGTTCATAATCGTAAATAGCTGTTACCAACTCGTTATGCAACTGATTTTACAAAAATACGTTGGCTCGGAGCAGGTCGTGCAAAATGTTATTATTAATTGAAATGTGATAAAATAAGAAATATTAAGTTACAACTTGCAAGACCCTTCTATAGTACGTTCCGACTTACGATGTAGTTATGATATCGTATTAAAATGCATTAATAAAGTAAGAAAATTAAGTTGTTACGTGCAAAATATTTTTTTTTTTCATCCGTACAATATTGTTTTATCTAACAAGCAGCTGTATATAAGGGGCTGCTACGTAGTCGTATTGCTATCGTTAACGTATTGGAATGGTAGGCATGAGATTGGTATAGCCCACTGACGATCTCCTTTGTTGGGACTTGGGAACTTGGGATAGATCTCTCCTAGCTTTGCCCCTCTGGAGTATGTATGGACAATAGATCCAGGGGGCCATCCATAAAGGACGTCACGCTTCAAGGGGGGGGGGGGGGGTCTGGACTTTCGTGACCGCCCATGTTATAAGGGTTGGACTACAGCGTGACATAGGGGAGGGAGGGGGTCAAAAACTGCCCGAAATCTTGTGACGTCTATTATGGACGGCCCCCACTCCCCCAGGTATCTGTTTTTATTTATTGTTGCCCGCTCGAGAGGGGGGATCGCCCGATAAACTGCGACGAGTAGCATGGTAAAGTGCGTTACTTTGAATGCATTTTTATCCCGCAAGACTTTGTTGATATATGTAACCAGAATGAAATTTGCAATCAGCTATTCAAATTGAACAAGATGATTAGATGAATCTAACTACGTAAATTTCTGAGACCGTTCTGTGCCATACAGCCATACTTATATTTAACGGGTTTGTTACGATGCCGTTATGATATTGTAAATGAAATGATATGCTGAAATGATCAGCATGTTGAGCAAAATATTTCGTTTCATCCTAGTTTTGCATATTATTTGGTTTAGCATTTTAACCTACAGAACTTATTTGAGATATTTCTTGTGTAATGCTCTGAGCTGTAATAGAATCGTAATACCATTGTGAACGTATTCAAAATGAAATGTTATTCAAATTACAAAGGTGCAAAGTAGCTGCTCAAAATAAAAGATTAAATCGCATTTAATTTAAGTGGTTTCCGGTTATTTTTCAGATCTTAATCGATCGATTGAACGGGACTGTATGGTTGCCATAACGTACAGTACAATGTCGTCGTAAAAGTATTTCGTTAATAATTATAATGATTTATTTCCCATTTGAAGAGGTCTTATTTAAGACAATACAATCGATAATAAGGAGACGATAAAGCCTAATATTTAAATTACAAAGTATCATTTATAAACTGTGCTTATTTACGGGACTGTTAGTGATGTCGTAATGCTATCGTAAACTCATCGTTAAGAGACAAGTTAATAACACATTTACGTTCCTATTTTGCTATCTTCTCTATACCTTTGTATTATTGATGAGCTAATTATAATAAAGAATTAAGGGCAGTAATAGTAATAGCATGGTAATAGTATGGTTACCGGATTCTGGTCACCACTGGATCTAGGGTATACTTGAGAGAGGCGACAGGATCGGACTTTGGTGGACTAATAATTGAAGCTACAAATGCTTTAACTCAATGGGCCAGATGCCGTATTGTAAGTGAAGGTTACGATGTAGTAACGATATCTCAACAATTAACCCCCTCTAAAGTTTAAACACGGCCAGCTGTTGTTCAGCCGCTCGCAGCTATGTTAACATAAATTGCCGATATTGAACTGGGGCTGTATGGTGCCGTATAATGTCGCCATAAACATATTTTGATCATAATTATAAGGATTTAATTCCCATGTTAGTTAACAGCCTTATCTAAGATTATAAGGAGATAGGCAGAATATTTACTTAAATGTAATTTTTAATTTATAATAATCGACGGCATTACGATGGCATTACGATTGCATTACGATTATTTATAATTTATAGTTTTGAAAATGCCGATAATTTTTATTTACAGTGGAGTTAGCGATGCCGTAATGATATCGTAAGCCAGGTCGTAAACGAAATCAATTTAAAGTAAGAGAACATGATACTTACACTCGTTCACCACTTACCACATTATATTTTTTCCAATCGCATTGTAACGAACATGTTATATTACAGTAGGTCAGCAGAAGCTGCTAAGAAGTCGTAATGCCACCGTAAACGTAATATATATTAACAGAGACTAAAGATACTAACACTTACGTTCCTAGTATGCCATCTTCTCAATATCTTTGAATTATGGATGAGCTAATTATCATAAAGAATAAAATGCAGTAATAATAATAGTATGGTATTTACTCATTTTGATGTTCGTTTTTCATTGCGCTGATTAAGCGAACCATTTTTCATATTCGTATTAACAATCTTGGATTTCGCGTCGGTGCTCTTTATTAAACATCATAGCGTTATAAAAGCAAAACAAGTTATTTATAGGCTACACTAAAATTTTAATGAATCTGTCTTTGAGAAAAATGTATTATTATTGAAAGGTATGTATAATCAATCAGATTGAACGTATGCGTCTTTTTCACTCTTGATACAAAACGAGAATATTTATTTCAGCGTAGGCCTATCTTACTACTCATTTTATATCGTATTGCCATCGTAATAACATGTTACTATCGTATAAGAAGGTACGGCTGTTTCTTATAAAGACAAGTTTGAATCAAAGGGCTGATTCCCAAAATAACTGTGTATACTTGTACAAAGTGCAATATAGTATAGCGGGAGAAAAAAAACGCGTTATTAGTCCCGCACTTCACCGGATTTACCGTCGCTGTTCGCGGCCGATCCGCTTTCGTGCTGTCTCGCGTGCGCCAGCGCCTAAGAGGCACCGGTATATCTGATAACTGAAACAAATGCCCAGAGGGACCAAAGAGAGCGGGGACGCCAGCATGTAAATCAGGTGATCAACACCTGCTATTGTTTATAGAGAACTAGATAGCAGAGGGAAAAAGATAAGACAAATAACTTATACATCTTCAGATTTATATAGTTTTGTGGTCGATTGACATCCATTAAAACAATCTACAAAATTGTAGTCGTACATTTCGATTTCTTAAATAATTAATTCTTTGAATATTCATAATGACACTGAAATGATAAAACTATTACATATTAAGAACGTAATTTATTCGGAATAAATTCATTTTGTTATCTCTTTTCAATAAGCAATCTATATGCATAACGTATTACGTACGGTATCAATACTATTTCGTCCATATATAAGAAATGCAGATTATTTATAACTATGATTACTAATTTACAACAATATTGCGTGAAATGCGACATAGTGATGCTAAAATTTTACTTAACTCTTAAAATCTTAACCAAACTTCATGTATATTTGCCAATGATCGATATCAAATATATTTAAATCCTATCAATTACCTACAATAACTGAATAACATATTAATGTAGAACTGTTAAGATCGATATTTATGTTAGGTGCGATTATCAATTCGTTATAATAAGATTAAAGAAGTGCCCTTGTTAGCTATAATGAATAAACAGAAATAATTGGATACAAAAGAGAAACCCAGATTTATTGAATTTATTTTAAACTGTTACCGCTACTACTAAGAGTCGTAAGCCCGTAAAGCACTGTATATCAAATATGCATTTACCTGTGGCATTTTTGTTATTGTTTGCAACCTTTGTTCAAATATGCCGCCTAGATTCAGGTGGCGCCACCCGCCTGACAGCAGTACGTCACCACGCTACAGCCCCGGGGTAATATTACGCAAAAAAATCTAAGCAGGCTATACTGGAAAACTCTTTCTCCTCTTTCGAATGACGCAATTCCCGCGTTCACCGGAAGCACACAGCGGTCACGCATAAAAAAATAAGTTTAATCAACGCCATCTATTGGGAATCCGGCGTTCTAAAGGGCCTCGTCTCCACTCCGTCTCCTCGGCCCCCCCCCCTCGGCCCCTCCCCCTTTTTTTTACTATACATTACCCCAAACTGGTGCATAGTATTCCCTACGGGAAAATTACGCAAAAAAATCTAAGCAGGCTATAATTAAGAACTCTTTCTCCTCTTTCGAATGACGCAACTCCCGCGTTCACTGGAAGCACACAGCGGTCACGCATTAAAAAATACTTTAACCTAAGAGGTATATAATACTATAACCTAACCTAAGAGGTACCCAAGGACCTAAGGTGTACCCAAGGACCTAAGAGGTACCTAACGCCGACCAATCAGAAGCGAGGAAGGGGGAAGTCATACCACAAATATTGATAGTTAAAAAATTTTATAAACCTTTTATTCCCGGTAGTGTCATCTAAAGCACGCTCGAAATATGTCAGTGCGATGACAAAGGCGAAGAAAAAAGCTGAACGTTTGGTAAAGAGCATTAATGAATGGCACCGTGAGCTGCTGATTACGGAAAATGATGGCAGCAAAATCGATCCAGGGGATTCTGCTGATGAACCTTCATTGGTCACAATGGATGATTTTAATCAGGGATTTTTTCCGTGGCAATTGAAGGGAAACACAGGTATAAATAGTTTGAAATATAATACAGGAGCATATCCTGCGTCAACTGCTTCCTAACTATTCGCTAATACTTTTGAAATTATTTAGACGAGTATCGTGATAACTTGAGAATTGTTGACACCTGGATGCTTGTTTTAAGGCATAGTGAAGAGCTAGTCATCAACTTAAAAGAGATGGAAGAATGTTCTAAAAATGTTCAGGATCAACTAAAAAAGTTGAAAAACGAGCTACGCTCATACCAGAAACAATTATCTGTTGAAGGCGCCTCAATGTCGTTTAAAACTCCTCTTAACCAGGTAAATTTTATTTCTGTTATATAATTTGAAATCAACATAACTAGATATAATCTTAGTTTCAGCGCATTTCGCTGGGAAAAGCATTCCTGGTGTCGTCGGAAATCTACCGTCTCATACTGGTTAAGCGAGAATCGTCAAAGCTGTTCCGTAAAGAGATTTACGAAAATCATCTCGACGAATCGTGTGACGAATCGTGTGACGAATTGTGGGACGAATCATTCGACGAATCGGAAGATACTAATGTCGAACAGTTTGAACACCCGAACGAGCCATCATTGTTGTAGAAATAATTAATAATGTTTGAATCATTTTCTTTACTATCTTTTATATTTCAATGTTCTCTTCTATATTTTTGAATTTAGATCAAACAAAAGAACCGAGATAGGATTAAATGTTGGACATGGTCCTGTAAGAGCTGAAGGACTTGAGGCAACTTCAACCACTTTCTGAAATTTCGGCCTGAGTTTGTTCCGGAGTTAAAAAAAAAACTTTAATTATAGTGCTGCCAGATTCAGAAATTTAAATGAATAATTGAGAGAGACGATTACACGGTGCCTTATTTTTGTTGGATTTTCATGTAATATTCATCTGAATCCGCGCAATAAATTTGAGGTCCGAGAAAATTGATTTAGCTCATCCTTCATCCATTATTGTATTACATGTTTGCTGTGTGAAATAACAAAATCACAAAATAATTAAATGATGATAACATCTATGATCTTTCCCTCATGTCTTTTGGAATTGCTTGTTTTATAATGCATTAAGATAAACATGTATTTTTGAACTCGCACACGTACTAGCTGCTCATGGGAGTCGTGAATGTGACGAAAGCGTAGGGGAGAGCGGGGTTACTTGGGACGGGGGTTACTTGGGACAGCGGGGTTTTGAGTATGTTTCCAAAATTTAAAAAATCCCATTTTTTCAGGAAACATGTGCATTACTGGTCCGCATCTTGACAAAAAGTTTCATTAGAAAATGTTGATTAGTTTAGGCTGTAGTGGGTAAAATGTATTTTCAACTTTTTTGTCCGGAAAAACGATTTTTTTTAATTTAAAAAAACGGTCTCTTATGTTTGGAGAATAAAAAAACGAGATAGGCCATTTGAAAGAAAATTCAATTTACTTTATATTTGCTGAACATGACATTTTTCTATCTCTTTTAGTTTACTTGCTATTAAGGTAAATATGTGTGTAGGTACAGTGGGGCTACTTGGGACATCGAGACGGGGGTTACTTGGGACAATGAAACGCCATATAAAAGAAGGGGGAGACAGCGCGCGCGGCGCGTTTTCGACCAAAAAAAGTTTTTTTACATATTTCGCCATTATGGCATGCTGTTTTTTATGATATAAGCATACCATGAGAAAGCAAATTTAATTTTGATTCTAACTGCTATTTCAGTTTTTAACGAATCAGCGATTATTAGTGCACAATAATGATTTTATTAAACTGTCCCAAGTAGCCCCGTACTTTTTTTACGTTTTAGAAAAAAATGAACTTCATTAAAAAAATTGTATTTAATTTTGTATTTAAAAATAAGAAATTTTAAAAGAAGATTTAAAAAGAGAAAAGAATAGGCTACAAGATACACCTAAATGTTTTTATCAACGGTGTTTCATAAAAGAACTAAAAATCCCTAAAGCAGTTTCAAAATTTTTTGTCCCAAGTAACCCCGCTCTCCCCTATAGCCCCTATTTAGATTCGTTAGAGGGTCCATCATCAGCCGGAGATCCCAATTAATTAAATAAATAGCGGGATTAGCTCGTCTTCGTACACATTCCGTGGGATTTTACCACAGAAAATCTGTTTTAAAATAATTATTAAACCGTCTCTAAAAATAATAAATTATGTTATGTAATACCTCACAACCGTTTGAGGGTGGAGGATCGGTCCAATTTGAGGTGGTCCGCCGTACTTCCTCTGGCCAGTTGTCGCGTCCAGTTTTTAACCCGCTCGCTCCAAAATCTCCTTGATTGTCATGTAACGCTCAATTCAACTCGTATGCCTTTTATTATTTTTTGTACTATTACCATCAATCAACATAAAATAGACTGTTTTTAAACTTCTTTAACCCCACGTATTTTTATTTATATTAAAAAATCATTCAGATATCAGAAAGCATTTGATAAAGTTTGTATAATAAATTTTTAAAAAATGAAAAAGATTTTTTTGCGAGATGAATTCACGGAATCCTATTGGTTCTTCTGGGTCACGTGATCTTTGTTTACATTATTTTTACATTTATTGTCGAAAATCGTTAAACGAGATTACTCGTTTGCGAAGTAATTTACACTAATTTATGATGCTAACTTAATCCACACTTTTGCTAGAGATTATGGTTTTTCTAATGATACTAAAAGATATTGAAATGGATTCCAAAATAATTGATTCAGAGCAATTTAGTGTTACTGATTTTTCTGAAAAAGTCAAATTCGACAGATAGTACTCTCACTTCTGGTAGGATTTTAACCGTTTTCTCATAATAAAAAAATTATGTCGAACATATAAGGCTATGCTAGGAATGATAAGCTTTCTTTTAGTATGTAACACAATTAAGAATTCTAAATGAAATAAGTAGAATGACTTAATCGAACTTTAGTATTTTGACAGTTTAGTCAGTCCAGGATAAGCCACGCCTATTTAGAAAAAAAATTATATCTATAGATTGAAAGCTCAAAATCAAATTTTGAATCCATATTCGAACTCTCCTTGAAATTCTGCATTACAGGTATTTTAAAGAAAATTTTATAACAAAAATATGATTCTCTTAAATTTTTCATCTCTGAATTTTTCAGCCATGAAAGGCCAGTAGGTCTTTATATGCGTGAAGTCGATTCCCTTGATCAGAAACATATTTATTTGATTATTTTTAAATGAATTAATAAAACAAAACAGCAAATATGTTTACTCATCTAAATGGTCTTTACTAATATTCTAGATCCAGAAAGTAATATGGAGTTTAAAATGAGTTTATTTATCTTCCTATGCGGATCACGCGCATCTTGCTTCAAATGGCGTTTTACGCGCAACGAAATTTATAAAATTAATTTGTCAAATGTGATCCAATTATGTTGACAATTGAGTTACATAATATTCATGATATAAGCTTATCTTGAGACAGTTTTCGTTTGAAAATATTGAGTATTATGAAAATGAGAGCTTCAATAATGGAAGATTGAAAAAAAATTAGTAAAACTGATATGAAATTTATTTAGTTAACCAGGTCAATATTTCCAATTCTTTTCAAATTTGGGTTACAGAATGTTGATGATGTTACCTTATCTTGGGCTAATTTTGGTTGAAAAATGTTGAGTTTTCAGAAAATGGGAGCAATAATTCCATTACCGCGCAGGTAAAAAATAAATTTGGATACGCTTTTTTTTTAAATTATCCTGTTACATATCATTCGATTCTTTTTATATTTAAGTTACAAAATGTTGATGGTGTTACCTTATCTTGGTTAAATTTTGGTTGAAAAATATTGAGTTTTAAGAAATTGGGAGCAATTATTCTATGACTGGACAGGTAAGAAATAAATTCGGCTAGGATTTTTTTTTATAATTAACCGGTTTTATATCATCCGATTCTTTTAATATTTGGGTTACAGAATATTGATTATGTTACCTGATCTTATGCAAATTTTGATTTAAAAATAATGAGTTTTAAGAAAATGGGAGCAATTATTCTATTACCGCGCAGGTAAAAAGATAATTCGGATACGATTTTTTTAAAAATATCCTGTTAAATATGTTCCGATTCCTTTTATATTTGAGTTACAGAATACTGATGATGTTACCTTATCTTGGGTCGATTTTGGTTGAAAAATAATGAGTTTTAAGAAAATGGGAGCAATTATTCCATGACTGACCAGGTGTTGTAATGCGCCATTTCCTGTCATAATCTAGCCACTGTGTACAGTATGCCTCTCATATATTGTAGCCACGTCCGTTTGTATGCCATGTATCCCCCACTTTCTCCTTCTTCCCTTCTCCCCCCCTTCTAGACGTTTCACACCGGATGTCGTTCCCCTTTTCTCCATTTTTCGCAAGGTATCCCCCCACTTCCGCCATCGCCTGCAGCCAGCAGCCAAGGTCGACGACGCATCAAGAAAAGGAAGAAGAGGCCAGTCTAGCATGGAACAGCGAACAGGAGAGGTCGAATGCCTCCTGTGTTATCTTTGAATTGCTATTTTTGGTAGAAACGTGTGTCTTAGTGGAAAATACAGAATTGTTTAGAGAAAGAAAGAAGAATTGTCGTCTCTTTATTCAGTCATCAAACCACAGGTAAAAAGAAAATTCTGATATGAATTTTTTAAAATTAACCCGTTTAATATCATCCGATCCTTTTTATATTTGGATTACAGAATGTTGATGATGTTACCTTATTATGGGTAAATTTTGGTTTAATAGTAATGAGTTTTAAGAAAATTGGAGCATTTATTCCATGACCGGGCGGGTAAAATAGCAAAATCTCTGAGCTACGCGGAACAAGAGGACGACGGAAAAGAATCGGGGCAGCCTCCCCTTTATTTTTATAATCCCACATCTCGACTGATGTTTTGAATATTCGATCCCTGATTTGATCTTGCAGCATTGCACAATTCACTCTATCCTTCATTGACTTTGGCAACAGCAAGAAGAAATAAAAAGGCAACACAAGATTTGATTCGTATCTCTTATGATTGTATTAAGTTTCACTGTCCATCCATAAAGAATAATAACTAAAAAAGAAGAATATTTGTTATGCAGAAATAGATATAATGTCCGCGATGACCCAGCGTAATCAAGACTTTTTTTCTTTTTACTTTTAGGAAAATTATATTGGATTGTATTTAACAACACAAAGTATATTTTGAAAATATAGTCATACTTCTAAGCAACAAATGATTGGAAATGTGACAGATGAAAAAGAATAAGTAGGATCTCATCGTGTTGTACCGTTTGGGGATTCTTGCAGTGTGTGTCCCTCTCATATTTGATAATTTTCAATTTTGATAATTATCATGATAATTTTCAAAAATGAGAATTTGAGAGTGGAGTTATTTCTCATATTTTTTAGGATGATAATTTGAGAGTGAGATTGATAATTTTATTTTTAAAAACGAAGAAATCTCAATTATCAATTGGTCGTGGATTAGCGGGGGTTAACATGTGAGGGAGGCCTCCCTAAAAGGTACGGAAGGTTCAGGGAAGGGCTAGGGGGACTGAACGGCTTTACGGATAAGATTTAAACCGGTACCGTAAGGAAGAAAAAAAGTATGAAAAGAGGCCGGACCACCAGAGAGAGGAATACTGATCAGCTAAGCCAAACTTAAGGAATCGGAACATAGCAGAGAATTTTTAAAAAATTGCCGTAAAGTCGAAGAAACTAAAGAAAGAATATCCTTTTTCCAATAGTTCCATTCCCTTTTCCACGTGACAATCATGTTGTTTACACTTGGGTCCATCAATCTTTAAAGTAGGACGTGGAAAAGGGAATGGAACTATTGAAAAAAGGATATTCTTTCTTTAGTTTCTTCGAGCTTCTCTCCCATTGGCTGTCCATCCTCTTCGAGGACGGACTGTGGCCTGCTGTGAGCCTCGAAGCTCTACGAAAGATGTTACGAGTTAATAGATGTTAAGAGTAAATAGATGTTAAGAGTATAATAAATAAATAATATAATACATTGCTTAAAGGTCATTGACACCTTACACAATGAATAAACTCTTCTTCTTCCCCTTCCCTTAACATGTCCCCCTTTAGCGCATCAATGTCACTCACTTGTCAGAGTATCTAGTTCAAGTTGGTGGTGCAATACTTGCTCTCTTATATAGACCCCAAGGGGGCTTTCAACTCAGTCTGTACGGACGCACCTTCGAATGAAGAACGCTGGTTTCCGTCACGGAATATTCTTTTATAATCGTGCAATAGACGAATCTTATTCTCATCTTTCAACAGCGGCAGCTTACAATGCAAAATCTGGATTTATTCAGCGAACCTCTGACGACCTTCGAGCATATCTACGAAGGACACCACTCCACGACGTTGCCTGCATCACATCCCACGTCTACGAATTTTCAAATTCAATCAGACCAGATGGCTCATCAAAAGAGCCACACATCCACATTCTCTGGTGGCAACGAAACTTTTGCACAGGAACAAGCAAAATCCTCGACGATTTCTTCAATTCTAGGAAATTTAGAGGTCAGTGGACTTCCTCCCGATGTACCTTTCCATGGGGAATGTGGGAGTATTTACATCAAGGAGGGGGACACAGGATACACCAAGAAAACGTGGAAATACTCTCTTCAAGGGAACCAGATGCGCCTGTCAATCCGTCTACGGACTTTGGCAGCTACTGTACTGGATATACAAGTACCAATCAACCCAGACGGAGTATTATTGAAGATGATTTACAGCGAAGTACAGCAGTTTCTAGCTCAGCAATTACCGGAGCAGCAGGTGGTGCGCCAAAGGTACGCATTGGAAGAAGACTCGCAGACCTCTTCATCCAATCTGGACAAGCCGATGTTTCATCCTTTCGACAATGGATCACAGGCAAAACAGAATTACGGGAGGAGCTAGAAGCCTTATTATACTCCAAGAAATGGAAAGAACTAGTTGAAGAAGCAATCGAGTTGGTGGCAGAGGATTTTAGATCACTTGATTGGCTAGAAATCATGAATTTAAATGATAAATATGTTGTTTATCCAGAAGCACAGTTTTATGATGTAGACACCTCTATCTATTGGCTAAAGCAAATTATTTCATTTAATAATATTGTATTGGAGGATTTTAATAAAATGTGTTGCATCTGTATTGGATAAATCTGAAATGAAGCTAAATAGTCTTTGGTTATGTGGACCTTCAAATGCTGGTAAATCTTTAGTATGTAACTCTTTTGTCGAATCTGCTAGATTTTATGCTAATATTATGGAATTTGATGAACGCACTCAATTTCCATTAACTGATGCCCCAGGAAAACGTGTCATTTTAATTAATGAACCTTTTATTGCTGATAAAAAAATTGAATTGATTAAAAATATTATGGAAGGACAAGACGTTGCTATTAATGTTAAACATAAAAAAGGCATAACTTTACCTCGCACTCCTCTTATCATATCTTCAAATAAAGTTATTTGGCATTATTGTCCTTCGGAACAGGAAGCTATATTAAATCGTTGTCATCATTTTCAATTCAATAAAATGGATCAGCTGATTGATTGTACCAAAAAGTTGCATCCTCTATTATGGAAAACTCTGATTGATTTAAATAATCCAAAAGATAAATATTACTCGTTTATGTCTAGTGTTTGTATTCATCGTAATTGGAAAACAATTTTTTTCTCAAAGTTACCTAGTATAGAAACTTTATTCAATAATAATACTGAAGTACTCTTTGATACTTATGATATTGTTCATCTTTCTCTTAAACCTTCATGCAAAATGTGCCGATTATCTGAAGAATTATTATTGATTATTGATCCCCCGAGTGACGTACAAGATTGTATTTCATGTGGTGCTAAAACAGTGTATTTGTTTTGTTCTAAATGTATACATGTTATGAATTGAATACATTATTTCCAATAAGAATCTCCATTGTCACTAGGATACATTCCTTCTACAAATGTTACGGCAGTATTGCCATTAACATCTACCATGTTTAATCGAGATGGTACAATATATTGCCAAGACTTTGATTGCCATTGTGCTCGGTGATCCGACATGCTACACAAAGGTGTTCCTCCATAAATATTAAAGTTTGGATCAATAGTATCTTCCCAATATTCTCCATGGCAACCAGAAATAACTGATCCAACATTTTTTACAGTTGTTAAATCAAGTTCAACAGCTCCAGATATTTTAACATCACACGTAACAGAAGAATATTTAACAAGTCCATCAAAAGTAAAATATTGTGGAATATGAATTGCTGCAACATGTGAAGAAGTAGTAAAATCAGTTACAGAAGGAAAAGGTTTAAGAAGGACATGACGGAAAGACCGGGAGGATCGACTTGAGAGTCCTCGACTTTGACGGTCCAGCGGTGTAATTCGGCCAGATTTTCGGCCGCTAATTTCCGCATCTGGGACGACTCTTCGCCGGTACAAGTTGAGTCCTTCTTTAACTGGTTTGCTTCCGTCCGGTTGAAAAAGCTTCCGGTTAAGTAGATAGTAACGGCGTGCAGGAATTCGCATGATGCCACTATTATCTTCAAGTCGCCTAAATTATAATCATATTATTAAAAAAGTAAAAGTAATTTTTCTCTAACCGGCATTGGCCATCGATCGACGCCCAGCCAACCCCACTTCACTGGGCGTCGGTCAGTGGCCAGAGCCGGTGAAAAAAAATGTAAAAAACTTAGATTTTACTTGAATTTTGAGCAAGATGGATAATTCTATGAAGGAATGATTCCAGATGGATCCCATGCTCCATTTACTCTGTACGCTCCAACAAGCGGCAGGCTCCACCGAGAACCATCCGACATACTACATTCATTTCTCTCTTCTGGGTATCCTTCCATTCGATTCCGGTTTATGGTGCTAAAATAAGGCTCTAAATGAGGAAGTTTCGGGTCCAAAATGTTTTTTAAAGATTCGGCCGGAAGGGATTCTTGCCAGTGATCTCGCCTATCCAGCGGTCAGTCAACTATGAAAGGATTCGTGAGGCCCAAGGTTTGAGCAGACTTCAGGGCGGAGCTCACTGAGGTGCTCAATTTGGAGACCAGCCAGGATGAATAAATGACACCACCTAATTAATTTTCAATTTTAAAAAAATTAATGATAATTATTACTTTAACAGCTGACATAAAGAGCTCTATATCTGATATAGAGCTAGCGTACATAGCCTAGAATGTGTTGGTTGATAATAATATCTGGTTGGTCAAGGAAGACCATGCCTGGCAGATGACGCAGAGCCAGCTGGGTGGTGGTCTAAGGATGATGGTGAGACTAAGCTGATGAGAGACAGAGACTAAAATCCTTTCCGACAACTGGATCTGGTTCTTTATTATTATTATTGTCAGGACTCAGGCTTATTAATGGGAGAGAATCAAAGTACTCATGACCACCCACCAAAATGATAGCAGGACATTCTAGAGCCTTTCCTGGGAGATAAAGATATATATGAAAAATGTATTTAAATTATTGATTTAATAAAATAAAAAGAAGGATTGTTACTTATTTTATTTCTTTGAATAGCAGTAATAAGTTAGGTGATTTGAGATAAATTTCAGCTGGGGTGTGAATGCAATTTGGGGTGTGAAGCAGACGATGCAAGGCCGTCAAAACAAATAATTTCTTTAGGCCTTTAGGGCATTCTAAAAGTAAGAAATGGGTTTAGTAAATTAGCTTTAGTAACATATCCAATAATCCAATACGTCCCAAATAAAAACTTTTGTAATAAAATAAAAATTCAATACGAACTAAATTTTCGTATTTATTAACTTAAAAAATCTGCATTTCATTTTTTTTTTTGCTTTTTCAGATTACAATATTGGTAGTTATTAAAAAAATATTGTATATTAGGATATTTCATTTCTAGATTTAATTAAAATAATTTATCAATTGTATACATAACAAATTTTAAGACTACTTCAAATTTCCATTATTTATTTTATTGGAAAACTGGCATTGTCATTGTTTAGAGCTTTGTCGGGTTAAAGCTGCTGCGAACGTAAAGAGTCGTAACAGATTCGCGTTTAAACCTTTGACCGTGTTTGAATAAGTGCCGAATCAATCATGATAAGTCTTGCTCTCGTGAGCGCATCACATTTTTAATTTCCGTGTTTAAAACGAGTACATGTAAAAACAAAGACAATTTTAAAAAACAAATGATACCAATAACTGAGTTAAATCACTTAAATGTCGATCATTGCACAGAAGGCAATATTAACGACGACCATGGCAAAACAAGGAAAGATAAATTATTGACTTTCAATGAACATTGAGAAATTCTGATCATGACTGTCATCCCACTAAAGACAAGATTATTGATTTAGAAAGTTTCCGGATTAATGATAGTGCGGCAGATGATTAGAGTATGCGGCACGTTGAAAGAAGGCTGGTGCAGCAGATGATTGGAGTAAGCAGCACGATCAAACAAGGCGACATACGCTTTACTCAGAATCTAGATAGGAACTGATACAGAAATACTTATTAGTTAAATACATTAAGAAAAATAACCTATGATGCAACTTTACCTTGTCCTTTTGGAATACGGATCACGTTGACTCCTTTTCCAGGTGGCTTCACAGGCGTCAAGGCAATGGGCAATCCCGATGGTTGCTCAAGAATGATCATTCCTTGACGAGTCGGGCGAGATCGGGAAGCAGGAGATGGACCACGAGCAGACTGACCAGCAGGAGATGGACCACGAGCAGACTGCCCAGCAGGAGATGGACCACGAGCAGACTGTCCAGCAGGAGATGGACCACAAGCAGACTGTCCAGCAGGAGATGGACCACGAGCAGACTGTCCAGCAGTAGATGGATCACGAGCAGACTGTCCAGCAGGAGATGGACCAGGAGCAGATTGGCCATCCGTAGAGTGTCCAGCAGCAGAGTGCCCAGCATTCAACTGAGGCTGTTGGTTTGACAATGAATTGATTTGGTCAGTGGACAACTCTGATGGGCCAGCACCCGTCACTCCAGCTGCTCCCATTCTCCTTTCATCTGAAGATTTTATCAAATATATTATCATGATTAAATTCAAAATCAAAATCGTATAAAAATTTTACTGACTTTCAATTTCCTCAATCATTCTTTTGAAGTCTGCCACCAGCAATTTATATGATTCCCTAGTGTCAGCTAATTCATCAGCTCGATCACCAAAGGTATCAATGATGCAAGTAGCCAGCACTGGGTTTGGGGAGTGTGCTAGAAGAACAATGTTGAAGCCCGAATCCCTCACCAGCGCTTTGATCTGAATCAGAAATTAGTCATAAGAATATAAATGACAAGATGATGATTTTGCTCAAAATAAAATTTGAAGCTAAAAATATTTACAAGGACAAGAAGATCTTGTACGCGACTTTTCCTTGTGTTTTCGTTGCTAGTAACTTTCCTTCCACGTGGTTTTCTCGTTCCACGCAGTCCGTTAAGCCTCTGATTCTCTTTCTTGTTTTTCTCCCTGTCATTTTTCAAATTTTTTCCTGCTCGAGTTTCAGTGGGAGCCATAACTCTGATCAGGCTAAATGGATAATTAAGAAATAAAAGACTATTCCTGAGAAGAATCTACGAGAATTCGGGAGGGAAATGACTCTTTCTTGTTTTTCTCCCTGTCATTTTTCAAATTTTTTCCTGCTCGAGTTTCAGTGGGAGCCATAACTCTGATCAGGATAAATGGATAATTAAGAAATAAAAGACTATTCCTGAGAAGAATCTACGAGAATTCGGGAGGGAAATGACAACCGACAGCCCGGACTTGTGAGATAAACCGTGGACAGTGCAACAGCTGAGCGCTTACTAGTCGTCGGTCGAGCTCGAGAAGCAAAAATATATCAGCATAGCCTGGTTGGGTGGTGCCCTGGCCATGATGAAAAGTTGGCCACTGAAGCGCACGGGGACGGGAGAGCAGTCAAGGATGCTGTTTAGTAAAACCGTAGTCCATATGCCGGCCCATACGACATTGGTAGGTGGAACCCTCCAACTAGCTGGGTGGCTACCAAGTTGAAGAACTGGGTTGGAGGTGCGTTACCACCAACAGCTTTCAAGAACAGTTGATAGATGGCGCTGCGAGCGATAGATACACCGAGCTGCGCTACCGCTTGGGTGTCTCTGAAGGCGCGGGAAATTTGAAAATCGCCTCATCTTTCCCGCTTGAATGCAATTGCGACTACCTTCACGGAGTGAGCTTTCATAAAGGCTGCTACATCGAGTTGACGGCCAGGACACACCACACTGGTGTGGTGAGGAAGAGGATCATGCCCATCAAGTTTGAATCTCTACCGTTAGATGGTGTTGAAATTGACGCGCCAATTTTGAATAAGAAAGGCGCCAGTGTGGGGAAAGTGAGGGCTCTGATGTCGAACGAGCTCTATGGCCTGGGGTTACTTAGAGTTCAGCAGGCCCCAGCGGCGAGTGAGTTGAAAATCGGGAATTTAAAAATTAGTACCGAAAGGCCCGCTTGGTGGCCGATAGAAGCTCCCAAAGAAATTGTGTAAAAAAAATTGTGATTTATGTGGCCAATAAAAACAGTTTGAAAATGTGGATTACATTTTTTTTTATTTATTGGAAATAGATGGAGGCTGTTGCTAAACAGGAGTTGGCTCAAGATGAAGGCGGGATATTCAAATGTTTCGTCTGTAATTGGACGGAACGTTACCATGGTCACGGATTTAGCCTCCCATTCGCCCGCGGAATCACGTTCAATGAGGTTAACTTTCAAATTTAAATTTCACGCGCTTAATTAAAACTAATGAAATTGTCAATTTAAGGATGCCTATTGCATGAGAGACCCATTCGCCCCCTATGGCGCCAATTTGTACGTCTGCTTGGGAGCTCCTTGCTCAATCTGCCTTCAATTAGTTTGCCTAAGTTGCAGCGTGTTATACTCTAAACGCTTTTGCAGAGAATGTGCCATAAAAGACATGTCCGATTTTCCCGCCGAAATTCAAAAGAAGGTTAAAGAGATGGATGTTCCTCCGATTGCGGATAAGAATAAATAAATTTCACGTGTATATTATTCTTTCTTTGCTTTGATTTTAAGTGGGAAAATCTTCAAGGTCCTATCTTATGATTTGATAATAAAAATAATTATAAAGGTATAATACTATAAATCATGAAATTTGGTTCATGGTGCGTACTGCGTTATAGCTGTTTGACATCCAGTCACAATTATTTTAACATATTTTTAAAATACGAGTCATAGACGAAATCGTGCTTTTCTTGTTAGTTTATTTCCGGGTTTGAAATGAAAATACGACGATTTTTTAGGTCGAAATTCTAGCCATATCATGGTATTTCGCAACTAAGGTGTTTATTAGCTGCTCTGTACCTCGGCCATAACAAAGCAATTTATCGGGAAAATCAACTAGAGAAAAAATATTTTATGCAAGAGAAAAAAAAATGTGTTTGATTTTTATTATGTATAAATGTTATTGATTGGATCAGAAAGACAAACGGAGTTGAAAATGTTTGGCAGCAAACTGTTAATTAATTAGGAGAGCTTCCAATAGAATCGACGGCTGGGCCACCAACAAATTTCAAGGGTTTGGCGGTCTGTCCAATGCCGAAAAAAAAATTATTGTATAATTTATCAAAGTGTGTACATTTCCTCGATTACAACATAGCAAGCGGATTATTTTATGAAACCCTGCTGTTGATTCGTTGAAATGGTAAATAAAAAATATTATTTAAAAATATATTTTTAACATTTACGCTATTCCTTATTCTCTTATTGCATGGAAAAATCACTTATGACGTCAATAGAAACATCCGCTGGTATAGTTTAACTAAAATTGAGCTAGAAAGCGGCAAGGAAATAAAATAAAATAAAAATCGTTGTGTTTTCTATTGCATGTTTATAATTGTGACTCAATTATACGTCACTATAATAACCAAAACTTTTCCAACTGTTACATAATCACTCATAGGCTTTGTTTAAAAATTAGCTTATAAATTTCTAATTTTTAATTATCATACATTACAGTTTATGGATTTACTTTAGATATCCCTTCAAGTTGAGGTTGAATATTTAAGTTAAGGCAGTAAATCTTTTATATAAAAAGAAATAATAATTATTTAATTCGAATAAAGTTATAAGCCCATTGTTTGTGTGCCAAATGCCAATTTTGTATTTTAGATTTCTATTTGAAAAGCTAGGGTATAGAAAGAGAAAGACTGACAGGAGTGCGAATAAAGTAGATTAAGCATCCGATTAAGGTTCAATGTGATAAAGGAAGCCAATAGAGAAGAGGAAGCTGCAGGGAAGGTTGCTAAACTAATATGGGATAATCTTCAGTCTTCGTCATAATCAGGAAATTTCTTGTATAAGGCCGTCTGCTAATAGAATATAATCATTATATGAATGGACTTTGTATTTTTATAATCTTTTGTTTACTTTCTCCATCCTCGATAGTCGTCTCTCCATTCCTAATATGACTGGCAACGTCCATACCACGGGTCGTCAGTGCAATGCAACCCACGTGACAAACACTGTTGTGGCAGAAAAAAGGTAAATAGTAACTCTACATCTACATTCTAAGATGGACTATACCAACATATACAATGAATGTACGCACTTCATAGCAAGGTTTGCATTGCCCTTTAATGCCATCTACTCCGTAAGTGCCGGGTGGGCAAGCTGGGATTACTTCATCGCAGTTGTACCCACGAAATCCGCTTCTACAAAAGCAGGCTCCATTGACGTGGTGACAATATTTTCTCATTGGACCAGCCGTGCTGGTGCCACGATCAGGACAGTGTTCACAACTATTGCCGCAATCCTGGCCCCAAGTTCCCGCTTCACATTCTATTGTACAAAAGTGTGGAATTAAAGTGTATTCGCCTGTGAAATAAGTAATAACGATTAAAGAATCAGCCTAGCTCAGCACAGCTTTTTAAATGTTTAAAAATTGAAATTTTGAAAACTATTATTAATTTCTTTAAATATTAACTATTATAATTCTTTAAATATTAGGGGCCATTCCGCCTTTAAATGAAAAATTACAATCGGTTAACGCATTAAAAAAAATAGTGTTAATTAGTAGTTTTTAAAATGCTAATAGTATGGAAACCACTTATACTCTTAAAAGAATCTCTACTGTTGAAAAATCTAGTGTTATTAATTTGATTTGGATGAAACAATAGCCTACCATGGAGGCATTTATCGACTGGATCGCTGATTAAATTACCGCGATATCGTCCTATAAACTGATATCCAGGATGGCATTTGCACTGGTCTACTCTGCCGGGAGCAAGGCTTTTTTTATCACAAAAAAAAACATAGAAGAAAAGTATATTAAAGATGCATTTAATGAAATTTACCCGATTAAATGAAATATATATTATGTATTGTATACAGTATATTGAAATGGACTCAGGACTTACCAAGTTCCATGATGGCAAGTTTGAACTATTTTCCAAGGTTGAATAAGTAAAGGCATTGTGGAAACAGTACCTTGCTTGGAATAGTAACAGCATTTTTTGTCTTTGAACACGATAATATAGAAAAATGAATAAAATTATAATTATCATAAAGTAATAATATTGCTGGAACAATAATTGTTGGCTAATAAAAGTAATTATACCTTCATAATTGATGATATCATCGTTACATAAGTCTTGACGGGGTTTTCGCTGCCTCCAATGATTCAAAATCCAGTCCTGGAAATCCTGTCCATATCCTGGTATTATAAGAGGGCACCATCGGAACCCAGCCTCAGAAATACCATAATTATTATCTTCTAGTCCTTGGCATTCATCCACATCCCGCAGAACTTGAGGATTGGTAAATCCCTCAGAGATCTCACACTGAGCCAGATAAATCAGAGAAGCAATTAGCCCCAGTAGGATCTGCTTATTCTGCATTCTTTTTAATCTTTTCGACGTCTTGCCTAAAAAAAAAATAATACGACAAAAGAAATATTAATGTATTTTAATATATATTATTTTATTGTAATAATTAGTACAAATATTTTACTTACAAAAATGGCGAAGAAGGGACAACAGCAGTATAGGCTAAGCAGTATGCAGTGCGATCGAGGAAAATCCAAGAACAAAACTGAATTGAAAATTTACGAAATGGCCGGTATTTATAAAAATTAGAATGAACACGTAGTACACTGGGCTTATGGATTGCAAATTATTTTATATAAAGCTATATTTGATTGGTCAATTAGGGTTAGCAACAAGGATTTGTTTTTTACGTTTACACGCGAACCAATGAAATTAAAGGTCATATTTTTTTTAGAGGTGATGTGGCAATACGTCACAGCAACGAATTATGACGGTGAGAACCCGATGTGACCAACACGTCGTATGATTTAAAATGTAAAAGTTATATAAAATGAAATATATAAAACAAAAATTAAACATCCAATGTTTTTAAAATTTCCAACTATTTTTAAAAATTAACGTAAAAAATGTATGAAAAGAATTGTTTTCTTTTTATCTACAATGCCCTTTAAAAATTATTTTTCAAATCAAATATTTTCTCTGCTAATATATGATTCTTTCTTCCCACATAAAAAAAATGAAGTAGCATAATTATTTTATTATTTACTGTTAAAATCTATAAGGAAAGCTAATATAAAATTAATTAATTTATAGTTTTCTTTTGAAATTCTTTTGTCGTAAATGTCCCGAAAAGAGGTTTTTAAAATTGAATAAACATAAACAAACAAAAAAATCTCGTCTTCTTTCCTTTTTTTTCTCTATTTTTGTGATTGTTAATGGTTTGACAATGGTTGATGAAAACAGCCTTTCACAAAGGCATTTGATTAATTAATGCGTAATAGCAAATTAATTCTTAGCTCAATTAATTTCTTTAACGATGCAAACGTCCAAAAAGATTCATTGGCTGCATCTATAATCTTTTTAAATTCACTTCCGCATTCTCGTTTTTTATCGTTGACATTTCTCTAGTTACACTATAATCTATATTCTTACGAAAAGAAACGTGATTTTTGAAATGCCATGTATAAAGGTCAATTGCTTGATCCATTGCTGTATATTAAAAAATGCTCTAGATATGCACCAATTCACTTGCAGTGGCCAGTGAACCAATTCATCAAAGAGGTATTGCTCGATATAATTCTCTCTATTTTTTTTAAAGGTTTTTCTTTTAATCCAGAATAATTGTAAATGTATTTTTCTTTATTTTTTTTTTATGTTATACATATAATCAAATTCAAATATTGTATATTAAAACAGGCCAAATGGTTTTCACGAATTTTAAGGTGCTTTTATTTTTAAATCACGTAGCTATGCGATATTGCGATGTGAGGCATGTGAAAACATCTGATGTTGAAAATGTTGAGAAGCGGAATAAACCGTATTAGACCGTGCAATTCGGCTAATCTCGACCACTATCACTTTGGACCAAAATACTGTTGTGTTTATTTATTTTTATTTTTATCTAAGTGTACAAAATAGGTGTTATCGATTTTAGACTTAACAAGTCTACACGTTATAGTTGGAAAAAAGAATAATGTTACATAAATTCCCAAAGTTTTATACTTCTCTTGAATTTTTGTCGTTGTTGTTTGTATCAGTGTATTTCATTCACAATATATAAACCAGAGCAGTAATTTCAACCATCATAAATTGCACATTTCCAATACACGGCTAGATTATTATTCGTAAAAAAAAAGCAAAAAAATAAATAAAAGGTTGTTCCGCGTTCTCGCTTTGTTTCGTTGACACATCTATTCTTATGCATATAGCAATACTATTCTATACGCAAAGGAACGTGATAAATGAAATGTCATTGAAAGGTCAATCTGGAATTCCATTACACAATTTTGTTCTGCTGGATTCGTACATGGCTATAAAAAACTGCTTTCAGCATGCTAAACTTAATTCACTTGCTATACATGAACCAATTCTCTAGAATGGTGCATCTCATGAATCATCTCATGCTAGCATTGGTACGTAAATTCATAATCCGATAATAAATCAAATAATTATTACTAACGCGAAAATATGAGTTTTGTTGTTAGATGTCCATATCTTCTTGTTAGCTTTCCTTGAAATAAGCATTTCAGGTGATGGCTGCTCATATTTATTATTATTTTTAACATTCAACGAACCTTTTTGACGTAGATACCTGATAATTTATGTCGTTCTCTCGTTGGCGCAATATTGTTTGTATAATATGGAAAAATGCATTTGTTAGATTATGAATACAATAACCCCAGCAATATCAATTAAAATGCTGGTTCTTTCTTTGAATTGGATTATTATTTGCTTTATTTAATTTCTTCACTTCATGAAAAAATGGATGAATTTTAAATTTGGAACTGCAAAAATTTATATTTTTTAAAACAAGAATAGCCCCTGTACCAATATCAGCGATTATTTAAAAAGTTTCTAAAAAAACAATTAACCGAAGTAGTAAACATGTAAATAAAAAGAACAAAAATCAAACTCTATTGTATTTTGCTACTGCATGTAATATATCATGTTTGATTTTTTATTTTATATATTAAGGGCTATATGCAACTATTTCCTTCTAATTGATTACTTATATTTCATTATGAAAAGAGAGGAAAAAGGAAAAAAAAAGGTTAATGTTTAAAAGAATAACCTTTCCCTTCTCATATCAAATAATTGTTAAAAAATCATTGGTATAGGAGTTATAACAAAATTGTTATAACCGAAAAAGCTCACAATATTCATAAAAGATAATGTCTAGTTTCGTTTGAGTAAATTTTGAACGAGGGATTTTATTCCATTTATTCATTTAATTTTGATAAAATTATTTTTTTCAAGGACTTTAATTTCAAGTATCAGTGGATTCAACTTTATCTTTTCAATAATACATTAAATAATCAAACATTTATTTCATAATAGTCTTTATATTTTAAACATAAGTTCATTGGATTGTTCTTTCACATATGATATAATGTTCATAAGCATCTGGCTGAAATATTTTCAATTCGTCGGTTAAACGAACATACTCGACTTTGTATTTTGGTTTGCCCTCTTTTTCATATACTTCTTCGAAAGCGCTGTGTATAAGCCGACGGGATTTGTCGCACCGTTCCCCTTTTCTAAGTGATTTAGCTTTCTTTGATAGTTCCTTGAATAGATTTATTGACGCAGGACCCTGTCTAAAAATATCAAACTCTGGGTTTTCAGAGAGCAGATCAATGTAATGACCCGACCATATATAATTCCGTAGATGGCCTTTAACTTCGGGATCCCACCAGAAAGAACGGAAGTTGAACGTATTCTCTATCAATTTGCTCACTTCTTCCGCGTTGTTTTCCATGGGTTTAACAATTATAGCCTTTAGCGAATCACACTCTGCTTCGGCTTCAGAAAAAGTAGCACGAAATGGAATTACAAGATATTCCGATCCTGGGTTGACGGTTGATTTTACTTTCAAAACATCCCAAGAAGATCCAGGCAGTCCGAACGCTCCCGATAAATCCGACTTTCTCGACTTGCAGACAAAGGGAAGTCTAGTCGGGTAGATCTCTTCATCCTTTTCTACGTCATCAACCTTGGATATCCTGGGTAAAAGCTGCCAGCAAGCATGATCTTCTTCAGCGACCCTGTAGTCCTTTGCGACGAAGATGAACTTATTCGGTGATTTTCTGAAGGTTTCAATATTGTCACAAGACGAAAGGTAACGTCTTGTGCTCTACTCCTTTTTAAAATGAGTGTATTCGTTACAGGCCACGACGGGCTTATTTATACAAAAAGATTTGTCCTCTCTTGAACCTTAGTTAAAGAGAGTTTACATGGAATGCATAACTCACATGTAGAAATAAGAGAATAAAGTGTTTACTAAGAAAGGGAGGATGACGGATTCCCGGTAATCACGGGTGACCCGGCATCGGCATAATCATTCTCAAGGAGAGGATGCCCTTAGGCATGTTACATAAAAGTTCAAGTAAAGTCACACGTAGATAACAAAACGGTCGATCGCGGACTTCTAAGAACCGCAATTATGTAAGATTCTTGGAATAATAAGAATAGAGAGAGAAGTGAATTAATTATAAAAGAATCATCTTTTTATAACGTGACAGATCCCTCTCTCTAAGACAGTCGCCCCGACTGTCAGTTCTAAGTAGAACGTAATAAAAAGATAAATGAAAATCCCATAAAGTAGAATCCCAGATTCTTATTTCTAATAAAATTGAAAAATTATTCACTGACATTACATTTTCGAAATTTCCAGTTGAAGTAAAGATTGATTCATAATAAAAGAAAACATTTTAACGTGGTTACTTAAGGTCATGGTGTATAAAAGTGTATGGTCTTCTTCTTGAAAAGGTTATTGATTGATGTGAAGTGGTTCACAATGCGATGATTGCGACTTTGTGTCGGGTACGCGGGCGTCGGACTTCTTTTCGAAGCTGAGCCCTCGGCTGGCGAGAATCCATTTGAATCTCGGTCGTGGTTGCACAGTGGTCATCGTGTAGTAGTTGATTTGATCGAGAGGGACAAATGGGAATATAGATTTCTTTCCCAAGGATTTTGTTGAGTAGGATGATTAGGGTGATCCCTGTTGCAATCACTTTCTTGTTGAAAATTGATGAGTTTAGATAAGTGTTACGATCCAGGGTTGTGGGGTCTTTGTTAGGGCATTTTGATGATGCATAAGCACCCTTTGTCTTTTGATTATTTGGGCGGAGCACACTGGAGGCTTCCATCGCTCCTAAGTTGAATTTGAATCTTCCTTTCATTTTGTAGATCCAATAATCATTTTGAAAAGTGGCATCTTCCTTTTCTTTGTTGTACATCCTGATAAATGATAGTCGGATGGCTTTCGTAATGGACTGTTGGTCCGTGGTGATGGTTAGAATGAAAATCAATAACGGCCACAACATTGCCAACAGGTAATGTGCCATTCGTTGTACGCTCCATGAGCTGTTTTCAATTGGCTGCGGTTCAGAAGATTCTAATGTCACCTCATGTATGCCTTCTTTCTTCTCATTTAAGATTGGTTTTTTATTGAGGTTAACATCTTGATTTATTTTTTCTAGTTCTCGTATTTTTTGAATTGTAAGCAATGTCGATACAAATAGGAAAATACAAAAATTGTTGACTTCTTCCATCATTTGGCCCTCCTTATTCGATTCATTTATTTGTTGATTTGATTCATATTTTTGCTGAATTGCTTTGATTTCTATCGTCTTTCTTTCTTCATTCGATTCTTTAACTTCTTGATGAATTTGTGTATTAGCCTCAACCTCCGTTATTTGAGTTTCTTTGTTGATTTCCTCTTTTTCAGGAATTGATCCAATTTCTTGATTTAGGTGAATTGATTGACTTGCATCAACCTCCCCCTCCTTTAGTCGGTCCGACCCGGAACGATCCATTAACGCATCGGAAGATGTCAGGCTGATAATCGGAGTTAAATCCATTTCCCGCTCTCTAGATAGAGAGTATGGTTCGCTATTAATTAGTTGTTCTTCATCGTAGATTTGTGTCAGTTGATTCAGTCTTTTGAAATGAGCTGATGCTGGGTTGCAAGCACACTCCCTCATAATGTGTCCAATTGATCCACACTGAGTGCAAATAGGTTCTTTATTTAGAAAGAGTGGTTGGGAATCCACTGTTATCACTTGGTTTGTCTCAATTTCTTCTTCGTGAATCGATTTGATCTGTTCAAAACTGCGAACCTTCCCTTCCCTTTGTCGATCCGACCTGGAACGATCAATTAACGAATTTAAAGGTTCATCCTTATCTTGAATTTGTGTGACGCCTATTTTCGGTTCTTCCTCTCGTATTATAAGGTTTTTCTCAGTGGCCATGCTGACTACCGGTTTGGATAGTGGGACGTTTTGAAACGGTTTATTTCCTTTTCTGGACACCATAGTTTTAAAAGAATCAGCTTGACTCAAAATCGAGGCTTTCGGTTGAGCTACTGCTGAGGGTGTCTTACCCAAAGTGACTGGATTCTCCTTTGACTCATAGTTGATGGACACGCTTCCAAATTGCTTTAAAAGATCGTTGCCCAAAAGGAGACGGATACCACCCATTTTCATCACTACAACGAGACCTGATGCAGATCCATTTTTATGTTTAATATAGATTCTTGCACCTCCCATTGGTTTTTCCATCGTTCCATTCACCAACATAAGCTCTGGCCCTCGCCATGCTTGCATTGCAAATGGTGTTTCTTTTAAAAAATCAAAGCCAATAACGGAAATGTCTGCTGCCGTGTCCAAAACTCCTTCTACTACGTGTCTGCCGCACAATACTTTTTCCTTTATGGAATTTTTGGCGCTCAACTTCATTTTAAAAACTTGGTTAGGTGGATCCGCATTGTTGGACGTAGTTGACTCTTCATTGAAATGTTGATGATAATATTCCGAATTTTCATTGTTGAAGCAAAATGGGCCATCAGACTGATTTGGGTGGAAACTATCACACTCTTGTTCGTTGATATCTGGATCCCAAGAGATATGACAAGGTTCGGGTTCGTAATTTTGACCCTTACAGCTTTGATTGTAGCCCTGATACAAATCGTTCTGTCGAACAATTTTTCTTCGTTCTTGATAACTGGAGGATCCGTCCTGATTGCTTCTTCCATTACTAATTGTGTTTTTCAACATTTCAAATTCCGTAGATAACTGTTTAAACTGTTGCCTCCAACCTTCGTTTTGATCTAACTTCTTTGACGTGTCATGCCTCAAGACGTTGACGGCCAGTTCTCGTTCTTTGTCTTGTAATTTTAATTGAAGTGCGTCATAAGCATTGATTACTCTTGTATTATCTTGTCTCAGTGGGTTCACTGAGATGTGGTCTCTTTTATTGAGCTGCTCGGCCATCTCTCTCACTTCTGATTCATGAGAGCACTGTTGCATAGCCAAAAACTCCGTTGTAATAAAGACTTTCACCTTTGCTAAGAAGTCTGCACATGTAGCTGGCTGTAAAGGATAAATTTGTCTCAATAATCCTCTATTCAATCCCTTGTATAAATAATTCAGTTTAGTCAATTCCGCCATTGCTGGATCGACTTTTCTGCATAAACTCAAGACATCGTAATAATATGAGGTGGCGCTTTCATCTCTTTCTTGTTTTTTATTCCTCAATTTTTGTTCTTGATAAAGCGAGTAATTTTCTTGTTGAAAGGCGGTTCTGAATAAGGTTTTAACTTGCAGTACTGGTGGGACCCTTTCTGCACCATTAGCAGCTGCAACTTCAGGAATATCTTCCCATTGCGTTGGTGCTGGAACAAGACATTGAAACCATTGCCTACAGGCGCCTTCGACGTATCTTTCGAAATTTGTAAATAATTCGTTAATCCCCCAATAATTAAATCTTCCCGTGGTTTCATACTGCTGTAGCCACTCCTCGCCATCCTCATCGTCCCTTCCATAGAACGTGGGTGGAACACAGAACTGCATTTGTGGGTGCGCCATGATGCGATTCCTGCCGAGGTTCTTCACTCGTCGAATAAGTTAAAGTATTTTGATAATTCCTTCCTTTCACTTATTTCTCTTCTATTAATTGAATCTGTAGACAATTTTAATTTTCCTCTGAGCTCTCAGTGGACGGGGTCTCCACAATTGAGATGTCTTCTTTATCAATTTGTTCCTTTTCTTTTATCATAATATTCTGCTGCTGTGGGTTTTTGATGGCCACAAAATCGGTTTGGTCTATATCTGACCAATCACTCCAATCTCCAGATTCACCCCAGTCAGAGCTGTCGTCGTTCTCCCATCCGTAAGATTGAGTATTCATTTCTAAAATCTTATCAGCTGCCTCATTCGTAGAACATGGGTAGACGGCGTTGAGTTGAGTTGAATTTTTCAGACGAAACTTCGTTCGTTGAAAATTTTAAATGATGCCCGTCAGGTTGCTGGAACTCAGGAATTTTGTATTTCCCACTTTTTTGTGAGTTGCAGTATCCTACCACCAGAGGGATGTTGCAGAATTTTTCCGCCAGAGGGCAGCACTATCGATATTTCGGATCCAGTTCTGACCACCAGGGGACGCTGCAAGTTTCAGATTTTTCCCGCTTGGTGGCGCTAGTGCAGGGCTTCTTCTTTTTTAGTTCAAATTCAAACGGACGATTTTAATTGTTCTGTTCATGATGTCCCGATGAACGAATAAGCGAGTTTCGACCGGCGGTTCCAATTCGTCAGCTGTATAGCGTCACATAGACAGCTGTAGCTTCAATTAATTGATGAAGGCTTTGTGAATCAGAGCTAAGTGTCATAAGACAACTTTTTGCTTTCAATTTTGTTAAAAAAGAAAATAGCTATTAGCGTCGAATCGACAACCTTTAACTCTTGAATTAACTTTATCGGCGTCAAATCGACAACCTTTAAGCTTTTAAATTTGAAAAAGTCAAATGAATTTGAAAAACAGCTAATTTGGCGTCAAATCGACAACCTTTAACTCTTGAATTAACTTTATCGGCGTCAAATCGACAACCTTTAAGCCTTTAAATTTGAAAAAGTCAAATGAATTTGAAAAACAGCTAATTTGGCGTCAAATCGACAACCTTTTAGCTTTTTTTTTTAATTTGAAAAAAAATTTAATGAATTTGAAACAATAGCTATATTGGCGTCAAATCGACAACCTTTTAGCTTTTTAAATTTGAAAAACAGCTATCTTGGCGTCAAATCGACAACCTTTTAGCTTTTAAATTTGAAAAAGTCCAATGAATTTGAAAAACAGCTAATTTGGCGTCA
This sequence comes from Chydorus sphaericus, assembly GCA_030141595.1. Classification (NCBI taxonomy): domain Eukaryota; kingdom Metazoa; phylum Arthropoda; class Branchiopoda; order Diplostraca; family Chydoridae; genus Chydorus; species Chydorus sphaericus. Next base: position 6,937,605 of record CM057926.1, on the reverse strand, counting down.
AATCGACAACCTTTTAGCTTTTAAAATTTGAAAAAAATTAAATGAATTTGAAACAACAGCTATTTTGGCGTCAAATCGACAACCTTTTAGCTTTTTTAAATTTGAAGAAAACTTTTTACCATGGTAAAAATAGCTGCGATGGGGTAAAGTAGATCGAAACCCAATTCTCCACCATTTGTCACAAGACGAAAGGTAACGTCTTGTGCTCTACTCCTTTTTAAAATGAGTGTATTCGTTACAGGCCACGACGGGCTTATTTATACAAAAAGATTTGTCCTCTCTTGAACCTTAGTTAAAGAGAGTTTACATGGAATGCATAACTCACATGTAGAAATAAGAGAATAAAGTGTTTACTAAGAAAGGGAGGATGACGGATTCCCGGTAATCACGGGTGACCCGGCATCGGCATAATCATTCTCAAGGAGAGGATGCCCTTAGGCATGTTACATAAAAGTTCAAGTAAAGTCACACGTAGATAACAAAACGGTCGATCGCGGACTTCTAAGAACCGCAATTATGTAAGATTCTTGGAATAATAAGAATAGAGAGAGAAGTGAATTAATTATAAAAGAATCATCTTTTTATAACGTGACAATATCTTGCACGAAGTTATTTGGGTAGCAAGACTGTTGGTAAGAGATTGATATATCGAATGAATCTTTCCACGACTCAAATATATCAGACGGGTTGTGAAAGTAATACCCTGTCCAGAGTAAGCCCTTTACGTCTTCTGGCATATTACCGAATATGAGATCCTTATTCTTTCTCACAATCTTGTCGATGGCTTCTTCTTCTCTTTGAGATGTTGGTCGAATCGTGTTTTTCCCGCGAGACAGAAATGGATATCTTAGCAACTGAGCACAGAGTATCGTCATATCTTTGTACGTGCCTGCTCCATTGAACGATTCTTCTTTCCAGTTCATTCCATCGGGACTGGTTTTAATCGTCTTAACATCGGCAATCCATTTGTGTTGAGTTACGTCGGCGCAGAACAGTGACATATCGATGGTATTCTTTGCGGATGGCAAATAGATGTACGATTCAGGGGCTAATTTGCCGTCGACAGTATCGCATAATTGTTGCATCTCTTCATACTTTCGAGTATAGTTGAACTTGTTCACTTTCCAAGTTTCCATGTCAGGATCGACAAAGCTGACCTGCCAACTTATATTGGCAATCCATTTGTACTGACTCAGTTTGGGGCAAAACAGAGCCATGGGAAAATTCTTCTTCTCCGTTGTTCGAATAGTGTACGAATAGGCTCCACCTTCAACAGGAAGTTCTGGTCTCCTGACGAGTCTGGAACACACTCGTTGCATCTCGTCGTAGGTGGCTGCTCCAGAGTAGATGCTCAGTTTATAAGATTCACCGTCATCGATGTCGTAGAGGAGGTCAACATCCTTCACCCAGGTGATGTTACTCATAGTGGGGCGGCATATTTTTTCGACTGGAACTGTATCGTCTGTATCGGACCCGGATTCAGAGCCATCGGTGTCGTTCGTTTTCGCTCCATCAACTAAGATGAAATAGGTTCCAACGGCGATTGCTGCTCCGATCAAACTCAGTGCCAAAACCATGCAAACCCAAAAGAAAGGACTTGACCACAATTTTTCTTCCAATGACTTCTTCTCGTCGGCTTCGTCAGTCCTGTCCGCGTCGGGGTTGCTCCTTTCCTGAGTCGATTGCATCTTCAGAGGTTATAATTTCACTAGCTGATAAACTCTTTTATATAACTAAGCTGGTCTAGAAAGTACGTTTGCAAGTAATTTTTTTCCTTTTTAAAATGCAGCTTTTTCGACTTTTTAATTATTTTTTAAAATTATTTTAATAAACAAATTCCCGTTTAAGAATTCCCGCATATAATTGGAATAAACTAGTGATAGTAGTAAATCTTTAATTTAATTTAAGTGAAATTAAATTCAAGTTAAAGGTTATTGTTTTGAATTTTAGTTTTACCAATATATAGACACTTTTTCGGTAATATTCTACTGCAAAATAGTTTATTTCACAACTAATTATGCATTATTTTTAAATACGATGATAAAAATTAAAACTTAATTATAATTAAAATTTCACTTTTTTCGATATCGAAGTACATAAATATAAATTTTAAATAATACAACGTTATCTTAATAGCGCGTCGCACGCCTTATTATTATGTATTTTATGAATTAAAAAAATGCCCTGACTTTTATTGGTACACAGCATGCAGTTTGCTTCATATTTGCAATAACCTGGTGTAATCAACTGTTATCTTGGCAAGTACTCTGCATGTAGGCTAAATCCATTTTTTGTAGAACAATCCTTTTCAAGATGCTGGCCGTCTTTGAAGCTATGCATGTGAACTTAACTTGATTTTAAAAAAAAGGATGTATTCACAACCTAGTTATTCTTCTTAAAGTTTGGAACGCCGTTGGTTGAAAAGCCTAGGTGTTACGTGCGCACGCTTATAAGGAGGAACCAGTTATATCAACCTTAAAGGTCATCCACTGTAACACTTCTGGTCGATTGATCTTGTTCGTATAATAATAATCCAGTTTAATTTATTCTTTCACTTCCTGGATGGTTTAAAATATTCAAATAAGTACATAAAAGGTAAGTTCATCTGATTCATTTTGGCTCTTCAACCAGTCGCGCTTCAACAACATCCAGTCGACGAGAATCATCGCTAAAGATCGGACGAACTGTAATTAAACTCTCAGAAAATGGCATCGAATACTCCTGGAAAGGAAACGAACAAAGTTAGTAGGCCTTTTATATTATTAATCGAAACTATTAAACATATTTTATCTACATTTCAAATTTCACAGTGTATTTTAATCGTTTTGACCATCATGACTTCTGCCTTCGTTGGCACCCTCGTTTCCTGGATCATGATCCAGATCAGACTAGAACAATATGTTACTATCAATAGCCTACTAGGCACAAATCCAGGTTTCAAAGAAGAGGTTGCGATTCACGAACCATCGAAATTGTCGTTAGAAGCTATCGAATCATGGCAATCGTGGATGAAGATGAACGGTCTCTTCCAAAAGGCTTCTAAAAAGCAGGTTGATCAACCTTTAGACTTGGAATCATCGCCAATTAAGAAAATTCTTTATTGGAACGATCGGAGGTAATTTTATATCTTAACCAGCATCTAGCTTAATTATTAAAGCTCATAAACTTTTTAACTATATGTACTCAAGTGATGACTCGTTGGAGGAAGCTGGCTGTCCTATTTCTCAATGTCAGCTGACTAACCGGTTTGATGTCGATGACCTCGAAATATCTGAATTCGATGCCGTTTTATTCCGTTACAAAAACCTGAATTTAAAGGATCTTCCTAAAGAACGTCTACCTCATCAAACCTACGTTTTGTACGAACGGGATTCTCCTTTAAGTCACTCCGATAACACCATCGAAGAAACGATCCCATCGAACTTTTTCAATTTGACTATGACGTATCGATGGGATTCGGATGTAGTCGTACCTATCGGCGGATGGATAGAACCAGGATCATCTGAAATAATCGATGACCAGCAATTTGATAAAACAAAATCGAAAATAAAGATCGCCTGGATGGTCGACGATGCTAAAGACTGTTCTAATGCAGATGATCGCAAGATAGAGCTGATTTACCGTCTTAGAAGCTACAATATCCAAGTTGACATTATCCGTAATTCTGATTGTGGTCTTCTTGACTTGATCGAAGATTGCAGTAGAAAAGTAGAAGATGAAAAACCATCAGAACCCATCGAACATGGTGGTGATGAAAGCCGCCTTCAATGCCGCCAGAAGGTTGCCAAAGAATACGCATTCTATTTCGCCATCGAAGAAAAACTGTGTCGAGACTACGTCACCGAACAGTAAGTTCTGTATAAATAAAAAATTAATTATTCAATTCAAATTTAATAATAATAATTTGGTAATAACCATGATGTCAGATTTTACTCGATGTTGGACCATCCGATCATTCCATTGGTGATGGACGCTCACGAAAATTACGCCAAAGCGGCTCCCCCGCATTCTTACCTCAATGCCCTAGATTTCCCATCGGTTCATGATTTTGCTAATTACATGATTCATTTGAGCAAGAACCCTCTTCTCTACAATGAGTACTTCGCGTGGAAAAAGTTCTTCAAGGTTCGTAAGAATGGGGATGAAGGATTGGCGATGAATCACTTGTGCAACCTGTGCGCGGCTCTTCACGATGAAAATAAATCCAAAAGCGACACCAAAAGTGAAAAATCTTATAAAGATATTGAGGATTGGTGGGTTCGAAAAGCGGTCTGTAGGAGACTCGAAGACTTCACGATGGTGGAAGAAGTCGTAGTTTTTCAATGATAACTAAATAATATTTTTTTATCAACCAATATTTTTTAATTTATTATTTCATTTATTTGTTTCAATATAACGATTGTGGAGGAAGTCTTAGTTTTCAATTTCATTAATAGTTATTGGAAAAAGTTAAATCAATTTAATTAATTTATTTATTTGCTTTGTGCACATGTATTTATTTATTTTGAAAATTGTGTTATTAGTTATTTCTTATAATATAGCATTTCTATATAATTTTTACAATGATTTTTTAATGTTTGTTCTGTGATGTAAAACTAATCTAAATAAATTAAATATAGTTTAAAAAGTTATTTTGTGAAATTTACACGAATAAACTATATAATTGGATAAAATTGAGTTTTCAAAATATTTCCATTTCTTTAATTCGTATAATCATCAGTAGTAGTTCAAACGCTCATCGGACGCTAGAAAATAATATGTTTTTCATGGCTGAATTTTATATTGGTGTAGAAAGTTGACGTGATGAACTACAGGAGAAGCAAAAATAACAAAAGTTTGATTTGAACATAAAATAAAACATTTGGATTCGTTTTTTTACAACGTGGAAATTTATTGATGACAACTATTCTAAAGATACATTTTATTTATTGTTTTCAAATAAAATGTAAACTGTGTGTTCTATCTAATAAAACAAAAACTTTATAGCTTTTATCAACCTCGTTTATACTTTAATTTTAACCTTTTACACTAATAGGCTTTAAAAAAACAATTTTAATTATTTTACGGACTTTTTTTTAGGTATAAACATGTTTAAAGAACACTATATTAATATCAATTATAGGTCGAAAAAGGTAATAGACCTAATAATAGAAGCGTCCATAAATATCCATAATTCTTCATTTTGATATTATTTTATTAATAGTTTTCTGTTAGAAAGGCAGATAGCTCAAGAATGGATTGAGAAAAATAGGGCAGTATAGTAGTTTTTATAGAGCAATTAATAGAACTATGTTTCACTAGGAAAGCACCGACTGCCAGTATGAATGGCGGGGATTTTCATACTCTTTATATCATGTATTGGCTTCTTCATATATATAACTCCTCGATTTATTTAAGATTATAACGATAAAGAAGTTATAAGATTTAATTTGGTGCAGGTTTGATATGCGCTAGTATCATACAAAGGACTCGGCATGACTATACAACTAAGCTGAGTCGTTTATGAGACGATAATAAATATTTCCTTTTTTCATGCATGATTTATTTATAGGATCGGCATACAATCAGTTCCAAAGTTTCCCGGTTGATTTGCTGTTAAGTGTAGGCTAATTGATGCACAGCTTATATGGCCCTATTACAACGGTTTTTTAGCTTAAAAAAGTATAATTTAAAATACGTTTTTAGATTTTTAGATTAAAACCTTTAAGTGCTTTTCCCAACATATTTTGAAGCTCAAGAATTATATTGTAGATTTTCTTACAACTTAATCAATTATTTGTGTCAAGTTTTTATCGTTCAAAATAATTTTTATTGTCTCCTTCTAGTCCGAGCCCTTTACTCTTATACTATAGCCTACACAGTGTTTCAAGAGAAAGTTGAGACGATTTGTTCTCTTCTCGGGTTATTAAGCCACAAATTAAGTATATCGACTGCACTGTTCTTACTTGCTCTCAAATCACCACAGTATAAATAGTTATTAGTGATAAAAGAATAGAAATCGTTTTAATTGTGGCTACTGTGTAGTGTATTGATGGTCTATAAAAAATGTGTAAGTGAGCAAACACGAACAACAGATTAAAAAAGAATGATTGATTGATAAGGATTTAAATTTGCCTAGCGCTTTATTGCGCATTTTTGAGACATGTGACCGTGAATTGTAACGGCGGAGACGCCTACAGCGCGTAAGTCATCTCACACAGCTCATATGCGATAAATGCGTAAATTAAAAAAAATTCTATCAAATAAAAGATGAACGAAGATGAATTTACTACAAATGAAAGTGATATGTGAATGAACTTAATAAGCGATTAAGTTAATTATTATTGAATTAAAGCTATTAAGAGAAGGAAATATATGAAGTAGCACACATCAATTAGAGGAAAAGGCATCATTTCAAAACTTTATCAAGATGCAAAATCTCTCAGAAAATCTTAAAAAGAATCCAACTGCAAACTACTTAAAAGTTATAGCAAGATTATTGGCTGTAGTCAATAACCCTTCGTCAGGCTTATGGGGAAATTATACATGCTGTACTCAGAGAAACGGAGGGTACTGTAAGTACTTTACATACAAAATTAAAATCTCTAGCTCTGCGCTGTGACGCTGACTCTGGATGACATATAAACTAAACTCTAGTCGAGCTTCTAACTGGAAATAAAAAATGAGTTGCTTACTCAACATCATGTGTTGCTGAACACAATGTGTGTGCCAAATCCGAATCTGATTCGTACATGTTGCTTCAATGACATCTTTATTCAAAATTGACGCACACATGAGTAATACATATGCAATTGTTCGATGCCGTCAATGTATTCTTTATCAGTGCTTCTATGAAAGTCATATAACGTGTAACCCTTATTCTATCTATACATACACTGGTACATAATTTGTAGAAATATCAATGTATTGTTGCTATGCAAGAAAGTACAAACAAAAAACTACAGCTAACCCTCTAGCATGCGCGAAAAAAGAGTCTTGTAGCCCTTCAATATACAGCGATTTGTCACTGCAAAACTAAAAGCCTGATAGTCAAGCACTTACTGGATTAGGTCTAAAGCTGAGTTACCAATTATTTTGGTAACTGTGAAATTATTTATAATTTTTAACGTTTCTTTCATTATAACCATTTATTTTCGTCGCTTTCAAGGGAACTGTATGCTATCACCAGCACAATGTACCGCAAAGTAACTGTACTTTTCGTCTTGCTGGTGATCAACTCCCAGCTTTTTCAACTTTCAAGTTGTTCGGAAAGCATTGAAGAAACTAAGGTCATAATGTTACGCGAGTTGAGCGGAGAACATTTGCGATTTTCGGCCTGTCACGTAAAAACTTTATTAATATATTATTGGTCGAAGCAATACATTATAACTGATGCTGTATATAAGCTCAATATCCCAAATTGCACTTTTATTTTGTTTTTGTATTTTTCTGCGGAAGGACCCCCCTTTTATGAACGAGCACATAGGACCTAATGGAACCTTAATTTATTCCGGATTCGTCAAAAACATTGCCGAATCAATGGCCGAGATGCTGAATATATCGTAATACATTTTTTGTTATATAATTTGTGAATAAGCTAATAACACTTGATAAATTAAAATTATAATGCATATCTAGTGCACTGTTTATATACTGAATTGATTATTAAAAACAGCTACACTTTCGTCCAAGTTCCAAAGTCTGAAGTGGATGAATTTGGTCCTCTGCAAGCCTCCATTAATATGTTAATGAGAAAAGTAAAAACAGAAATAAATTATTTATTATTAACTTCCTGTTCACCATTACACTGTAAACCTACACAGGAAGTTGATGTTGTAACAAGAATAATGGGCCTTACCTTGGATTACTACACCCGGATGGACTGTTCACTACCACTGTATTTGATAGGCACTACATTAATAGTTCCCTGGCCAGACCAAGAGACCGCCATCCTAGCTCCTATTCGACCTTTTGAATACAAGGTCTCAATTTAACTTCATAAAAACAAGCTAAAAAGGGGGCATATATTATATACGCCGAACAGTAGTGACTATTTGCGTAAGATAATTCATATCTATTTTTTGAATTTGTAAGGTTTGGTTCTTTATTCTAATATCAATCATCGCTGTTTCGCTGTTCCTCACCTGGCTCCCAACATCATACCGTTTTTACGGAGCCAATTATATTACAAATCAGCGGTTTTCATCAAGGATTGCTGCTGCTCTTAACTACGTATTATCTGGAGAGGGTATTTCGTATTTAAGTCCAAAAATCTCAATGAAAATTGAATGTCGTTTTCATCGCATGCAATAAATAAGGGGATTATAGCCGATGGAAACAGCTTTCGTTTCGGATCTTTCAAGGCTCTTGGTGTATAGCTGCTTTCGTTCTGGTCAATGCCTATTCTACCACTCTCGTTTCTAATTTGACCGCTCCCAAATTGTTGCCCGTCGCTAGAAGTTACGAAGATCTAGTTGCTCCTAATCCACCACAGAATTTGAAACTTTTAGTGGAGAAGAACGAAATCGCTGCTAAATATGCTATGGTTATATTATATATAAAACCACCATTGACTTTTCGATGTTTGAAAAATAATTATGTGCTTAACAGGAGCAGGCAAAGAGTGGGTTTTGGAAAGCTTTGGGAGACATTTGGCGGGAGAACCCCGATCTACTTTTCACGGATCGACAAAAAGGTTTTGAAATGCTCTTTACTAGTCGCCGATTTGCCTATGTTGGGGTAAGAAAAAGCACTATAGACTACTTTGAAAATATTCTTGTTTGTAAGACGAAATTTAATTTTTTTTTGTACCGCATTTTTTAAATCGTTTTAGACTGAAGCACGGGTTGTGAGTTACATGGATATGGCTTACAAGAGAGCGAAAGGGCAATGCGAGTTCACTGTTTCGAACTATAGCATGTCTAGGCAATATTCAATGGTTTGGACTTTCCCGAAACACTGGCGTTACACTGATGCAGTCAATGACAAGTAAGACTAAAACTTTCCAAGTCTTACAATTTATTTTTAAAAAAGCACAAAAAATACTATGGTACGAATAAGGCTGAAATGGTGGCCAGAGTCCGGTCTCATGCAGTATTGGCGTTATGAATTTCAAATTATGAGAGGAATCGACGAATGTATACTACCAGTTGATCGAGCAATTTCATCAAAAAACGGAGACGACCGCAAGGTTATAACATTGGGGAACCTATCCGGACCATTCTTATTCTTGATATTAGGAATGTCTTTATCAATTTTGGTATTCTTGCTTGAAATTATTTACTATGATTACATAAAACGTCGTACAGCAATCATTACCCAATAACTATTTAACATTATATACTTTTGCCGAAAGACTTGATCAAAATCAAAATCATGTTCTACGGTAAAAAATTTTACTTTATCCTTCCTCACCTTGGCATATTACATTTATTTAATTTTTAATTACTTTAAATTACATATATATAAAGTTATGTTACTCTCGATATTACCTTATTAGTCGGTAAGTTACTGATATAATTACCGGCCCAGAAGCGTGAACGATTTTTTTCGTCGTACAGAAAAATTGTCAATCAAGCATAAAATAGTTGAGGCCTAGTATTTAGATGTTAATTCTTTAGTCATTATAGACTTATTATACTTTAACATTTCTCTGCTAACCCCCTTTTTTTTTTTTTTTTTTGTATTTCCAAATATTTTTATGTATCGAATACACAAAGTAGTGCACGTTGCATTTTTCGGATCAAATAAGCGTTGAATAAAAATACTTTTTAAATCAATTAAAATTGACTTTTTCACATCCATAAAACTGGACTTTTTTACATCATTCTTTTTCGGAGAGGTAACTTTGGCAAAATGCGGAGTCCTGGTATGGAAGTTGAAATCGCAGCTGCTGGAACCATCCGATTCGTTTGAAATTTCTTGTGAAGGTACAGTACCGTAGCTCATGCTTTATCATCCTAATTAATTATTTTCGTTACTCTTAACGATTGTAAAGATAACAGTAAACATTCAACAGCTCTAACAGTACATTCAAATTAAGGCTCTTACCCTCTTTGTAATTCATTTGGAAACTGACTAAGGTTCCTCTTTTAGCAGGGACAAAGCAGGATTTCCAAATCATACTCGTTTTTTTTATCATACCGTCAAATAGAATAAATAAGATAATTCCACATTATTGAATGCTATTTTCTTTATTCAAGTAAACTTCCTAACTGATAAAACTGGCTGTGAGCGAATCATCACTAGCAGTCAATCCCTCTTATATTCATGGTGATGCTACAGAAAAACTATATTCTTTCTTGGATGAGCTGTCCAACAGGGATTGTAATTCGAATTTTCATAATGCTTGCCTTTTAATATCCAAAGTATTTTGAGTGATGTGAAACAAATTCTATTGAGGAAAACAAGATATTTTTATGAATCGTGAGAAAATCGCAGAAAATCTGAAAAAAATCCACCTGCAATAATGACCACTTAAAGCAACATTAGAGGCGGCAGTTAACCCTTCGTCAGGCTCACGTGAAAATTATACTTCTGCTAAGAGAAACGAAGGGTACTGTTAGTACTATGCACGCATATACCGCATCATACAAAGTTCATATTTCTAGCTCTGGGTTGTGACCAGTGACTTTGAATGCATATAGACTTCTGGCCGAGCTTCTAGCTATGAATAAAAAATAGGTTGATAACTCAACAACATGCGCTGCTGAAAACAATGTGCGTGCCAAATCCGAATCTCATTCGAACATGTTGCTTCAATGACACCTTAATTCAAAAGTGATACAAACATGAGTAATACATATGCAATTGTTCGACGCCGTGAATGCATTCTTTATCAGTGCATCTATGAAATTAATATAACGTGTAAAGCTGAACCAGCCTTGTTCTATTTAGACATACACTGGTACATAATTTGTAGAAATATCAATGCATCGTTGCTATGCTAAAAAGTACAAACAAAAAACCTATAGCTAACCCTCTAGCATGCGCAAAAAAAGTCTTGTAGCCTTCCAATATATAGCGATATTTCATTGCAAAACTAAAAGCCTGATAGTTCAGTACTTATTGGATTTCTTTGTGAGATTCCAATTATTTTGACAACTGAATTTATTAATTGTTTTCACTAATTTCATTTCTTACAACCATTCATTTTCGTCGCGTTCAAGGGGACTTTGTGCCATCACCAGCATGTTGCACCGCAAAATAACTGTACTGTTCGTAACGTTAATGGTGGTTTACTCCCAGCTTTTTTATCATTCGAGTTGTTCTGAAAGCATCGAAGAAACAAAGATCACACTTTTACGCGAGTTGAGTGGAGAACATTGTCGATTTTCGGCATACCACGTAAGAAAATTGAACTAATATAATTTTGATTGAATGCAATACATTTTTACTCAGCACACAATATTATATTTTTTTTCACAGCATGCAATATTAAAAATTGCGATATATTCTGACGAAGGATCCCCCTTTTATGAACGAACACAGAGAACCAAATGGAACCTTAACTTACACCGGTTTCGTAAAAAACATTGCTGAATCAATGGCTGAAATCCTGAATATAAGGTTAGGTGTTATGTGATGAATTAAACAAAAGGTATTATAATTAGATTTTTCGGTAAAAAATGCGTACATAGTATTTTGGAAGTAACCAGTAACGTCAGTAAAATAAAATGAAATGAAAAACGAAGGATTTGAACCTGGCTGATCCGAAATGTACTGTAAACTGTGATCGTTCATTCGATTACTTTGCAGCATTATTCTTAAAAAAGGTTGTGAGATAAAAGAAATGTAAGGAAAATCCAGTTTTCACAAAAGCCAATTGCGCCACAGAGGCTCTGCTGATTGTAGGAACATAGTAGTATAAGACTTGTTGATTATTTTTAAAACAAATGTTTCTTTCTTTCTTTGCTCAAATTTCTGATTGATTGATTGAAATTTTTGGTCAATTTCACAACAGCTATGTTTGGGAATTGCTGTGGGATATCAGACTCCCATATGGTCTAGTGGCTAGGATACCTGGCTTTCACCCAGGATGCTCGGGTTCGATTCCCGGTATGGGAACTTTCTAACAAGTTTTTGACTCGTAAATCAAGTTGCAAGAATCGCTCTGGCGTAGGTCGAGGATTTTCTCAAGAATACCTACATTTTAGTTTTTTTAAACCAGTTTTGCTTTTACAAAAAAACGTCGCCAAAAACTGTGTTTTTAACAAAAATCATTCTTTCGTTGTTAGGTAACAGGGGGATGTAGCTCAGATGGTAGAGTATTCGCTTAGCATGCGAAGGGTACAGGGATCGTTACCCTGCTTCTCCAATAAATCTGTTTTGCTCTTGATGAGGTTGGCAGGTCATTAGAATGTATACATACATCGACTTCTTGTTCTGGTGTCGTTGTCGCATTATTCTTCAATTACTTGGCCAGACTTTCCGGGGCCTGTGGCGCAATGGATAACGCGTCTGCCTACGGTCGTGAGTGAGTGATGGAAAGCAGAAGATTCCAGGTTCGATCCCTGGTAGGCTCGATTCTTTTTTAAGAAAACACGATCAAATTCAATTAAAACTGCAACTATGCGATGGCCGGGAATCGAACCCGGGTCGACTGCTTGGAAGGCAACCATGCTAACCTCTATACCACCATCGCTTGCTCGCAAATCGAAACATAGCTCCTCAAATTTTTTAAAAATAAGTTTTCGTTGAGTTGGCGAAAAGACTTTTATTTTTATCATTTTTGTAATTTAATTTTACTACCATTTTTATTACATAAGCCGAAATAGCTCAGTTGGGAGAGCGTTAGACTGAAGATCTAAAGGTCCCTGGTTCGATCCCGGGTTTCGGCACGTCAACTGATTCTTTAATTCCCTGGGCCTAAAAATTTTCATTTTTCATCATTTTCTTTAAATTTTCATTGTATTTTATTTGTTTAATTCCCATTTAGCACCACGTGGGAAACCGTGGCCTGTTAGCTCAGTTGGTTAGAGCGCCGTGCTAATAACGCGGAGGTCATGAGTTCGATCCTCTTACGGGCCAGTATTTTGCAATTTTCAGTACCTATTACTGAAAGAAATTTGTCTTGCTGTTCATTTTTATTTGTCATTGGTAATACTTTGAGGTAAAAGACACCTGAAATATTTTGAGGGAATGTAATTACATTCGTCACAGTTTATCGAAGATGTGCATATCGTTTTTTTAATATTAACGTCCAGGTGCCATGTTTCACGATTGTTTATTTGGTTTATTTTTTTTCTTTCTTTTCCATCTCTTTTAGTTTATTAAGTATTTTCTTTTCTTTAGTATTTAAGCCTAGTGGAAACACCAGGCTAGCCAAAAATAGAGTTTTTAAGCTCTTTGAGTATTCTCCTCCACGGAAATCTTTAGTAAAAGGCGAAAGATTTGTCCGTTAGATGAAGGAAAACCAGAGTAATAAATAAAGGGGTATCGCAATCAATTTATTAGAGACTGTATTCCGTTTCAGTAGAGTGACCAAGTATTGTTTCAATTTTTAAAAACAAGTTGAAACGATACATTATGGTATTGAAAAATCTTGGTCAACCAACAGCGTGCAGTGCCAAGAGTAAAACTCTATTTCAACTTTCAGAGGAATCTGTTTCCTCTGAATACGAAACGAGTATTACAAAAATCTGAAACGCAAAAAGATGGATGTAAAACTTTTTAGAAAACTTTATTTCCATTTTCTGCCTTTGGGTGATATTTGTTTCCATCACATCTTACGAGTACCATGTAATGGAGATTAATAGAAACATTGGGAAATCATTCACTCGTAATTTGAGACAATGTATGCTATAAAGCACTTTCACTTTTAAATGTTGGTAATAAACTGATGCAATATAATTTTGTCATGAGCGAAGCATTTTTACTTATGCTTGTTAAGCCAAAGTGATAACGGCTACACTAATGATTTGTTTTAAATGCGAAGCTGAATTTTAAGGAAAGCATGCCAAAAATTAGAAACTTTGTATGACATTAGGGAAATTAACTTGAATTTTACGACAAAAAACAAAATTTTCAAATGGGCGGAAAAACAAATATGCATCGACCGGGAATCGAACCCGGGCCGCCCGCGTGGCAGGCGAGCATTCTACCCTTCACCCTGTTCGGTCGCATATTTTTGTGTCTCCGAATTTTTCTTCTTTTTTTTTTTAAAAACCACGTGTTTGAAACTCTACGTATGTGCAAGTGGAACGTTGGATGTGAGGAATGACTCCGGGGGCCGTATTCCGAACATGGTTCAAGTCCGGTTTTTTTGCTTGACTTGGGCTTGAATTTTTTTTCAAGTCAATTTCGCGAAAAGTCGAATTCCGAACTGGTTTCAAGTTAAAAGTCAAAGTAAAAAAGGGCCAAGCCAAGTCCAAAAATGGCTCAAGTTTCAATCCACCTCTTTTGGTGGCTTGGAGCTTGAAAAGTTCACTTGAAGTATGCTTGGTTGGATTTTCATCAATGTAAAATTATGAGGAGGCACTAATTTTTCTAATCTTTCTTAGATACTTTGACTCTTTGAGGTAGGGCATTAACTGGAATTAGGGATGCAACCCGATTGGGCTTCAATCGGGTTAAGAGCGGGTTGATCGGGTCGATTTACCACAATCGACCCGACCCGATTGACATTTTTGCATGGCGGGTTTCAACCCGATCGAGAAATTCCAACCCGATCAATCCGCGGGTTAATGTGTTTTTGTAGTTTTCGCCAATTTTACACCGATTTTGTCGTTTTGTCATAAAGTTTTTATATCTATATGGGTACAAACAAGCTTTTTCCTTCAATTTGGAGGTTTAAAAGATATACAGTTGCAAATATAGTTTGAAAACTCATACAACTCTCAGGTTGAACAGGTTAAACCGCGGGTTAAACCGCGGGTCAAACCGCCTCGCATCGAACCAAGGGTCAATCGGGTCGTAACCCGATTGGATTTTTATTCAATCGGGTTGAATCGGGTTGGAATTTTTCTACGCGGGTTGACAACCCGATTGGCATTTAGACGCGGGTCGATCACGGGTTGCATCCCTAACTGGAATCATATTCAATTCAAATGGGTTGATTTGAATGAATATGAATATGAAATATTTCATGAATTTGAATTGTGAAGTGAATATCCATTCGAATATTCACTATTTAAACCATGGAAATTCCATGAAAATGAATATATTAAGTTAAAATCCTAATTTAAATTGAATATGAATAAATAAAAATATATAAAAATAGATTTGAATTGAGTTGAATATCCGTGAATATTCAAATTGATTCAATTATTTAAATTTATTCGCATTTGAGTCAGAGCCCTATTTTGAGGTGTTCGCGTGTTAGTCAAGATGAAACCAAATAGTCTTAATAATAGTCAAACATACATTAATGTTGGCTCGTTTTTGGTAATTAAAGTAATAAAATATTTCATTGAATTTTGAGATAATAGTAAATGGGTGGGAGGAGCGAGGGTATTTATATGAATTTAAATGTGTAAATGGTGCTTACCATTCTATAATTAGAGCGATGATTGTTTAGAGGAACATGGTTTATAAAAGTTAAAATCATCAATGCGATGTCTCCGTTTTACGGTGTGCGTGGGATTAAAAAAAAGCTCAATGATTGTATGCTTATGCTGCAATTACAAACAGTACTGTGTCCGTTACTGCGCTCTCTTTGACCGCTGCCTTTTTATTACAATTTATTAACCGAAACTTGTATGCATTATTTGAATTGGGATTTTTACATGGATTTATGAACAATTAATTATAATCGCCACAATATAAAATGGTAGTTTTTATGGATTTCAAAATCTAGTAAATAAAAAATATTAATTAAAAAATGTTTTAAGTGCTATAAAGTCGGCACGTATGTTACATTTTTTTCAGCCATAACTACCATCATAGTAAGACGATAAAATTTATGCAATTAATTGGAAGAGATTTTTCAAAACTGGACTTTCATTAAATAATTTCATATTTTCATGTATTAGCAAGATGAATGTATAAGGTAATCGTAGGGATCGCAGTCGAATAGGGCATATTCGAATAATTCATTATTCATATTCAATTCTTATTGGATTTGGAAGTATTCATATTCATTCGAATATCGAAATCCTATTCGCGAATATTCAAACATTTCACGCCTAAAATCCCATAACATTTTCCATCGAATATATTCGAATATTCGCGAATATTATTCGAATATGTTCGAATATTCACTATTCATATTCATATTCAATTTGAATTGTTGATATTCATATTCAATTCAAACCTGAAGATACCATATTCATATTCATTCGAATAGCGTTTTAGAAAAAAAAACATTCATTCGAATACGGGTTTTTGTATTCGAATATGAGCGACTGCGATCCCTAGGTAATCGGCATGAGTAAGTGATCGTCAAACTAATTTGAATTATGAATAATTCAAATAACCAAATTGGTGAGACACCAATGAGTGATATTAGGAAGAATTTCATGTTTCTATCATGCTCAACCACGATTCCTTTACTATCATTATTTACTACTATTTTTGATTCTTCAATATAGTAGGGTTTTTTATTAACTATTTTCTAGTATTTTATGATATCACTTTTCTAGTATTTTAGAAATGTGATACATCAATTTATTTAGATATAAATATTGCCGTTTCCAATTATAAGAAGGAGTTTTTTACGTAATTGGCTTTATCGCTCCCATAATCCTTCCAATAGCTTGAATCAATCTAAAAAATAAATATATCACTTTAAATCTCATAGAAACTACGTGAAAACCTCGTGTGAAATGTAAACAAAGTAAAACCACCTTAATAACGTGGCTTCTCATTGGTTGAAATCAGATACGCCCACTCAAGAAAAAAGATCGCACTTGGCACTTTGACTTTATTAAGTCGACTTGATTTTCTGCTAAAACTCATGTTCGGAATACCATTTTAGCTTAAGAAAAAGACGATTTTCAAGTCGACTTAGTAAAGTCATTTTTTTTGGCTCAAGTCAAAAGTCTTACTTGAAACTTGATTCATGTTCGGAATACGGCCCCGGGTCCCCATGGCCCAAGCACTTCAACCATCTGCTAAGGTTTTTCCTCGCAATGGAGTCATTCGAATCTCACTTCCAACGGCCACAAGCCTTTGTTGTGGCTTCAAACGATGTCAGGGGGTAAAAGGTTGTGGACCTTGGACTGGGGAGCAGCGGCACTTACAAGCCTCGCGACACATTGAAGCTTGTCACACTTCACCTGAATGGCGATCATTCGAAACTATTTACTTTTGTTCGAAATGCAAGGAAGAGTTTACTAGCTACGCATCAGGTGGTCGCCATTTTAGGAGATGCAAAGCCATCAACCAAAGTCTTCGCCTCTTACTTGATCGAACCTTAGGGGCGTCACTTGACGAGACAAGAAATATTACTATTGACTCGTTGGCTGAAGTTGGTGTCGCCATTGCACCCACAGAAATTGATGGTGACAAGCTAATATTAGTGTACCCAGGTGTTCCAAGTCGCTGCTCTCAATGTCCATCGGTTTACCGATCAACTGGCTGCCATGTCATGCAGTCGATGTTTCGTCATATGGAGGTATCACACGGATTGAGAGGACTTAGGAGATGGTGGAAATGCTCAGAGTGCGATTATTCAGCAGATGGCCACAAGCTCAATGCTCATTTTAAGAAAAACCATCCTTGGGTTGTGCAGCAGCCCCTGGATGCATCAAATCAGCACGAAACCATCTCCCAAAACCAAACGCCTGCTGCAAGGCAATCCTCGGCATCATCAACCAGTTCCGATGATACCTCCTCGTCCCAACATTCTGCAAGGCATGGTACTCCAGTTGTTCATGCATCCCAGCAAACTCCTCCACCAGCCACTAACTTAATTTTAGGAAATTCACCCACAATCGAAGATCAGGAGAGTGAAACGAGTATGAATGAAACGAGTAGAAGTTTGTCAGTTTTTTCACTACCTAATCATGAAGATGGGTGGCTTTATACTCTCCCTCCTCTAGCAGCTTCCTCACAGTCATTCCACTCAACACCCCTACCTTCTCCAACCCTGTTTCCTGAACCTGACGCTCCCACCCAACAAGACGGACTACAGATAGAGAACCAAAGATTTGAGGAGGCAGAGAAAAGTTTTTTTCAACTCTGGGCCCCATTTTTTACTGCTTGCGAATCGCTTGTCGACCTTTCTAATGTTCTTGAACGATGTTGTGTAGATTGGTTGAGTAGGGCGAGAGCATTAGACAAAAACAACGAGAAGCCAAAGGGGAAAAAATCAGAAGGGCATAACAGGAGCACTCGCCGTACTCAATCAAGACAAATGCAAAGAGCAAGGAAGAAAAAAAGTCGACAAGATGAAGCAAAAAGAATCCAAAGGTTGTTTTATATCTATCCTAAAAGAGCAGTCCGCGAAGTGCTGGGTGAGCGCTCTCCCCCATATTCTGGTACTTTTGAATCGGCTGAGAACTTTTTAAAAACAACTTACGAGAACCAGCAGGTTTCAGAGGACCAGAGTGGAAGAGCGCGAGCACTGTATGATACCTGTCAGTGGGCAATGCCTGACGAGGATCAATCAGCTTTATTAAATCGACCACCATCAAAGGATGAGATCGAGGTCAAGCTCAGAAAAGCTGTGAACACGGCTCCTGGGGCTGACGGCTTAGAATATCGGCATTTAAGGGCTCTTGATCCTCAAGGACTTCTCTTGGAAAAAATTTATGAGGCAGTGTGGAGATTGGGTATCCCGGATTCTTGGAGGAGTTGTCGCACCATCCCTATATATAAAAAAGGTTCGACCGATGACTTCTCTAATTTCCGACCAATATCTTTGATCTCCACCACTTACAAAAATTTTTCCTCTGTTTTAAACCAACGCCTTTGCCTTGTTGCCTCAAACCTTGGTTGGCTTTCCCCCGAACAAAAAGGATTTCTCCCAGGAGTTCATGGAATCCAAGAGCATACCCACACTTACACTTACAAAAACAATGTCATGGATTTTTTAGTTGGGGAAAAAATAGTTAAAATAATGCCTACCTCTGGAATAAAGCAAGGTGATCCCCTCAGTGGAACAGTCTACAACATCGCTGGAGAGCCACTTATTCGAGCAGCAAAGTCAAGGGAAAACTTTGGTTACCCTATTTTTGCTCGTCAACTTAAAGCTACAGTCTATGCTGATGATATTGCAGTGGTCTCCTCTTCAGTGAAAGAATTGCAGACTGTTGTTGACCTTATTTCCTCAGCTGCTTCTGACCTTGGCCTCGCCTTCAACTCAAGGAAGTGTGCTTGTCTTGTTTTTATCAACGGTAAACCTCAGGAAGCAAACATAACTGTTGATGGAAGCCCCATTCACTGTTTGCGGCCTGAGGAGCAAGAAATCTACCTTGGCACTCCAATTGTGGGGTCGCCTGGTGTCTCATACTGAAGGTTAATGGTTCGAATCCCACTGCAGGTAAAGGAATTTATATGCAAATGAACGTGATGTGGTGGGCGGTGGTGAGACAGGAAGAGCGGAGAGGGAAGAAATTGAAATTTATATTTTTTTTTATTGATTTGAATTTTAAGTTGTTAAGATAGCTTGAAGTTATCTTATGAGCGACCATATAGACTGTCAATAAGTTATTCATGAGATAGCTATGCGATATCTTAAGATTAAAATCCAGTCCAATTTGATTCATCAATAAGATATCTTACAGATATACTCTGCTTACATGGATGAACTTAGCATTATCCACCAAACGACATGATTCCATTCTTCAACTACTCGAAAAACTTCTTAAGAATCATGGCCTTTCCCCAACCATCAATAGGGCTCTTCCTGGACAACGTTTACGCCCCGATGTTGAACTTTTGATCTCTGGTTCTCGGGTCCTAATTGATGTTACCGTACCCTACGATAACGTAGGGAACCTGGAAATTGCTTTCAATCGAAAAGTAACCAAGTACATGACCCTTGGTAACATCCTTCCCTTGGTTGTGAGTTCCCTTGGTTCCTGGCACCCAAGGAACGACATCCGTTCCTTGCTTGGGATTGATGGTCGTACTTGGGGACTTTTTAGAAAGAAGGCAAGACTAGCAGCAATCCAAGGCTCAATGGCCATTGTTCACGATCACATTGGAGGGCGAGAAACGGACATCCATGAAGAAGAATTCCCAACGAGGATCCATGAAGCTAACCAAATCAACCTGGGTGAGTAAAAAAAAATTTCATTCCTTTAATTTTTTTCCCCCATTTTTTTTTCTTTCTTCCCCTTTTTCATATTTTTCTCTTTAATTTTGAGTTCATTTCTCCCATTTCATTTCCTGTTGTTTTTTTTTCTTGGCCTTAATGTATTTTAAGTTACCTGCAACTATTTTTTTTGTTCTTTTAATTTCAAACTTCTTATCTATCTTCTATACATTATCCTCATTGTTTCTATGCATAATTTACTTTAATTCAATGTCATTAAGTGTTTTCATTTTTTAAGTATCATAATTTGTGTGTATCCCTTCAAATTCTTAAGCTATTTTTTCTATCAATTTATTTCTTCCACTGCATTTGTCAATTTTGTTTTGCTATTGTATTTACTCATCATGTTTTGCTACTATTCTTAAAATGTAAAACAGCCCCAAGCTATTGTCACCGTATTCAAAAAATGTAAACACCCTCAAGCCATACATGTTTGCTCCCTATTGGAGAACAATACACACCGAATACCACTGAACCATCGATGCTTATTTTGACACATAACAGTCTGCACAAAATAGTAAAAATGGTGTATTTTTTATCAAACGTTGGTGGCACATTTTTCCTGGTTTTACGGAGTGACATTGCTTGGTTTAGTTCAACGGCTGAAACGTTTTGTTTTTCCTCCCAGAAGAAACTGGCTGACTTGGTAACGTAAGAGAACAGCATTGTATAGATGAAGCCAATTCCATTCATGATCTGAATTGGACGAAATGGCGAAACCCTGGCAAAAATTTGTTTGGATATTGACTGGGAAGAAGCAATACCGCTACTAGCGTGAAAAAGAAATCTGGAGTCCGTCGAGCCGGAGTTGAACCAGCGACCTATGGATATCTCAAATCTTCTACAGTCCACCGCTCTACCAACTGAGCTATCGACGGTACTATGTCACGTGATTAATTAAACAAAAGGTATTATAATTAGATTTTTCGGTAAAAAATGCGTACATAGTATTTTGGAAGTAACCAGTAACGTCAGTAAAATAAAATAAAATGATTAAAGAAGAGGTATTCGAGTACAATTTTTGTGCTGTGGCGGTCGCATGGCTTAGTTGGTTAAAGCGCCTGCCTAGTAAGCAGGAGATCACGAGTTCGAATCTCGTTGTGACCTTTCAAGGCAATCGAATATGTTTTTTGAATGTAAAATATAGTAATGAGATCTGATGAGTCTACTTTTCAGAATGGTCGCGGTAGCTTCAAAGGATAATTGTTCGTCGCTCGCTTCGCTCGCTCGAACAATTTGCCATTGCGCAGGTCTAACAAACTTAACTGGTTTCGAAGGAGTTGAACCTGGCTGATCCGAAATGTACTGTAAACTGTGATCGTTCATTCGATTAATTTGCAGCATTATTCTTAAAGAAGGTTGTGAGATAAAAGAAATGTAAGGAAAATCCAATTTTCACAGAAAACAAAATGCCCTCTGAAATGTAAGGAAAATCCAGTTTTCACAAAAGCCAATTGCGCCACAGAGGCTCTGCTGATTGTAGGAACATAGTAGTATAAAACTTGTTGATTATTTTTAAAACAAATGTTTGTTTCTTTCTTTGCTCAAATTTCTGATTGATTGATTGAAATTTTTGGTCAATTTCACAACAGCTATGTTTGGGAATTGCTGTGGGATATCAGACTCCCATATGGTCTAGTGGCTAGGATACCTGGCTTTCACCCAGGATGCTCGGGTTCGATTCCCGGTATGGGAACTTTCTAACAAGTTTTTGACTCGTAAATCAAGTTGCAAGAATCGCTCTGGCGTAGGTCGAGGATTTTCTCAAGAATACCTACATTTTAGTTTTTTTAAACCAGTTTTGCTTTTACAAAAAAACGTCGCCAAAAACTGTGTTTTTAACAAAAATCATTCTTTCGTTGTTAGGTAACAGGGGGATGTAGCTCAGATGGTAGAGTATTCGCTTAGCATGCGAAGGGTACAGGGATCGATACCCTGCTTCTCCAATAAATCTGTTTTGCTCTTGATGAGGTTGGCAGGTCATTAGAATGTATACATACATCGACTTCTTGTTCTGGTGTCGTTGTCGCATTATTCTTCAATTACTTGGCCAGACTTTCCGGGGCCTGTGGCGCAATGGATAACGCGTCTGCCTACGGTCGTGAGTGAGTGATGGAAAGCAGAAGATTCCAGGTTCGATCCCTGGTAGGCTCGATTCTTTTTTAAGAAAACACGATCAAATTCAATTAAAACTGCAACTATGCGATGGCCGGGAATCGAACCCGGGTCGACTGCTTGGAAGGCAACCATGCTAACCTCTATACCACCATCGCTTGCTCGCAAATCGAAACATAGCTCCTCAAAATTTTTAAAAATAAGGTTTCGTTGAGTTGGCGAAAAGACTTTTATTTTTATCATTTTTGTAATTTAATTTTACTACCATTTTTATTACATAAGCCGAAATAGCTCAGTTGGGAGAGCGTTAGACTGAAGATCTAAAGGTCCCTGGTTCGATCCCGGGTTTCGGCACGTCAACTGATTCTTTAATTCCCTGGGCCTAAAAATTTTCATTTTTCATCATTTTCTTTAAATTTTCATTGTATTTTATTGGTTTAATTCCCATTTAGCACCACGTGGGAAACCGTGGCCTGTTAGCTCAGTTGGTTAGAGCGCCGTGCTAATAACGCGGAGGTCATGAGTTCGATCCTCTTACGGGCCAGTATTTTGCAATTTTCAGTACCTATTACTGAAAGAAATTTGTCTTGCTGTTCATTTTTATTTGTCATTGGTAATACTTTGAGGTAAAAGACACCTGAAATATTTTGAGGGAATGTAATTACATTCGTCACAGTTTATCGAAGATGTGCATATCGTTTTTTTTAATATTAACGTCCAGGTGCCATGTTTCACGATTGTTTATTTGGTTTATTTTTTTCTTTCTTTTCCATCTCTTTTAGTTTATTAAGTATTTTCTTTTCTTTAGTATTTAAGCCTAGTGGAAACACCAGGCTAGCCAAAAATAGAGTTTTTAAGCTCTTTGAGTATTCTCCTCCACGGAAATCTTTAGTAAAAGGCGAAAGATTTGTCCGTTAGATGAAGGAAAACCAGAGTAATAAATAAAGGGGTATCGCAATCAATTTATTAGAGACTGTATTCCGTTTCAGTAGAGTGACCAAGTATTGTTTCAATTTTTAAAAACAAGTTGAAACGATACATTATGGTATTGAAAAATCTTGGTCAACCAACAGCGTGCAGTGCCAAGAGTAAAACTCTATTTCAACTTTCAGAGGAATCTGTTTCCTCTGAATACGAAACGAGTATTACAAAAATCTGAAACGCAAAAAGATGGATGTAAAACTTTTTAGAAAACTTTATTTCCATTTTCTGCCTTTGGGTGATATTTGTTTCCATCACATCTTACGAGTACCATGTAATGGAGATTAATAGAAACATTGGGAAATCATTCACTCGTAATTTGAGACAATGTATGCTATAAAGCACTTTCACGAATCACGCCACATACTACAATATTTTTGTTTTCTGAAACGCGTTTCAAGAGAATGCAAAATTTGTTTTACTACTTGTGCTTTGATAAATCGTTTAAATAAAAAAAAATTGCAGGACAAGACAAGCCAGTTGATTGTTTCCACCCAGGATCGAACTGAGGACCTTCAGCGTGTTAGGCCGACGTGATAACCACTACACTATGGAAACGACAGTACTTTAATAATAGTGCGATCACCACACCCTTGCAGTAAAATTATTTAGCTTATAATAATGTAATACAATCGTGGAAATGGATGTAGGGATTTCGTGGCGCAACGGCAGCGCGCCTGACTCCAGATCAGGAGGTTGCGTGTTCAAATCACATCGAGATCAACGCTTGTTTTGACCCGTAAAACTATTTTCTTTTTTAAATGTTGGTAATAAACTGATGCAATATAATTTTGTCATGAGCGAAGCATTTTTACTTATGCTTGTTAAGCCAAAGTGATAACGGCTACACTAATGATTTGTTTTAAATGCGAAGCTGAATTTTAAGGAAAGCATGCCAAAAATTAGAAACCCTGTATGACATTAGGGAAATTAACTTGAATTTTACGACAAAAAACAAAATTTTCAAAGGGGCGGAAAAACAAATATGCATCGACCGGGAATCGAACCCGGGCCGCCCGCGTGGCAGGCGAGCATTCTACCATTTTCACGAACTCTTACTTTCAGTATATTACCGAAACTGCAAGAGATATTGACAAATCAGTCACGCCACATATTACTTTAGTTTTATAAAACAGGTTTTAAGAGAATCTGAGTTTTACTGTATTATTTACTTAAGTGAATTGTTTATTAATTAAAAAGAAGTCAAGTTATGAAAAAGATGTCCACTGTTTCCACCCAGGATCGAATTTGTCTCCGAATTTTTTTAAAATCACGTGTTTGAAATTCTACAAGTGCAAGTGGAACGTTGGATGTGAGGAATGACTCCGGGTCCCCATGGCCCAAGCACTTCAACCATCTGCTAAGGTTTTTCCTCGCAATGGAGTCATTCGAATTTCACTTCCAACGGCCACAAGCCTTAGTTGTGGCTACAAACGATGTCAGGGGGTAAAAGGTTGTGGACCTTGGACTGGGGAGCAGCGGCACTTACAGGCATCTAGACACATTGGATCGTTTCACACATCACCTGAATGGAGATCTTTTGAAACGATCTATTTCTGTTCAAAATGCAAGGTAGAGTTCACTAGCTACGCATCTGGCGGTCGACATGTTAGGGAATGCGAAGCCCCTTCCATCAACCAAAGTCTCCGTCTCTCTTTGGATCGCACCTTAGGGATGACACTTAATGAGACTTCAAACATCACTATTGGTTCTTTGGCGGATGTTGGCGTGGTATTTGCTCCTACTGAGATCAATGGTGACAAGCTAGTGCTAAGATATCCAGGTGTACCAAGTCGCTGCCCCCGATGCCCAACGGTTTACCGATCAACTGGCTGCCATGTCATGCAGTCTATGTTTCGTCATTTGGAGGTGTCGCATGGACTGAGAGGACTCAAAAGGTGGTGGAAATGCTCACTATGTGAGTATTCGGCTGATGGCCATAAGCTTAATGCTCATTTTAAGAAATCCCATCCGGGGGCTGCACAGCAGCCTCCGGAGGCACCACATCAGCACGAAACCACTTCCCAAAACCAAGCTTCTGCATCGAGTGAGTCCTCGGCCACAACAATAAGTAACAATGATACCTCCTCATCCGAACAATCCGCTTGGCGTGATATTCCAGTTGATCAAGCCCTCCAACAAACTCCTCCACCAGCCGTTAACTTAATTTTAAGGAACTCACCCATTACAGTAGACCAGGAAAGTGAGACTAGTGGGAGTTTGTCAGTGTTTTCACTGCCAAATCAGGAAGACGGATGGCTCTACACTCTTCCTCCCCAAGAAGCTCCCTCACAGTTATCCTCCTCAACACCCCCACCTTCCCCGATCCCTGATGCTCCCAACCAACAAGACGGCCTCCAGATAGAAAACCAAAGGTTCGAGGAGGACAGAAGAAGTTTTTTCCAACTCTGGGCCCCTTCTTTTACTGCGTGCGAGACTCTTGTTGACCTTTCCAATGTTCTCGATCGCTGTTGTAAGGATTGGCTGAGTAAGGCGAGAGCTTTAGACAAAAATGAGGAGCCAACAAAAGAAAAAAAAAACGCAGGAACGCTCAAAGAATCCTCGTCGTACTCAGTCAAGGCAGATGCAAAGAGCGAGGAAAAAAAGAAGTAGACAAGAGGAAGCAAAACGAATTCAAAGACTTTTTTATATATATCCCAAAAGAGCTGTCCGGGAAGTATTGGGTGAGCGCTCTCCTCCATACACGGGGACTTTTGAGTCTGCTGAGGAATTTTTAAAATCAACTTATGAGGGCCAGCAGGGTCAGGAGGACCAGAGTGGAAGAGCGCGAGCTCTTTATGAATCTTGTCAATGGGAAGTGCCTGACAATGAACAGTCAGCTGCACTCAACCGACCACCATCGAAAGAGGAAATTGAGCCCAAGCTTCGAAGAGCAGCAAACACTGCTCCTGGGGCCGATGGTTTAGAGTACAGGCATTTGAGAGCTCTTGACCCTCAAGCTCTTCTTCTGGAAAAATTTTTTGAGGTTGTGTGGAGATTGGGTATCCCAGATTCTTGGAGGTGTTGTCGAACAATTCCTATTTACAAAAAAGGTTCTACGGATGACTTCTCTAATTTTCGACCAATATCACTAATCTCCACGACTTACAAAATTTTTTCCTCTGTGCTAAACCAACGACTTTGCCATATTGCATCGACCCTTGGATGGCTTTCCCCGGAGCAAAAAGGTTTTCTCCCTGGGGTGCAGGGGATCCAGGAGCACACTCATGTCCTACAAACTGCAGTAGAAGAGGCAAAAACAAAACGTAAAGGCCTGGCAATTGCTTTTATGGACATGAGGAATGCTTTTGGCTGTGTTCCCCACCCTTCCCTTTCCGAGTTAGTGGAATCCCTTCCAATCCCTGGAACTTTTAGAAATATCCTACACGACATATACAAAGACAACATCATGGATTTCATAGTAGGGGAAAAAATAGTTAAAGTTATGCCCACTTCTGGAGTCAAGCAAGGAGATCCCCTAAGCGCAACAGCCTACAATCTCGCTGCAGAGCCACTCATTCGTGCGGCAAAATCAGGGGAAAATTTCGGTTACCCTATTTTTGCTCGTCAGCTCAAAGCAACCATATATGCTGATGACATTGCAGTGGTCTCCACTTCAGTGGAGGAGTTGCAGACTGTTATTGACCGTATTGCATCCGCTGCTGCTGATTTGGGCCTTGAATTCAATCCAGAGAAGTGTGCTTGTCTTGTTTTTATCAACGGAAAACCTCAGGAAGCAAACTTAACTGTGAATGGAAACCCAATTCACTGTTTGCGTCCTGAGGAGCAAGAAATCTACCTTGGCACTCCAATTGGAGGAAACCTCAGATTTCGGCCACCAAATGAATTGATAAAAAATCTCGATAGGCTCTCTGCTTCCCTGTTGGCTCCATGGCAGAAGCTTGAAATTTTTAGAAGTCACCTTCTTCCTTCTCTCTCTCACCATCTCTCAACTGGTAGAGTGCTGAAGGATGTCCTCACTAATTTAGACACAGAATGCCGGAAATTTCTCGGACACATCAGCAACGTCCCCAACCAGGCAATCAAGTCGTTCTTTTACGCTGATCGTCGGGTTGGAGGCCTTGGAACTTGCAGTCTTTCTGACGACGCTGATGTCTGGACTATTGCTCGAGCAGTCCAGCTCCTTTCTAGTAAAGATGATGTGGTTCGAGGTATTTCCTGGTGCCAACTTCGTGAAACCATCAGAAGAGGTTTTCGTGACAACGAAAACCCTCTCCCGATCGGTGGATACCTTTCCGGCTCCAACGAAGAAGGCCTTTACCGAATGCGGTATGGCACCGGAGGATCCAACCTCTGGTCCCTTGCGCGAGCAGCTGCCAGAAGACAGGATGTACGGATTGATGTATCCGGCGAAGAGTCTATTTTAGTTATCGCCGATGACGTCTCCGTCCGTCCAGTCAAGGCAGTAAGGGGCCTAAGGAAGGCAATTCGCCAACGCCATACCCGTGACTTCCTAGCAGCCCCTCACCAAGGAAAGGTGGCTGAAGCACTTGATCTAGACTCATCCTCCAAAGACATGTCGAAACTCATCTCATGTCACACCCAGCTCTCCCACGGTGACTGGAAGTATCTCCACCGTTCAAGGCTTGACCTCCTTCCTCTTGTTGGTTATCCTTGGAGTGGATTGGGGGACAAGTCGTGTCGCCATTGCCATAGAGAAAACGAGAATGGTTTTCATGTCTTGAATCATTGCGTTATGAATCTAAATTTATCCACAAAACGGCATGATTCCATTCTCGAACTTCTTGAAAAATTACTAAGAAAGCACGGCTTATCCCCTACCATTAACAAACATGTTCTTGGACAACGCTTGCGTCCTGATGTTGAGCTCATTATCTCTGGATCGCGTGTCCTGATCGATGTTAACGTTCCCTACGATAACGTCGGTAACCTTGAGATTGCTTTCAATCGAAAAGTAACCAAGTACATGACTCTTGGAAACATCCTTCCCTTGGTGGTTGGTTCCCTTGGTTCCTGGCACCCAAGGAACGACGACATCCGTTCGTTGCTGGGGATCGATGGCCGTACTTGGGGACTTTTTCGAAAGAAGGCAAGACTAGCAGCCATCCAGGGATCAATGGCCATCATCTATGATCACATCGGTGGACGAGAAGTGGACATCCAAGAAGCAGATTTCCCAACGAGGATCCACGAAGCTGACCAAAACAACCTGGGTGAGTGAAACACAAAATTATTTCATAACTTTACTTTTCCCATCATTTTTCTTCCCCTTTTTCATAAATGTTGTTTTCTTAAGCGCATTTCCCCATTCCATTTTCTGATGTTTTTTTCATTTTTTTATGGATTTTTGATTATCTGTCGTGTTTTTGTGTTCCTTTAAATTCACAAGCTTCTTAATTCTCTCTATTTTCAATGTCCCCATGCATAATTTTGAATCCATAAAGTTAATTTCATTAAATGTTTTCTCATTGCATAATTTGTGTGTATTTTCTGAATATTTCTTCTAGATGTTTTTTCTATCAATCTATTTCTTTTCTTTATTTATTCATTTTGTTTTGATTGTCCATTCATTCATCATGTTTTGCTACTATTCTTAAAATGTAAACAGCCCCAAGCTATTGTCATCGTATTCAAAAAATGTAAACACCCTCAAGCCATACATGTTTGCTCCCTATTGGAGAACAATACACACCGAATACCACTGAACCATCGATGCTTATTTTGGCACATAACAGTCTGCACAAAATAGTAAAAATGGTGTATTTTTTATCAAACGTTGGTGGCACATTTTTCCTGGTTTTACGGAGTGACATTGCTTGGTTTAGTTCAACGGCTGAAACGTTTTGTTTTTCCTCCCAGAAGAAACTGGCTGACTTGGTAACGTAAGAGAACAGCATTGTATAGATGAAGCCAATTCCATTCATGATCTGAATTGGACGAAATGGCGAAACCCTGGCAAAAATTTGTTTGGATATTGACTGGGAAGAAGCAATACCGCTACTAGCGTGAAAAAGAAATCTGGAGTCCGTCGAGCCGGAGTTGAACCAGCGACCTATGGATATCTCAAATCTTCTACAGTCCACCGCTCTACCAACTGAGCTATCGACGGTACTATGTCACGTGATTAATTAAACAAAAGGTATTATAATTAGATTTTTCGGTAAAAAATGCGTACATAGTATTTTGGAAGTAACCAGTAACGTCAGTAAAATAAAATAAAATGATTAAAGAAGAGGTATTCGAGTACAATTTTTGTGCTGTGGCGGTCGCATGGCTTAGTTGGTTAAAGCGCCTGCCTAGTAAGCAGGAGATCACGAGTTCGAATCTCGTTGTGACCTTTCAAGGCAATCGAATATGTTTTTTGAATGTAAAATATAGTAATGAGATCTGATGAGTCTACTTTTCAGAATGTTCGCGGTAGCTTCAAAGGATAATTGTTCGTCGCTCGCTTCGCTCGCTCGAACAATTTGCCATTGCGCAGGTCTAACAAACTTAACTGGTTTCGAAGGAGTTGAACCTGGCTGATCCGAAATGTACTGTAAACTGTGATCGTTCATTCGATTAATTTGCAGCATTATTCTTAAAGAAGGTTGTGAGATAAAAGAAATGTAAGGAAAATCCAATTTTCACAGAAAACAAAATGCCCTCTGGCAGAATTGAACTGTCGACCCCTAGTTTACAAGACTAGTGCTCTACCACTGAGCTAAGAAGGCTGATAGATAAATGATGAGGGTACAATCTGGCTTCTTGTTTTCTTGGTACCACGAGGACAAGAAAATTAGCAGAGCGTAGTTTCGATCTACGGACCTCTGGGTTATGGGCCCAGCACGCTTCCGCTGCGCCACTCTGCTCAATAACAAGCTCAATAAGGTAAAACTCGATTTGGTGAATACATAATACATTGGGATTATTTAAAACAATTCATCGCCCCTGGGTGGGCTCGAACCACCAGCCTTCCGGTTTCTTTCTGATAAACAACGCATGATACCGGTAACAGCCGAACGCGCTAGCCAATTGCGCCACAGAGGCTCTGCTGATTGTAGGAACATAGTAGTATAAGACTTGTTGATTATTTTTAAAACAAATGTTTGTTTCTTTCTTTGCTCAAATTTCTGATTGATTGATTGAAATTTTTGGTCAATTTCACAACAGCTATGTTTGGGAATTGCTGTGGGATATCAGACTCCCATATGGTCTAGTGGCTAGGATACCTGGCTTTCACCCAGGAGGCTCGGGTTCGATTCCCGGTATGGGAACTTTCTAACAAGTTTTTGACTCGTAAATCAAGTTGCAAGAATCGCTCTGGCGTAGGTCGAGGATTTTCTCAAGAATACCTACATTTTAGTTTTTTTAAACCAGTTTTGCTTTTACAAAAAAACGTCGCCAAAAACTGTGTTTTTAACAAAAATCATTCTTTCGTTGTTAGGTAACAGGGGGATGTAGCTCAGATGGTAGAGTATTCGCTTAGCATGCGAAGGGTACAGGGATCGATACCCTGCTTCTCCAATAAATCTGTTTTGCTCTTGATGAGGTTGGCAGGTCATTAGAATGTATACATACATCGACTTCTTGTTCTGGTGTCGTTGTCGCATTATTCTTCAATTACTTGGCCAGACTTTCCGGGGCCTGTGGCGCAATGGATAACGCGTCTGCCTACGGTCGTGAGTGAGTGATGGAAAGCAGAAGATTCCAGGTTCGATCCCTGGTAGGCTCGATTCTTTTTTAAGAAAACACGATCAAATTCAATTAAAACTGCAACTATGCGATGGCCGGGAATCGAACCCGGGTCGACTGCTTGGAAGGCAACCATGCTAACCTCTATACCACCATCGCTTGCTCGCAAATCGAAACATAGCTCCTCAAAATTTTTAAAAATAAGGTTTCGTTGAGTTGGCGAAAAGACTTTTATTTTTATCATTTTTGTAATTTAATTTTACTACCATTTTTATTACATAAGCCGAAATAGCTCAGTTGGGAGAGCGTTAGACTGAAGATCTAAAGGTCCCTGGTTCGATCCCGGGTTTCGGCACGTCAACTGATTCTTTAATTCCCTGGGCCTAAAAATTTTCATTTTTCATCATTTTCTTTAAATTTTCATTGTATTTTATTGGTTTAATTCCCATTTAGCACCACGTGGGAAACCGTGGCCTGTTAGCTCAGTTGGTTAGAGCGCCGTGCTAATAACGCGGAGGTCATGAGTTCGATCCTCTTACGGGCCAGTATTTTGCAATTTTCAGTACCTATTACTGAAAGAAATTTGTCTTGCTGTTCATTTTTATTTGTCATTGGTAATACTTTGAGGTAAAAGACACCTGAAATATTTTGAGGGAATGTAATTACATTCGTCACAGTTTATCGAAGATGTGCATATCGTTTTTTTTAATATTAACGTCCAGGTGCCATGTTTCACGATTGTTTATTTGGTTTATTTTTTTCTTTCTTTTCCATCTCTTTTAGTTTATTAAGTATTTTCTTTTCTTTAGTATTTAAGCCTAGTGGAAACACCAGGCTAGCCAAAAATAGAGTTTTTAAGCTCTTTGAGTATTCTCCTCCACGGAAATCTTTAGTAAAAGGCGAAAGATTTGTCCGTTAGATGAAGGAAAACCAGAGTAATAAATAAAGGGGTATCGCAATCAATTTATTAGAGACTGTATTCCGTTTCAGTAGAGTGACCAAGTATTGTTTCAATTTTTAAAAACAAGTTGAAACGATACATTATGGTATTGAAAAATCTTGGTCAACCAACAGCGTGCAGTGCCAAGAGTAAAACTCTATTTCAACTTTCAGAGGAATCTGTTTCCTCTGAATACGAAACGAGTATTACAAAAATCTGAAACGCAAAAAGATGGATGTAAAACTTTTTAGAAAACTTTATTTCCATTTTCTGCCTTTGGGTGATATTTGTTTCCATCACATCTTACGAGTACCATGTAATGGAGATTAATAGAAACATTGGGAAATCATTCACTCGTAATTTGAGACAATGTATGCTATAAAGCACTTTCACGAATCACGCCACATACTACAATATTTTTGTTTTCTGAAACGCGTTTCAAGAGAATGCAAAATTTGTTTTACTACTTGTGCTTTGATAAATCGTTTAAATAAAAAAAAATTGCAGGACAAGACAAGCCAGTTGATTGTTTCCACCCAGGATCGAACTGAGGACCTTCAGCGTGTTAGGCCGACGTGATAACCACTACACTATGGAAACGACAGTACTTTAATAATAGTGCGATCACCACACCCTTGCAGTAAAATTATTTAGCTTATAATAATGTAATACAATCGTGGAAATGGATGTAGGGATTTCGTGGCGCAACGGCAGCGCGCCTGACTCCAGATCAGGAGGTTGCGTGTTCAAATCACATCGAGATCAACGCTTGTTTTGACCCGTAAAACTATTTTCTTTTTTAAATGTTGGTAATAAACTGATGCAATATAATTTTGTCATGAGCGAAGCATTTTTACTTATGCTTGTTAAGCCAAAGTGATAACGGCTACACTAATGATTTGTTTTAAATGCGAAGCTGAATTTTAAGGAAAGCATGCCAAAAATTAGAAAACCTGTATGACATTAGGGAAATTAACTTGAATTTTACGACAAAAAACAAAATTTTCAAAGGGGCGGAAAAACAAATATGCATCGACCGGGAATCGAACCCGGGCCGCCCGCGTGGCAGGCGAGCATTCTACCATTTTCACGAACTCTTACTTTCAGTATATTACCGAAACTGCAAGAGATATTGACAAATCAGTCACGCCACATATTACTTTAGTTTTATAAAACAGGTTTTAAGAGAATCTGAGTTTTACTGTATTATTTACTTAAGTGAATTGTTTATTAATTAAAAAGAAGTCAAGTTATGAAAAAGATGTCCACTGTTTCCACCCAGGATCGAATTTGTCTCCGAATTTTTTTAAAATCACGTGTTTGAAATTCTACAAGTGCAAGTGGAACGTTGGATGTGAGGAATGACTCCGGGTCCCCATGGCCCAAGCACTTCAACCATCTGCTAAGGTTTTTCCTCGCAATGGAGTCATTCGAATTTCACTTCCAACGGCCACAAGCCTTAGTTGTGGCTACAAACGATGTCAGGGGGTAAAAGGTTGTGGACCTTGGACTGGGGAGCAGCGGCACTTACAGGCATCTAGACACATTGGATCGTTTCACACATCACCTGAATGGAGATCTTTTGAAACGATCTATTTCTGTTCAAAATGCAAGGTAGAGTTCACTAGCTACGCATCTGGCGGTCGACATGTTAGGGAATGCGAAGCCCCTTCCATCAACCAAAGTCTCCGTCTCTCTTTGGATCGCACCTTAGGGATGACACTTAATGAGACTTCAAACATCACTATTGGTTCTTTGGCGGATGTTGGCGTGGTATTTGCTCCTACTGAGATCAATGGTGACAAGCTAGTGCTAAGATATCCAGGTGTACCAAGTCGCTGCCCCCGATGCCCAACGGTTTACCGATCAACTGGCTGCCATGTCATGCAGTCTATGTTTCGTCA
The DNA here is from genome assembly GCA_030141595.1 of Chydorus sphaericus. Taxonomy (NCBI): domain Eukaryota; kingdom Metazoa; phylum Arthropoda; class Branchiopoda; order Diplostraca; family Chydoridae; genus Chydorus; species Chydorus sphaericus. The sequence goes on along the minus strand of CM057926.1, from coordinate 6,903,830 downwards.
TTTGGAGGTGTCGCATGGACTGAGAGGACTCAAAAGGTGGTGGAAATGCTCACTATGTGAGTATTCGGCTGATGGCCATAAGCTTAATGCTCATTTTAAGAAATCCCATCCGGGGGCTGCACAGCAGCCTCCGGAGGCACCACATCAGCACGAAACCACTTCCCAAAACCAAGCTTCTGCATCGAGTGAGTCCTCGGCCACAACAATAAGTAACAATGATACCTCCTCATCCGAACAATCCGCTTGGCGTGATATTCCAGTTGATCAAGCCCTCCAACAAACTCCTCCACCAGCCGTTAACTTAATTTTAAGGAACTCACCCATTACAGTAGACCAGGAAAGTGAGACTAGTGGGAGTTTGTCAGTGTTTTCACTGCCAAATCAGGAAGACGGATGGCTCTACACTCTTCCTCCCCAAGAAGCTCCCTCACAGTTATCCTCCTCAACACCCCCACCTTCCCCGATCCCTGATGCTCCCAACCAACAAGACGGCCTCCAGATAGAAAACCAAAGGTTCGAGGAGGACAGAAGAAGTTTTTTCCAACTCTGGGCCCCTTCTTTTACTGCGTGCGAGACTCTTGTTGACCTTTCCAATGTTCTCGATCGCTGTTGTAAGGATTGGCTGAGTAAGGCGAGAGCTTTAGACAAAAATGAGGAGCCAACAAAAGAAAAAAAAACGCAGGAACGCTCAAAGAATCCTCGTCGTACTCAGTCAAGGCAGATGCAAAGAGCGAGGAAAAAAAGAAGTAGACAAGAGGAAGCAAAACGAATTCAAAGACTTTTTTATATATATCCCAAAAGAGCTGTCCGGGAAGTATTGGGTGAGCGCTCTCCTCCATACACGGGGACTTTTGAGTCTGCTGAGGAATTTTTAAAATCAACTTATGAGGGCCAGCAGGGTCAGGAGGACCAGAGTGGAAGAGCGCGAGCTCTTTATGAATCTTGTCAATGGGAAGTGCCTGACAATGAACAGTCAGCTGCACTCAACCGACCACCATCGAAAGAGGAAATTGAGCCCAAGCTTCGAAGAGCAGCAAACACTGCTCCTGGGGCCGATGGTTTAGAGTACAGGCATTTGAGAGCTCTTGACCCTCAAGCTCTTCTTCTGGAAAAATTTTTTGAGGTTGTGTGGAGATTGGGTATCCCAGATTCTTGGAGGTGTTGTCGAACAATTCCTATTTACAAAAAAGGTTCTACGGATGACTTCTCTAATTTTCGACCAATATCACTAATCTCCACGACTTACAAAATTTTTTCCTCTGTGCTAAACCAACGCCTTTGCCATATTGCATCGACCCTTGGATGGCTTTCCCCGGAGCAAAAAGGTTTTCTCCCTGGGGTGCAGGGGATCCAGGAGCACACTCATGTCCTACAAACAGCAGTAGAAGAGGCAAAAACAAAACGTAAAGGCCTGGCAATTGCTTTTATGGACATGAGGAATGCTTTTGGCTCTGTTCCCCACCCTTCCCTTTCCGAGTTAGTGGAATCCCTTCCAATCCCTGGAACTTTTAGACATATCCTACACGACATATACAAAGACAACATCATGGATTTTATAGTAGGGGAAAAAATAGTTAAAGTTATGCCCACTTCTGGAGTCAAGCAAGGAGATCCCCTAAGCGCAACAGCCTACAATCTCGCTGCAGAGCCACTTATTCGTGCGGCAAAATCAGGAGAAAATTTCGGTTACCCTATTTTTGCTCGTCAGCTTAAAGCAACCATATATGCTGATGACATTGCAGTGGTCTCCACTTCAGTGGAGGAGTTGCAGGCTGTTATTGACCGTATTGCATCCGCTGCTGCTGATTTGGGCCTTGAATTCAATCCAGAGAAGTGTGCTTGTCTTGTTTTTATCAACGGTAAACCTCAGGAAGCAAACTTAACTGTGAATGGAAACCCAATTCACTGTTTGCGTCCTGAGGAGCAAGAAATCTACCTTGGCACTCCAATTGGAGGAAACCTCAGATTTCGGCCACCAAATGAATTGATAAAAAATCTCGATAAGCTCTCTGCTTCCCTGTTGGCTCCATGGCAGAAGCTTGAAATTTTTAGAAGTCACCTTCTTCCTTCTCTCTCTCACCATCTCTCAACTGGTAGAGTGCTGAAGGATGTCCTCACTAATTTAGACACAGAATGCCGGAAATTTCTCGGACACATCAGCAACGTCCCCATTCAGGCAATCAAGTCGTTCTTTTACGCTGATCGTCGGGTTGGTGGCCTTGGAACTTGCAGTCTTTCTGACGACGCTGATGTCTGGACTATTGCTCGAGCAGTCCAGCTCCTTTCTAGCAAAGATGATGTGGTTCGAGGTATTTCCTGGTGCCAACTTCGTGAAACCATCAGAAGAGGTTTTCGTGACAACGAAAACCCTCTCCCGATCGGTGGGTACCTTTCCGGCTCCAACGAAGAAGGCCTTTATCGAATGCGGTATGGCACCGGAGGATCCAACCTCTGGTCCCTTGCGCGAGCAGCTGCCAGACGACAGGATGTACGGATTGATGTATCCGGCGACGAGTCTATTTTAGTTATCGCCGATGACGTCTCCGTCCGTCCAGTCAAGGCAGTAAGGGGCCTAAGGAAGGCAATTCGCCAACGCCATACCCGTGACTTTTTAGCAGCCCCTCACCAAGGAAAGGTGGCTGAAGCACTTGATCTAGACTCATTCTCCAAAGACATGTCGAAACTCATCTCATGTCACACCCAGCTCTCCCACGGTGACTGGAAGTATCTCCACCGTTCAAGGCTTGACCTCCTTCCTCTTGTTGGTTATCCTTGGAGTGGATTGGGGGACAAGTCGTGTCGCCATTGCCATAGAGAAAACGACAATGGTTTTCATGTCTTGAATCATTGCGTTATGAATCTAAATTTATCCACAAAACGGCATGATTCCATTCTTGTACTTCTTGAAAAATTACTAAGAAAGCATGGCTTATCCCCTACCATTAACAAACCTGTTCTTGGACAACGCTTGCGTCCTGATGTTGAGCTCATTATCTCTGGATCGCGTGTCCTGATCGATGTTAACGTTCCCTACGATAACGTCGGTAACCTTGAGATTACTTTCAATCGAAAAGTAACCAAGTACATGACTCTTGGAAACATCCTTCCCTTGGTGGTTGGTTCCCTTGGTTCCTGGCACCCAAGGAACGACGACATCCGTTCGTTGCTGGGGATCGATGGCCGTACTTGGGGACTTTTTCGAAAGAAGGCAAGACTAGCAGCCATCCAGGGATCAATGGCCATCATCTATGATCACATCGGTGGACGAGAAGTGGACATCCAAGAAGCAGATTTCCCAACGAGGATCCACGAAGCTGACCAAAACAACCTGGGTGAGTGAAACAAAAAATTATTTCATAACTTTTCTTTTCCCATCATTTTTGTTCCCCTTTTTCATAAATGTTGTTTTCTTAAGCGCATTTTATCCATTCTATTTTCTGATGTTTTTTCATTTTTTTTAAAATGGATTTTTGATTATCTGTCGTGTTTTTGTGTTCCTTTAAATTCTCAAACTTCTTAATTCTCTCTATTTTCAGTGTACCCATGCATAATTTTGAATCCATAAATTTAATTTCATCAAATGTTTTTTCATTGCATAATTTGTGTGTATTTTCTGAATATTTCTTCTAGATGTTTTTTCTATCAATCTATTTCTTTTCTGTATTTATTCATTTTGTTTTGGTTGTCCATTCATTCATTATGTTTTGCTACCATTCGTAAAATGTAAACAGCCCCAAGCTATTTCACCGTATTCGCAAGATTTATACACCCTCAAGCCATACATGTTTGCTCCCTGTTGGAGAACAATACACACCGAATACCACTGAACCATCGATGCTTATTTTGGCACATAACAGTCTGCACAAAATAGTAAAAATGGTGTATTTTTTATCAAACGTTGGTGGCACATTTTTCCTGGTTTTACGGAGTGACATTGCTTGGTTTAGTTCAACGGCTGAAACGTTTTGTTTTTCCTCCCAGAAGAAACTGGCTGACTTGGTAACGTAAGAGAACAGCATTGTATAGATGAAGCCAATTCCATTCATGATCTGAATTGGACGAAATGGCGAAACCCTGGCAAAAATTTGTTTGGATATTGACTGGGAAGAAGCAATACCGCTACTAGCGTGAAAAAGAAATCTGGAGTCCGTCGAGCCGGAGTTGAACCAGCGACCTATGGATATCTCAAATCTTCTACAGTCCACCGCTCTACCAACTGAGCTATCGACGGTACTATGTCACGTGATTAATTAAACAAAAGGTATTATAATTAGATTTTTCGGTAAAAAATGCGTACATAGTATTTTGGAAGTAACCAGTAACGTCAGTAAAATAAAATAAAATGATTAAAGAAGAGGTATTCGAGTACAATTTTTGTGCTGTGGCGGTCGCATGGCTTAGTTGGTTAAAGCGCCTGCCTAGTAAGCAGGAGATCACGAGTTCGAATCTCGTTGTGACCTTTCAAGGCAATCGAATATGTTTTTTGAATGTAAAATATAGTAATGAGATCTGATGAGTCTACTTTTCAGAATGTTCGCGGTAGCTTCAAAGGATAATTGTTCGTCGCTCGCTTCGCTCGCTCGAACAATTTGCCATTGCGCAGGTCTAACAAACTTAACTGGTTTCGAAGGAGTTGAACCTGGCTGATCCGAAATGTACTGTAAACTGTGATCGTTCATTCGATTAATTTGCAGCATTATTCTTAAAGAAGGTTGTGAGATAAAAGAAATGTAAGGAAAATCCAATTTTCACAGAAAACAAAATGCCCTCTGAAATGTAAGGAAAATCCAGTTTTCACAAAAGCCAATTGCGCCACAGAGGCTCTGCTGATTGTAGGAACATAGTAGTATAAAACTTGTTGATTATTTTTAAAACAAATGTTTGTTTCTTTCTTTGCTCAAATTTCTGATTGATTGATTGAAATTTTTGGTCAATTTCACAACAGCTATGTTTGGGAATTGCTGTGGGATATCAGACTCCCATATGGTCTAGTGGCTAGGATACCTGGCTTTCACCCAGGAGGCTCGGGTTCGATTCCCGGTATGGGAACTTTCTAACAAGTTTTTGACTCGTAAATCAAGTTGCAAGAATCGCTCTGGCGTAGGTCGAGGATTTTCTCAAGAATACCTACATTTTAGTTTTTTTAAACCAGTTTTGCTTTTACAAAAAAACGTCGCCAAAAACTGTGTTTTTAACAAAAATCATTCTTTCGTTGTTAGGTAACAGGGGGATGTAGCTCAGATGGTAGAGTATTCGCTTAGCATGCGAAGGGTACAGGGATCGATACCCTGCTTCTCCAATAAATCTGTTTTGCTCTTGATGAGGTTGGCAGGTCATTAGAATGTATACATACATCGACTTCTTGTTCTGGGGTGCGTCTAAACTACACTTCCAAGTTTTTTGTTTTGTTTCTCTGGGAGCAGACGATGATAGCAGACGACTCCTCGAGTCGTCGGCCTCCGTTTATGGCTACAGTCGTTTTCTCTTTCTCACGACTGAGAAAATAATTTGTGAGCCTATCAGCCTAACTGGTCACCAGAAGTAAAAAAAAATAATCATTAGATTGTTCTTGACGCCATGTCGCTTGAAAAATTATTAATTGATGAATTTGGATGGGATCGTGAATTATTATTTAGAGCTGTGAAATCCATAACTCTTACAGCTGTAAGATTTTTGCTTAAAGATGGATCACGTTTGCATTGTATTCGTTTTGCTGCTGAGGGTGAACCCACCGAGTCTTTCAAAATTAGCCAGTACATGATGCGGTTTTTAAATGGTGAGTACCGAAAAACCTTTAATCTCTAATAATAACTGTGTTTAGTACATTGAGTGCGTGTCTCATAAGGTCATGTGATGAGTGTTATGGTTTATTCTCTTTGTGGCTATAATATTTCTCTTATACAATCTACTAGATCACGAATTTCGGCTACAATTAAGGACTAATTACTTTTTAAAAATGTTGGAAAAGGATGGGTTCTTACATGGTAAAATCCAAATTACTATTTTTAATATGAAAATTTCATTATATTTATTCTCTGTAGAAACACGAACTCCCACACTCGATGCACTAAACAATACTCTGGGCGAAGACGGTAATGTGGTTGCACGAAGCAACAAACTGCATCCGCTGAGGAAAGACGATGTAGCCAATGTGGATTCCGTTCCATTGAAAATCCGCAGTGACGACGACAACATTATATTTCCCAATAATACAAATTTTTATTTTCTGGAACCATCTAGAGATATCCACGATGAGGCGCAAAAAGAAAGTCGTAATATCTCGTCAGCCTCTACGACCAGCGTGCCTGGTATTAAACTTGACCAACAATGTGTAACTGTCATCTTTCACTTTTATTTTTTATTATATAGAACAATCAACCAACATCCATGAAGAGTTGCGAGCAGAAGATCGTGATGTCGTTCCCGAGAATGTTAAGAAAGAAATTCTTTTGGTCATGTTGGAGGAGAACAAACTGATGAAAGCGATAAATCTGTTATTAGACTGGAGCTATCACAATTCTTCGTTAAAAACCTATTTACATCAACGACTTACTACTCTGCGACGAATAAGAGAAGACCGACGAATTGGAAATAAAAGCTACATTCGGTCTTTCATTCCGCGTTACGGTGTACTGCAATTTCAAGAGCACTTTCGTATGGCGCCTGCTACTTTTGAGGTGATTATTACTCGTAGTTGGTTAGACATTTTCTTTTTACAGTTATTGATGCATTTATTCATGCTTAAAATGAAAAACAATTAGTTGCTTGTACATACAAATATTTTTAATTGAAGCGCATTGTGAACATAATACCTCTATGATAAATTCTAAATGGTCCTTTCATTCATTTATTAAGGATCTCGTCACGGAATTTGGCGGATACATGGACTCTCCCGGTACTCGTAAAGAGTTCAATGAACTTCCTGTTAAAGTGAAGTTGTTGATGACCGTATGGTGGGTGGCTAATCAGGAGACGTTCCGTCAAGTGGCCGATAGATTCGGAACCACTAGAGGAAATGCTCATTACGTCATAATGACTACTTGCCAGGTTATCGCAAATCGTATCACTGACTTTGTCATCTGGCCAAAGAAAGAGGAACTCAGTGACATAAGTGCTGGATTCGATTTCCCTAATGCTATTGGGATAATCGATACTACACCAATTGAAATAAAACAGCCATTGCAACAGCTAGCAGCCTACACCAATTATAAGAAAAAAACAGTGGTGAAAGTTCAAGCCGTGTGTGATTCCAAAAACCGGTTTATTGACGTAAGCATCGGATGGCCTGGCTCTCTCCACGACTCCAGGATATACGAACTGTCTTCTTTAAGCGGCGTCATCGACAAGAAACTCCAAGGAACTCCCTACTATATTTTGGGCGATAAAGGTAAGATGATAAATGATTTTATATGTATAAAAATCATATTTTTATTTATTTATTTGTAAGCTAATATTTAATTCAAATTGTTTAAGATTCTCTTTAAAATCTAAGTTGCTAAATTCCTTGAAATTAGTGCTAGCTTATTCTAAATTCTTTCACTTTTAAAGGCTACCCACTCCGAACTAGGTTGATGACACCTTATAGGAATTACGGGCGATTGAATGAAGAACAACGGAATTTCAACAGAGAAATCAAAGCTCAACGATCTCTTATTGAACGTGTGTATCGCGTTCTAAAAGAAAAGGATAGAAAGCTTCAATTCTTGGATGTTACAAACCTTAAATACATTCCTTCGATCATCGGTGCTGCTGTAGTTCTGCACAATTTCGTCCTTGATGTAGAGGACTTTCACGACGAGGATGACTTGTCGCCACCCCCTCGAGCGTTCGGAAACACAGATTGGGAAGATTTGGACGAACTTGATCCCAGAGCCATTCGGAATCGAATAGCTAGCTTGCTTTGAAACTGAAGCCATTGTCGACGTCGCTATCAATGAATAATAATAAAAAAAATCATTGTTACCCCCTTCGTTTTATTTCATCTACTCAATTAATGGTTTAAATAAAAAAAAGTAAGTCTTCTTGTAATGAGATATCTTGAACCATTAACGTCGTAAGATTTGATGACGGGGAAAGAATTTATTGATTTCCTGCACCTGCATTCGGTTGCAGAAGCTTCTCAAGTAACGTGACTTTTCGCTCCTCCAAATCACATAATCGATTTAAAGGCTCCACGAGTCTTTGATGCAACACTTCTCTTCTCCGGTCCAAATCATAAGCCATCTGCAATACAGCTGCATTGCTGGTAACCCTTCTTCTGTGTACAGGAGGACGACCGGCGTAGTCATCATCATAATCTTCTTCTTCTTCCCTCCTCCTCTATTAATAATATTTGTATTAACTACATATGGATACATAACTACATATGGATTGAATAAAAAGGTAGCTCTTTTACTCTTCTTTGGTTCCTCCCATTTCCGTTGAAGGCTGCTCCGCTTTCCAATATGTTCTGAATATGGATTGTTGGATCGTTCTTAGATATGTCTTCAAAAACCTCAAAGTAAGGCCATTGCTCTTCTCCCACTCTCCCCTTCTTTTTTTTGTACTGAGCGAACAGGGAGCGATACTTTGCTTGGCACAAGCGTCCCGTAATCTCAGCACATCCGTTGTCTTGTTCTCTGACTCTTTCCGCAATCTATTTAGTAAAAAGTGAATTAAGTTATGCAATGAGAAAATTATTTAACACAAGGTTACCATTCTCCAGATGCTATAATGATGAGCGTGTTTTCTACGAAGATCGTCATAAAACTCTTGATACACTTCTAGGAGAAGTAGGATTCTCTCATGGTTAAACAAGCCCTCATCCGGTCCATTTTCTTCCTCTTCAGTTGAGTATTCTTTGTCGTTACCATCATCTTGTTCATCTGTTTTTAAAAGATAAAAAGAAAAATTTGACTTTTTCAGGGAAACAGAAGATAATTAAATTATAATTAAAGTTTACCGTCGTCACGGACCCATCCTCTTCCTAATCCGTTAGATCGACTTCCTCTCGAGTTGCGCTTTCCCCTCCGTCCTCTTTGCTGCTGACCGGGAGGTTTTCCTCTGCCCCGGCTTTTAACTGGGCGAGCCCGCGGCGCGTTTCTTTCCCGCGGCGGGGCCGGTTCTCCCTCATGACTAGCAGGATCTCTTCTGTGGCTAACACGGTTGGCTGCAGCAGCAGTTGATGCGGATGGGCTTGCTAATCGTGGCGAACAACATGAGCTGTTAGAACCGGTGCGAAGAGTATTCACCGTACTCCTATGATTCAATGCGGCCAGGCTGCTGGTTGGTGATAACAGTGGCGACCCTTCTGCTGTATCCGTTTGAGACGGGGAAGGTAAATCGTCGTGATGAAAAGAGGAATCTTGAAACGGATTGACAGGTTCAATGCTTGTCGGTGGAATAGCAGAATGTATTTCAGTATGCTGATGAATCCCTGTAAAATTTAATAATTCATATTTTAAAAAGATCTCGATTAAAAAATGCAATGAAGAATCAAGACATACCATTAGTACTTCTCGAAGGAGAAGTAGAGCTGCTCTCAATGGACGATCTATAACGAGCAGTACTACGTCTCTCTTCCTGGGTACTGATGTTGTCACTCTGTTGCATTCCTATGTTTTGTATTAATACATTTCAATTACCAAATTAAAGGACATTTATAAAAGTTTTTTTTAATAAGAAAATATTTTTACTCTGTGTGATGCTTGCAGGAGAAGAGTTGTTCCCGATTGGCAATCCATTACGAGCAGCAGTATGTCTCTCTTCCTGGGTGATGTCACTCCGTTGCATCCCTATACATTTAAAGTTATTAGTACTTTCTAAAACTGATGTTAATGCACAACATACTCTGTGTTCTGATTGCAAAAGGAGAAGAGTTGCTCCCGGTGGGCAATCCATTGCGAGTAGCAGTATGTCTCTCTTCCTGGGTGGTGTTGTCTTTCCCTGTAGATTAATTTTTTTTACGCGCAATCTTAAATTATTTTTTTATGCATAACATACTCTGTGTGCTGATTGGAAGAGGAGACGAGTGGTTTCCAATGGTCACTCCATTACGAGCAGCAGTATGTCTCTCTCCTTGAGTGTTGTTTACACACTGCTGCATCCCTTTATTTCGTATTAATAAATTGAAATGATCAAAACATAGGCCAATTCAAGTTATTTTAAATTAAAGATATATACTCACTCTGTGTGGTGCTTGCAAGAGAAGAGTTGCTCCCTAAAGGCAACCCGTTATGAACAGGAGTATGTCTCTCTATCTGGGTGGTGTTGTCACGCTGCTGCATCCCTATAGAGAGCAATGGAAAGTTAACAGTTAAGCAATTGGACCAAATTACATACCATTGCCACTATTAGAAGAAGAAACTGAAGAGGTGTTCGAAGTGGAATGGGGAAATGTGTCATCATCACTGCTGCGAAGCTCCATCGGAGTGGATTCTATGCTTGCAATATCCTCTTTCCTAAATGGAGGTGGTTTAGTGAGACGCTGTGATACCACATTACCGGCTTCGTCCACTGTATTATTTAGTTGATCCAGTGAGGGAGTTACTGCTCCTATAAACAAATATTCATAATGGTAAGTGTACATGCAAAGTTTTTGTGATGGAATTAAAAAAAAACTTTTATACCTAGTAGATACCCTTGGCTACTCAAATGTTTAGTAAAAAAGTCTGACCGCAGTTGCAAGCGATATTCATCATCTAGTGCTTTATATAAAAAGATAAAGAGTTGACACATTATGAGAAGACGTAAACACACGCCAAGTGACGTTGTTGTAGACGCACTAAATGGCGGAAACGTGGAAATGGGAGGCGTATACGTGGAAAAAAAAACTTTGAATGGGGAATGGCTGTATTGAAAAATAATATAATCAATGACGAGAGGGGCTCAGGAAGGTTCAATAGAAATCCATTTCTGCAAAATGGATAATAAAATCCTTTAATTGCTCGTACTTACCCATTAAACGTGGCATCATATATTCACTAACTTTAAAGACTTCCCTCGGTTTTCCCATAACACTAAAGCCAATACAATGGAAGAAAGATCCATCCTTGAACGCATATTTTATAAGTGTCAGCCTGACGCTTCGCATGGCTGCAATTATTCTTTCGCGATCCAATTGACATGTTGCCTGAGCCATGGCGGCGAAGAAAATGAAAACTTTTTCATTTACGGTGATGGAGGTGGGGTAAGAAAAATTCAAACGGAACTGAGGAAAAGTGAAGCAGACGAAACATAAAACAACCAGCTGTGAGAGAGAAAACGACTCGAGGAGTCGTCTGCTGTCATCGTCTGCTGTGTCAGAAACAAAATCTAAGTGTAGTTTAGACGCACCCCTGGAGTTTTTAAGCTCTTTGAGTATTCTCCTCCACGGAAATCTTTAGTAAAAGGCGAAAGATTTGTCCGTTAGATGAAGGAAAACCAGAGTAATAAATAAAGGGGTATCGCAATCAATTTATTAGAGACTGTATTCCGTTTCAGTAGAGTGACCAAGTATTGTTTCAATTTTTAAAAACAAGTTGAAACGATACATTATGGTATTGAAAAATCTTGGTCAACCAACAGCGTGCAGTGCCAAGAGTAAAACTCTATTTCAACTTTCAGAGGAATCTGTTTCCTCTGAATACGAAACGAGTATTACAAAAATCTGAAACGCAAAAAGATGGATGTAAAACTTTTTAGAAAACTTTATTTCCATTTTCTGCCTTTGGGTGATATTTGTTTCCATCACATCTTACGAGTACCATGTAATGGAGATTAATAGAAACATTGGGAAATCATTCACTCGTAATTTGAGACAATGTATGCTATAAAGCACTTTCACGAATCACGCCACATACTACAATATTTTTGTTTTCTGAAACGCGTTTCAAGAGAATGCAAAATTTGTTTTACTACTTGTGCTTTGATAAATCGTTTAAATAAAAAAAAATTGCAGGACAAGACAAGCCAGTTGATTGTTTCCACCCAGGATCGAACTGAGGACCTTCAGCGTGTTAGGCCGACGTGATAACCACTACACTATGGAAACGACAGTACGTTAATGATAGTGCGATCACCACACCCTTGCAGTAAAATTATTTAGCTTATAATAATGTAATACGATCGTGGAAATGGATGTAGGGATTTCGTGGCGCAACGGCAGCGCGCCTGACTCCAGATCAGGAGGTTGCGTGTTCAAATCACGTCGAGATCAACGCTTGTTTTGACCCGTAAAACTATTTTCTTTTTTAAATGTTGGTAATAAACTGATGCAATATAATTTTGTCATGAGCGAAGCATTTTTACTTATGCTTGTTAAGCCAAAGTGATAACGGCTACACTAATGATTTGTTTTAAATGCGAAGCTGAATTTTAAGGAAAGCATGCCAAAAATTAGAAACCCTGTATGACATTAGGGAAATTAACTTGAATGTTACGACAAAAAACAAAATTTTCAAAGGGGCGGAAAAACAAATATGCATCGACCGGGAATCGAACCCGGGCCGCCCGCGTGGCAGGCGAGCATTCTACCACTGAACCATCGATGCTTATTTTGGCACATAACAGTCTGCACAAAATAGTAAAAATGGTGTATTTTTTATCAAACGTTGGTGGCACATTTTTCCTGGTTTTACGGAGTGACATTGCTTGGTTTAGTTCAACGGCTGAAACGTTTTGTTTTTCCTCCCAGAAGAAACTGGCTGACTTGGTAACGTAAGGGAACAGCATTGTATAGATGAAGCCAATTCCATTCATGATCTGAATTGGACGAAATGGCGAAACCCTGGCAAAAATTTGTTTGGATATTGACTGGGAAGAAGCAATACCGCTACTAGCGTGAAAAAGAAATCTGGAGTCCGTCGAGCCGGAGTTGAACCAGCGACCTATGGATATCTCAAATCTTCTACAGTCCACCGCTCTACCAACTGAGCTATAGACGGTACTATGTCACGTGATTAATTAAACAAAAGGTATTATAATTAGATTTTTCGGTAAAAAATGCGTACATAGTATTTTGGAAGTAACCAGTAACGTCAGTAAAATAAAATAAAATGATTAAAGAAGAGGTATTCGAGTACAATTTTTGTGCTGTGGCGGTCGCATGGCTTAGTTGGTTAAAGCGCCTGCCTAGTAAGCAGGAGATCACGAGTTCGAATCTCGTTGTGACCTTTCAAGGCAATCGAATATGTTTTTTGAATGTAAAATATAGTAATGAGATAGTCTACTTTTCAGAATGGTCGCGGTAGCTTCAAAGGATAATTGTTCGTCGCTCGCTTCGCTCGCTCGAACAATTTGCCATTGCGCAGGTCTAACAAACTTAACTGGTTTCGAAGGAGTTGAACCTGGCTGATCCGAAATGTACTGTAAACTGTGATCGTTCATTCGATTAATTTGCAGCATTATTCTTAAAGAAGGTTGTGAGATAAAAGAAATGTAAGGAAAATCCAATTTTCACAGAAAACAAAATGCCCTCTGGCAGAATTGAACTGTCGACCCCTAGTTTACAAGACTAGTGCTCTACCACTGAGCTAAGAAGGCTGATAGATAAATGATGAGGGTACAATCTGGCTTCTTGTTTTCTTGGTACCACGAGGACAAGAAAATTAGCAGAGCGTAGTTTCGATCTACGGACCTCTGGGTTATGGGCCCAGCACGCTTCCGCTGCGCCACTCTGCTCAATAACAAGCTCAATAAGGTAAAACTCGATTTGGTGAATACATAATACATTGGGATTATTTAAAACAATTCATCGCCCCTGGGTGGGCTCGAACCACCAGCCTTCCGGTTTCTTTCTGATAAACAACGCATGATACCGGTAACAGCCGAACGCGCTAGCCAATTGCGCCACAGAGGCTCTGCTGATTGTAGGAACATAGTAGTATAAGACTTGTTGATTATTTTTAAAACAAATGTTTGTTTCTTTCTTTGCTCAAATTTCTGATTGATTGATTGAAATTTTTGGTCAATTTCACAACAGCTATGTTTGGGAATTGCTGTGGGATATCAGACTCCCATATGGTCTAGTGGCTAGGATACCTGGCTTTCACCCAGGAGGCTCGGGTTCGATTCCCGGTATGGGAACTTTCTAACAAGTTTTTGACTCGTAAATCAAGTTGCAAGAATCGCTCTGGCGTAGGTCGAGGATTTTCTCAAGAATACCTACATTTTAGTTTTTTTAAACCAGTTTTGCTTTTACAAAAAAACGTCGCCAAAAACTGTGTTTTTAACAAAAATCATTCTTTCGTTGTTAGGTAACAGGGGGATGTAGCTCAGATGGTAGAGTATAGCATGCGAAGGGTACAGGGATCGATACCCTGCTTCTCCAATAAATCTGTTTTGCTCTTGATGAGGTTGGCAGGTCATTAGAATGTATACATACATCGACTTCTTGTTCTGGTGTCGTTGTCGCTCAGTTGGTTAGAGCGCCGTGCTAATAACGCGGAGGTCATGAGTTCGATCCTCTTACGGGCCAGTATTTTGCAATTTTCAGTACCTATTACTGAAAGAAATTTGTCTTGCTGTTCATTTTTTTTTTGTCATTGGTAATACTTTGAGGTAAAAGACACCTGAAATATTTTGAGGGAATGTAATTACATTCGTCACAGTTTATCGAAGATGTGCATATCGTTTTTTTTAATATTAACGTCCAGGTGCCATGTTTCACGATTGTTTATTTGGTTTATTTTTTTCTTTCTTTTCCATCTCTTTTAGTTTATTAAGTATTTTCTTTTCTTTAGTATTTAAGCCTAGTGGAAACACCAGGCTAGCCAAAAATAGAGTTTTTAAGCTCTTTGAGTATTCTCCTCCACGGAAATCTTTAGTAAAAGGCGAAAGATTTGTCCGTTAGATGAAGGAAAACCAGAGTAATAAATAAAGGGGTATCGCAATCAATTTATTAGAGACTGTATTCCGTTTCAGTAGAGTGACCAAGTATTGTTTCAATTTTTAAAAACAAGTTGAAACGATACATTATGGTATTGAAAAATCTTGGTCAACCAACAGCGTGCAGTGCCAAGAGTAAAACTCTATTTCAACTTTCAGAGGAATCTGTTTCCTCTGAATACGAAACGAGTATTACAAAAATCTGAAACGCAAAAAGATGGATGTAAAACTTTTTAGAAAACTTTATTTCCATTTTCTGCCTTTGGGTGATATTTGTTTCCATCACATCTTACGAGTACCATGTAATGGAGATTAATAGAAACATTGGGAAATCATTCACTCGTAATTTGAGACAATGTATGCTATAAAGCACTTTCACGAATCACGCCACATACTACAATATTTTTGTTTTCTGAAACGCGTTTCAAGAGAATGCAAAATTTGTTTTACTACTTGTGCTTTGATAAATCGTTTAAATAAAAAAAAATTGCAGGACAAGACAAGCCAGTTGATTGTTTCCACCCAGGATCGAACTGAGGACCTTCAGCGTGTTAGGCCGACGTGATAACCACTACACTATGGAAACGACAGTACGTTAATGATAGTGCGATCACCACACCCTTGCAGTAAAATTATTTAGCTTATAATAATGTAATACGATCGTGGAAATGGATGTAGGGATTTCGTGGCGCAACGGCAGCGCGCCTGACTCCAGATCAGGAGGTTGCGTGTTCAAATCACGTCGAGATCAACGCTTGTTTTGACCCGTAAAACTATTTTCTTTTTTAAATGTTGGTAATAAACTGATGCAATATAATTTTGTCATGAGCGAAGCATTTTTACTTATGCTTGTTAAGCCAAAGTGATAACGGCGACACTAATGATTTGTTTTAAATGCGAAGCTGAATTTTAAGGAAAGCATGCCAAAAATTAGAAACCCTGTATGACATTAGGGAAATTAACTTGAATGTTACGACAAAAAACAAAATTTTCAAAGGGGCGGAAAAACAAATATGCATCGACCGGGAATCGAACCCGGGCCGCCCGCGTGGCAGGCGAGCATTCTACATTTTTTTTTTCCACCTTCTTCGGAATCGGTCGCAAAATTTTTGCCTCTTGAATTTCTTTTTTTTCATATTTTTCTAAGTCCAAGTGGATTGTTGTTTGTGAGAAATGACACCTGGAAACAATGGCCCAAGCACTTCAACCCTCTGTTAAGTTGGTTCCTCGAAATGGGATCATCCGAATATCTCTTCCAACGGCTCCAAGCCTTGGATGTGGCTTTAGACGCTGTCAGGGGGTTAAGGGGTGTGGTCCTTGGACTGGGGAGCAACGACACTTACAGGCATCTAGGCACATTGGATCGTTTCACACATCTCCTGAATGGAGATCTTTTCAAACTATCTATTTCTGCTCAAAGTGCAAGGTGGAATTCACTAGCTATGCATCCGGTGGTCGACATGTTAGGGAATGCGAGGCCCCTTCCATCAACCAAAGCCTTAGTCTCTCTTTGGATCGTACCTTAGGGACGTCACTTAATGAGACTTCAAACCTCACTATTGAGTCTCTGGCTGAGGTTGGGGTGACCTTCGCGCCTACGGAGATTGACGGAGACAAGTTAGTGCTAGTTTACCCTGGTGTGCCAAGCCGCTGCCCCATGTGTCCGGTTTACCGATCAACTGGATGTCATGCAATGCAGTCAATTTTTCGTCATTTGGAGGTGGCGCATGGATTAAGAGGACTTAAGAGATGGTGGAAATGCTCAAAATGTGAATTTTCAGCGGATGGTCATAAGCTCAATGCCCATTTTAAGAAATATCATCCTGAGGCGGTGCAACAGCCTTTGGAAGCATCACAACAACTTGAAACCATCTCTCAAAACCAATCGTCAACAACATCCACAGTTTCCTCCTCCTCCACGCAACAAACTGCAGGTCAAGATATTTCAGTTGATCAGACAAACCAAGGAACCCCTCTAACAGAAAACAATTCTAGCGTACAAAATTCACTGGTATTAGAAAATAATGAGCAGGAGACAAGCAGTAGTACGTCAATTTTTTCACTTCCGAATATCGAAGAGGGTTGGCTTTATACTCTTCCTTCTAATACCAACTTCTCGCAATCACTTTCTTTTAATGCAGCTTCCATGCCATATTCTTCTAATAATCCTCCATCACCGCATTATTCTTCTCATCCCCCACCATCCCCAGTACACGATACATCAACTGAGCAGGATCTGCTTCTCTTGGAAAACCAACGATTTGACGAGGCAGCTAAAAGTTTTTTCCAACTTTGGGCCCCTTGCTTCAGTGCCTGTGAATCTCTTGCCGATCTTTCTTCTGTATTGGATCGCTGCTGCGTTGACTGGCTGAGTAGGACGAAAAATCTTGATCCCGAGGACGAATCATTTGTTCAAAGACCGAGACAAGAACAAGCAAGTAAACGTCGTCGTACTCAATCCAGACAAATGCAGAGAGCCAGGCAAAGAAGGAAACAGCCAGATGAAGCAAGGAAAATTCAAAGACTATTTTATGTCTATCCGAAACGAGCTGTTCGCAAGGTTCTTGGGGAAAATTCTCCCCCGTATTCAGGTAGCTTTGAATCGGCGGAAGAGTTTCTAAAATCAACCTACGAAGGCCAGCCAGCATCTCCGGCTCAGTGCAGCAAGGCGAGAACCTTGTATGACTCTTGTCAGTGGAAGGAGCCTGATGAAAATCAAAAATCATACCTAGATCGACCACCATCGCGAGAGGAGATCGAAACTAAGCTGCGACGAGCACCAAACACAGCCCCGGTTCGGACAGGTTGGAATATCGACATCTAAGAGCTCTAGACCCCCAAGCTTTTCTTTTAGAAAAAATTTATGAGTCTGTGTGGAGGCTGGGAATCCCAGATGCTTGGAGAAGTTGTCGTACTGTGCCAATCCATAAGAAAGGCTCTACAGACGATTACTCCAACTTTCGCCCGATTTCTCTTCTCCCTACGACTTATAAACTTTTTTCGGGGGTAATAAACCAACGGCTGTGTCATGTTGCATCTTCTCTTGGATGGTTGTCTCCAGAACAGAAAGGGTTCCTTCCAGGCGTACAGGGTATTCAAGAGCATACACATTTGATTCAAACCACAGTGGAGGAGGCGAAAGCAAAGCGTAAGGGTTTAGCCGTTTGTTGGATGGACTTGCGGAATGCTTTTGGCTCTGTCCCACATGGTGATCTTGATGAGCTAGTTGAATCCCTACCGCTTCCTGGTTCCCTTCAACATATCCTTCATGATAATAACAAAGACAAGTCCATGGACTTTGTTGTTGGGGGAAGAACTGTAAAAGTCATTCCAACATCTGGAGTTCAACAAGGGGATCCCGTGAGCACAACAATTTTTAACTTAGCTGTGGAACCACTTATCAGGGCCGTGAAAGCTTTTGAAAACTTTGGCTACCCTATTTTTTCTCGTCTTTTTAAAACAACTGCTTACGCTGATGACATTGCGATCCTCTCATCATCAATTGAGGAATTACAAACAATCATCAATCGCATTGCATCAGTAGCATCTGACTTAGGCTTTTGTTTTAATCCAGAAAAATGTAAATGCCTCATTTTAATCAACGGAAAACCACAGGAAGCAAACATCACAGTTAGTGGAAACCCCATCCACTGTTTGCTACCTGAAGAGCAAGAGGATTACTTAGGGACCCCCATAGGAGCAAAACTTAGATTTAGACCACCAACTGAACTTGTCAAAAACCTTGACAAGTTAGCTAAATCTCTGCTGGCACCATGGCAAAAACTTGAGGTTTTCCGAAGTTACCTGCTTCCTTCGCTTTCTCACCACCTTTCCACTGGAAGAGTACTAAAAAATACACTTACTGAACTTGACACAGAATGCCGAAAATTCCTTGGCCACATCTGCAATGTTCCCAACCAAGCTATCCAGTCATTTTTTTATGCTGACCGTCGGGTGGGTGGACTTGGTACGTGCAGTCTTTCAGATGACGCAGATATCTGGACGATTGCACGTGCCGTTCAGTTACTTTCAAGCAAAGATGATGTGGTCAAAGGAGTTTCTTGGTGTCAGCTCACTGAAACCATAAGAAGAGGCTTCCGAGATCGTGATATGGACAATGCCCTCCCAGTTAGTGAATACTTATCAGGTTCTAACGAGGAGGGCCTTTACCGAATGCGGTATGGTACTGGCGGCTCTAATCTATGGACCCTTGCCCGTGCTGCTGCTAGAAGAAAAAACGTTCGGATTGATGTAGCCGGCGACCAATCAATTTTAATTATCGCCGACGATGTCTCCGTTCGTCCTCTAAAAGCAGTAAGGGGCCTTAGAAAAGCAGTTCGCCAACGCCATACGCATTCCTTCATATCTGCTCCACACCAGGGAAAAGTTGCAGCTACACTTAACTTAGATTCATCCTCCAAAGACATGGCACAACTTTTATCATGCCATACCCAACTTTCGTCCCGAGAGTGGAAATTTTTACACCAAGCTCGGTTAGATCTTCTTCCACTGGTGGGGTATTCTTGGTGTACTATGGAGGACAAGTCTTGCCGACATTGTCACCGAGAGGCTGAGACCGGATTTCATGTTCTCAATCATTGCAGAATGAACCTCACTCTAGCTACAAAGAGACATGATGCTATTGTTAGCCTCCTTGAAAAACTTCTCATTAAGCAAGGTCTTAATCCCATAGTCAACAAGTGTGTTCCCGGTCAACGTTTACGCCCTGACATCGAACTCCTTATCTCTGGCTCCCGTGTTTTAATTGATGTAAATGTTCCCTACGACAACGAGGGAAACCTTGAGATTGCTTTTAACCGAAAAGTGAACAAATACATGACCCTTGGAAACATTCTTCCTTTGGTTGTGGGTTCTCTTGGCTCTTGGCATCCAAGAAACCAAGACATCCCTTCCTTACTTGGGATTGATGGAAGGAGTTGGGGTGCTTTTCGGAAGAAAGCAAGGCTTGCAGCCATCCAAGGATCCGTTTCAATCCTCCAAAGCCACCTTGGAGAACCAAACATCGACAGGGAAGCTGCAATGTCTCCAACGAGGATTCAAGGGGCTGACCAAACCAACCTTGGTGAGTAAAACGATTTATTAATTGCTTTAGTTCGATTTTTTTTTAAACTTTCTCCCTCTTTGTCATTGATTTTTTTCTCTTCTTCTTATGCATTTTTTTTACTTACCTGTTTCATATTTCATTTCCCTAAAAGATTTTTTTCTCATATTTTTCAAGTATTTTGCATACCCAAATTTCCCCAAAAATTTAAATGATGTCTTTTTGTCTTTTAATTGCATGTAATGTCCATTTCTTTAATTGCATTTCTTGTAAAAATTCCTTAATTTGTAGTATTTTTTTCCAATTTCCCCGATGTTTTTTCAATCAGTGTTTTCTTTCACCACATTTATCAATTCTCCTCTCTCACTATTCGTATCATGTCAAGTCGCCTGAAGCCATATCCATTTTGTTTTGCTATTGTATTTATTCATCATGCTATGTTGCCGTATTTATAAATTGTAAACAGCCTCAAGCCATACATGTTTGCTCCCTATTGGAGAACAATACACACCGAATACCACTGAACCATCGATGCTTATTTTGGCACATAACAGTCTGCACAAAATAGTAAAAATGGTGTATTTTTTATCAAACGTTGGTGGCACATTTTTCCTGGTTTTACGGAGTGACATTGCTTGGTTTAGTTCAACGGCTGAAACGTTTTGTTTTTCCTCCCAGAAGAAACTGGCTGACTTGGTAACGTAAGGGAACAGCATTGTATAGATGAAGCCAATTCCATTCATGATCTGAATTGGACGAAATGGCGAAACCCTGGCAAAAATTTGTTTGGATATTGACTGGGAAGAAGCAATACCGCTACTAGCGTGAAAAAGAAATCTGGAGTCCGTCGAGCCGGAGTTGAACCAGCGACCTATGGATATCTCAAATCTTCTACAGTCCACCGCTCTACCAACTGAGCTATCGACGGTACTATGTCACGTGATTAATTAAACAAAAGGTATTATAATTAGATTTTTCGGTAAAAAATGCGTACATAGTATTTTGGAAGTAACCAGTAACGTCAGTAAAATAAAATAAAATGATTAAAGAAGAGGTATTCGAGTACAATTTTTGTGCTGTGGCGGTCGCATGGCTTAGTTGGTTAAAGCGCCTGCCTAGTAAGCAGGAGATCACGAGTTCGAATCTCGTTGTGACCTTTCAAGGCAATCGAATATGTTTTTTGAATGTAAAATATAGTAATGAGATCTGATGAGTCTACTTTTCAGAATGGTCGCGGTAGCTTCAAAGGATAATTGTTCGTCGCTCGCTTCGCTCGCTCGAACAATTTGCCATTGCGCAGGTCTAACAAACTTAACTGGTTTCGAAGGAGTTGAACCTGGCTGATCCGAAATGTACTGTAAACTGTGATCGTTCATTCGATTAATTTGCAGCATTATTCTTAAAGAAGGTTGTGAGATAAAAGAAATGTAAGGAAAATCCAATTTTCACAGAAAACAAAATGCCCTCTGGCAGAATTGAACTGTCGACCCCTAGTTTACAAGACTAGTGCTCTACCACTGAGCTAAGAAGGCTGATAGATAAATGATGAGGGTACAATCTGGCTTCTTGTTTTCTTGGTACCACGAGGACAAGAAAATTAGCAGAGCGTAGTTTCGATCTACGGACCTCTGGGTTATGGGCCCAGCACGCTTCCGCTGCGCCACTCTGCTCAATAACAAGCTCAATAAGGTAAAACTCGATTTGGTGAATACATAATACATTGGGATTATTTAAAACAATTCATCGCCCCTGGGTGGGACTCGAACCACCAGCCTTCCGGTTTCTTTCTGATAAACAACGCATGATACCGGTAACAGCCGAACGCGCTAGCCAATTGCGCCACAGAGGCTCTGCTGATTGTAGGAACATAGTAGTATAAGACTTGTTGATTATTTTTAAAACAAATGTTTGTTTCTTTCTTTGCTCAAATTTCTGATTGATTGATTGAAATTTTTGGTCAATTTCACAACAGCTATGTTTGGGAATTGCTGTGGGATATCAGACTCCCATATGGTCTAGTGGCTAGGATACCTGGCTTTCACCCAGGAGGCTCGGGTTCGATTCCCGGTATGGGAACTTTCTAACAAGTTTTTGACTCGTAAATCAAGTTGCAAGAATCGCTCTGGCGTAGGTCGAGGATTTTCTCAAGAATACCTACATTTTAGTTTTTTTTAAACCAGTTTTGCTTTTACAAAAAAACGTCGCCAAAAACTGTGTTTTTAAACAAAAATCATTCTTTCGTTGTTAGGTAACAGGGGGATGTAGCTCAGATGGTAGAGTATAGCATGCGAAGGGTACAGGGATCGATACCCTGCTTCTCCAATAAATCTGTTTTGCTCTTGATGAGGTTGGCAGGTCATTAGAATGTATACATACATCGACTTCTTGTTCTGGTGTCGTTGTCGCATTATTCTTCAATTACTTGGCCAGACTTTCCGGGGCCTGTGGCGCAATGGATAACGCGTCTGCCTACGGTCGTGAGTGAGTGATGGAAAGCAGAAGATTCCAGGTTCGATCCCTGGTAGGCTCGATTCTTTTTTAAGAAAACACGATCAAATTCAATTAAAATTGCAACTATGCGATGGCCGGGAATCGAACCCGGGTCGACTGCTTGGAAGGCAACCATGCTAACCTCTATACCACCATCGCTTGCTCGCAAATCGAAACATAGCTCCTCAAAATTTTTAAAAATAAGGTTTCGTTGAGTTGGCGAAAAGACTTTTATTTTTATCATTTTTGTAATTTAATTTTACTACCATTTTTATTACATAAGCCGAAATAGCTCAGTTGGGAGAGCGTTAGACTGAAGATCTAAAGGTCCCTGGTTCGATCCCGGGTTTCGGCACGTCAACTGATTCTTTAATTCCCTGGGCCTAAAAATTTTCATTTTCATCATTTTCTTTAAATTTTCATTGTATTTTATTGGTTTAATTCCCATTTAGCACCACGTGGGAAACCGTGGCCTGTTAGCTCAGTTGGTTAGAGCGCCGTGCTAATAACGCGGAGGTCATGAGTTCGATCCTCTTACGGGCCAGTATTTTGCAATTTTCAGTACCTATTACTGAAAGAAATTTGTCTTGCTGTTCATTTTTTTTTGTCATTGGTAATACTTTGAGGTAAAAGACACCTGAAATATTTTGAGGGAATGTAATTACATTCGTCACAGTTTATCGAAGATGTGCATATCGTTTTTTTTAATATTAACGTCCAGGTGCCATGTTTCACGATTGTTTATTTGGTTTATTTTTTTCTTTCTTTTCCATCTCTTTAGTTTATTAAGTATTTTCTTTTCTTTAGTATTTAAGCCTAGTGGAAACACCAGGCTAGCCAAAAATAGAGTTTTTAAGCTCTTTGAGTATTCTCCTCCACGGAAATCTTTAGTAAAAGGCGAAAGATTTGTCCGTTAGATGAAGGAAAACCAGAGTAATAAATAAAGGGGTATCGCAATCAATTTATTAGAGACTGTATTCCGTTTCAGTAGAGTGACCAAGTATTGTTTCAATTTTTAAAAACAAGTTGAAACGATACATTATGGTATTGAAAAATCTTGGTCAACCAACAGCGTGCAGTGCCAAGAGTAAAACTCTATTTCAACTTTCAGAGGAATCTGTTTCCTCTGAATACGAAACGAGTATTACAAAAATCTGAAACGCAAAAAGATGGATGTAAAACTTTTTAGAAAACTTTATTTCCATTTTCTGCCTTTGGGTGATATTTGTTTCCATCACATCTTACGAGTACCATGTAATGGAGATTAATAGAAACATTGGGAAATCATTCACTCGTAATTTGAGACAATGTATGCTATAAAGCACTTTCACGAATCACGCCACATACTACAATATTTTTGTTTTCTGAAACGCGTTTCAAGAGAATGCAAAATTTGTTTTACTACTTGTGCTTTGATAAATCGTTTAAATAAAAAAAAATTGCAGGACAAGACAAGCCAGTTGATTGTTTCCACCCAGGATCGAACTGAGGACCTTCAGCGTGTTAGGCCGACGTGATAACCACTACACTATGGAAACGACAGTACGTTAATGATAGTGCGATCACCACACCCTTGCAGTAAAATTATTTAGCTTATAATAATGTAATACGATCGTGGAAATGGATGTAGGGATTTCGTGGCGCAACGGCAGCGCGCCTGACTCCAGATCAGGAGGTTGCGTGTTCAAATCACGTCGAGATCAACGCTTGTTTTGACCCGTAAAACTATTTTCTTTTTTAAATGTTGGTAATAAACTGATGCAATATAATTTTGTCATGAGCGAAGCATTTTTACTTATGCTTGTTAAGCCAAAGTGATAACGGCTACACTAATGATTTGTTTTAAATGCGAAGCTGAATTTTAAGGAAAGCATGCCAAAAATTAGAAACCCTGTATGACATTAGGGAAATTAACTTGAATGTTACGACAAAAAACAAAATTTTCAAAGGGGCGGAAAAACAAATATGCATCGACCGGGAATCGAACCCGGGCCGCCCGCGTGGCAGGCGAGCATTCTACCCGATGCACAACGGTTTACCGATCAACTGGCTGCCATGTCATGCAGTCTATGTTTCGTCATTTGGAGGTGTCGCATGGACTGAGAGGACTCAAAAGGTGGTGGAAATGCTCACTATGTGAGTATTCGGCTGATGGCCATAAGCTTTAATGCTCATTTTAAGAAATCCCATCCGGGGGTTGCACAGCAGCCTCCGGAAGGCACCACATCAGCACGAAACCATTTTCCCAAAACCAAGCTTCTGCATCGAGGTGAGTCCTCGGCCTCAACAATAAGTAACATGATACCTCCTCATCCGAACAATCCGCTTGGCGGTGATATTCCAGTTGATCAAGACCTCCAACAAACACCTCCACCAACCGTTAACTTAATTTTAAGGAACTCACCCATTACAGTAGACCAGGAAAGTGAGACAAGTGGGAGTTTGTCAGTGTTTTCACTGCCAAATCAGGAAGGACGGATGGCTCTACACTCTTCCTCCCCAAGAAGCTCCCTCACAGTTTATCCTCCTCAACACCCCCACCTTCCCCGATCCCTGATGCTCCCAACCAACAAGACGGCCTCCAGATAGAAAACCAAAGGTTCGAGGAGGACAGAAGAAATTTTTTCCAACTCTGGGCCCCTTCTTTTACTGCGTGCGAGACTCTTGTTGACCTTTCCAATGTTCTCGATCGCTGTTGTAAGGATTGGCTGAGTAAGGCGAGAGCTTTAGACAAAAATGAGGAGCCAACAAAAGAAAAAAAAACGCAGGAACGCTCAAAGAATCCTCGTCGTACTCAGGTCAAGGCAGATGCAAAGAGCGAGGAAAAAAAGAAGTAGACAAGAGGAAGCAAAACGAATTCAAAGACTTTTTATATATATCCCAAAAGAGCTGTCCCGGGAAGTATTGAGTGAGCGCTCTCCTCCATACACGGGGACTTTTGAGTCTGCTGAGGAATTTTTAAAATCAACTTATGAGGGCCAGCAGGGTCAGGAGGACCAGAGTGGAAGAGCGCGAGCTCTTTATGAATCTTGTCAATGGGAAGTGCCTGACAATGAACAGTCAGCTGCACTCAACCGACCACCATCGAAAGAGGAAATTGAGCCCAAGCTTCGAAGAGCAGCAAACACTGCTCCTGGGGCCGATGGTTTAGAGTACAGGCATTTGAGAGCTCTTGACCCTCAAGCTCTTCTTCTGGAAAAAATTTTTGAGGTTGTGTGGAGATTGGGTATCCCAGATTCTTGGAGGTGTTGTCGAACAATTCCTATTTACAAAAAAGGTTCTACGGATGACTTCTCTAATTTTCGACCAATATCACTAATCTCCACGACTTACAAAATTTTTCCTCTGTGCAAACCAACGCCTTTGCCATATTGCATCGACCCTTGGATGGCTTTCCCCGGAGCAAAAAGGTTTTCTCCCGGGGTGCAGGGGATCCAGGAGCACACTCATGTCCTACAAACAGCAGTAGAAGAGGCAAAAACAAACGTAAAGGCCTGGCCAATTGCTTTTATGGACATGAGAATGCTTTTGGCTCTGTTCCCACACCCTTCCCTTTCCGAGTTAGTGGAATCCCTTCCCAATCCCTGGAACTTTTAGACATATCCTACACGACATATACAAAGACAACATCATGGATTTTATAGTAGGGAAAAAATAGTTAAAGTTATGCCCACTTCTGGAGTCAAGCAAGGAGATCCCCTAAGCGCAACAGCCTAACAATCTCGCTGCAGAGCCACTTATTCGTGCGGCAAAATCAGGAGAAAATTTCGGTTACCCTATTTTCTGCTCGTCAGCTTAAAGCAACCATATATGCTGATGACATTGCAGTGGTCTCCACTTCAGTGGAGGAGTTGCAGGCTGTTATTGACCGTATTGCATCCGCTGCTGCTGATTTGGGCCTTGAATTCAATCCAGAGAAGTGTGCCTCTGTCTTGTTTTTATCAACGGTAAACCTCAGGAAGCAAACTTAACTGTGAATGGAAACCCAATTCACTGTTTGCGTCCTGAGGAGCAAGAAATCTACCTTGGCACTCCAATTGGAGGAAACCTCAGATTTCGGCCACCAAATGAATTGATAAAAAATCTCGATAAGCTCTCTGCTTCCCTGTTGGCTCCATGGCAGAAAGCTTGAAATTTATTTAGAAAGTCACCTTCTTCCTTCTCTCTCTCACCATCTCTCAACTGGTAGAGTGCTGAAGGATGTCCCTCACTAATTTAGACACAGAATGCCGGGAAATTTCTCGGACACATCAGCAACGTCCACCAGGCAATCAAGTCGTTCTTTTACGCTGATCGTCGGGTTGGTGGCCTGGGAATTTGCAGTCTTTCTGATGACGCTGATGTCTGGACTATTGCTCGAGCAGTCCAGCTCCTTTCTAGCAAAGATGATGTGGTTCGAGTTATTTCCTGGTGCCAACTTCGTGAAACAATCAGAAGAGGTCGTGACAACGAAAACCCTCTCCCGATCGGTGGGTACCTTTCCGGCTCCAACGAAGAAGCCTTTATCGAATGCGGTATGGCAC